>CM073759.1:91220967-92476592 GCA_037127475.1 Arma custos
AAACTGCAAAACCTTGTCCAAGAAATAGTACAGCCTACCGCGTACTGAACCCCCGACCGTTCACGAGTTGTAGTAGAGCAGGTAGATAGTTCTGAAAGCTCCTGAAGATATTCGTGTTTATTCATATCATACCTGATTTATTGTTTTTTTAACTTTTAAATATTTCAATTTACAAAAAAAAATCTTTATATACTTTTGCTATCTTTAAATATTAGGTATAGAAAGGATCCGAACATCATTTTTACTAATTGTATTGAGACTGTATTGAGCCCTTAACCAAAATTATTGCTTCCTCACCTTCCTCATTCTGACGATATCATTCTGACGATATCGTTAGTTTCTAGTCCTGTAGTAGAGTCGTTAGTTTTTAGTATAGTCAACAAACGATGGACGACTTATAATAAATATATAGGTTTATTGAGTGATGAACAGATATAGTATTATGAATATCAAGTGCCGTACTGCTATTGCTGCTATTGAAGAAAGATATCGAGCTTATCTTAGTGCTCAAGGAAATCACTGGGAGTTTAAGTTTTATTTATATACTTTGCCTAAATAATTCATAGCAATGAAAATCTATAGGTCTATATCACCTAAACAAAGCACACCATAAAAATTATGGTGATATGATATGGTTTAAAGGAATTAAACCTGTCTTCTTATAAACAAAATGAGAACAAAGGTAGTGGCTATTAAATTGATTTATATTGATTGCTTTTGATTGCTATTAGAGTAATAATTAAAATTATACAATGAAAAATAATTTGATGAAAGATCAGTTGCTATGAATATTATATAAATTATAGAGAAAAACTTTGATTTGATTATTGATACTTGTCACAATAAACTGATAATAAACTCCTAACCCGCTGTAATCCGGAACCCGGAGGACCAAAATGTTGAGGCATGAAAGTCTTTAGTATTAAAAAACTGATTCTGTCCTCAAAAAATGACTGGTAGCCGGAGGCAGCGGGTTAAGGGTAAATTTGAGAGAAAAAAAAAAGAAAATTACTGTGAAGAAGGTACAATTTATTTTTTGAATATCGCATAAGAGCCTGGGCATCCCTCCTGGTGCTGTCCCTTGGTGCCGACGGATATGATATGATATGCGTCCTCCAGGAAGAACACCGTTGCTTGGCGATCCTGGAGGATTAATAACACCGTTGCTTGGTGTTAAGAAAGAGCGAAAAAGAGAAGAAAAGACAGACAACAATATAGTTGATAAATTTAGAGCTTACAATATATTTGATAAATTTAGAGCTTAGAGTCAGAAATAAAAGAGATATAATATGATATGATATGATATGATATAAGTACAGACCAGTGGAGACTATTGTGGAGTCAGGGCTAGTGAAGTATGTGCCCTCGGTATTGTACGGAGGTGTTTGAAAGTAGCATAAAGTGAGCCCAAAAGAGAGCCCATCCTTCACCAGCTCTTGAACCTGACTGGATTTTTGGGCGGCCTGGTCACGTGACTTATGCGATAACGCACGAGTTCCCAAGCCGACCATTTACGCACATAATTTTTATACAATATAAAATGAAATTACTTTTAAAGTAATATTTTTTGCTATTTGTTGCTTTAACATATATATATATATATATGTAAAAGAAGAGGGGAATACAAGGAAGTGTAAATTGCTGACAACATGGAAGCATTAACTTCCTTGTAACAACACTATTTTACTAAACATGCTAGAGAGGAAAATAGTTGATTGGATGATATAATGGAGAATGGAGATAGTTTGGGGGAGGGTGCAGTAAAAATAAAACATCAAATAAGTCAAGACTTATTGTTATTTGTGCCGACGTTTCGGCCTACTTTGTAGGTCATCTTCAGGGCTAATGGGAGAGGCGGCCGGGTGAACGGTGTAACTGACCTAGGTGGAGGTTGAATTGTTTTTGGAGAGAGGAAGTAGGATCACGGGGTATGGGTTTATAGTTGGAAGTACCTGAAAGAAGGGATTTAATTTTGAGGTTGTATTAAGAACGATTCATAATTACTATTAAGTTGCCATTGTCAGCTTTAGTGGCAATCAAGTCTTCATGGGATTGAAGGAAAGAACTTGTGAGAGAAAGGTCCTTGAAAAACTGTGAGGAGAAATAACAAGGGGTGGTATAGGGGTGCTGAAGGAAATTGGAAATAGTTGGCTACAGAGACACGTGATAGATCTGATTGAACATGCGAACGGTGGAGGAGGGGGTCATTATGAATATATTCCAAGTCGGTCAAAAGATCGGGTATAATTTTTTTGAAGGAAGAGGAGGGTGTAGAAAAATTGGGTCCTAAGGATAGAACATTAATAATATGAGTGGAAGGGTGGCCATCTCCTTTTGGGTAGATTTTGGAGTTGAGGGAATTTTGGTAAAGGAAATTAAATTTGGAGATAAGCTTTTTACGTGACCTAGTTATGGTGAAAGTGGATGCAATACGAGCTGAAAGGTTATTCACGTGGTCCTGGGAAAGGTGACTAGTTGAAAATTGGGTGAAGGAAGAAATTCGTAGATTCAATGAGTGGATGTGTTGTATATTCTCACGTATTTTAAAGTTCAACAGAGATTTTTTAAATTTTAATGAGATAAAACAGAATATGGGATTTAGGGATTTTGATGTGGTGACGTGATTGAGGGCATTAGCTATAAAATTTGGAAAAAGGGAGTTGGATCGGCATTTTAGGAGGAAAATGCGTTGTTCTGAGTGATGAGCTAAATGTTTGTGCAGGGAGCATAGATGGTTGATGTGGGATTTTAGGTTTGGAAATGAAGATTTGATAGAGGAGAAGGATAAATAAGGAGGGGGTGTAGTAGTAAGAGGAAGGGGGCAGTTCCATCATAGCTTGGAAAGTTATGGCAATTAGAAGTAATATAGTTAGGAGAGGGAATAGAGCGGCGAGGTTGTGGAGAGGGCGACGAAGGCTGATGATGGTTGCAAGAAGAGTAACCAGGAGGGCGATGTTGTGGCGAAGAAGTAGAACACTGGGAAGCAGGAATATTTCGATTTTGAATTCTAGTACTGCGACGTAAAGATATAGACGATATGTTCTGTCGTAGGCCCCGCTTATTGTGGTTCATGTTAGAGAGGAAGATAGTTGACTGGTTGATATAATGGAGAATGGAGATAGTTGGGGGGTGCAGTAAAAAAAAAAAAAATACCAAATAAGTCTTGACAATTCTCCTCTATTTTATTAAACAATTTGCTTAATGCCATTAACCGATAACTGTAAGTTACATTACTGATATTGAATTTTATATTGAATTCTCTCCAATTACAGAAAGATTTTGATCGTTTGAGTATTATGTTTGCTATTCAGATATTCTCTAAGGAAAAGCTTTCATTTAGTGCATAGATTGTTTTGTTTTTTTACGAATGTGAGTGAAGACTACGTTTGTTCAGCGTCCAAATTGCGTCTATTTTTCTTTTTGGTCTTTCTTGGTCCACGTGTTTGTCATTTTCAGTTTTTCAAGTCTGGAACACTTTTGATCATTATAGTTATTTTATTTATTTATTTCTGGCTTACTAAATATATGAATAATTCTCTAATATTTCCCATGCGTTATATCTACAGACCTAGTGAATAAGAGGTTAAATCGAATTTTGTCCAGGGAGAGTTAATTGTTTTGAGGCAAGATGCATTGTGCCATTCTAATAGTTTTTAGCTGGAACTGAACTAATAGTTGAAACTTACTTATAATATTGTCTTAGCCTCTTGAGCAATACGATAGTAACTCGATTTTGAATGACCGCATCCCTAAAACAAAGAAAAACTCTTTGTTGTAAAACATTCGACGTCACCACTTATTCATTGGTACAGTAGATTTTCTCAAAATTTAGTATTGGCGGTTTCTCATAGATTTTTCGATGACGAACACGATGGTTTGGTCAAAACAGAAAAATAAACTTATTTTGAAGAGAAATTATTTGATTGTATTTAGAAGAGAAAAGAATTGTTGATATTAAAATATTTAAATAATCTTAATAAAATAAAAATTAAAAAATGAACGTTTCAGATGGCTGAAAAAGTATTATATGTCCGTAAATCGGAAAAACCGATCGATGCTCTGGAAGAACTAGGTATGGTGGCTTCCTCGAATTGGACTTCGAACCTTTCAAATATCTTCTTCATTGTTAGGTTAACAGGAGCATCTACCAAAAATTTACTATCTTTTGTGTTTCGAAATATATTCGTATCTAGGTAAAGTCAATTGTAATCCATCAGTCAATAGTAACCGATAAAGCAAAGTAATCTCTCAAGTTATAGAGTAAAAACCCGGATATACCTTAATAGGAAAAGCTGACGATTGGTTAACGTCACAGGAGCGCCACTGTTCCCTCCGAGAGAGAACCCAGGTCGCTCAGTGCTACCTAAGACCGTGGCGATGAGTAAACTGATTAAGGCAGTGGTCGGCACAGTGCTCAGATTGCAATGTCCGGATTGTGCAGAAGTATTCGATCTATACTGGGATATAGCCGAGGATGTTGTTGATGCGGTGAGTGGCGAAGTCCTCCCGTGGGTGTGTTCCAGGTGCCAGAAGAACAAGAAGAAAAAAGAAAAAGAGAGCCTGGAAGAAGACCGACTAACGTCTGATCGAAGAACAAATACATGCAGGCTACTAACCTTGTGCGGGGATAAGCGTCCAACACCAGCAGAAGAAAACAACCATGAAAAGGAATCGGAAACACGCAAGGATGATGAAGTCATTAACAACCCTGAAATATTGAAGAAGGATATTTCCGAGATAAAGGAGAGCATCATAGGCATCAAGCAAGAATTAGAGCAGCTTAGGTAATAGAAGTTAATGCCACTAATGCTAATATAAAATTATTATAGTTACTTATCAAATATTTAATATTGATATCCTAACCTGGATAGGCAAAATTTAGGACTCTCGCATCGTCCGCTTGCCACAGCATAAATGAATAATAAATAAATGAATAAATAAAGAAACTACTTAATATCCTGTTATTATAAAATTGTTGTTATTATACCAATACATTGTATAATCAATACTAATACAGTCATTGCACAGAATCGTAAGCCAATGTCTTTTGTTATAGAAAAGTGGAGGGAATCATTTGATTCAGGAACGAATCAATTTCGAAAATTCTAATAAAAATAGCATTAAGCTGTTCAAAAAGGAAGATTGATAAATTACCCAGGGAAATATCTATTACAAAAAATAAAAATGTTATAATTCAAAATTATAAGCTTTTAAAACGGCACCCTCAAAACATTTGGATCTTATTTGCCTTAACAGCTAATTACTTTTACTGGTTAAAAAAGTAACTATTTTTAATGATTTACTAAAATTAAATTTAATTACCAGTTACATTTCAATCACTTATTATTTTCAATAGTGATCCCTAATGAATAGTATATGATCATATGAAACATACATAACATTCACTTACTTAGCAGCTTAAAGTAATATATTTATTATGAAAATACAAATTTTATGTCGAAATACTTTTCTTTATTTAGAAAGGTAATCTGGCAATTTTTTTGTTTTGAAAATTCATTTTGAGAAATGAGTATAGATTTGTACAAATAGATGATTTTTAAATAATTGAAAACAGTTACTTTTCAACCAGTTAATTTTAACCAGTAAAAGTAATATACGAACAGCAAAAAACATCCGTGAATTCTGCAATAATCAGGACTCAGACAACTTTTTTTAAATCAGTTGTTTCTATTGATTTGAAAAAAATGCAAACAAATGTAAATGTTGGTTTATGAAACACTGAAAGAGTAACTTTTGAAACCTTCAACGGTTTATCAGTATTGATCACAGTTACTGTAACCTTGCCGAATAATTTATTTAATAAATCGATTGTGCTCAGCTTAGACCTAATGAAAAAGCGGGAGTTATTCGACTTGAGGTTGTATAGTTAACGAATGCTGCCGTAGCGTAGGGCTAAGAGTTTACTATATTAACTGAAAAATATAAAAATTGAACAAAACATAGCTCAGTGTGAAGAGCCCTGAGTTGCTATGCAGAAGGTCCAAGGAAATCTGAAAATTGTCTGTAATTTATTTTATTTTATTTTTGTGTATGATTATAACAATTTTTAAATATTTATATATATATATATATATATATATATATATATATATATTCTCTTCAAAATAAACCAATTCTCTCCTCCTGCTCCAGTCCAGCCCTCGCTTCCTGAACGCCTCCCGCACTGGAGAAACGCCTTCTTCCCAGGTGATCCGTGATCTTCCTCTTGGTCTTCTTCCGCCTACTCTCGTGTCATACGTTATCCTAACCTTTCTCTCCGTGCTCATCCTTAGGAGGTGCCAAACCATCTTAGTTTATTTTCTTCAAGAGTGGTTTCTACTAGCTGTATCTCGAGGTTCAATCTTATTCTAGTGTTGCGGATCCTATCTATCCTGGTCCTTCTTACAACCTTTCTTAGGTATCTCATCTCCATTATCCGGATCTGCCCTTTGTATTTTGAGGTAAGGGTCCATGATTCAGAGGAGCAAGATAGGATCAATTAAATATGAAGGCCAAAAAACTAGCAAATCTCACCTATTTCAAATTACTTACAACTTTGAGTGGAAAATAGTTGACTAGATAATTCTAATTATGGATTGAATTGGTAAGGGGGAGCAGTCAAAGATAATACAAAATTAGCAAAACTTATTTTTTTAATTTTGCCAACGTTATGGCCTACGATGTAGGCCAACTTCAAGGCTAGGGAATAGAGAGAAAATAACTATACGAATAATTGCAATTAATCAATCGTTACATTTTTTCCTATTTATTATTTTTCTTATAAAAGCAATGTTTACCAACTGTAAACATATTTATTTTATATTCTTTGGTTACTAACTATGTAATCTCAATTGTTTATCTGTTTCAGATTTCTGATTTTGAACAGACCTGATGGCTAACCATGAAACGCTCATTGTATATTTTACTATACAAATAATTAGGGAAATATGGGTTACCTTCAAGATCAATAGATGTGGAATAACAGGTTATTAAATGTTTGAAGAAACAACATTAAATTAAATACTTGATACATATTCAAATCAAACAATATCAAAAGCATCATTCACTGGAACTATTCAACGATATTCCGGAATTAATGTACTCCAGAAAGAAGTCTGGGACCAAAACTGATGTCAAGTTTATATATTTTTGTTTAACCAAAGTTTATATATTTTTGTTTAACGAAAGTTTATATATTATAGTTTATAATAAGTTTACATACTATATATATTTTTAAGTTTATATATTATATATTTTTGAATAATTTACATATTGCCTATTTGAAGTCTTTTATTTTATTTAATGATAAATGTTTTTTGCGAACATCATCTTGCTTGAATTGAGTTCACAGAGATAAGGGGACAATAGCGAAATAGTGTTATTTTGTCTTATTTTCTTTAATTTTGTAGCAGTTACCCCTTCAGTGCTTATTATATTATAAAGGAGATATTTCATATCCTTACCAAATATGGTAATGTTCTATTTATTATTTATTATATATTTATTCTATTTATTAATGAAATGATTAAAAAAAAAGAACTTGAATTGTTATTTTAAAAGCAATTACCATTCTTCCTTTTATTTTCCTAGCTAATAAACATATTGAGTTTATTCATTATTATTATTAATATTGATACTAGATATATATATTATATGTATTTCTTTGGAAATGTATACACCCTGGTACAAATAAAAGTTCAGAATTGATTTTTTACCATTAATTAAATATTATAATTTGGGGCGACCTGTGTTCTAGTGGTTAGCGCAACAAACTACTAAGCCCAAGATCGCGGGTTCGTAGCCCTGCAGGTGGTCCTAGGATTTTTAAAGGGAGGAAAAAATCCTTAGTTACGCCGTCCTTCGGAAGGGACGTTAAACGGATGCCCCGAGCCTGTACGATGTCAGGTACTCGTTAAAAATCCCTATCCTAATTAAACATCGATAGGCAAAATTTAGAGTTCACAATGTAGCATCGTCCGATTAGCCATAGCAGCAAAAAGTGACGTTAAATGGACAATCAAACAACCTATCCTGAACCTCTAATGGCAAGCTATAAGTGATTTGATATATTTACTAATTTACTGAGTTATATATTTATAAAATTAGAACAATAAGCATTCTTTTTATTTTATGAAATTAAATGTCTGGCACCCGCCAGATACATTGATAGGATAAATGACGATGAATCTCATTTCTGAGGACACAAGGAGGAGACTAAAAAGAACGTGGTTGAGGGATCTGTTATCATAATTATTTTAATATTAAATCAAAACCACAATCAAAGCCAGAGGAGAGGTACCGCTGGGTATTGTTCTTCTTTACGCCTCACATACCATTTTATTTTACCATTTCGCAGACAGAAAATCTGCTGATTGTCATTTTACTTGATTGAAAGTTGTGGTTAATTATATAAAGAGAAGAAAAAAGTGTATACTAACATTATTTTATGTAAATAAATACAAGTGGGAGCAGAAACTGCTGTAAAAATTATTGACTGTGATACAAGCTCAGAAAAATTAAAAGAGTAAACTTATTTTTTCTTCTAATGACAATAGACACCTAATTTTACTAATAAAATTTAATATTTTTATCCCCTGTCATTTCTAGTACTTTTATTCTTAGAAAGTCACAGATTTTTCAAAATATAGCAGTAGTGGCTTTTTTTTCTGAGTTTACAACTCTCGCTCTCTTTTGAACGCGAACCCTCAGATATGCTTCGGAATTTTTTCGGACTTCTTTTAGGTTAACATCATCCGAGAGATATTCCCAAAAGTTCTCGATCGGGTTTAAGTCTGGAGAAATAGCAAGCCATTCCAATAGCTTGTTTCCACCTTGATGGAATCCATCTATTTTGTTAAGGTGTGTAAACATTTATTTAAATGTTTCATTATCAATCCCAATAAATGATACCTACCGCTTATTTAACCATTGCCATATCTCAAAATCAAAAATTTTTGTAAATTTGATTTCAGTTTTGAGGATTTTTCCTTAATATTTGATTTTATATATGACATGGTTTTTAAATGTTTCCAAACCAACGAATATCTGATTTTCTCCAGGAAAATCATAGTAACTCATTTGAATGCCTGCAGAATAATTTACAAAACCAAGAATAAATCAACTAACCGGATAACTATTTGCTAATACTCCAGGTACTACTATATAATGCAGAAACTATTATATATTTTTGAAGAGGATACAATACTCCGCAACTCTGATTCTTTCATATGATAAATTAAGGACTGAAAGGTTAGAGATAATAATCTCATAGCTTTAATTTTTACACACGACTAACGACAATAAATTACTTAACCTGAAAAATGAAGTTTATTCAGTTAGAGATTGGCAGAATCATTCAAAGACAAATAAATAAATCAGACAATTTCTGAGAAATCATCTTCATCTACGTTGTCTATCAGAGTTGGCGGCCAATTGGAGAGCAATATCTTCGACTGAAAGCCAATCCTGATTCTAAGCCTTTGTCCAACCCAAAAACTGAACATTCCATAGAGGCTTATCAAGATCTCGTCCATCATCTAAAAAAATTGAAGTCCTTTAGACTATATCAAACATAAAAAAAGAAAAAAGAAGAGGTAATAAAAATAAAACATAAAACAATAACAAGTAGAAAGATGTTGCAAAGTATCATTTCCCTTTAGGGAGGAAGTATAAAGCACTTTTAGAACAATAGACTATTTTATAATTAAATTCGCTGAAGCTAAATGCAAATTCATTTATTATTTTAGGCAAGTTTTCTGTGATTTTTTTACGAAATCATTTTCAGGGGTATAAATATGTACCTCTGAGCTGAAGCACACCATAACTCTTTTTGGTATTTCTTAAGGAAAGCCAATTTTTACATAACTTAAATCTATTAAGACTTGTTTCTTCGTTACTTATAGAAACAGCTATAAACTAAAAAACATAACAAAGCCATCGTCAACCTGCGATGGACCGGATGCTATCCACATTATACCCTGGAGATGCCATTCACTAACAAAATCGAAGAGATGAGGTCCTCATCTTCCGCTTATACTGCGCATACTCCGCAACTGGGCATAACAAGCTAAAAAATAACACATTAGCACCAGTTCCTTCTAATAGGGGAGTGCGGGAGAAGTGAATAAAATGCAGACCACTTCCTCCAGACAGGCAGTATTTCTCTCTGAGCAAAGAATGTTGGTGTGGCCTGGAGGATCACAGAAGGACCACCGAATCCCTCTCTTTAATCCCTGACCTGACCATCGAAGGGAAGAACGACGACGAAGAAGAAAATAGAAAAATGAGCTTGATTTCAGATATAACTAGTAATCTGGAACCAACACTTTAGAAGAAAATTCGTGACATATACAACTTCCGTAAAAATATTTTGTTACCCATTAATATCAAATTAGAAAGTACTTCTATAACTTATAAGTATCTTTAGTTTTTGATTTAATTAGAGTTACATAATTGCAATATTGAAGAAGATTGTACTAAAAAATATATAATTAGAACTCAGAAGCAATGAAACTTTAGTTAAAATGTTTTCCATATTATCTTTTTGTCCTTTCCTCTTGTCAATGAAATAGAACGGGTTACTCTTACGGGTTATCAACCCTTCTAGCAAAAATAGGAAGGACGTCATCCATTCCGTTGATCCGTCATGAAAAAAATATCAAACCTTTGATTCGTCCGCAAAATATCAACCTCATCGAAACGAATCAGCAGTCCCCACGAACTCATATCATTGAGATTATTGCTACTTCTTAATTGTTTTAAATATAATGAGGAAGAAAATGATCCATGTGGAGGTAAAAAAAAGTTCTCCCTATTTAAGAGAATATTTATTTACCTCCACCATTTCCTTCCTCATATATACATATATTATAAGGTCAACTAATATTATACAAGATTTATATATAATGTTTAACGAAGACTTCTAAAGGATAATTATTCAGAAGTATGGAATCCTTTAATTAATATAATTTACCCTTACTCGTCAGACTACATTTCAGGCTCCTGAATGGGTATGAATTCTGTGTCTTGTATTTCATCAATCATCTCTGGCGGCCACCTGGTGACGAAAAATGTGATGAAGAAACCGAAACAGAAAGCTCTCTGCGGTGCCACCCTGAAGGCGATGAGCCCAAGGAGGTCAATCAGGATATCAACCATATCACCACTAATAAAAACAATCTGTGTTAGGAAGGTAAGGTATCATTATATCTGGGGTAATATTTAGTGTTTCCCGATCAACCACTAGCAGTTATAATCAGTTAAGGTTTCGATAAATAGTTATAAGCGAATATCCTTTTTAATTAAATTCATCATTCAAGAAAAAAAAAATTACTAAGCTATTGTATAAATTGTAACACTTTGATTTAAAAAAAAAATATTTTGGTTTATTTTTTTTGCATAATTTCTTAATAATGTAAAAAAAATGTTTAGGTTATATTTTGATGTTGATCAATGACTTAAAGAAACGATCAATACAGATTATCCATCTATGTTTAAGCATTTATAGAGCTCCATCACTCAATCTAAAGATACTGAACTATCTAGCAGTCTTGAACCATGATATTCATGATGCTATTCCTAATCTTGAAATTTTTTGAAACGATTCCATACCTTATTTTTTTTTTTTTTCTTCAGCGCTGGTTACTTTCCCCTTACAACTACCATATTTCAGCATGCTACTGTAAAAAAAAAAAAGCCAGTGTCACATATTTTTTTTATCCCTACAACAATAAAACCACTTTCTTACAATTCTTTGTGTAAGTTTATTTTTCAATAAATCTAGAAAAATTGCATCATGAGATTGACATGTGATTTTAATGAGCTAGTTCAATTTGTAGGTTATGGTGCTTATTATGAATTTATGGTCACAAGAATCAAAGTTCGGGACCAACCCCCGACCATCGTGACCTTGGTCGTATATACAAGTTTTATGGAAAACCAAACAACAAAATAATTTAAGAAATTAAAGAAACAAAAACCTATGATTATTTTAAAAATAAGTGTTTTTTGTGTTTTTTTACGTGGGCAGGTGGAAATCTTCAAAAGACGCGTATCTATCCGTGTGTGGTATTTTTACCCACTAAAACCACCTCCTACACTTGTTTACCACGGGACTGCCGCCAGGCATTACTTCGTGGAGGGGAATGGCTGTGTCCCGCATCATGGCCATTTCCATCTTTTAGCTTCTTTGTCTAAATTCTTCTTCTTTAAGAAGGCACCAGTCTTTGCTGATTTTCTCTCCTTGTCCTTTCCTCCTCTCTCAGTCTTTTGAGGACCCCTGTGGCCAATTTTTTCACCCTTGCCCATTGTTCATCCGACTTTATCATGCAGCTCACTAAATTTTCAGGAGTCCCCTTCTTTCTGCAGGCCAGCTCCAATTCTCTTCTCTCGTCAGTGAAGCGAGTGCATTCAAAAAATACATGTTCTGCTGTTTCCTCTACCGCCATATATGTTGGGCATTCAGCACTGTCGTCGAGTTTAAATTTGTACTGGTAGGCTTTAAAGCATCCATGTCCAGACAATAGTTGTGTAAGGTGAAAATCCACCTCCCCATGTTGACGATCATACCACGAACCAATGTCAGACACCAACATAAAGATCCACCTTCCGGAATCAGCCAAATTCCAACGCTGTTGCCAACTTACTATGGTGGTTTTCCTCTCTTCGTCTCTTGACACTCGAGAACTAAGATTGTACCATCTGTTTCTTTCTTCCACTAGCATCTCGCTTGGAGGCATGCGCGCAATTACGCATACAGCCTCGTAAGAAACAGTCCGAAAAGCACTTCTCACTCTATAAACCTCTTCGATACACTGAGACCATCTGTCTCCTGTACGAAGCGGTGGACATGGCTTCTTTCCAGATTGGAGCTCCATATAAAAGGATTGAGGAGACAACAGTTGCCAGGAGCTTTCTGCGACCCTCTTTGGGTCCTCCAATATTCGGCATAAGTCAATAATGAAGTAATTTTTGCCGCTTTGGCGCTGATAGACTTCGTATGTGCGTTAAACTGGAGACGTGCATCGATGATAACTTCCAGGTATTTCAAGTGTGGCTGGGAACGAATTTCGTGCCTACCCACTGTGAGAGTAACAGTTTCAAATTGCTTCCTGCTACTGAGCAGGAGCGCCTCAGTCTTATGGTCCGTAAACTGCAACCCCATAGAAGTGAGCCATCTTCGAATAATAGCGACATCCTGGTTGGCAATATATTTTGCCACGACCACATCATCGGCGAAACCAACAACTGCAACTCCATCCGGCATGGGTAACCTAAAAACTCCGTCGTACATAACGTTCCATAAGAGAGGACCCAAAACTGAGCCTTGTGGGACGCCACCAGTGACCCCATACCTCCTGAAACCAATATCCGAAGCATAAAATAGGACTCTATCTTTAAAATAGTCATTGATAACCCTCCTTAGATACAATGGGCCAACCATCTTCCGTAGGGCATCCAATATACAGGCCCAGTTCGCCATGTTAAATGCGTTTTTTAACATCCAAGGTGACGATAGCTGCATAATTCTTCGCACCCCTCTTCCACCTCACTCCTGCAATCGCTTTTCGGGCAATCTCGCTGACTAGTCCAATAGCTTCTATCGTAGATCGCTGTTTTCGGAATCCGTATTGAACCTTTGAGGGGCCTCTTTCACCTTCCGTAAATTCTTAAAGCCTGAGAGATAGGATCTTCTCAAAAACCTTTCCTAAAGTATCCAACAAACAGATTGGGCGACAAGTCGACGGGTACCCGAAGCTTCCTTTACCCTTTGGAATCAGAACGAGACGCTGTCTCTTCCAAGGAGCCGGGAACGACCCTTCATGAAAGGAGAAATGGAAGACATCCTTAAAAAGGTCTGGACGTTTTTTGAGAACCACCTTAAGGGCTAAATTGGGAATGCCGTCCAAACCAGGTGCTTCTCCAGGTTTTATATCACGACCACCGACGGTCCGGCCCAACCAAATATTGGTCTGTCAACCGACGTCTAGACTGCCTATTTTTACATTAACCCGACCTAGATCACGATGTTCGGGTTCGTAGCCCGGCAGGTGGCCCTAGGATTTTTTTAAGGGAGTAAAAAATCCTTAGTTACGCCGTCCTTCAGAAGGAACGTTAAACGGGGATCCCAAGCCTGTACGATGTCAGGTACTCGTTTAAAATCCCTATCCAAATTAAACCTGGATAGGCAAAATTTAGAGCTCCCACTGTAGCATCGTCCGATTAGCCATAGCAGCATAAAGTGACGTTAAATAAACAAATAAATAAACAAACAAACAAATCGGTGGTTCGGTGGTCGATCCCGACCGTGTAGAAGGGATTTTAGAGACTGTATTATATAATTTATAACTTTATATCATAACAATATATATAGTATATATAACAATATATATAGTATATATAACAATATATATATATATATATATATATATATATATATATATATATATATATATATATATATATAAATAGTTTTTAAAGATAAAGAGACATATTTCGAATTATAAATTTTATAAAAACGAAATAAATAGTTTTGTAGGGTAATGTTATGATAAGAATATATATATTTGTTACAGTCTAAAATCTGTCTTCATTTTTAACATGACTTATTTCAAGAACACTTCATAAATAACTTTTAGGTTCTAATTCCCTCCGTACATCAATCCACACCCTCCCAACATTAATCCTAAACGATCATCCTATCACGTTTACCTGCTCTGTAAAAACCCTAGGCATCACCATCGACCAAAACCTTTCTTGGAAATCCCACATCGCCCAGATATCCCGACGGCAATTAGTTCCCTGAAGTTATTCCATCGTTCTCGTCATCTCCTTACACAATCTTCCCGTAAGCTCTCATTTTCCCCCACTTTGACTATTGTAGCGTGGTATATGGAGGCCTTTCTAAAATGCTTGAAGACAGACTAAAGAGAATAATGCATTGCTCTCTAAGGTTTGTGCTTGGCACTCCTAGGCGATCGCGCGTGCCCCACCTTTATGATGAGTTAAAGTGGCTCTTCCCTCCCTTCCGAAGGCAATATTTTCCCTGTGCATTCAACTCAGTTCAACTCCATGAAACAAGATCCCGCCTTTCCGATCTCTATATTCGTTCCCACCGAACCAAAGCATTCGACTGCTCCTTTCTTGCCCGCTCCACCACACTGTTGAACTCAATCCCTCCTAATATCCGTCATAGTCCCTCACTATCGTCAATTAAATCCTTGCTTTTCCAGCACCTCCTAGCTTCCCAAAAAGGTGCTCTCTAAGCAGGTTAGTCATTAGCTTTGATTGTAATGTATAGAAATTCATTGTGCTATTTATTTCTTTTAATTTTGTCTTTTAAGAAGCTGTACATCATGTAAAGAAATGATTGCATGCTAGTTCATGTATTTAACAAAAGCTATGGATTTATTCTCTTTAATTGCTTAATATCTTGTCAAGATTCGTACTGTTTATTTACTTATTATTATTTTTTGTTTAATTATTTCTTTTTAAATTGTTTTCCGATACTTTTTACACGATTTTTGATTTGTAACATTTAGCCTTCTGGCCAGATAAATATTATGTTTCTTTTTCTGTTCGTATTTGTTATTCTAAAGGGGTATAGTCCCAGAATAAAGTTACTTTTCTATTCTAAAACGTCCAAGGTTCTTATCAACTGGTGTATAAGAATCGATTTATTAAATAAAATTACACAAAAACAATTAAAATTTGAATATTAAGTTCCTCCTACACTTTATATACCCCTTCATTGTATAAATGTTTATAGCAATACTTTGGGCGGCTTATGAAGAACCTAAAAAAGGCTTTTATTTCTTGATTTCAGATGTATAGAGGGTGTGCATGAAAGTACATAAGGAGGAGTGCAATCGGTAGATAAGAAGTATTATTGACAGATTTAGAAGGTTTAGTTATCATTTTAATCGTGGGAAGTTTCAAAAGGAGCGGATAATAAGTTGTGCGCAAGATTGAATTATAGATGAGAGTAGGAAAGAGAACAGCTTTCCGAGGTAAGTGGCGAAGGATGAAGGGATTAATGAGATCATAGCCAGGAGTTTTTTTTGTTGGCATTTTGTTCAGTACTCGATAGATTTCTTTTGGATGAAATGCCGGAGGAGGGAGTTGTCAAGTCGCCATCTATTTTGTCAGTGAGAGTATTACCCTGAATTTCATTTGCCTTAAATATATGAGCAAGATGTTCTGCAAATTCGTTAGCTTTTTCTTTGCACGCCATCGCCCAAGTGCTGTCTTTACGTCTAAGCGGATAACGAACCATCATTTGTTTTAGTATACTCATTGTAGCTGTCCACACTGGTCTGTATCTGTTGTTTATAGGATTTAAGTAGTCCTTGTAACTGTTGTGTTTCAATTTTTATAATTCTTGTTGAATTTTTCGGGTTAGTTTATTCAGTTCTATTTTGTATGAAGGATATCTTGTTCTTTACCGTAAAGCTCTGATCCTACATTTTTCTTTAATAAGATTTCGTATTGGTCCAGGTAGGTAGGAATCAGGTTTTGATAAAGTCGTCTTTGGTGTTGCGGAATACCAAACTGCGTTTTGAATACATTCTATTATTATTATTATTTGAAACTCGAGAACCCCAGCTAGTATTTTTAGCATTAAAGTCACCACCAGCTAAGGATGGTTTACCCATCCATAGTGGAAAACAGATTTTTCAATTCATTGGTAGAAATAACTTTGTTCGGATCAATATATATAATAATGCAATTGGGAAAAAACCACAATGCAAAGCCTTATGTTTCAAATCCAGTAATACACCCACTTACCAGTCGACGTTTCGCCTATTCATAGGCGATCGTATATATATGATATATTACAAAAAGACTGCGTTAGCAAATAGTTTGTCAGATTATAATAATTTATAATGGAAAACTGCATATCAAAAGCTGATTTTATTTATTTTCGATTTTAAATAAAACCACAAACATCGAAAACAATTTACATACAATAAGTAAAATTTATTAACCTTTTCCTCAAACCGAAGAATAGTTTTCTTGAATTCTTCAACTCCTGGAATTCTTTTGTCCTGTTCGGCTGTTCGAACAGTGACAAAACCACATGAAATCTAAAAATTAAACAAATGTAATTTAGTAAATCTGTTATTTTACTTTTCTTTAATTAATGCATTAATTTTCAATTCTATTTTGTCTATGTTATTTATAAACTATTGTACTTAATGAAGTTGTGATTACTCACGTTACTCCGTCGTATCCGGTGTGCATTGGTATTACGTCTTGTTTTTGTAGAAAGCGTAGCAACAAATCATTGCAATTCCAATACCTCCGGCTATCACCAGGTGTTTCTTTTTCCAACTTTTGTTCTGCAACTACAGTTAGCCTTTCTAGATAACTTATATGTATGTATAAAGTAAAAATATAATATATATATATATATATATATATATATATATATATATATATATATATAATTTATTATAATGCAATTGGGAAAAACCACAATGCAAAGCCTTATGTTTCAAAAAATACACCTACTTACCAGTCGACGTTTCGCCTATTCAGGCATTATCAAGACACCAAAATCAAAAAGGGGCTTTGCATTGTGGTTTTTCCCAATTGCATTATAATAAATAATAGTGTTTCTTTTTGAGTTTTTGGCTCTATTTTAGTTATATATATATATATATATATATATATATATATATATATATATATATATATATGATGAAAATTTTTGAAAAATATTTTGTTTCTTATTGCTAAGATAAATTTAACAAGGAACATTAATTTCCTCGATACTATTTTTATAACCATGGTAACGATGCTAATCATAGCCGAGATTTGAAAAAGTAAAGTTTTAAAGACATTTAGAGCAAGAATGTGAGCCATATGAGTTAAGTGTGCCGGATCTTTAACAAAGTATATCAGAGGATACGGATCCGAATCCGGATATTTGGTGTCAAGGTCCGCGGATACGGATCTTAAGTTTTATGTCCGTGCGCGTGATCTTGATAGTTTTGCCATTTGACGCTTTGCGTGGCAGACAGGGCAGTAGGTTAGGTTTTTGTTTCGAGTTTTCGACTTGCACAGGACGGCATAACTGCACCTGTGGGGTTAGTTAACTACACTCCATAGCCGGTTCCAAGCCCGGATAAAGCAGGAGGGTTGAAAGGAGGGGCCGGCCATTCCCCTTTTGTCATAAAAATAACCTGGTCAAATGAACTCAACCAAATCTGTCCGACAACCGAAACCTCGGATTTACGGATTTACGGGAAAGACCTGGAAAATGGAACACGGTTTATATAACTGGAACATGGAATGTGAGAACCCTTTTTAGACCTGGAGCTATGCAAGAGTTGGTAGAACAATTGACCCGAATGAAAGTTGACCTCACTACAATTCTAGAGGTACATTGGATTGGTAACGGTGCTCTCAAAAGAAAAGAAGCAACTCTGCGATGGTGGAAGTAAAAAAAAAAGATGAGTTCGGGACAGTATTTCTTGTTGGTAAGAGATTACAATCAGCCGTAGTTGATTTTCAACCAATCAGTGGAATAATATGCACCCTGAGATTGAGAGGAAGGACCGGACATATTTCAGTGATAAATATACACGCTCCATCAGAGGAAAAGAACGACGAAGAAAAAGAAGTTTATTATGAAGATCTGGACAGAATTGTGAGAAGTTGCCCACCTAGTTTCACCTCACTAGGTGTGATACGAAAAAATTCTTTAAAGAAGTGGAGTCATGTAAAACCAGTTACTGCTCTAGAAGGAGCATGGTGAAAAATGAGGAGGGGCGACTACTGGTGCTAGAGACGGACGTCCAAGTAAGATGGATGAATTATTTCCAAGGACTACTATGTAGAATATGTAATATGATCCATGAACATTTCCGATTATTTGTTACATGCGATATACAAAATTAGTTTTTTCACTAATTACGGTTGTATATCTTATTAAGGATATTCCGCAGTCATTATCAATAAATTCACTCATTGTTATATTGTTTTTGCTTTGGATAATAATACATTGGGCATATTGAGTTTTATTCCTAATTTGTGAATGACGATGATCCAAGGATGATTTTTATGTTTTAATTTTTGTGTTAAAATATGCAAGGATGAATATGTTTTTGTTTTGTAAAATACAAAAAGAGTTAAAAAAATATAACTTACATTGTTGGATTTACTTAAATTTTTGGAAACGGTCGTCTTGGTTTTATCAGTTTCTCTACTTCGCTGCTGGAAACAATTGATTACTTTAGTAATTTATGAAATAGTTGTATTCTTCTAAAGTACAATATGGTATAGAATAAAATAGAATGGAAAAATAATAGGGTGTATAAAAAAATGACCGTTTTTAACCAAATATTTGTATTATTGTAGAGAGAAGATGGCGACTAACAGTATATTTCGACACACCACACTCCCTGGCAAGTTCGCGAGTACTTGTGGATGGATTTGACTCGACAGCTTCCTTCAGAACCTCATTAATATCCATTAATGGTCCCTCGGAGCCCTTCTTCCTTTCCAACGTCGTATCTCCACTGCTAAATTTTTCAAACTAACGCCGTGCAGTGCGCTGGTCAAAGACACCACCCCGTTCATATTTAATAATTTCACGAGTTGCTTCAGTGGCTGTGCAATTTTTTTTTTCAGTAATGTCTTAAAATTACGAGTCTTTCCTAGGAAACAGTCATGTTTCTTCTTTGAAATAAATAACTAAACTGAGACTGTTTTTGAAGAAGTCCAGTGTTAGTAATCAAGCTTAGAGAATGCTCTAAAGGTATTATTAAGTGTTGGTAAATAATAAATAGCATTAAAATATTTACAGTCTTTTGATCTCTGGAATTTGTTAAAACGGATGAATTTGATTAATACACCCTATTAATTTTTTTCTGGGACCAGGTTCCTTAAGAATAACAGAAGTGTACAGAAATTAATAAAAATATATCTGGCCAAACGGCTACATTATTAGAATAATACAATATTTACATAATAACATGAAATTAAATATGAACTAAAAGGTAACTTCTGATAGATAATTAAAAAAAAGTAATACAAAAAATAGCATAAAAATTTACAATAAAAAGAAATTGGCTAATGGGAAAATAAATAAGTACATAAGAACATCTAATAATATACAAAATAATATCATTATGAGCGAGGAATATTTACAGTAATTCATCATTAAATTGAGTTGAATATAGCTATTATTGATTAATTATTATTGATTAAAGATCATCTGCTTGGGAATTTAGGAAATGTAGGAATAGTTTGGATTTGAATCTGGATAAAGAAAATGCATGATGGAAATTGGGTGGGAGTGAGTTCCAAAGACAAGTGGATCGGGCGAGAAAGGAAAGGAAAGGCTCAAAAGTCAATACTTATCACCCGTCATAAGGTCTCTTATTATTAAAAAGCCGAAGTGCACTAACCAATGGAAAAGATCTCGATATCCAAGTGACAAACAACTACTAAACCAACTGTCTAATAAATTAAGAAAACGAAGTACAGCATTACAAAAATGACATCTAAACACTCATCTAACTTACAGACAAGTAAAATAATCTATGGGAACAAACTAGAAAGATTCTGCATTACCATAATACAAACACGCCCCTCTGTAAATCTGAGAACTCATAGGCCACAAGTCATAAATAAAAAACAGACCTATTTGACTCTCATCTCATAGACGTATTTCAACCACACGACGACCTACTTGACCCACAGCACAGCTGTGATGTCCAAAAAATTCTGACTTTGCCACTTCCTCTGTCTTTACCACCCCCACTAATCAATCCTTCAGATGTTGAATTTTGTATAAAAAAATTACCGCGCAAAAAATCACCTGGTTATGATCTTATTACACCTAAAATTGTACGACTTCTTCCTAGGAAACGCTTAATTTTTTTGACAGCTATCTACAATTCTATTCTTCGACTTACTTATTTTCCTTTAGTTTGGAAATTTTCAGTAGTAAAAATGAACCCCAAGCCAAAAAAATCATTAAACCTAGTTACGTCCTTCAGACCTATTAGTCTTTTACCACTATTTTCCAAATTATTTGAAAAGCCAATGTTAAAGCGGCTTTATCCATTATTAGAAATAAATAATCTAATTCATAACCACCAATTCGGGTTCAGGCCTGCACATTCTACAACACAACAATGTCATATGTAGCACACCAAAAGAAGGAATATTGCACAGCAGCGTTCTTGGACGTTTCACAAGCTTTCGATAAATTTTGGCACGATGGTCTCCTGTAAAAACTAAAATTAGTTCTACCGCAGGCATATTATCTGATCATAAGATCATATCTAGAAGACAGGTTCTTTATTGTTAATCAGGATGGTAAACATTTCGACTATTGCCGAATTAATGCAGGAATACCGCAGGGCAGTATTCCCAGGTCCAGTTCTGTACTCTATATACACCTACGACATCCCACAGACACCAGAACTTGCTACTATAATACATATGAGGAGGTGAGTTGCAAAACTCGTTTGTTCCACAGGAACACGTTTTTCAGGAAACTCAAAAACTTACCTCGTCTCGTTGAGTGGCCAGATAAAAAATTTTTTTTTTGCTTTCGAAAGGTACAGCTTCCCTGTGGAAGTGAGCTTGGAATGAAAAAAATTACTGATTTAATGATAACAAAAAAAAAGTAACTAAGTATGAAATGAGAAAGTTTTTTCAAAAAAATGGAACGAATGAGTTTTGCACCTCACCTACTCATATAAATACTACTTGCTAGAAATGCGGACGATACTGTCATACTTTCGACCAGTAGAGCTTCTAATACTAACCCCAATATAGCTTCTCAGAACCTACAGACTCACTTAAATTCATTAGTTTAGCAAATTAGCTCCATAAGTGGCGTATAAAAATTAACATACCAAAATCGAACCAAGTAACCTTTACACTTAGACATTTAGACTGCCCCTTGCTAACACTTTACAATACATCATTGCCCAGACAAACTCAGACAAAATACTTGGGCCTTAACATGGACAGAAGACTGACTTGGAAATCACACATAATTAATTTGAAGAAAAAATTGAATCACCGACTCTCACTTCTAAGACGGCTATTTCACCACAAAAATAAACTATCACTAACAAACAAAATTATAATATACAACATGCTAATTAAACCAATATGGACCTACGCCTCGTAAGTGTGGGAGTCATGCAAAAAATCCCACATACAGACCATTCAAATTTTTCAATCGAAATTTCTTTGTATTATTACACATAGTCCCTTTTACATCACTAATAAAACATTACACAAAGATCTCAACATACCACTCGTGGCTGACACAATCAAGAACAACTACAAAAAATTTCATGAGTCACTTGCTGGGCATCCAAACTTACTGGTACAATCATTATTGACAGACACATTACCACATAATCCGATAAGGAGACTGAAACGTCTCTGAAGCAGGGATCTGCTACAGTGAGATGAGCAGTACATCCTACAGCACGTGCTTTCAATGGGAGGTTTCTCCATACACGCTTTCATGAGAATCCCTTAGGGGAGGTTTTCCGAAGAACACAAAAATGCAATATGTGCCAAATGGCATTTGTATGATTTCCTAAATAAATATTTTTTCATTATTATTGTGTTAAAAACTACTTATTAGTGCTCAATATTTCAACTGACTTCTTTTCCTCCTGTTACCAAATTTCTCACCTACACGCCTCTGTGTTAGCTTCTGGGCTTTATGATTTTTAGTTTTTAACTTATTAATTCCATTTTTTTTATATATATGAACCTTAGTTATAAGGCTAGTATGATCATAGCTTAACTATGATGAAAATTTTAAATAAAATGGTACCCAAATAATTATTTACAGAGAATATGAAGTATAGTACGTTGCTTTTATTGATTTTACATTTAGTGCAATTTTTAAATATTTAATAGAATAATTAAATGTTTTAACTAATTGGATCTCTCCGCAAAAATTAATGCATACGTGTATTACTTTACTGGTTCTCCTCGATGTTGTAGCAGAAGTGCTACTCCTCGTTTCTTGTCCGATGCTGTCAACTGCAGCGAAACACTCACCACCAGCCTGAGGTAAAATAGTATTATCATATAATGAAATGATAAAGCATCATAAGTGAGTAGATTAATAAAATAAATACGTATGTACTTGATTTCTTTTTTTTTTTTAAACACTATAAATAGTAGAAGTACCTAAATAAATAGTAATAGAATCTCGTATGACAATAAAAATTCACATTTTTCTAAAATTCATAATTAAAGGAGGCATAAAACAGAACTCACCTTAACTCAAAAGCAAAGGAGAGCTTTTGTTGAAAAAGTAATTATTAAAGGTACATATGATAATAAAATTAGTATATACTTTACTAGCATTTTTATTGTTATATATTTAATAACTACATTATATTTAATGCAGTATGATTTCTAATAAATATTAATTTTTTTTAATATTGAAAAGTAAAAAGAGACCTTAAATGTTAAAAAGACCGTGGAAAAATTCCAGCGAAAAGCCATTAAGTCTCCAAACTAAAAAAGAAATTGAAATTATCTGATAATAAGGGCTTTTCGTTGGAATTTTTCCACGGTCTTAATATAAATGCTTTTTATAATAAAAATAATATTAAAATGCTAGATAAAGTAAATAGAGCAAAATTAGTGGTATCACTGTTCATTTTGTGCAGTTTACTACTATATAATTACTAACACTATGCATTAATTATTACGATATATTATATATATATATATATATATATATATATATATAATTATTCCAGTTTTGATTTTCTCTTTTTGCACGAATAATTACTGTGTTTTCCATGATAATAAACAGAAGAATGATTTTTTTTTTATTAATGCCTTTTCCATACTAACGCTTCAATTAAATAATTTGAAAGTAAGAACTTGTTTTAGCTAGTTAAGAATATTGTGACACATTTTGTTACCATCATAGTTTCCTTGGGCGGTGCTTCAGGGCGCACAGCCGATGGGGAAATGGGTGTAGTAGTTGGCCGCTGTTTATTCTCCCTCTTCTTATCTAGAGTCAGTGCGTTTTCATCCTGTAAAAAGAAGAACAATATTAAATCGTATATAACAAATTTATATATCATATACTTAACGCGAGTCTGCCATTGTTGAACAAAAAAGAAAGAGATAAAAAAAAAATTATTCCATTCACCACTTGTTTAAAAAATAGTGAATGGTCTAGTGTAAGTATCAAAAACCTTTTATTTATAGCATTTCTGTTATAAAACTAAATTTAAATTATAAAACTAGATTAAATATGTAGAAAACATTTTTATTAATAATAGAGTATGATTTTATTCTTTTTGATATAAAGGCTTACGTTTAAGATATTCTTCTGATTTTGCCATCAAAGCCAATGAATTTTTGATAGCGACAATTATTAGCTGCGCTATTTAATTTAATATTGAATAAATTATATTGAGAAAAATACAGTATGTCAAGAATATAAGGTAATTATTTCGTAGGTTGTTGCTTCGAGTTGAGCCACTTGCTTCGAGTTTTAACTTTACTTTGTTTCCCTACTATTATTTTCCAAAAATAAAAGTTATCATGAGCTTCAGTATGGAAAAGAGAAGGTAATTATGGGAAATGTGTATACTTCGGTAATCATTTCATCTAGAAATGAACGTTTCAACAAACTATATAAAAATATATCATCTATACTTCGGAATGTTAGTTAAGACTTTTATTCTTATTATGAAATGATTATCTAAATCTACTCATTACCCATAATTTCATTATCTTTTCCTTATTAAAGATACTCGTATTTTTTTTAAATATTAAAAATGAAACAAATAAACAGTTGAAAATTGTAGTAACTCAACTCGAAGCTAAAGCCTGTGGAACAGATGCCGATTATTACTATAATTTGATAAAAAATAATTCAATTTTTTAAGAAACAAAATATCCCAAATTAAGAGCTTGAAATTTTAACTAATAAAATGAACCGGTCCCGATTTAGCAAGCTTTACTATATCTTGCAACCCTCACTGCAAGACACCAAGTAATTTTGCAAGATCTAGGATTTTGCATCATAAAACCGGGCATCTGCAACACGCCACTCACAGATCAAAAAGGCGCTAAAAACTAAACTGGAACCACAAAATTGCCCGTTCAAATATGTCCTATATCCAATCTAGAACAGTTTACGAATCGAAAGTTAGAATTCAGCTCCTAATTACTCCTTATAGAAACTTTACCCAGACTATTGGAGCAAGGAATATGGAACATATATCTATCATAGAAAATTACATTAGGTACCTAAAAAAATGTCACACTAGTTGTCATTTGAGAAGCAAAATATTTTGTTTCTATTTTTTACAAATAGGTGATTCAGGTGAATGTTGTATTTCTGTATCTGATATAACATCTACCAGGGATTTCTTTCGTCTTTAGTCACCTTGGTAATAAGCAACTTCTCTTTCAATGAAGATTTCGTTAGTGAATCGTACTTTAGCTAAATTAAAAACAATTCCTCTAGAACTAGTATATGAGTTTTCAATATTTTTTTTGCAGATAAGAATAATATAACTGAAGATAAGAATAACAGAATGTCGATTTTCAATCCTCCATATTCTAATTATGATCCTCACTTGGAGCATACAATATTTTGAGAGTCTTCCCTGAATTCTTGCTATTCCTTCGGGCTTTTCCTATGTAGCCTACAAGTATATCATCTTGATATTAGAATTATTCACAGTCTGTGTTGAGATGAGCTTGCTTTCCAATATCTTTGGATGTTTTACGTCTTTTTTATTTTGTTTATTTCAAGTCTTTGATTTACCTCTCTCGTTTGCTCGATACTCTTGGAGAGGCAATAGAATATTTTAAATATCAATCCAATTCAGTCCAGTTATTTTCGCATTATACCTTCAAACTTATACTGCATTGGTTATTAATATATTAAGGTTTATTCTAAAAGTCATTATTGTATTTAAAATAATTATTTATCAACTTAAAAAGAGATCAAACATATAAATAATAAATGAACCCAAGACTGGTTGGATTACAATTGAAATCGAAAAGTAACAATTCAAATGAATCTAATATAAAATAAAGTCATTCTTAATTGGAAACAGTCACAATAATAACGGAAACGGTTTAATAGAGATGAAAAAAATTACAATCAAAATGGAAACAATTATATTTGATTAAAAAAAAAATTAAGAACTTTAATACCTGCCAGTGTAAGAAATTTATAACCGAACTTACGAGCTTGTCTCAACAATGATTTTAAATAAATATATTTTTTTTTTTTTACTCAAACATCCAAAATTTCAGAATTTCAGATGTCTAACTTCAAAACTGACGGATTCTATACAATCATTGAACCCCTATTATATTAAAGGGGAAACCCTTGGTAGTAGAAATATCCAAATTTCTTTCTAAAATTATAGAAAGAACCTATCTGCAAATTTCAAGATGCTAAGTTCCTGATTTGCCTTTAATTGTGTCCTACAATGGATTCTCCACAGTACCTAAAAAACTGTCAGGGGGGAAGTGCCCCAGTGGGCCCCTCCTAAATCCGCGCTTGCTATAGCCTATGTGTTATTCTGATGTATAACCTATATTACTGTCAAGTTTCATCCAAATCTGTCCAGTAGTTTTTGCGTGAAAGAGAGACAAAAATACAAACATTTACATTTATGAAGGTAAGATTAGTAGGATATCAAAACAAATAGTTTCATTCATGTTCTTTCTGTTATTTTAACAACTATTATCGTGTGATTTGCCTTTAATTATGTCCTATAATGGATTCTCCATAGTACCTAAAAAACTGTCAGGGGGCACGTGCCCCAGTGCACCCTTCCTCTCCCTAAATCCGCATTGCTATAGCCTATGTGTTACTCTGATGTACCATATAACCTATATTACTGTCAAGTTTCATCCAAATCCGTCCAGTAGTTTTTGCGTGAAAGAGAGACAAACATACAAACTTTCACATTTATAATATTAGTAGGATGTAGTTTACTTATAGTATATTTGATTTACTCAGTTATTAAAATGATTTTCTAAGAATTGGCGAAAATAGTTAAAAATCAAGAATCAAGCATAAAATATGCTCAAGATAAGGGTATTATAGATAAAAAAGACTCTGCTCCAAGGGATATGAAATGAACCTCAGTATTAGTGAAAATCTTCATTCAAGATGGATATGCAGTAGACGGAAATGCAGGGATGAGAAGGACATGAGAGCAGGTACTTGGTTTGAGTGGAAGTAAAGTTCCTATAACATCATCTATTTTATTTATATACTCTTGGTGTCATGAATACACTTCTACAAAATTCTGCAAACGTGAATTAAATATGTCCAATAGTACAATTACTGACTGGAAAAACTTCATGAGGGAAGTATGTGCTAATGATCTATTGGTTCATCCACAAATTTTAGGAGGCGAGGGGATGTGCTTGGCAAAACATGCTTCACATGGAGGAAATATAACAAGGGAAGAACATACCCCCAACGTTGGGTATTTGGAGGAGTATGTAGGAACAATCGGGAATGTTTTCTTTGCGCAGTTCCTGATGGAACTACAGAAACGTTGTAAAATGTATAGACTGCATTAAATACTCTATACATCCCAGAACAACTCTTTATTCCGATTTTTGGAAAGCATACAATAATATTCAATCCATCGAGGGTATGAACCTGAGACCAAAAATTTTGTGGATATACAAACAGGAGCTCATACTTAAATAATCCAATCTCTATGGTCATCTCTCAAGAGAAGGAACAAGAGAGAATGCGGTACCCACCGGACTATGATAGATTCGTACCTATGTCAATGTATTTGGAGAAGGAGGTACGAAAACAGGAACTTATTTGAGCAGATCCAGAAAAATATTGTGGATTTTTGTCCCCCAAATTGAAAATTTTCTTGGTTACTTGTTGTGTATTAAATTATACATAAATACAAACATATGTTCTTTTATTTGTATTACGTTATAACAGTTATCAATAAAAGTAACTCGTGGGAGTCTACTAGAAAAGACCCCAATATTCACTAGTAATATTTGTGCTCAAGATTATACGTACATTTCTTGATGACATAGTAGAAGTGGATCCCTTCGATTTTGGTTCCGCGCACATCTTAAAAAAAGAAAGAATGATTAAATACAGAATAAACATGGACCATACAGCATTAATTTAGTATGAAAGCACTCATCTACCTACCAGGCTTTCTTCTTTGATTAGATTAATATCTTTGTTGATTAGAGCAGGATTTTTTTGTGTTATCACCTGTTCGGAATCACAAAAAAAAATATTAATATTATTATTTTAAAAAAATATACATATATATATATATATATATATATATATATATATATATATATATATATATATATATATATATATATAGTTCATGCTCATGTGATAACACCTAGATAATACATACTCGTACCTGTTTAGCCTCACTTACAGGCGGCAATGACTTGTTCGTTGGGGATTTGTCCTAAAAATAGTAGGTAAAATAAAACATTCGTTGATAACATCAAAAATCTTACTCCATATCGGAAATAAATATTATAAATTTACTGTTACATATGATTTTTTATTTATTTATATGTACTTAGTATTTATTATAATGTATGCTGATTGCATACGAGAATATATGTACACAATATTATTATTGCTGTTTATAAATAAATGTATAACTTTTTTTTTAATTTACATATAACCATTAATAGGCCATTTATAGCATAAGTATTTAGTTAAGCGAATTAAGGTAATTATACTAACAATGCTATATTATCGTTCTTAACCTAATAATCTGTCTAAATAATTTTAATTAGATAATTATAATATAACAATCCCTTACTTTGCGGTCTTTCATAGAAGTAGGTGGAAATGGTGGTGGAACAGGTATAAAAAATTCCTTCACCTCTGATTTTGCTGTATGCTGCAATTTTTAACATAATAATTAAAAGAATATAGAATAATTTGGATAATTAATGAAACCAAGAACAGTATGTAACTTAAGAGAACTAAGAAAAAAAATGCTAATAAAACAATAAAATTAAAATAAGTAACGGGAAACGAGTCGAATCAATAAATAAATTCTAATTATTTAGTTCTAATAAATTTAAGCGGATAATTAAACATTCTTATAGAGCATTTAAGCAACTCAATATTCAATGGAGAATGTAATGCTCAATGTTCAATTTTAGAATATAATGATGCTAAAAATGAAAAAAAAGTTCATTAATATCTATGTAAATACAAATAAAATTTATAAATAATATAACTGTAGATTACCTATTACTTTTTAATAGTACTTTGTAATATAAGTTGTATATTTTTTGCTGAGCCTATGCTGCCCATTATATGTTTTGATTAAACAATAAAGTACAGGAAAATTATATAATTATTTCTCGGAGTGCAAATAGTTGTAAAACCAGCGTAATGTTAATAATTTCATATTACTAATGTTTAATAATTAATAAATTATGACATTTAAATAATTCAGACTGCAATTGATTTAGAAATTAAAAAAAGAAAACAGTTATTTTAAAGTTTTGAATTTCCACTTCTGTCGACAGTCCTCATGACTATCTATTACATTTAAAAAAAAGTTAAATTGGACGTTTGAGTTTCTCATAAATATCTTTTATAAAAAAAAAAACGTTATGCCCTATGGATTCTACAATTTCAAATATAGTTGGAAATCTTTTATAACTTACAGATGAACAAGTTTCGGCTTTGGAGGCTACAGGTTTTCCGGAAGAAGGCTCAGGAATTTCCTGCAGAAAATTAGTTAGCAATGATATGTGTGTCTATATATATTGTACATACATAATGTACCCGATAGAACAGAATAGAAAAGTAACTTTATTATTATTAGTAGTAGTATGGAAAAGAAAATGTAATTATGGGAAATATGTATACTTCAGTAACCATTTCATCCAGAAATGAAAACTTCAACAAACATATATATCGAAATGTTAGTTGAAACTTTTATTTATTGATGAAATGATTACTAAAATCTATTCATTAGCCAAAATTACGTTCTCTTTACCATACTAATGCTCACAATAGGCGAATTTTTGGAAAACATTAAAAATTAAACAAATAAACTTTTTAAAACATGTTCTAACTCAACTCGAAGTGACAACCCGCGGAACAGGTATCATTCTATCTGCACATAATCACCGTTGAGGTCAATATATTTTTTAAGCTTGAAGACGAGCGTTTTTGTACCCTCGCCGTATATATTCCGACCTACCGAAACCATTTTTCGACAGCTTCTTGGACCGGTCATTGGTAAATCGTTGTTTACCCAAAAACTCCTATTATTTATTGAAAATATTGTAATAGTAATAGTAATCCGACAGTGCTAGGTCCGAAGAATAGGATGGGTGAGTCAGAAAATCCCATCCAAGTGAGACAAGCAGTTCCTGAGTGAGCCGAGCGGTATGGGGTCTGTTCCGTCCGTTGTCATGAAGGAATGTCACACCACCAATAAGCATTCCCTCCATTGACATTGGTTTAAAACCTGTTCAGTGTCTCACCGAATGCTTCAGCATTGATAGTGGTTCTTTTGGGCATAACAATGATCAACAAGATCCCTTTACGGGCACATAAGACAGAAGTCATGGTCTTTGAAAATTAGACTTTGAATTTTTTGGTTGAATGTAAATGGGTATGGCGCCACTGTAGATACTGCCTATTTTACACATGATTGCAGTGACACACCCACGTTTCGTCCCTAGTCACAATTGAGTCAAGAACATATCTAACACCTGCAGTATAATTTCAACGTCCTTCACGGACCTTACTGCCTTACTACCTTACGGCTGGACGTTACTCATATATTGGAAAAAAAAGGAACCTGCTATAAAAAACCTGTTCGAAAATCAAAAGGAATAGTATTAAAAAGCACTAAATGATGATTATAAAATCTAGAGGAATGAAAGAGAAAGGGGCTAGTATTATTATTGCGGTTGTATTTTTTTTTTTTTTTTGGCTCTCTATATTTTTATCGACACCTTTCAAATACAAAAGTTGACAATCAGCTGATTGGCTGACAGTAAAATAATACAAAACGCCATGAAATGCACGAGGAGTGGTTATCTTTGAACTTAATATTAAGATAGGAAGGTATCATTTCTGCTACTTTGTTAAACCTACCACTTTAGCGTTTTTGGCAGGAACGGGAGAAGCCAGTGTTGTATTTTCTTCAACAGCAACTTTATTCCTCTAAAAAAAAATCATTATTCCAGATCGAATATTGGCCTTCATCTAATCATAATTCATTATTAATCGTTTTAGTAATACAAACCTGTTCTGATGCTACATAAGGATTTGGAAGTTGACTAATCAGATCCACGTTGCTTTCGTCAACCGAATTAGGAAAAATCTCATCGAGTTTCAATCTGTTCGACGCTTCCTCATGCTGGTAAACATAAGAGAGATGGATATAGCGGTAAGTTATTCCAACTGAGGCAGCTAATCAATTATCCATATCAAATATTTTTAAATATTTTTTTTTTTAAAGAGAAAAGATAGGCCCTCGGTCGGGATTTGAACCCGGATCCTCTGTCTTTCCGTGACAGTGCTCTACCATTTGAGCCACCAAGGCCGCCTTCCGGCAGAGGACAAATCTTTTCTCTTATCCGATCCCATGTCCTCGTGTTCTCGCATTTTTTTTTTTTTTTTTGCGATGTATACACTAGAACGAATGTTGTTTGAACATTAATTTAATTTTAGGTTCTTATTGACTTACTTCATATTACTATTTATAATTTTTTTTAATTATTGGTCAATTTGTTTATTTTTCAAGAGAAAAGATAGGCCCTCGGCCTACCTATACTTCGATGATCATTTCATCAAAAAATAAAAGTTTCAACTAACATTTCGAAGTATAGATGATCTAGGTTTGTTGAAACGTTCATTCCTAGATGAAATAATTCCCGAATTATACACACTTCCCATTACTACATTCACTTTTCCATACTAAATCTCTGGAACTGTTATTTTTTGAAAATATTACAAGGGAAACGAAAGAGAAGTTATAACTTGATGGACTCAACTCGAAGCAACAACCTGCAGAATAATTACCTTTTTTTTCTTTTTTTATTATTATCAAAGTGAATATCAGAAAAGAGTATCAGGTAAAGAAAAAAATACTTTTTGTAAAGAATTTGACCGAAAAAATACAATAATAATATTTAACACTAAAATAATATATTTAAATGTCAAAACTTACTTTTATAACATTGCTTTCGCCGGTATTTGAAGATCTCCCCGTACCATTATCATTCTTAGCACATTCCATTGGTTTTTCTACAAGATTTATAACTGAACTAGAAGGAGACTGTAAAACAGATAAAAAAACACAATAATATATCCCGTCTTTTAATTAAGCTCTAATGGATTTCTCATAAATTAGACAGTTAAGATAGTTAAGAATAAGTTTATTGATTCGTAATGAGGTGGGTATTTTTATTATATATATAAATTATATGGGATATTAATTATTTCATTTCCTTTGGTTTTAAAAAAATAGGAATGAGCCATGGTGATGAACCTTTAAATTTGTCCCTAACTTGTAATCTTGTTGCATTAGTGGTGTAAAATAAACACTAGAACAAGTTATTCTTTATTAACAGTTTTTAACATGTCTCAAAGATAATAAAATAATCTTTTGACCTAGTAACTTGGCAAAATAAACAATGTCCCATAGATTTTAAAACTAAATAAAAATAAAATTTATATGTATCCTATGGTAAATAAATACCAATTGTTCTTTCAATGGGGTTGTTTCAGTGGACGTAGAATTTACTGCTTTCGCCGATGACAATACAGTATCTTTATTCTAAAAAAAGAAATACACAATTAAAATCAAAATAAATTTGAAGCACTACAGCAACATCTTACTAATTAGATTATTTTAAATGGTAATTAAATGAATTTCCAATATTTTGTTTTCAAAATTGGAGTTGTATTTCCATGTTTCAGAAAGCTATCATGCAATAGAAATATTTTCCTAAGGTTTTTTTTTTCCTTCCAACTGCTATTCCTATACTTATTAATTAAGACTCGATTTTAAGGAGTCAATCATCTAATTTTCAATTCAAGTTAAATAAATCCTAAGTCATTTTCATAATAAAAGAGAAAAAGAAAAAAAATATATAAATATACAAACGTAGGGTGTTTGAGTTCATGAACTATTAACTAACGTACATCACAATTTTTTGTATCCCATTCATAAAACTTTTCTTGTTTTATAGCTATTAATTAAAAAATAATAACGTATGGCATTAAAACTTAATAGTATTGATTTTTGACTTTTTAAACTCACTTTATTAAATCTACATTCTCCAGCACTTGAGCACTTTCGATTCTTAGTGTGCTGTTTCGGTTCTTCACCAATCTTGGTGTTTCCATTTGGAGGATTCTACAAATTTAAACTGATCAATTGTATAATGCTGTATTCTAATTATCAATGTAATGAATAATAATAATAATTAGGCTTTGCGAGACCGAAGGCTCGATGCCGATACCATCAATCTTTTTTTACAAACTGCCTTCCGCGGACCATAAACCAAATCCGAATCCGTTAGATTACTCCTAACTCAATTATATGTATACATATATATATTTTATATATATTTTATTGTTACTGGCCTGAACATCATTGAAAATGTTTGGAGAACTCTTTCAAGAAGGGTGTACTCTGAGTCAAGACAGTTCGGAACAATCAAGGATTTAAAATCTGCAATTCTGGCTACATTGGAATAATTACCTCAAGAAACAATCAAACCAATGTACGATTCATTACGAAACAGAATTTTTTAATTAATAAATGAGTTTTATTTACTTTTTCCAGGGAGCATGTCAAACATTTTGACGGGCCTTAACTTATATTTGAAAAAAAATGTATATATTTTTGACTTGAGAAACAAATACAAGCAGGCTGCTGATTAACTTCAGGTGAGTGATAGATTATTTTAATACTGTGTTACGAGTAATTTAAAAAGATGAAAGGGTAGGGATAACAATTTTTGAAGTGTCTGACATTTTGTCGCTGAGTGTATATATAATTATACAGGGCACAATGGCTTATAACCCCTTTTTTTTTTCTATTTTACATTCCGTACGTTTTTGAATATTGAAACAGAGAGCAATTAAAATATCTAGTGTTATAATATGAATAAATAAAAAAGTCTGTTTATACCGTAAAAATCTGAAAGGTGCCGTCACATTTAGCGAGTTAATAAATGTGAAAACACCAGAAAAAAAAAATTATTTGTACTGAAGACAATGCATTTTTGACGAATTAGAGATGATATGACAGATATGTATAGGAACTTATGCTCACTAAAGTTTACTTTTTAAAATTTTAAAGTTAAAAGTATTTAGTTTATACCTACGATAAATTCAGTTACAGGGAGTTTATTAGTGTTTTTTAGTTTACTAGTAAATACTTTAAGATAAAATCGGTTGTTAAAGGAAAAAAAACTGTCCCACTCCAATCCACGAAAGCTATTGAGGGGGGTTCAGTACACGGTTGGGATTTTTCTGTTTATAGGACAAAGGTTTTGCAGAAAGATGATTTTGTCCAAGATCGTGCTCAACCATCAGGTTTTTCACCCAATTTATGACACCAGCTTTTAAAAGTTCCTGAGCTCCAGGAGGGTTTTCAGATCCCGTAGAGTACTTCCGGGTGTTAGCTGATTGAATAATTTCTTAGTCACCTTCTTTTTGGAACTTCGGTACAACAACCCTTCAACTGAACAACCCTACTTTCTTTCGAATAGGAAGTTATCATTAGAAAAAAAAAAAAACATTACTATTTAACACAGCAAAAATGTTTTCTACTATTATTTTACACGGCCGAGAATGATTCTACTTAACTCTGCACTAAATTTGGAAATGAAGGTTGTGATGGTGGGTTCATCACAAATTTAGCTATCGGATCATTATAATTAGGTATCATATCATTATAATTAGTCAGATAGTATGTAATCATTTCAAACTATTTACTCAACTATTGTTGAATTTAGATTCCTATAAACTTTTGTAACTATAAAATTATATTATTTCTATAAGCTCAATTTTAAATAGTAAAATTATTACTAGTTTAAAATGTTGAAACTTACTTTTGTAACTTTACTTTCCCCGGCATTCGGGGGTATCCGAGTTACATTATCATTCTGAGTACACTGTTTAAATTCTTCAACTAAATTTGTGTCTGCAGTGGAAGGAGGCTGTGGATTTAAACAGATTATCAAGGTATGAATATTTAAATAATAAAGCAAATGCTGTAAGAATCAACAGTTATAAATTGCAAGTGCTCACTGATACAGCAGATATTGTTGTAGTTGTGTTGTATATAGTCTTTAAAATTAATTAAACAAAATAAACGCTTCGAATGACTAAAAAATTGTGAGCTTATTTTTTAATGGTACCGGAAAATCATAACAGAAATGTAGGGAAAAATGTCTGAGAAAACTATTTTATCTATAGGGTTGGCAACTAAGTCATTGCCGGTTTCAAATAAGAAGGCAAATTCAGAATTTTTGTTTAAAAATATAACTTTATTCAATTAGATATTGCCCGTTCTTGTCGATGACCTTTTTCCATCGTTCTGGCAGCGTAAAAATTCCCCGTTCGTAAAATGTCTGGTCTTTGCTATTAAAAAACTGAATTAGGTGTGATCTGACATCATCCGCGTTGTTAAAAATTTTACCATTTAAAGAGTTTTGCATGGAACGAAACAAATGGTAATCCGAAGGCGCAAGGTCAGGGCTATATGGTGGGTGTGACAAAACATCCCAACCCAGTTCCAATAATTTTTGCCGAGTAACCAAAGATGTGTGGGGCCTTGCGTTATCATGATGGAAAACAACACCCTTCCGATTTGATAATACCGGCCGCTTTTCTTCAATTGCATCCTTCAGTTTGTCGAGTTGTTCAACATACACATTTGAATTTATCGTTTGGTTCTGCGGCATGAGTTCAAAATACAAAATTCCTTTGTGATCCCACCAGACTGACAGCATAATCTTTTTTTGGTGAATATCTGCTTTTGATGCTGTTTGGGCTGGTTGATCTTGCTTCACCACTTTTCGTCGCCAGTAACTAGGTTCTTCAGAAATGGATCATTTTCATTGCGTTTCAGTAGCGAATCACAGATGCTAATCCGTTGCGTCAAATGAATTTCCTTTAGCTGGTGAGGGATCCATAAATCAAGTTTCTTGACATAATCAAGGGTTTTTAATTTTTTTTTCAATGCATGTATGCGACACATTGAGCTTCTCTGCAATGTCTCGTGTTGTGCTGTGACGATCTGAATCGATAATGGCCTTGATATGGGTTTCATCCACTTCGACTGGGCGGCCAGATCGTTGTGCATTTTTCAGTGAAAAATCACCGGAACGAAATCTTTCAAGCCAATTTCGACACTGTCTTTCTTTTAAGGCTTTATCTCCATATACGGCACATAACTTCTTTTGTGCTTGCGATGCGTTCTTGCCTTTTCGGAAGTAATACAATAAAATGTGTCGGAAATGCACGTCCTGTTCTTCCATTTTTAAATTGGGATAAAAACAAAACTAAAGAACTAATCAAAAAAAATTTTTTACAAATTAAACGTAGAAGTTCATACAGTAAGAAAAAAATATAGGTTAGATGCTGTGGCCACGTTAACAAAACAAAAGAAAGTGTAGAGTGAATCTATCGACAAAAACGGCAATGACTTAGTTGCCAACCCTATATATAAGAGTTTTATTAGCTAAATTAAGCCTTGAGCTTAAACAGTAATCATTTAAAAAACGATAAGTGTCGATTTCAATTGAAATGTATCTGTTTATCTCTTGAGCGAGCAGAAATGCATAGCATAATTATAAGTTGTATCTCATTAAAAATTGTGTAGAAATTCATGTTAATTGATTTGAAAATCAAACGCATCCGAATTAAAAATTTTTATTGTATTGCTAATGAAAGTGTATACATTGTTCATATAATGAATTATGTATTCATTTATTTATGAATTAATATTCAAGTAAATCTAATCTCACCCGTTTGTCCTCAACTACTTCAGGAGGTTCCTCATTCTTAGAAATATCGGGAGTGGTACTGGCATCAGGTTCCTTCAACAAAGGCATATTGCCGATATGATAAATATATGTTTAACTCTTGTATAGATGTTAAGTCTATCAATATTTTATATATTAGTTAAATTTATACTTAATTAAAAAGAGATTAGTTTTAGAGCAGTTCAATTTCTTCTCTTATTACATTTTTGAAATTCCTGAGGCATAGGTTTTATGGTCTTCTTTCCTCTTTCTTCTTCATTCCTCCTTTGAGAAGCACTGATACCCTAGGAGCTGGTGCAGAAGAATGTGATATAGAGTATACAAAAGCTCACATACTTCATGTAATCACGTCATTGAACAAACCGCATGAAGCTGCCGTAATACCAAAGGCTGCCAATCAAAAATGATATTTCCTCTCTTTTGCCAGTTATTTAGCTATGAATCGAGAACCTACCAGCGATAACTTTTTGTTGCAAGAGTAAAATAATATTTAATTTTACTGCCAGTCAGTACGGAACGTTTCAAATTTTTAAAAATGAGCAAAAACTCAAAAAACCAAACAAAGTAAAAAAAATATTAGAATGAAATTGAAAAGCTTGAAATAACAATGATAGAAGTCTTTTAAAACCTGGAAAATAATGAAACAGTCAGCATTTTACTCTATAAAATAAATCACATGGACGCAGGAGATCTCATATCATCGGCCCAAATAGACTCATCACATTCAGCAAACTCAGAAATTGGCAGATTATCCATCTCCGGCAACTCTTATTCTTGTTCTACTAGAAATATCGTTCCGGTTTGCTTTTTTTACATGCCTTCAGGTCCTTCTTGTTATCCTTCTAGAGTCTGAAGAAGAAGCCCATAAATATTATTTTTTCCACATCACTAATCTAAGCTTGTAGAAAATTAAATTCCGAATTTGAATTTGGCCCAATGAAGTACCCGTTTCCGCGCTTAAAGCGTAAATGATTTGGAACTCGAGTGCAGCATCTACTTCATTTTCTCTTGCTCGTTACCATGATGAGAATTTCATCCATGTATTCAGAAAAACTGCTATAAAACAGAGTTGTAGTTACTGTTGACAATATGGACATCGTCAAGTGAAGAATGACACGAAATATATCAATAATAAATAATACACCACCCAAGCGAAAAGAAAAGAAATATCGCTTTTCTATACATCAGTAATTTAAAAAAAAAAACGATAAAGCCACCAAAGTCAGTTGAGTTGGAATTTTTTAATCCATCTAGCCCTGAAGTAGACTGAAATGTGGGTCGAAACGTTGGCTCTCCAATAAACAGTTCTTCCTACTTAACATAAGAACATTTTTTTACCTCCACCCGGACCATTTTCCTCCTCATAAAATGATACAGTATGCATAAAATTAATTATTAATTTTTAGCGATTGTTGCCCATAAATAATCAAATTTTCATTTTGAATAATGTGAATAATATTGAATAGTATCAGAATAATAATTATCAACACTTGACCCTATTATAAGCCCTGAAGAAAACCTGCAATGTGGGTCGAAACGTTTAATAAACAGTTGTTCTTAGTAAACAGATTTTTTTCTGACTTCCAACCGGACCCTTTTCTTTCTCAATCAAATGGCAACATATTTATTCTTAATCTTTATTCACCTCTAACCAGGGGATATGTTATGAATGAGCAATTGTTTAGTTTTGTCCAAATCACATTAAGGGAGAGTGGTAAAAATCCGCCACCTCGGGCAATGTCGCCACCCCTCGTTTTTGGTTGTTGCGTTGTGGGGAGGTGAACGAGGGTCCGGTCCTCCGCTAGCGACAGACACAGGAAACAACCGGCAGTACCGCCAGTTATGTTGTCTGTAATATCAGTTTTGTTTGAATATGAGTGAATTTTCATCATTTTTTGTTATTTTACCAACATTTACAACCCGTGGTATTGGGTTGAAGGTAAGTGTTTCTTATTTATATTGAAGCATAAGTTGGTTCGTTATAGTTTCATGTATTTTCAATTAAAATTTCACTTGTTTTCATCAAGTCGTTTGGTAGCTGTAAGGTTTCAACTACCGTAATGGCGTAGTGGGGTAATTCCGCCATGTTTATGTGGGCAATACAGCCATATGGCGGTTCTGACAGCAACACCCATGAAATCTGTTTTTGTGGAAAATGGAGATCAGAAGCAGTCAAAAGAAAAAAAAGAAGGTAGGCCTAGAAGCTAAAATCAAAAAGGAGAAGAAAGATAGACCTGATAAAAGAAAAGATGTTCAAGGAACGTGTTGTAACTAAAGGCGGTGTTGTAAAGAAGATAAAGTTAGATATTAACAAGCTGAAAACAGAAAGAAAGTTCATCTTAAATATTTTTCAATTGATTCTAAAATTTTTAACGGAAATTAATGACTTTCTGCTTATAAAATGTCATACCTACTGATATATTTTTCAATAAAACGCATATATATTATGTTGGATGCCAATATATGTAGTCCTATCCATTACCCTATTCATCCCTATTGCTGAAAATATGTTAAATAAAGCATACGGCGGAATTACCCAACGGCTACTGCGGAATTGCCCCACCATGTGGGGGAATACCGCCACTTTGTGTATATTTATATTTTTTTTAAATATTAACCACAATAACGAAGGTACACCGTATATAAAAATATTATAAGGAAGAGAAATAACTAATTTAGGTATACAAACGTTCAAAAACTGTTTTAAGCAAAATGTCAGGGATTGGCAGAGATTTTTCCCTTAGGGTGGCACCATTACCCCACTCTCCCCTACACAACTAAAGCCTATACTGAATCACGATGATATATTAGAGTAATTTAATGCTTAAACTAATGTCTAAGTCCTTTAAGTCCGTCTGTCACACATCTACACTATTAAGCCTGTCGGGACTTCATTGATCAATTATTGTTATTGTTATCCAGCGCATAACAAAGAGCTGCTGAAACATACGAATACGTTCTTGCATAATTTCTTTAAATGAATGTATTTAAGATCCTTTTCGAATCATAAAGTTACGAGCGAACAGAAAGGATGTAGTGAGGAAATATCTTACGTCAAGTAGATCAGTTACACTCTTGAAAATGTCTTCTACATTTGTCTCAGATTCATGATCTTCACAAAAGTCATCTATCATATTGCAACTCATTTACTAGAATTGAATATTATTTTATAAATAGTTTAAATAAAACATCAGGCAACTTTCTGATCCTCGTAAAAGACTATTAAGAATTTTGTCGAAAGGCATTCATTCCAATGATTACTAATATTATTTTTAGACAAGTTCACTACGTTGTTTAATGTATGTTTCATTATTAAAACATATGTAATATACAATAAAAAGTAATAACAATGAGTAATTATTATTCCTTCTTTAAGCAAAACATAAAACTTTACATTTAATGTTAATTTACAGAAATAATGCGTTGATATTTTATTGATTCTCTTATTTCTATTCAGGCCTTTATAGGGAATGTAAAAAGGAAATTAAAAAGTGTAACAGATTTTACATCATTATTTAAAATATTTAAAAAATTAATTGTGGTCTTAAAAACATTAGTTCCCACAAGTATAATTACATTGTCTCTAAGTCTACAACCCATTTGTTGAAGCAAACTAGGAAATGGTCTATGAAGGCAGGTCATGGCTTCTGACCATCTTATTACTTTAATTTATTACGATGTTTAATTAAATCAAAACGGGTTTGTTTTGATAGTCACAAAACCACGTGCTAAAATAGAACTACTAGCCATATTGGATAAAACAGATGAGCGCATAGTAAAAGTTCAATAATATGTCATAAATAGTGCGTTTCCAGATTCGTCGTTTGTACCAATGAATATTCTTTTTTAGTACCTACCTCGTAGAATGTATTTCGCATTAAATACAGGTGTACTTTTTTTCTACTTATTCCTCTGGCAATCCTCTTTAATTCAATGGTTTAATAATTAAGCAAGTCTTTTTTTATAATTACGCTACATAATTGGTGGAAAGAGATGTAAGAATACCGACACATACTAGACTAACACTCTAAGCTTCCAATTAACTACAAAAGACTCATCTACATGACCATCATACGACCTATTTGGACTTACGAAGGAGAGCTTTGGGGCTCCACTATGCCATCGAATTCCTCTCGTATCCAATCCCTACAATCCAAAATCCTTCGTAAAATCCTCAATGTTCCTTATTTTGTTAAGAATAAAGTCATCCATAACGACCTTACTGTCTGTCCTATTTGTTGCTGATTTGACCCGAACCCGGCATCTATCCTTTCATAACAAACTTCATTCCCACTTAAACCCTCTAGTTTCAAACCTTGCTTCCTCATCAATTCCCGATAATCCTCCGAGGCGCCTGAAAAAAAGATGGCCACGTGACCTTTTTAGTTGAACTTGTGATTTGAGTACTACCAGTTGGTAGTTTTTCTACTTATCATTACCTCATGTCATTATGTATCACTTAGCCTATTTACTTGTTGTATTATTGTAATACAGTTGTAAATATCAATAAATTAAAAAAAAAAAAGAATACCGAAAAATAATTTTGTTCACCCAGTTTGAATTAATCGAAACACTGTGCGGCCCTACGGAGGGACAAGGTAGAAAAGATGACACTACATTGTTCTCGATCATCACTGCATTCGAGCTTAATGTTAAGATATTTGTATTAATCATTAGGATTAATTATTTTAAATTATGCAGCTACAATTTTTCATAGTTATAATTATTTGTACACAATTATTGCTCACATGTCCCTTGGTGAAGAATATTTCCAGGATCCGCTCCTTGGCCAGGTTGGGTGGAAAGCCTTGGGAGCACATCACTTCCATCGCTTTCACTACCTCTCCCATCTTTTCCTTAGGCTGAATCAGAGTTCGGGGCAGGGTAATACCCAACGTTTAGGACAAACAAATTTCATTTTATTTTTTAAAAATTAACAATAATCAAAATGTTTAATTAGCAATAATTAAGATGTATTTCAATAAATCAACCCAAACCTTCAGTACTACCTACACCCACGATTCATATTAATTCGGTCCTTATGTATTTCACATGGTCCGTTCTTGTGACTCATAGTCTGATCTATCAACATTTTACTTTATATTATAGGAACTAATCTAACGATGTTAAAAAGATACCTCGTTTTATTATAGGTTTTTATCATGAATATATGTTCCATATGTACTGCTCCAATAGTCTGGATAAATTTTGGGTAATTATTCCGCAGTTTGTTGCTTCGAGTTGGGTCACAATTTTTAACTATTCTTTGCTTTCATTTTTATTATTTTCCAAAAGTTAAGGTTATCGTGGGCTTCAATATGGAAAAAAGTATCCTTTGGTAATCATTGCATCAACAAATAAAAGGTTCAACTAGCATTTCAAAGTAAAGATGAAACGAGGCGTTTGGTTTCAAATTCAGGTACATCCGTTTTTTCCAAAATGTTTTTTTTTCTAAGTTTTTAATGTAAGATGTGTTCAAAACCGTCTAGATCCTTAAAAAATTAATACCAAAAGATTCCATTTCCTGACAAAAATAGTTACACCCATTAAATGAAGATTTTTGAAATATGAAAAATCCAAACTATATATACCATATATATATATATATATATATATATATATATATATATATATATATATATATATATATATATATATTCTTTTATTATATAGATTAAAGTGGTTTGTTTTTAAAAATGTCTACTTTATTTATTTTTTATCCTCCATAAACTAACCAGATATCGATATTTTATCATAAAAGTATATCCAACATATTTTTTATATTAAATGAGATTTGAAAAAAGAGAAGATCATAACTATTTTTTGAAATGTATTGTTAGCACAATTACGAAAAACAATTTGTTAAAGAAGTTATTTTTTAAAATTGAATCTTGTTTTAATCAGTCCTGATTACATTTTGAAACCAAAGGCCTCACATACGTTGTTGAAACATCAATTTTTAGATGAAATTATTACCGAAGTATTCACATTACCCATAATTACATTCTCTTTTCCATACTAATTCTCATGACAACTTGTGTATTTGAAAAATATTAAAAGGGAAACTAATGAAAAGTTTAAACTTGCTGTGACTCAACTCGAAGTGACAACCTGCGGAACAATTACCAAAAAATACTAGAATACTTTTGAAAATAATGAGATATTCCTTCCAATTTACGTGCAACTATTATAGTTAAGGGATCATTAGCGACCCTCAAAAGTGGTTTGAACATTTCTGGTTATGGTGATTTATAATTGTGGCGTTGACTTCGAAAAGGTAGTTAGTCAAACAACAAACAAAACAAGCAAAAACCCGTTTTGACAACTAAAAATTAAAGTTTCAATTGGTATGAACTACCACCGTTCATAGAAACTAAACCACTTCCAGTTATGACTTACTCCTCGTTATATCCGATTTGCATAATTAATTACTGCCTTTAATATGAAAAAAAAACAGAAAAAATGATTTTCTTTAAATTACTTTTCTAAATCAACGTCCCAAATGATTATAAAATCAATTATATAATTAGTTATGAAATGATGGGTATTTTATTTAATTTTCCATAAATAAAATTGAACAGCAAAATTATTTTTGAGTTTAGTTGGGGCGGAAAGGGCCAAGTGGCGGACAAATATAATATAAAATTTTATAATAATTCAAATTGCTCGAGCTCCCATTTTTTATAATTGTTATATTGTATAATATCGACCCACCCCAGCTTGGCTCGGGTAATGAGGCATATTAGGCCTACATAATTTGCCTGTGTAATGTATTTTTTTTATCACGTACCGGCCACTAAGGGCCACGTGAATATCATTGGTTAGGCTTCTTTGGGAGTCTTGATTTTGTTTGTTCCCATCTTAACTATTGTACTTTATTATATAGAAATTATAAAAATAAAAACAAAAACAAATATTTCTTTAATACGAATTTATTATCTTGCACGTTAGATAATTGCACGAGATTACGTAAGCAGCGTCTTCGGTGAAACCCATGGATATTCCAAACCATTTACACAAAACCTCGACAAATTATATACCTAAACCTTCCTGGTGAATCACTCTATCTATTAGGGAAAACCGCATGAAAATCCGTGAAGTAGTTCTTGAGTTTACCGCTAACAAACGCGGCCGAGGACTTTGTTTTATGTTAGATTTATAATAGATTTTCCTACCTATTGAAAGAACAAAATACTAAAACAATAATTTAAAATATTTCTTCCCAATAAATTCAATTTTTTACTACCAATTTTTATTTTATACCACTATATTCGTAAATAAAATACTGTACGATGACATTTTACAAAAAATGTTTAAATTATTAGGCGGCATACACTGTTCCCTAGCATCAGACCAGCCCTAATTGTTCCAATTGAACCACTGAGTGGAAAAAAGGAATAAATCGTTTTTTTCTGTAACATAAACTGAGATAACCATTTTTCTTATCATGTGTAGGCAGGCACATTTACTGAGCAGAAAAAGGGAATATCTCAATAGCTCAAGACCATTTAAAATCAATAGGTGGTGAGTGTGGAAAAAGTGAATAACTTTTAAATTAATAAATAGTTCCTACGTCCTCAAAGTATAAAATAATGTTGTAATAGATATATATTAAAATTGCCCTTGTATGAAAGTATATTTTTCATATTTAATGTTATTTTGTAAGATCAACAGAAATCTATTTAGACAGTGTTTTTGCGTTTCTGAAAACACTTTGGAAATTACAAGTAATTTAAATTTATGAAGAATAAATCCAATCCCAATAACAATTTAAGATATAATGAGTATTTGTTGAATAAAATGAGAATTTGTTTTTTTAATAAGAATGTTTATTTTTTTGACTTCCACCCGGACCATTTTCTCCTCCATACAATGAGCAGTTACTGTTGTGAGGAGATCTACTTCGGTCAAATAGTCGTAAGTCACTTCCGTTGATGTAATTTCTCCATACAGCTTTAACTCAAAGTTGAAGATTCATTTTTAACGCTTGTTATTCTAGATAACGGACGAGTACTATTGATATGCAATATGTCAACTGAGATCAGGTACGATATAACACTACTGAAGCCGGTCAAATGGGCAGATTTAATAACAAAACCGTAGTCCCTTATCTTGATGGGCAGTTAGAATGGGTGATAAAAAACTTTAAAAATATATGGTTTATACAAATAAAAAAAATGGGACAATAAGATATAAACAATATCATATAAAGACTAGGGACTGAACTTATATTCATAAGTTTCATGACTAAATATGAAATGTCGAAGTTCTTTGACAGCGCATTCCTGGTTTATATGGGAGGTACTCATATTATGATCTGACTTGACTTGAGTGTTACTGATACACCAAGATCTAGAATTACTAAGGTTGATACTTCAAGGGCAGATTTTTATATGTTGTGTGTTACCTCTTTATTGTTTGTTACAGACTTTTTAAATCAACTAATTTTATCTTACTGCACTCTGAAGGTTTAGATTATTTTATATTTAATGAAAAATAGATTCGTATGCTAAGTTATGTACATTATATGATTAGTTTATATTCTTACCGAGTCAGATTAAGTTTTAACACTTTGAAAAGCCGTTATTCAAATTTCGAATGTATCTTAAAATGAATATATTTTGTTTTACTAAAAATTTAGCTCTAAAGTTTTTTTGTTTTTTTTTTGCCATTAAATAAGTTATTGGCTTCACTAAAATAAAGCATAAAATAAACTTACCACCAGCATGTAATCATCGGTGTCAGTAAACGCACACTCGTAATCTGCTCAAAGTAAAGTTCATATTTAAATACAAAAATAAAAGCATGATTCCAATGCCATAATAACTATTATTCTTGCTTCAGATTAAAGTAGGAATTAAAAATAAGTTAAAAATAAACTGGTTTTAACTTACATTTTATCGGCATATTGATGACTTTCAGAAATTAGGTTATCTACTGATAATTTTGAATGCATGCATCTTGTATACACAAGATATGACTTCGCCAATCACATGGGCCGAATCATATGGGCTTATTTACTAAAATACTATATTCAGTCCAAACGCAGAATAATGACTTCGTTAGATTTGTTTTTGAATTATCTGATGCAAAACGAATGGACAGTATTTAGCAAAAAGTGACCAATCGAAAAATGCAAAAGCGAGCTTAGCTTAGTTTTGAATGGGTTTGAATTACTTACCGTTTCAATTGAAAAAGAGTATCACTAAGTCGGCTTGTCGTTAATAAAAAATTAAAGAAATTCTTAGAAAAAAAAAAAGAAAATATATTTGAAATAGGATGTGGGGGTCTATTTAATAAAAATAATACCAACAACTAAATATTTTCATTTGAAATAATCACGTCCTCATTAGGGATATAAGTAAATAATCATTGGATTCGTGAAGATCATTTCGTTGATTCTGAATGGCGTTGGAACACGGTGGTTAGAAAACCTTAATACTGCCCAAATTAGCGTTGAATCGATAATATTTTTGCTTAGATAATTTGCATTTTTTTTTTTTAATGGGAGGGTTGACCTCTTAGAAAAATTTATTAGAAAATAAAGAAGTGGCATTCAATCGATTAATATAACATAGGTATAATTAAAAGTTTTAAAACTAAATCGTATACCAGTGTCAAGTAAATCGTATACCAGTGTTGAAAAACATACTCTTCTACTCACCATTGATAAATGCTATAATCATTATTATGAACACTTCAACTTTCACTAAAATTTAATCGTTTCATTTTCATTAGAATATCCACCATACTCTTATTCAAATATTCTTATATATTCAAATAGCCAAGATTTGAGTATTCGTGAGCTACATCGGCTGAAATCGCTTTATAATTATGACATTTTCTTTTCTTTATAGTAATAAACGTTAGTCTAAAATAGATTTGTGAAGTATTATACTTTATAATAGCTGTATCTGTTCCTTTTTTTACGTACAACGTCACAATCCTGATTGATTTCATTATAATCTAATATATATTATATCATTAAATAGTAAGGTCCAAATGAGAAATGTGAGATCGCATACATTGAAGGGAAAACAATGAAAAGAATTTGTTTTCTTGTTATTTTTATCGTTGGTGGAGTTGATAAGTAATTCGCACACTTATTAAGCATACGGCATTTCCTTCAAAGTTGAATTAAGTTTAAAATATGTATCTAAAAAAAAAAATTATTTTGCAGCAGCCCATTGTTGGTTTTTCTCCTTAAGGTCTTGTTCAAGTAAAAATGTGCTGTAGTAAGAGCTGTAGATATCTTCTTTATTTTTCCTAAAACATACAGCTGTCAAAAAATTCAAAGACAAGATGATTTGTTATGACAATCTGAGATGACCTTCAGGTAACTTCAGTTATTAAACATTTCCGGTGATTGCACAAAAAAGTTGCAAAAAAAGTGCACAACAAGGTATAACAGTATAAGGTATAATTTTGTATGTGCGGTTGTGTGTTCCGAAATAAAAATATTACTCTTTAACTAAGCAAATACGTCAAACTTAGTATCAGAGAATTGTTTCTCCATCTTGAAACACTATATTGGAAGCTTTGTAGGAATCGGTAATCAATTACTTTAACAAAGATATATTTGACTTTAAATAACAGCCATAAACTAATCTTCAAAATAGACCTCCCGTAGCCCAGCGAAAGATCTTCTTCGTTTCATACCTAAACATAGAAATTACACAAGATTAGTAATGTCTAATGTTAATATAATGATTAATATTATTGATACAGTTAATGTAGTCGACTCATTCACAACAATAAAGCTAAAACAATCAATTCCATAACAGAGAACGAAAGAACTAATTCTAAAAATAGTAGAACTTGATAAAGTGAAAATAAAAAATATTATATACATACACACTCATATATATAGTTTCCACCATTACATATTTTTAATATACATAATAGTAATATCTGACTCAGGCCTTTAAATAAGCCCATGTTTTATTTATATCTAATAAATTAAAATTAACAATTTTTTTTTTGGATTAATTTATTTATATTTACAACTGTAATAATATTACAACAAGTAAATCTGCAAATATCAACAAATGACATGAAAAAAAAAACTTGAGGAGAAACTACCCATTGGTAGCACTCCAATAAAGTTCTATAGAGGAAGGCCTCGAGGCCATCTTCTTTTCAGGTTATCAGGAATAGTATGGAAAGCAAGTTGAGAGACTAGCGGATTCGAGTGTGTATGGCGCTTGTCATGGAAGGATAGGTATCTAGTTTGGGCCAAATCAGCAACACATAGGATATTAAGATCATGATGGATGAGTTTGTTTGTGACATAATAAGGAGCATTGAGGATTTTACGAAGGATTTTGTATTGTGAGGATTGGATACGAGATGAATTGGATGGTTAATAGAGTCCCAAGGCTGAACTTCTTATGTCAAAATAGGTCTGATAACTGTCATATAAATAAGTCTTTTGTAATTAATTGGGAGCTTAGAGCGTTTGTTCAGTAAATGTTGAAGTAGGCGAAAACGTTGAGCAGTTTCTTGTCTTTTCAGTCTTGTATGAGGATTCGAAGTGAGACGTTTGTCCAGATGCAGTCCTGGGTAACTTATCTGTTCGACATGGATCAGTGGAATATTATTAAAGGATACAGTAGGGCAGGAATTCGTAGGTTTACGACGAAGAGTGAAGGTAATTTGATGGGATTTGTTAGGATTTATTTTAATTCTCCAACTTTGACACCATTATTGAAGGTTTGAGATATGGAATTGAATAGATTGGGATGCAACAAATGGATCCTTATTTGACACACATGTGTCATCAGCGTAAGTAGTGAGGACAGTGCTTGGATGGGTTGGGATGTCAACAAAATTAACAATAATTAGGAATCAAAATTAACATGTAATAATAATTCTACAAGCAATAATTTATACCATAGGTACTTCATAGATGAAATTACTCTTTCGCTAATAAAGCCACACAAGCCAACATCGTGGGAATAATCCTCTTTCGAATCCTTCTCCGTAATATTCCTTATTTTCTGCTGATGGATTTTTGAATAATATTCTTTCGTATCTTCAATTTGATCTCCCGCATGTTTTATTTTAGAATGTTTTTTATTCTTTTCTTTATTTTTTCTCAATGATACGCTTCTGGCAGAATTCTCCTCTGAGTACTTTTCTTCGAAATTATTCTTTTTGTAATAACCATTTAGTATATCTTCATTCTTTGTCTCTCTATTGGTCTTAAAATCCGTTTCTATTTCATTTTCAATAAATTCTACATCCTTACGATATTTTTTTGAAAACACAATTTGAAAAAACAGAAATAATAACCCGAAGGGTAACATCACGGTTGATTAACCCCGAAGGTAGGAAAAACTTGACTCTACTGTCAGCTATCAGAAATAATTGGTTCTATAAAATGGCCGTTACTCGGAAGACAATGCTGGTTGTAATGATTATTTTAACGATAACAAAGATATTAAAATATTATTGTGTTTCCACAATAGTATCTCAACTGTAACATGGACTACTGCTCTTTAGAACAATATAATCTTAAAATAAAAACAATTTCAACTTGATATTAAATTTTTAAAAAATAAATTATAAACTATTGTTAAGAGATAAAAAAAAATCTTTTCTATTTTTTGCTTGAATTATTTCATGTTTCTCCCTAAAACCGAGAAAACACCGAATTGTGATTTTTTTTTTTTTTTTTTTTTAGAAGGCAAGTATCATGAAAACCTCACTTCTATAAAAATAGCAAAAGCCGCTTATTTAACTAACTCCTATTTAGTGTTAATAGAAACTTCTACATCATATTGAACATGAAATGATGTTTTTAAAAATATATATAGGTACTTTTTTCCTAGCAATAAGAAATCACCATTTTCTTAAATTAATTTAGCTAAAAGTAATGGGACGGGGGTTAATGCACAGTATTAGAGCACAGAGTTGCCATGCGGAAGGTCCATGGTTAAAATCTGGCTGAGGTAGAAAATTGATTTAATCTGTTAACAATAAGTGGTTACCCTTCATTGGGGGAATAACTGTGCAGTTTAAGCGTGATTTAGGACTAATCACCTCCCTACAAAAAAGTTGCCCTGAAAACAGTAGTCTCTACTAACCTATTGAACCTATGACCCTTCATGGGTTTTAGTGATAAAGATTGTTTTTTTAAGCTAGCATATGAAAATTAACAGTACATACTTGTTTGTTGTTCATTTGACTTTCTCTAATTTGAGAGGTGATCGATATCTGCATGTCTAATAGTTCATAATATATCCTTTATTTATAATTCAGCCAAAAGCTTTTATGATGTGTTTTTTTATAAATTTTATTTTGACTGGATATTATTATGATAAAGATGTCTATTTCTCACACATTAGAGGTAACAGCATTAGTTAAGTTAACCATGATGCACCTCGGCATTATCTTTGTAAGAAGTACAGTTATCCTAATTCTAATCAAATAAAAAGTAAAAACATCAAAACAAGAAAAGTTCAAACTTCATTAGATAAACATTAAAATATGATTTAAGGGATACATTTTCAACTTAAACAGTAACAGAATATGTTGACCATTTTTTTTTTTAATTTAAAGAAAACAAATTTATATCTGAGTCTCTCAAAAACTGTTGGAGTCAATGGTTTTGTTAAAATATTTGACAATTGATTTTCTGAAGATTGATGTCTTAATTTATATTTTTGAACCATTACTTTTTCATTAGAGAGTTGGTTCGCTTAGTGTGTAAAGTGCTAAATTGCTGTGCAGATATCAAGCTGTGGCAGGTACATTTTTCAATCTGCTACAAGCCATTCACAGACTTTGTAGGATCTCAAGATTGTCTTGAAGCTCACTCAACCTGTGTGCAATTATGGAAAAACCTGGTGGTCGAGTGTTATCTCAGCTGAATTTCCTCCCTTGCCCAACTGTACGCTTAGACATAGTACAGTTTCGACGATATGTTGAACCCAAGACCCATCATGGGTTTAAGTGGTAAAGATTTTTTTTTTTTAAATATAATGATTAACAGTATTAACAGATATAATCTATAGATACTTTTTTAGTAAGAAATAGATGTATAACAATCATTTAGATTAGACTTTTGATAAGCATAAGTTTAAATGTTGAATATCAATAGATTAAAATACATTAATAGTTTCGAACTGTCTCCAGTTCGTATCATTTGAACAACAATATAAAAAAGGATGTTACCATGTAACAACTGAACATAAAATATTTTATTTATCAGGTCTTAAGAGATTTTTTTAATAATTACTCCTTTATACACTCATTGGTACATATAAACTCTACTTTGGCAGTGCTTACTGAAACAATCAATTATTTGATATTCATGTAATTGGTGCACATTAATAAGATATAAAAAGGGAGCGGAGTGGCTCAGTGGTAGAGCACTGAGTTGCCATGCCGGAAATCCTGGCTCAAATCCCACTGCAAGGTAGTACTTTTATTTAGTCTGTTTGCAGCCGGATATGGATTATATAGGATCTAGGACCTTCCAGGGGCTCACCCAGCCTCTATAAAATATTATAAAAATAGGGTACCCAAAATAAGGGGGAAAAATCTGGCGGTTGAGCATGACCTAGGACAAATCACCTCCTTGCAGAACTTTTGTCCATGAAACAATACAGTCTCTACCTTGTACTGAAGCCCAGACACTTCACGGGTTGTAGTGGTACAGGTTAAAAAATAAGATAAGAGACATCCTCTTGTGCTGTAACATTTATCAGTATTGGCATAGTCAGAGTCACAAAATGCTAGAAGTAAAAAAGGATTTGGATTAAAGAACTATTTTATTCCTAAACTAACTAACTAATGGATAATAGAATAATTCAATATTGTTCAACCTATCAAATTAATTTTTAAATCGGGTAAATAAATTTCATATATTTTGAAATATGCTATTTTATTTGTGGATTCTTCATCTCTTGAGGTTTTTATTTTTCTTTCTTTCATGTTTGTTGTTTGTTTGTTCATTTAACGTCACTTTATGCTGCTATGGCTAATCGGACGATGCTACAGTGGGAGCTCTAAATTTTGCCTATCCAGGTTTAATTAAGATAGGGATTTTTAACAAGTACCTGACATCGTACAGGCTCGGGACCCCCGTTTAACGTCCCTTCCGAAGGACAGCGTAACTAAGGATTTTTTACTCCCTTAAAAAAATCCTAGGGCCACCTGCCGGGATACGAATCCGCGATCTTGGGCTTAGTATATCTTTCTTTCATAACTCATAACCTGTATTCAGTATTTGTATATTCAATCCATTTTAATTCCTTCCTTCTACTTCAATATTTTTGTAGGTTATCCTTTTTGCGCATATAAATGTTTTTGAAGTTATCTAACTTCATTATATGTTGTTTTCAGTCACATTTTGCTTTAAACTATGCAATAAAATTTTTGTTGTGGCTCAATGCAGATTTTTTTTCAGATGTAATTATGACGAAATTGTAATCATATCTATCTCTAGTAGTCATAATATGTCCACAAATATCAAAAAGAATTAGTTGAATAGTTGAAGAAGTCTTACTTTCTCCCTAACATTTTTGAGAAGAATGGAAAAATGCAGAATTATAATTTGAAAAATGTGACCTATCTTTACTATCTTTCGATATGATTAAATGTTTCCTTAAATTTTGATTACAGAGCTTACAATCATTGGGACCACGTTTGAACTTTGGTTTCCAGTATCTCTTCTCTGGTTTTATATTAGGTATAAATTACATATGTTATAATATAATTTAAACATATATTTTATTCTACAAAATTATGGTAAGCACTTAGACTCAGTAAGAGTCTGTCAAAGAGTAACATTCATGAGATTTATTTAGAAAAATTAAAGTTCAGATGGCATTATTCTCATCTTGTTCATTGAAGAATTTATTATTGGATGTGTGTGTACTATCAATTTGTTAATGATAAAGTACAATTTAATGTAGCATTTGACAATAATACTCTTGGAATTCTTTTCAATGTAAGCTCAGAAAATTGAGGAAAATCAGAAAAATATGTATTTGTGAGGGCTATTACTGTGCTCTATTTACTTTTTTTTAAATGAATGCTTTTATTATGCTCACTAACTATAAATATTTAAATAAATTCAGTTTTAAAACCATAAAAGGACATTGAAAAACAATTTAAACAAGTTGAACTTCTTTAAAAAAAAAAGACAACGAAGAATGAATAATCAATTTTGTTCTTCATATCAGTAATATGAAGAACATTGATTAAAATTATAAGACACAAATTAAACATCAATACTTGGAATTGGATAAAGTATGTTATTACTGAAGGAATAATATTAAGTCGCCTTAGGCAAGTTTATTTTATTTTTCTATAGCCATCATTACACACTTATTTTAATTATAGCCGATAAGTATGGAAAAGTTATTTTAACTATAGCCGATAACTTTTCCATTGAATTCGAGAAAGGACCAAGTAAGAGAAAAACATTTAAAAATAATAGAGACAGGGCTAACTCAGTTTTAATCATTAATTTAGAAATTAATCATTTTTCCCCTTTCTCGATCTCCTTGTCATTTTGGCATCATTTTTTTATGAAAACGTTTTGAAAAAAATATGATTTTTTTTACTACTAAACACTTAGAAAGAAACATTCGCCTGAAAGTTGGGATATGATTCTAATTTGTGTCACCTGTGGCACTCTGATCGGCCTAGGGAGTCTGTGAGCTAGGAGAGTGTCATCCATCATCTAGTCTTGACGAATGAAAGGTTGTTATTCTAAGCCTTGGTCTTGTGTCTCGTGTAAGTTTGTGTGTTCCAATGTCCCTGAACTCCCACTTATGTTGCCTCAAAAATAATTATACTTTGGGACATTAGCACATATTGATAAAACTTTATGGGATCATTCCCATTTTTTATCCACAAAGTAGACTACAGACTGTGGTAAACGTTTTACTTTGTTTGAAATTCCACCTTACTAGTTCCTGAGATTTCCTTGATATAAGAGTTTCTAAAAATTAATTTTCATTTACTTGATGGCCATGTTCCATGTTTCCATGTTTGGTGGTCATATTCCATGTTTGTTCTTGTCCACAATATACTGTGTAGGTATGCTTTATGAGCTTTTTGTATATGGAAGTTCCAGATTTATTCTAGAAAAATAAGATCTTTAGTTCCTTGATTTTTCTACAAATATTTTTCAAAAATAATTAAGAAGGCTTGCATGCTATGGCACTACTGTTAGCAATTTCAAGTAAAGTTGTTTGTGATTTATTTCCAGACTAATGCATTATATTCCAGGCAAATTCATAGAAGCCTACTGTATAAATGAATATATCAAATATATGCACTTCTTGTTCAATTATACTCCCAGAAACCACCAGATCCTTTCACCAATCCTTGAGATGTGGTCCATCCATTGCAGTCTAGGTCTTTCTCGAGGACGACATCCGATAGGTCTGGCTTCAAAAAACTTCTTCGGGTACAGTCCTCATTCATTCTGCACAGATGACCAAACCATCCCAACTGTCTCCACTCAGTGCTGGAACTCCCAGGTCTCCCCTTATCCTCTCATTCCTAACTCAGTCCCTCCTTGTTTTGCCTGCCATTCTCCAGAAGTATTTCAAAAGAACAATATATAAAAATAAATTATAAAATTTGAACATTGGAAAATAATCATACCTGAACTTAATCAACTCATATCAAAGAAACATAGGAACACAGTGAAGTGTTAAAGTGATAAAAGAAAACAGTGCAGTGATTATATCTGATTAATACATCTTAATCAACTGATAATTTATATGAAATTATACAAAATACAAAATAGGAGATATACCTACACAAATACACAAATTATTTCTGCAAGCAATCTAATTCTGTGATAAAATTAAAATGATTTTAATAGATACTATTTTCTAGTTAATATTTCATTCTCCTCCCTGATAGCAAAAGGAAGAGGTAAAATTTCTGGGGTCCAGGATTAACAAAACCTTTAAATGCTAGGGGCGTCATAACTATAAGTGAGACATTTTACTTCTGGAAAGCCAACTTATAAGAGATTTTTATTCCCTGCCTCTCCCTGACGGCAAGTTGACAATATTAAATAATGAGGAGGCATTCTTAGAGTTATGTAGCAAATCAAGCAACGACTGATTAGGGATAGGAGTAGATAGGCTGGAGGAGTATTCTCTACACCTAAAATAGATGCATAATTTATAAGGACTATTTTTCCTTATGCAGAATTTAGTTCATCATGAGTTGGCAACAATGGCCATGCTGCACGTCTGTCAGATTTGAAATTTCCTTCTTGCCCAACCAACCATGCTAATAATTACGAAACACTTATTTAAAATACCATAATTCAAATGTAAACTTATTAGTAGTACATCATGTATCTGATTTTATATATATATATATATATATATATATATATATATATATATATATATATATATATATATATATATATATATATATATATTGATATATTGATATAAGAGTTTCTAAAAAATAATTTTCATTTACCATTTACTTGATGGCCATGTTCCATGTTTCCATGTTTGGTGGTCATATTCCATGTTTGTTCTTGTCCACAATATACTGTGTAGGCATGCTTTATGAGCTTTATGTATATGGAAGTTCCAGATTTATTCTAGAAAAATCTTAGATCTTTAGTTCCTTGATTGTTCTACAAATATTTTTCAAAAATAATTAAGAAGGCATGCATGCTATGGAACTACTGTTAGCAATTTCAAGTAAAATTGTTTGTGATTTATTTCCAGGCTAATGCATTATATGCATTCCAGGCAAATTCACAGAAGCCTACTGTATAAATGAATATATCAATATATATGCACTTCTTGTTCAATTGTTCAATTATACTCTCAGAAACCACCAGATGTTCCTGTGAACAGACTTGATAGGATGATTTATTTTGAGTTTTAACAATATTGTTTCTTTACCAAGAGCATAAAATAATTATCAATCTAATCGCAGATAAGAAATTTTATTAAAAACAAAAAACAATTAGCAGTGAGTTACAGTGATAAAAGTTGTTTTTCATTCTCAATATTTTAATTTTAATTATAGAAATATGAAGTCTAAAAACAATAATAAAACAACCACTAGTCAAAAATAAAATTTGAACATCTTTAAGTATCTTTATTATGAAGAGAAATGATTTGTCCAGGCCAAATTGCGAGACATGGGGATATAGAATCGGTGAAGAGAATGGATATGTCTGACTTGATGGATACGACCCCTGGTAGCTCAGAGGTTAGAGCACTGCACTAGAGATGCAGACGACCCAGGTTCGAATTCCAGCCAGGACAAATATTTTCTCTTCAAAATAAAAATATTTAAAAATTATCACCATTAAAAGAACTTTGTCTTCGTTATCTTCCTCCATAGTGCCACTCAGCATGGAGGTGCCCCAATCCAGGACAGCCAAGCCCCTCGATCTCCAGCCAGCGCTTTCATCTCATTCATGCTTTATATATATATATATATATGTGTGTGTGTGTGTGTGTATGTATGTATGTATATATATATATATATATATATATATATATATATATATATATATATATATATATATATATATACACAGCAGAACTAGGAATATTAAGTACAGCAGAATAGGCGTGGATTTCTTTTTTTATTTTAAACATTCACACGTTCTATTTGAACTATAAAACGGCATAGATTTAGTGATTAAAATAAATTGCAAATGGAAGAGGCCGAAATTGCTATCATGGGAACACGAGATTGGCCAACAACAGCAGCCGGAGATACGAAAGAGGAAGGTGGACACCACGGTAGAAGTGCTATCTGGGTGAAGGTCCCATGCTCATTGTTTTTCGGCAATTTTTCCGCTAGGAAAGTGGAGGGTATTCCCGCAACCATCGGTTCATCTTATCAGCTTTAAGTTCCTCATTTTACATGTTACAGTATAATTCATGTATTCTTTATGCAATACATTAATCAATATTTTTCCAGAAGACTGGGTTAGCGAATAATTTATTATTTTAAATCTTCATCTCAATGTCAGATCATGATTACAAGAAACAGTTTTTGTGTGAAGTCATTATAATTATAGATCCATACAATACGAGACGATCAAATATTTTGGCATAGCTTGGTAAAGAATGTTTAGAGTCTGAAAGGGATAATAGAGTGAGTCTTGAAGTATTAACATCTGCTACTTCAAGAATTGAAACTAGAGGACTAGACGCCTGCTACTTCTAGACTAGAGGATTAGACGTCTGCTACTTCTAGACTAGGGGATTAGACGTCTGCTACTTCTAGACTAGAGGATTAGACGTCTGCTATTTCTAGATTAGAGGATTAGACGTCTGCTACTTCTAGACTAGAGGATTAGACGTCTGCTACTTCTAGACTAGAGGATTAGACGTCTGCTACTTCTAGACTAGCGGACTAGACACCTGCTACTTCTAGACTAGATTCTTGCTACCTAGGGTAATTATAATCCTATTTTATTATTTTCCGTCCTTTTCCTTCTGGACTAGAGGATTAGACATCTGCTAGTTCTAGAGTACAGAACTAGCCCTCTACTTTTCGAGAAGACTTTTAGAATCTTTAAAAATAATTATATTTAAGTGGAAAAACTGAAATAATCTGTCTTCCAAATGCTTAGTTTTATTTGGTTTTCCTTAAACTGTAGTATATATTCCAAAATTTAAATATATTTTATCGAGAAATGGCTTATATATATTTTGTTGAACCTTATAATTCTTTATTTTTTCATCTATAATACGATACGTATTGTTTTTTTGATGAAGTATTTTTCTATTTCTTAAATATTAGCTCCTACCTATATTTTATTATAGGAAATAATATTCAGTGAAAGGTCATTACGCTGTTCAATGCTAGAAGATTCCTTGGAAATGGCTTTTAGATGAAAAACAATGTATAAGTAGTTATTATTCGTTAAATTATACTTCTTTAACGAATACTTTCATTGCTCGATTAAAATTAACTGACTGATATAATGAAATAGCAGAAGGAGCTGCTGGGGAACATTCCATATTCCACAAGTACTGAAAACCTTTGCGAACTCGTTCTTCAATACTTATGAACATTTGAAGCGTATACCGAAAAGCTTGTAGTAACAGCCACAAGTTTCGACCATTTGATATGTCCCTTTATCAAGAATCAGCCTTTTAAAAATTGAAAGTATATTCAAAATATTGCCATATTGAGAGAATGAGTCCATGAGTCCACTTTTTTTCGAACCTCTGTAAAATCAAAGTGTTGTTGAGATATTTAAAAAAAAAATCGATTTATTTCTTAACACAGCAAATAAATGGCAATGAATGGCACGAGGTAAAGGAAACTAGAAAACTACCCAGTGGTAGTACTCAAATAATAAATTTAACTTTGAAGGTCACGAATCCTCGAGCGATTATCAGGAATCGAAAAAAGTAGCTAATATGCGTTTTTGAGTTTGAAACTAGTGGGTTTGAGTGGAAATAATGTTTGTCATGAAAAGACTGGTATCGAAACTGGCCAAATCAGCAACAAATGAGATATTGAGATCATTATGGATGACTTTATTCGTTACGAAATAAGGAGCATTAAGGATTTGTCTTGTAAGTATTGAAGACTAGAAACAGTATTGAGTATTGTGTCCTGAAACAGCGCAATATTATTCAAGCAAATCATTAATAACTTTAGAAAACTTTCAATTATTTTTCCGCTATACTTACAAAATAAACTAACGGAAATATAATGTAATATTGTCAAGGTTTGTAGCTTTAATTACGACTCAGTCGGAAGTGAGGGCTCTAAGGCCAATATTGTAGTAGGCAGTCCTTCGTCTGGCCAAAGAAAACTTTCACTAACTCGGACTGCAAATTATCTTCTCAAAATATTAGTTATTATCACCAAAGTAAGGTCGTTCTGTTGGTGGTTGCGAATTCACAATTGACTCTTATTGGGACACAGTATTGGTGATATCGTCCCTGCCATCGCAAAGTATCAAATGTGAAAATAACACAGTTTTTGTTTTCAGACTTCAGAACTCAGCAGTTACTTTAGGATTCATAATTGATATAAGATTCATATAGAGGCATCTATCAGTCACAAAAACAATGTAAAACGATTGTCATTGGTTTGACTATAGGCACTAATTTTTATTGAACCTTGCAACTGTTTTTTAAATTTTAATTCCCCTCAAAAGTACCGATTTTCACATTCGATAGTTGGAAATGGTCGGGACGATATAATTAAAGAAACTTTGTTCAATCCATGTAAGTAGGATTGCAGCGTAGAGGTACGAAATGGGATAAATCCAAGATTGTAATTTTTTGAGAAAACCGAATACTATCCATCCTAATCCTAAATAACTATCCAGGTATTTATCTATCCACAATCGTAAAGCTAAATTGGTTTAGTATATTTTGAAATCTAAAATTCACACTGTACGTTCTTTCCTAAAAAAGAATATTAGACAAAGTGTTAATATAAAACATAAATTTATCTCATGGTATATTTCCACGTATCTTATCATAATATAAATAAATTTAGAAAAATAAAAACTATGGAAAGCAAAATGCTAAATTCAGTAATAAACATCATAATATTATTACAAATAATACATGTTTAACCATATTGTTATACAATATCAGTACCCGGTCTATAGAAACTTTAGAAAATACAAGTAAAAAATAAATGCTAATCATATTAACTTGTGTAAATACGTTCTTTTAGCTTTGGTATATCATAGTAAAACTGTCATGACTGGTTTTCGCTTTATCTAATTGGTGGGGACACACTTGAAGGAAGATGTAGAAAATTCGGTTTCTTCATCTTCGCAGCAAAATCAAATACACTACATTCTTCCGATCCAAAACACCATTAGTACTGTGTCAATTTGTTATTCCCGAAGATAAGGAGATTGTTGAACTGTTACGTTTAATACGCAATGGTTGAAGAATTTGATGCTCTCAATTTAAAAAAAAATATATTCTCTTAAAAAACTAATTTCAATGCAAAATATCTGAGTACACTTCAAAGTATTTAGGTTTTTGAGATAGTTGGAAAAAATCGCTGCTTCATGGTTTTCGTTCCCATTGCATGACTAAATAATTATATTGTAGTTATTCCATGTTTAGTTTGATATTACATATTTGTTTTGTTATAAATAATTTTATTGAATGCACCTTTTAGCGTAAACATGAAAAAACCCTAAAAATATCTTTGTTAGATTTGCCAACTCTTCTCGAATAATCACCAAGCCATTTTAGATAGCACTGACTTTTTTGGCGGGTATTTTGTACAGATTTTCAGTTTATCATTTTCAATAATAAACACTCGTAATTCTCCAAAGCAAAGAAAGACTAATCTCTTGTTAGGTGTGAAGGGAAAGAGGTGAATCACCGAAGGGGTTCCACCAGTTCTCTACTATTCTTGAGGAAATTCTGATGGAAAGATGATATAATGAGAACATACACAACTACTATCACAAGGATGGCGGAGAGCTCAACCATATCATTAATGAACGCTCGATCCCGTACCCAGCAACCCATATAATATGGCAGACACCATTTCTAATGGATCTCAAGAAAGAGTAAGACTGAGCTAATTGAAGATACAATGGTACCGAGAGTTGAAAGCTGTTCTCCGAGAAGAGGTTAAGCGCAGATATCCAAACGCCAGCAGGAAACGCTTTGTTAGTTTGACGTTATAGGGAAGGATTCATTTAAGAATCACCGAAAGATTAGATACAGATGACACTGGATAAAGTGAAGCAATAGCTGATTGTAGCAGCTGTTGGAGAGGTGAGCACTATGAAAGAAATGGCGAAAACACGTGTCTAAGACCAAGGACCGCAGAACCCAATGTATATTTACTTGATTTCTGATATAGGAGGTGTAGGGTAAAATCGCCTAACCGGTCCTTTAAGGTGACGTGGTTACATTCTGCTACATGTGACACTATCTAGAACATTACGAGTACCTAAATAAATAGGATAAGGGGTATTGAGTAGGTATTTAAACTCCCTTAGGGTCGCGGTACCTTTACTCTTAAAGACAGGACGGCAGTTGTAGGCAAGAAGCGGTTAACTCAACATGCAGACTGTCACATCGAGCAAAAGTGTTCCCTTTTCTTTCTTTGCAAGTAAATTTATCTTGTAACTATGTCCAGCACACAATATGTAAATATAATGTTATTCAATTAAATGAAAAAGGATCTTTATTAAATGAACAACTCCTTGTCAGCTAGCCACTTCAACCTTTGGAGAAGAGAAGGATATTTCTCTTAGAGAGGAAGTAGGTCTATATACTCTTATTCATTAATGATATAGAATTACTATATTTCAAATATAACGATCTCAGGGTGGCATCCCATTTTATTATTTAAATATAATTCGAATCAACGGATCTTACTTTCCTTGAAATTATTGCTTGGGCAGTGAAGCCAATATAGCAATTCTTTATGCTGAAATTTAAGAAATTCGAAGTCACCGAAAAATCAGTTGGTCAGTAATCATTCTTGATGACCTCGTTATCGATCAACATGTATCGATAACGAGATCATCAAAAATGATTACTAATGAGCTGATTTTTTTTTTTTACTTAGTTAATATTTATATAATTTAACAGTCATATTGTCCAACAAATTGCGTGGTACGTTATCCTTAAATTTTGAAGAATCATCAAATCGACATATTGTATCCTTGCTACCTCTGTTTGCTACCACAATCGAGAATTTTCGCAAAGGAAATTGTTGGGCGTTTCATCAAAACGAAGCTATTCACGAAGATTCTGCTTGATAGTAATCAAGTGCAAAAATGTACCAGGGATCCTGGACTAGTAGGGGGATAATAAAAAAAATTTCTTCGCAAGAATCAGTTTTCTTCAAGATTCATATTTACATTACCTTGCCTGCTGATTTTATTGGAATTAATTGCCAATTCATGGAATTCTTCGAAATCATAGGAATACAACGCTATTGGTTAACCTGGCATTATTTTGAATAAAGTATATTTAATATATTTAGATTTTTTTAAATTACTCTCTTTTGAAATGATAAGCAGCTGTCTATCCCAAACAAACTAAATGATAGTATTTCTTCCTCAACAACCACCAAGGTTTCTATCCTAATTGGCCTGCTAATTAGCATAGCTAAAGATACTGGTTTGAAGGTAGTATCATAAAAAATAATTATGGCTGGAATGTATAATGGGCGCATTAAGAAGGGTTGGAGCAGCGCGGACGCTGATGGACGGCCACTTTGCGAATTCAGGACAATTATTGGTCAATGACTCCTCTGCCAGGAAGTGCGTTTGTGGAAGTAAATAGGCGGCCAAATGGCATCAATCAAAGTGGGCTCTTAGCAAGGCAGTTCCATAGAAATAAATTGAGTATGAAATAATTTAATAATAAAGTCATATAATTGACTTTAAGTGGATTTTTTTAACTAATATTTTCTTCATAGAACAATCCTTTGATTATATGAATGAATGAGATATCACAAAGATTTAAGTATAATAATTATCAACAAATATACATCCAGTATAAATAAAAAAAAAAAAAGCGGTTTCTTCATCTCCTCAGCAAAATTAAATATACTACATTCTTCCGATCCAAAACACAATTACTACTGTGTCAATTTGTCATTCCCGAAGATAAGGAGATTATTGAACTGTTAAGTTTAATACCCATAGGTTGAAGAATTTGATGTTCTAAATTTAAAAAAAAATATATTCTCAGACAAATTAAAATTATACATGGTAAATATTAAAAATGCATAGGCATCAAGGTATCTGAGAGATAAAACATAAAGATGGGGCACCCTTAGATAAATATATAAAGCAAAGGGAATAATTACAGAGCATTATCAAGTATGTAATAAAGAAGCTAATAAAAATTAATCTAATGGATAATGTTGAATAAATGTCTCGTAGATGAGCATTCATAAAAAAATAATATACTTTTTTTAATGTGTAGTGGCTACAGGTGTGGCCTACCTAAATGATTTGGCGGGCCACTTTGGAAATACTTCATAACTAGACGGGCCCCATATAAAATTATCATAATTTAGAACTTAAGTATCTAAAGAATGGTGAAAACGAGTCCTCAAGTATGTTACCACTAGTATTAATTTATGCCATTTCTTTTATACGGTGATAGCCCTGAGTCAAGAAACTTTTTACCATAACTCTAGTGTTCATAGGACTCACGCAGAGGTCTCCACATCATATGCCAAGTATTGGTCAGGCAGATTAACAAACCAACTAGGTTGGTTCAGATGGTCCTAACTCTTTTTTCTCACAGTTTGAGAAATTGGAGGCCTTATTATCTCTTTGCATTATTCCTGAGGTTGTTGGTAAGTTCTTCAGATAGCGCCTCCTTTAGTAGTATCCGCCATCTTGTATTTATCAAAGTTTATCTTACTTATATTATCATCACATTAATTTCTTTATAATGAGAGTAGACATCGAATTTTAATAATTGGACAAGGATGCCATGGCATAAACCAATCTAATGTTTTATTAATGCAGAGCACATTTCCTACAGAGAAGGATATGATCAAGGAACTGGAATGGATTTGTTCCTATGCCACTCTAAGCCATGGCCGACTATTCTTTGCGTTGTGAGTTGATGAGTTCCTTTTCCCATTTTATGGGTGCTTGAATTATTTTTTAATAATCGGAATTTAGTTTTAATGTAATTACACAATTTTCTTCAAGCTATGGCGCATACAAAAAATTGCAGCTCTTGGCAAAAGATAAGTCTGCCTGTACGTAAATCTGCAAATATTTTTTTCTTTTAACTGGTTACTGCTTTATTGATTTAGTTTTGTTTATTCAAAATTTATTCGGCCTTTGATTTTATTTCTTAATACGATTGAAGGAACAAGGGTAAGTTACACCCTACTTCTGAAAACTATACAACTGGTTATACTATTTTTTTCATGAATGCCACAATTCACGAGCTTTGATTTTGAGGGGATTTGTATTGCTTATAAATATAAAAGTCAGATTCAATTCAATCTCCGATAGTGGAGCAACTATCTAATTTTATTTTTTAATCCGATTTCATTGAGTTTGACTGCCTTGCCAAATCAAATCCGAGATATTAAAAAAATAAATAAATGAATGGGCTAATAAAAGGTAATAATTTCGCATCAATTTTTAAAATGTGTTTATCTCGCATTGTAATGATAGAAATATATTATTTTTAGGTTCACCTTCTTGGCATCAACGGCCTCAAAATTATATTCTGTTAAACTTTGTTTGTATATTTTTACTTGCCTAGCCGTAATTCCTTTATGGGGAGAAATAAGTGTCGTTCAAGGGATACCCGCCAACATTTTATTTTTATTTTTTCATACCGTTGATAATATAAAGTTCTTTTTTTCTCTTGAACAAAGCAATAATGATTGTTCTAGAATAATAGAAATTCCCGAGCCTACCGTACCACCAAGGAAGGCTGCTTCCAGGGTCTTTGGCAAGGTCTGCATTTAATAGTGACCACCTGTGTTATATTGCCAACTGATTTCCTCACCTTGCCACATATATACATATATTGCCACATACACACACACACACACACACACTAAAATATACATATATATATATATATATATATATATATATATATATATATATATATATATATGTGTGTGTATGTGTGTGTGGCAAAATATATGTATATATGTGGCAAGGTGAGGAAATAAGTTGGCAATATAACATATAATTTCAACTTAATATACATATACTAGCTGACCCGGCCACTAAGCACAGTATATAATAAATAAATAATATAAAATTCCTAACTGATAAAATATAAACATTAGATAAATGAATGAGGTATATGATGGTTGATTTTTTATCATGGCTAATAATATTTTTTTAAATTACAACTATTTATTTCAATTTAATTGAGCGCTAATCGATGCGCAATATTTTTTTTTTAATCTGTCCTTTTCTAATACAAATAGATCAAACGGTTTACGTGAGCATGCAACATATAATTGTCTATGGAAGAAACATGTATGTTCTAGGTCCAAACCGCAAATGGACATTGTCTAGCCTTGAGACTTGATGGTAGTAGCAAAAGCCAAACTTATATCAAATTTAAGTCTTTTGAACGATATTATGGGTTCTGATAGTATCATTGGAATACGTGGCTACAGGACGACTTCTTCTTTAAAGATTCCAGTCAACATTGCTGCTTCAATAACATTCCTGGTGATATTTTTGATGATCAAACGTGTAAGATTCCATAATTGGTGGATTAAAATTACGCATAATCAATAATAATGGCCGACACATATCACTTACGTGTACCGTTCAGACCGACTGAATATAGACACAAAATTTCATAAGAATCGGTCAAGTCGTTTCGGATGAGTTTTGTTAAAAATACTGTGACACGACAATTTTATATATGAGATAGAGCTAAGATTTCGGTTGGTTATTGTATGATTGGAACATAACTCAGGATGTGTTAGCCCTATATAGCTTCATGTGGGCTCAAATTGTAGCAAATGTTATCTTCTTTAAAAATGGTTATATATGTTTTTCCACTAAAACGCATCGATTGGGAGATACAGGCCAAAACCTGAAAAAAAAAATCCAAAAATTTCGAAGTTTTTCGGCCACCAAAAGTATTCCCGTCCGTTTTTTCGGTTGCAAACTTGGATATACACTCTTCAGACGTGCCCTTACAACATATCAAAAATGCAGCATCATCAAGCGTCACTGCTACGATCGACGCTTAATCGCAAATAATGGCCAACACGTATCACTTAGGGTCATGAAAAATAGTTTACATTCTATTCTCAGACCTACTGAATATGGACACAAAATTTCATAAGAATCGGTCAAATCGTTTCGGAGGAGTTCTGTAACAAACACTGTGACACGACAATTTTATATATTAGATATGTATACTATATATATATATATATATATAAACATATTTGTGTGTGTGTTTATGTTTAACAATATGTATCATGTAGATAAATATTTGGCTGATACTTAATTTAAAATAGAGGAATAAGCGGTAGTGGATATGGCCAAGAAAACCTCCAAATCGAATGCTAATTTACGATATATCTTTTATTGTGCTTTTATATTCAGTGTACATTTTTTTTTTCCAAAACCCCTACAAATAAATAGGTTTGAAGTGTCTCTTCTTCTTCTTATTTCGGTGCCTTGTAAATAAATTTATATGTATTGATAGTCATAATTTTCATAAACTTTTTTGTTTAAACTTGGCGAGAAAGAAAAAAATGAAGAATTTTGAAAGGCTGTGAAAAACAATATTACTAACTAATAACGCGGTTTATTTGCTTTAATCTGAATAAAGAAAAGAAAAAGTCGTATGTTAAGGATGCATTGAAAGTTGTATTTAATGTAAAAATCCTATCTTTGAAAAAATATTTCTGCACCAACCATAAGCACTATACTGACAGATATTTATGCTCATAACATGCTTCACCAGAAATGTTTATCTTTGAACAATATTTTTAAAATGATAACTTTGTACATTTATTTACATTTGAAAATAATTTATAAATATCAATATTTATCTATCAGGGAATCAAATCAAAGTAACTCGGTGTGTAGAGCGTTGAACTTCTGCCCGAACCGAAGTATAAAAGTGAGTACCCTTACCTCATTGAAAATCTGACGGTTTAGTGTGATCTCAGATGAAGCATGATCCCCTGCACAGCCATGTTCCTACAAACACACTCTAATCCAAGACCCTTCATGGTTAGTACTGAACAGATTTTTTTTCATAGAGAAATATAATAACGATAGAGCAGCTTTGTTTGCTGGAATATTAAGTATTATGTTAAATTGAAACCAATGTTAAGACAAATTAAAAAATAATTTCAGATATTTGAAATGGTTTTGATGACGGTATTAATAAAAATCTCAAAGCAATTCATAAAGTAGATTTTTTAGATCGAAATATTCGTCTCAACTTAATTTATTAATACATTAGCATTAATACTTTTTTAGTCAACTTATAATCTATTAATATATATCATAAAAGAAAGTGTACAATACCCAGTCCCGATACGATCAAGGGAGTTATATGGTGTGGTAGCCCTCTATCTCCCGTCTATGAAGAAGGTTCCCATTTTTACCTAAAGGGCTAGTTTGAATATATAAATGCTGGAACTTTCACCCTCTTGAAATTTCTAGAACAGTCGAGAACATTCGAGAGCATTCTGCTGCATTCTGGAATGTTGTGGAATGTTCGGAAACATCACAAATCATAGTGGAATATTCCAGAACACTCTCGATTGATGTGGAATATTCAAGAACATTGTGGACCATTCGACTGCTTTCTTGTATGAGTGGTTCTACCTATTGATATGAGTATATTAAGCAAGATCTGTCGTGGGTTCGAACATTCTGGAATGTCCAGGAATTTCTCAGATCATTGTGGAACATATATGTGTATATATATATATATATATATATGTACGAGGAAGAATATAGTCAGGGTCTCTTTAATTGGGTGAGCTAACGTTTATTGGATAGCTAACGTTTCGACACACATTGCAGGTTATTTCAGGGCTAAATATACAAAATACTGACAAATTAAAATTATACATGGTAAATATTAAAGATAAATAGGCATCAAGGTATCTGAGTATGTATTTTTAATATTTACCATGTGTAATTTTAATTTGTCTGTATTTCGTATATGTAGTGCAGAAGAAATTTTGCTTTCTTCCACCCGGACCATTTTCTTCCTCATTGTATTGAACTAATTCATGAATCAAAATTAAATGTAATATTATTTATTCTTTACAGAAAGATCTCAATATTTTCTTAGAACGCATAAAAACGACATCTTAATTTAAAAGGTCATAAAAAACGAGGACAACTAGTTCCAAAGGCCTTAACCATTTTTACGGAACGTTAACCAAAAGGCTATCCGATGAAGCGCCACGGTCAAAGATTTTAGCATCGTTTCTGCTTTGTTAAAAAAAAAAGTAAAGAATGAAATGATTGTTAAATTATTATAAATGTGGTTACATAAAATAAGACATTCAGGATCAAAAGCGGATTACTCCGAAATTTCAACAGTTAAGTAATTTAATACTCACGTAACTGCAAGTTCAAAACCGGACTAAAACCATGAGAAAAAATGCGGCAAAGTGTGGTGTTAGGTGGTGGGTAAGGTAGGTAGGTAGTGGTGTGGTAGGATATGGGATCAGTGAAGAGAAAGGATGTGTCTGACCGAGATGCGAACCAGGATGGCTCAGTTGGTGGGGTGCCCTGACGGAAACATAGAAGACCCGGGTTCGAGTCCCGGTCCTGGACGTATGTTTTTTTTTCAAATGTCAATATTTAAAAAATAAATGCTATATGTTTGTTGAAATGTTCATTTCTAGGTGAAATGATTACCGAAGGATAAAACTATTCCATAATTACATTATTTTTCCATACTAAAAAGCTCACGATTATTTGTATTTTTTGGAGAATGTTAAATAGAAAAGGAATACACAGTTAATACTTGTAACTTCACTCAAAGCGACAAACTGCAGAAAAGATGCCTTATTTTTTAAAAACTAATTCATCATATGATTTAAACTTCCTGTATGAGAGGAAAATAGTTGACTGGATGATAAAATGGAGAACGGAGATAGTTGGGGGGGGGAGGGGGGTGTAGTAAAAAAAACACCAAATAATTACTAGACTTATATTATGTTAGTGCCGACGTTTGTCATCATTTGTTAGTTAGCCGGTGCACCCAGCGGCTCCTCTCCCAGTCGCCCTGAAGATGGCCTACATTGTAGGTCGAAACGTCGGCACTAACATAATATAAGTCTAGTAATTATTTGGTGGTTTTTTGACTGTACCCCCCAACTATCTCCGTTCTCCGATTTAAACTTCCGTTTTCAGAAAATGACTATTACGTGAACAGGAGTAGGGTAATCGATTTACCAAAGTTTAAAGGTATTGACCACCCATTTCTGAAATATGTATTAATACAAAGGGACACACTGAAAAATAATTCACGTTCCCTGAAAGATCAAATATTCCATATAACCCGATATATGTCTACATATAAATATTTATATATCTATATAAATATTTATATATGATACAATAGCACTTCCAGATGCTCCTTTTGTTATAAATGATCTGAAATTTATCTAAATTTTCTAAGCCTTATAATATTATTTTAATTATTATTATTACTTAAAACAAGTAAAATGTATAAAACACAAAACGTAACTACGTAGTTTTAATGATTATATATTTTTTTAAATATTTGAATTAATAAACAAACGAAACAAATCAGTTTAAAATGACCGAAGTTTTTTTTTTTTTTTTTGCAAAATGAGGTTAAATACAATCCAAGATATTCATTTTAAATCAGTATTTAATGCTACTGTAATACTTACTAGACAAACGCTCTAAGCTCCCACTGAATTACAAAACACTCACATACATGACTATTAAATGATGAATTTGGACTTAAGAAGTAGAGCTTTGGAGCTTCACTAAGCCATGGAACTTCTCTCATATCTTGTAAAATCATTAAAGCACCTTACTTAGCTGCGAATAAAATCATCCATAATGACCTCCCGCTTTTTGCTGATTTGGCCCGAGCCCGATACTTTCTTTTCATAAAAAACTTCATTCCCACTCAAACCCACTTGTTTCCAACCTACCCTTCAATTCCTAAAAATCCTCCGAGACCTCTGACAAGAATAGCTATCGTGACCTAAATGGAATTTGTCATTTAAGTACTATCACTGGGTAGTTTCTCTACCTGTTGATATCCATGTAATTATTCCTCATAATCATTCCTCCCATTTATGTGTTTTTCGTTATAATACATTTGTGAATTTCAATGAGTAAATTAATTTAAAAATCAGCATTTAACCCAACAAGAACCAGCAGATTAACAAAACACCTTTATCCGAAAGCTAAGCTATTATAACTGTTCGAAGAGCCAAGATAAGGCATACTAAACTTTTCATAAAGGATCCCAATGATAATCTTTCTGATAAAATCAAGAAAGAAGCTCGAGAACCGACCTCAAAAGTATGGTTGAAACCATCACTGGGCACTGTAAACTCAGGAAACACATGCATCGTCTGGGCATTGAACAAGAACCTAGGTGCAGATGGTGCAAAGAGGAGGACGAAACCCCTTGGCACGTCCTCTTCGAATGTATAGCACAAAGTCGAAAGAGGACATTAGACATTGACTCCGGTGGATACAAGGAACTTCAAGAACTGAGGTTTAAAGACTATTTAAAATTTCTCAGAAGTCTAGACCTATGTTAGGGATCTTTAGGACTCAAGCACAATGGGCCTTTTTAGGCCGAAGTGCATAGTAATAAGAGTCACACATAAATAATAAATAATAACTGTTCGAACCTTCTTCATAAAAATATTAATAAAACGATCATATTTAGGTTATTGTCTAAGAGATATTAGAGTTGCATAAGCTCCAATAAAATAAATGACTACCGCCAGCTACCGCTGTAAATGTTAGTTGTCATAAAATATGTTGGATAAAAGTTGAGTAAGGTCAAATACAAAGTAAGTTATCTGCAAGTTGATGAAAGGACTCAGTTATACTCTATTTGATGTAGCACTACATTTTATTTGCTTTAACAATTAAAGTGCACATAAGGTCGATATTTCTTGTATCCTGAAAGGGAATTAGCTGCGTAAACCTGCGAACTTTGGATCCTGAGCCCAAACAAATCGAAAAAAAACTCGGTAATTCCATGCCTGTATTAACATAAAAACGAGAGAAGGGAGATCGTTATCCTTTAGTCTTTACTTCATTCTGATACTATGTTATTTGTCGTCCATGTATTTGATCGCGCTTACCATTTCATCGATAAAAATAAAAATCCGTATCCTTGTGGAAGAATTATTGAAGTCAAAGAAGCAAAATGCGCACACTATATTTAAATATTTAGTGTATGAATTTCACCTGTACAATCTTCATCAACAGATAATTGAAGGTAAGTTAAGATTGAGTGTTATTAATAAATTTGGGCCTCGTGATCACGCATCTAAACTTTTTTTGGTACTAGTATGTTTAAGGGCCTGCTGGCATCAGCGCGCTCTGGTGTCACCTTTCTTAACCATCTCTTACTGTTATAGTAACCTTTCTATTGTTTTGTTATTGTTTATGTCAAGTTCAACGTGAATCTGTTTTTTATTATTTCCTTTAAATATGAGTTGGAATTTGAAGAAGATTTTTCGCAAGGTGTACGATGAAGAAACAGCTGTTAGGTTTCTTCAGGAACGGAATGTCATTCCCCAGAAAATGCGTTGTGTTAATGGACATTATATGAAACTGCAAGTGGGGAACAAAATTAGATGGAGATGCCAGAAAAAAGGATGCAACAAGATCCTCGGTATTCGAGTAAATACGTGGCTGAGGAATAGTTCATTACTTTTGGATATCAATAATAGTTTCTGACTCCTGGAAAGTATATAAAAACCTGGAGAATGAAGGCTATAACCATTTAATGGTTAATCATCAATTAAACTTTGTTGATCCAACTACTCTGGATAACACCCAAACAATCGAAAGGCTATGGGGATCAGTGAAGTGGGGATAAATTACAGTCTTTGTGAGCTGCAATATGCGCTGGAGAGCAGATTGCGAGCCGCAGGTAAGAAACACATTGTTATTGATGAATTAGAAGAATTAAATGATGAACCATCACCATTAAACGGGGATGAAGTATTGGCATTACATTTTACATTGCGGGATTGACAAGAAACCAACACAACCAGATTCGATTAGTGATTAAGGAGAAACAATTCAGTGTTTTGCCATCTTACCATAAACTACAAGGAACTAAAAAGGCGTGCTATCCTTTCATTTCACCGTCGGTAGTGAGAACTTGTCTAGTGGATATCACAGTGTTATTGTTAGCATCCTTCGCTCATATTGAAAATCTACCACAGAGGCAGGATTAATCATTGTTTTAGAAGTTGGGTTGTGATGGGGCAACTGTACTTACGATCAAGGATTTAGCGATGTTGGTATTTCAGATGAAAGTATTTTTATGTTTTCAGCTGTACCACTCCAGCTAACATCCACCGAAGAAACCCGATAGGCTGGGTAGCCTCACTGATCATCGTTTAGGTTGTGTCGACCAATCACTTTAGTATTCGCCAAAGAATCATGCAGCCTAGTTCTAGATGCAGTCACTAGTGTGAAAACATACACCCTACTTCTACCACAACCGACAACGTAGTGTTCAAAGTTCACCATAAATTTCATTTAACTATGGCAAGGTTAGACAATTTATCACTGTTACAGCATCCTCCTCCTCGTGTTCTGTATATTGCCCGAGACTCAATGAGATGAAAAATCTTTCTTTGATTAGTGCGAAAGCCGTCAATGACTCAACTACTGCTTACGGAACGTCAATGCTTCACGCATGGATCAAGCTCAGTTGACTTGGTGGAGTGAGTCCTCCATATACGTTACGGACTTCCTTTAAAAAAAAATGGAGTGCAAGATCTCAAGATGAAAAAGTTATGAAGGAAGAGAGAAAAAAAAAAACTAATTCAAAAAGGTTTGAAAGAGAAAATAGGTATAGAAGGGGGTGTGCCGAAGCAGGGAGCAGGGGCGAGTAATGATGGCAATACTGCTCGTCGTTTTTTCCGCAACTGGAAGTTAGCTGCAGAAGGGAAAGGCTTTTATGAAAACCTCATCCATAGATTCTACGTTATCCTTCAGGTTCTTATTAGTTTCTACCACGTAGATTCAGAAAAAATCGATAAATATTTCATGGAAACATATGAACTATACAGTCGCTGTTACAGATGGTATTATGTGCCGTCACCGCATCATATGACTCTGCTTAACGTGAAACCTTGTAGGATTCAACTCCGTTGCCAATTGGTTGGACGTCTAAAGAGACACAAGAAGGAACAAGGATTTCAGAAAATTCAGGCTGAACAACAGCCGAAAATGTTCCCGCATTTCTATGAATGAGGATATAATGTATAACCTCCTCATCTCTTCAACCCTTTAGTTTGATGGCTACCAATAGCATTGGATCTTGAGATGCTAAACAGTTAATTTCTTATGTTGAGGGAGCATCACATGAAATTAAGGAAACTGAAATGGATGTAGTTTAGTTTTAATATAGTATTTTTTGTATACAAATAAAATAAATTTTCTTTCATATAAATTCTTACACTTGTAGATACTTATAAACATTTCATCTGGATTACATGAAATCCCACAAAAATTAACATAATATGAATTTATATATTGGAATGATACCTCACAGAACTTGTTTTAACAATATTTGTTATATTTCTTGAAAATTTCTTGTAGACTGAACATTTCATTATCCTCGAATTCGTTTCATAATATATATTCCATCATATAAATTTCCAGGCTATACTTCAATCTCCTAAGGATTTAATCATTTTTAAACATGTTCAGCGTTTTCGACCCACTGTGCTAGGGTCCGATAAGGGCATGAAGATATTAAATGAATTATTGGCATATTGCACAACCTTTTTCTTGCCAGTAACTAATCTCTGTTGGCATGGGCATCTTAAAATATCTTCAAATCGGAATGGAACTATAACACAGACTTTTCTACTGAAAATATCTTATTCCAATAGCTTTTAGGGTGCTAAATCCAAATATGATATGAAAAAAGCTGTATCACCAACAATTTCTTCACACTTTATAGTTAAATTTATTAAATTAAGTGATTTTTAAAGAATTCAACAGCTTTAATATTTAAAATAAATAACTGAAAAACTGGGTCTATTGGTGTGGATGAAGTTGGTAGCACTGCTGAAACACATTTTCTGGCCAAAAAAGGTTGATTCTTTTTTCTGTTAACAGCTGATATTTTGTTTAATGTCAAGCTAACCTCGTTTTCACGTTTCCTGTATATGTACAATGTCTAATCGTGGTTGTAAAAACTCTATTGACAGTTTTTGTTATATTTGTGGTGAGTACTAAACTTGGTGATCAGGATAAATCTTGGGCCCCACCAAGGTGTTATGAATGTGTCGAAGATCTAAGAAAATAATGGCAGGAATGATACTTTACTTAAATAACAAGTTCAACTTTGAAGGTCACGAGGCCATCTTCTTTTCTGACACCTCGGAGGATTGTCGTGAATTGAAGAAGTTGCTAATATTGAAGCTAGTGGGTTTGAGTTGAATAAAGTTTTTATGAATAAAGTAGACTGGTACATATCGGGGTCGGGCCAAATGAGCGTTAAGGATTTATTCGTAGCACAGTAAGGAGCATTAAGGATTTTATGAAGGATTTTGAACCGTAAGGATTCGATACAAGAGGATTTCAATGGCTTAGTGGAGCCCCAAAGTTCTAGTGACTTGCACTCTAAAATTAGGACGGATTGCAGGCCCCTGGAAGCTCTGATAACCGCTGATGATGAGTTAGATGTTTTCTAATTTTCTCATTAAGAGACTGTATTCAGCTTGAGGCGGATCATCGTGAGGACAATCTTGTTGAATAGCCACTTGAAGCCGACAAGACTAATTTAAGACGGCGTCTAAGCTGCTTGTGTATTCCCTCTGCTTCCAGCGTCGAGATTGCTTAAACGATTGACTCCCACGCAGAAACTTATCTCTTTGATACGCAGTCCTCAGTGGAAACGGAGGTTGAATCACTTGTGTAAATGTTGAGCCGCGTTCACAAGGAGGCGATTTAGGATAAGCGATATACGATAAATCACACGCACAGACCGTTCAAGGAAATCTAAATGGAGATTACCTTGAACGGTCTGTGGGTTCAAGGAAATCTCCAAAAAAAGTTTCATACTCACGCGATTCCGCAACATATCGCAAATGACATATGTCTTGAAGTACCACTTGTCGGTATTCTCAGCGAATTGTATCGTTGGGGATCACCATTACGGATGTGTGTCTGTTTAAAAAAATCGAAGAGTTAACCCCCAACTCCAAGATTATATTATATTATGAACCAAAACGGAATATTATAAACAGTCTTTGTATCTCGACATATCTTTATATTTCAATGATCTACTGATCTGTTTAAGCCATATCTGCATGTTGTAGAAGACGAAGTGAGCCACATTGTACAAACGATTTGAACAAGTAGGGAGACTCGTCCGTTTAAATAGTCAGTATCAAATAGTTCTATGACTACTTTACAAAGTTGAAAAACTTGTGGTTTGCTTTACTGTCGGTTTGGTTCAAGAAACATAACAAATATTGTAGTTACATATAATATATGTATTATTTATATAATAATATTATATTATACTATATAAAAATATTTATATATTACATATTATTTATATATACATCTAAATAATAGTTGACATATAATTTAATGTTATTTATTTTACTAAGCATAACTTTTTTAATTGAATGCATCGTTCAGGAATTATATGACAAGAACAAAATAAGATTTTGAGTTATGTTACCACACAAACGTGAGTTATGTCACGTTTTCGACGCACCCTTTTCCCGGAGGCTGAAAACATAAGCAGTTTCTAATGATTTTTTTTTTGTTTATAATTACTAATGACTTATAAATTATACCTTGATCATGTACATTGTAAAAAAAAACTAGTTTGAGATTCCCGGAATTATTGAATTAGGAAAATAACATTGCAGGGAAAATATTAAACGGAGCTTAGGTTAGTTTAGAAAGAACTTCATGGATGCAAGAAGACCACTAGTAAATGTACTTTGAAAAACAACTAATTAAATATGCGCCTGGAACCAATGCAGTTTTTGATATAGTACACCGATCAGTTAATTTCAAGTGAAGAACGAAAAAATGTCTGATTTTATGGTCGAATTTTTGTATTCCGATAGATATTTTTCTTTTCATGTCTCGCCAGTAAAAACATTAATCTAATACACCTGCTATCTATCGTTCTGAGCGTTATCATAAAAAATAAATAAGAATTGTCTAAAGGAGCAAAATACGGTTACAAAAACTAGATCCCGTACGCAGGTAGCCGGTGAACATATGGGAGAGACCTCGCTCTAGGGTAAGATAAAAAGACTGATATACCAGAAAAGTTTAAAGTTATAATACGTAATTTAGAGCAATCCTCTATAACATCTGAATCATTATTTCTCATGTCATTCAAAATATATATAAATATACATATTTACACACACTAAACTGCAGTCCAAATAAGATAGAGAGCGTAGTGGCTCAGTGGTAGATCACTGAGTTGCCATGCCGAAAATCCTGATTCAATTCTCGCTGCAGGCAAGACTTTTATTTAGTCTTTTAGCAGCGGGGGATGGACCGCAAGGGATCCAGGACGCTCCTGGGGCTCACCTGGTCTATAAAGTAGGTATCCATACAAGGGGGAGGGGGGAATCAGCTCCCTTGACAAACGTCCATGAAACAGTACAGTCCATACCATATACTGAACCCCAGACACGTTCACGGTCTACAGCACTAGAACTATTGGTTTCCAAATAAGAAATTGTATTAAAAAAGGTATAATCATTCAGCTGCTTATTAACCCAGATTCGCTATATATTGTAAATACTATATTGATGGTTTAATTAAGGTATTAAGTTGTCTGATCAGTAAATTAGTAACCACACAACTAACCTCTGGAAAAGAATCCAATTCATAACGAAGTTAGGGCGTTAGGAAGAAATAAGAATTTGAGTAATTACCTTAAATGATTATTCTGGCATCCTAAAATAAATATAATTATTTAAAATATATGTAATATCCCAAAACATAGCTACATACTCGTTACTACACCATTTGCTTTGTATAAAATGATTCATCTTTCTTGCTTCCTCTTTTATATACTTTTATCTTTTTTTATTTTAATTCTCTTGTTTATGTTACTGGAGTACATTTTGAGTCATTCATTCAAGTAAGTAAAAAACCTTTTTCCAGTCAAACATTTTTTCTTTATTTAAAAATACGTTTCAGTAAGCATTCTTCAGTCATTTTCAATTTACATCTCTTATAAGTCCCTTTTTTTATTTAATTTAAATATATTTTTTAAATACTTATAAATTTGCACATTTTTAACCTAAATAAAAAGAATAATCCAAATAAATACATAATTATATAAAAAACATGTTCTAAAATACTGAAAAAAAGCATAGAAACCTTTTAGTAGATTGTCAAATAATTTAAAATTTTTCTTATAATAATAATAATGATTGGAAAAAGGTTTTTTTACTTACTTGAATGAATCCTTTTATCTTTTATTCCATAGTGCTTCCTCATTGAGTAAAAACCATCCGGATCTTGCTTTGCATCAATGGAACTAAACTGATTCTTCAACAACCTAGAGTATTTCAACACTAGCGGAAGGCAAAAGGGTACAAGTTATTGTTACACAAATGACATCCGTTTTATTAATTACTGGTCTATTAAAGGGAAATGAGTAAACGTATATAATGATATCTCAATTTAGGCATGACTGGAATGGTGTTCGGTATGAGGATGTAACAGCTAGAAGTTGATGACGGACTTTCACTAAGTATGTATATAGGATGGAGGCAATCATGATGATAATACCTGAATAGTATTGTATTTTGCGAGGAATGATTTCGTTTGGGTGATTTCCAAAATCACTTTGGGAATATTTTCATGCGTCCTTCACCAGCAAATTATGGACTTCCCCTGACCATTCATTCTGAGGAAATAAAAGAAATTGTCATTAGCTAATGTATTCATGTGTTGCCATGAAAATGTTTACACAAAATACAACCTTTGGAAATTATGTCTATTAGTCCCTTCTGGTCTATTTCAAAGGTATTTCGACTGCTTAAACATCAATTTTATAATCACGCCGCGATTATGATATTTTAAAAAAAAATTATTTATAGAAATTTACAACAGTATTATAACAATACAAAAAGTAAATATAATGGCTGGAATGACACATAATGGCATGGATAAAGGAAAGTACGGAAACTAAACAGCGGTAGAACTCAAATAATAAATTCATCTTACCAGTTAACGAGATCATCTTCTTTTCGGACACCTCGGAGGATTATCAGGAATTGAAGAAAGAATTAACGGGGATTGAGTGGGAATAAAGTTTGTTATGAAAGGACTGGTATCGGTTTCAGACCAATTCATCAACTAATAGGTCATTGGGGTCATTTTGGATGGCTTTATTCGTACGAAAGTAAGATCGTGTTTCTTTTCTTTCAGTATTTTCTAATCATTTTTGCGTCCGTTGCTTCTTTTCTTTCGACGAGGCAGTACCCTTCCGTTTTTCTGTATTTTCCACAAAAACATTAATTTATTTTAATTTTTTTCATATTGTTCTCTAGGAAGTTTTTGTCTGTTATTTTTATTTTTTCGGTTTCCTCTCTCATTTGTTTTACATACCCTCATACTCTCTTCTCTTCACGGATTTTGTCATAAATAAATAACGGATTTTAAAATAAATAAAACATGACTTTCTTGTTTAGTCTCTCTTGGTACATTCTTACTAGGTGCCCCTTGAATCTTGTCTTTTGATTCTTATTTCGGTTTCTAGGTCTTTCATCACCCTGTAGATTTCCTGGTAGGGTCTTAATCTGTATCATTCCAGTGTTTTTTCCATCCCACAGATTCTCCTCAAGATCCTCCATTGCGTTTTCAATACTAGTCTACGAAGACATGCTGTCTCTATCCCGTGCAAAATTGCTGGTTTTATCACCGTTTGTACGACTTTAGTTTTGATTTTTGTAAAACTTACCTGTTCAATAATGTAATTACTACAACAAAAACATATTGTGATTTTTTATGAATAATAAAAGAAGATTTTTTTTTATTATTTATTAGACGTTCCAACATGGGTTGCCTCAATCTGTCAGAGCAGAGCTCCACACCTCTCGGTCCATCCAATCCCCTTCCTGGAGACCTCTACCGGCCATCTCTTCCTGGACTCCCTCCATCCATCTGCTTCTGGGTCGTCCGCGTCTTCTCCTCCCTGGTGGAATCCAATCCAGCACTCTGTTCGGCCAGCATTCAAACGCCATTCTCTTCACATGGCCGTACCATCTTAGGCGGTGTGCCCCGATCCTTTCATTTCTTGATATATTCACATCCAGCCTCTGTCGAATTTCTTCGTTTCTAAGTCTACTCAGCCTAGTGACACGGAGACATCTCCTCCAGAAATCCATTTCAACCGCCAGCACCTTTGAGTACAGACGGTTTTTTTTTAATTTTTTAAAAAATTTATTTAATGATATTTACAACTGTATTACAATAAAATAACAAGTAAATAGGCTAAGTGATACATAATGACAAGTAGAGAAACTAACCACTGATAGTACTCAAATCACAAGTTCAACTAAGAAGGTCACGTGGCCATCTTCTTTTCAGACGCCTCGGAGGATTATCGGGAATTGAAGAGGAAGCTAGGTTTGAAATTAGAGGGTTTGAGTGGGAATGTATGATGTATATTTGTTATGAAAGGATAGAAACCGGGTTCGAGCCAAATCCGCCAACCCGGACCAATGGGACATGAAGGTCGTTATGAAGTCACCCATAATTATATTAATTATATTATAATTCTTAACAAAATAAGGAGCATTGAGGATTTAACAAGGGATTTTGGTTTGTAGGGATTGGATACGGGAGGAATTTGATGGATTGGTGGAGCCCCAAAGCTCTACTCCGTATAAAAGAAGATAAAATGCACAAAATATCACATTGACATTCCTATTGACTTATATTGACTCCAACCAAAGATTGCCTTTTCACGATCATGACTTCCTTGCACTTACTCTCATATTATTGAAAAAGTATTATTATATTTGATTTGGGATGTTTGAACGATTTCCCTTGGGGTCATGATGGTGCATTTTTTATAGTGAGCGTGATGCCCAGATGGAGTGCGTGATGGTAGAGGGTGGAGTAGTAACTTGGTAGTTATATTTGCCACGTAGAAACTACTGATATACTATCACGGATGACCTTGAAATGTGTTTTGGCATGGTAAAATAGAGTTATAACTGAAAGCAAACATAGAGCATATAAAAAATCACGGTTACAAAACAGTGGGTTTTCTCACTCGTTACTAAACTAAAGTTCGTAGAGTTAAAATAGAAAATAAATTAAAAATATTCATATCTTTCTTTCTTTCTTTCTTCCAACCAACGTCCGTTCGTGGCATTTCGGCCATCCGACGCCGTGCCGCCCAGCATAAACAAGCTCGTCCCTCCATTGTTGCCTCACAAGTGATTTCTCTAAGGCCATCGCAGGTCGTAAGGTGTTCTGCAGTTCCTTCAATATTGGAACATAAGTGACATAATGGTGAGTCCACCACCCCAATTCGATGCCAGTGCTTCTGAAGGAAGTCATATCCAGTTGTCATTTGGAAAGTTTGGAAAGCTACTGCTCCGTCTCTTGGAAGGTCCCGTGGTATCTTTGATTTTGCAATGCCTTCCCAGGGCTTTCCCTCTGCAGCTCTTCTTCTTGCTCTTTTAACCGATTCACTGAAAGTGCTGTTGATACTGCGACAAGCACTGTGGTAGGAGATCGGGTTGATCGGCTGCTCCATACATCCCTGTTTACCCAGACTGTCGGCCTTATCATTACCCAAGAGACCGCAGTGTCCTGGCACTCATTGCCCTACTATGTCTGTCCTTTCTTGTAGCTGCTGTAGTCTTTCCTGGCAGACGTTTATTTCCTTTCCTTCTTGTGGCTCTGGTGAGTAGATTGCCTGTATCGTAGATATTGATTGAGTCCGACAAGAAAACCACTTTCTTCGAGATTGCTAGTGGGAGCAGTCCTCCTAGCAGCTTCACTGATTGCACATACTTCTACTTCGAAATTGGTGCCTTTTTTCCCAACTGTTGCTGCTTGCAATACTGTCGAGTAATATCCTGCTCCGCTTGCCTTGGACATGGCTGACCCGTCTGTGTACAGATGTATCAATTCTTCGGATGGATATCTGTCGTTAATCATGGCTTCAGTGTGAGCTTTTATTAAGAAAGTTGGAACGTATGCCTTCCTTAGATTGATACCCGGTATTATGGTGCACGGCGGTATTTCCGGCTTCTCTTTTATGTAGGCAGTCCTTCTGAAAGGCTGTTACTCTGGCTCTTCTAGTCCGTATTTTGCTCTTATTTCTGCTACTTTGTGCAGTGGTATAGTTTGGGTCTCGAGTCTTTGGTTCGTATTTTTGTATTTATTCAAAAATTGTCACTGGACCTCAATGCTCTTTCAAAGAATTTCACTGTTGCCTTGTTCCTGCGTGTGTCTAGTGGCTCCATGTCGGTTTGTCTTTCTAAGGCTGTGATGGGGGTTGATTTAGCAGCTCACAACTGTGTCTTAATGCATGGTGCTTAGTTTTCCTTTGTGTTATCGGAGGCCGTATTGTAAGCTTCGGAGACATATTCTAGTACCGGTCGAATATATGTAGTTATCGACACATCTTGTGATGCACCCCATTTCGTTCTGGTGAGTCTCTTCATCATGCTCGTCCTATTTGTTGCCCTGGACGCGGCTCCCTCAATGTGCTCGGACCACTGCAGTCTATTGTCCAACTCGATGCCCAGGTACTTAGTAGTTCGCGTGACCGGCAGGCTGGTGTTTCCAACGCGAACATGTGGGATGAATTGCCTCGTAGAGAGTGTGAAAAGGTGTGCTGTGCTGTGTTGTTTTTTTCCTCATTAATGATCATATCATTGTCAGCGCACCATGCATTAGTTAGGGCTTCATTTAGTATCTGTTCTAGAGAACCAACATTGCTGCTAGTCACCCAGACAATGACGTCATCCGCAAAGCTCAGCATTTCTACACCGGGGTGGTTCATCTTTATTTTGGCGATTAGGTCGTTCAAGTAGAGGTTAAACAGGGTGCAGCTGATAACGGCGCCTTGTGGAAGGCCTCGTCTTAGCTGTCGGAATTTGGAGCTTGTGTTTCCGTAACGGACTTTTATGAAACATTGACTTAGAAAGTGATTAAACCAAATTTGCATGTTTCCTGCCACCCCGCTCTCAACGATTTTATTGAGAAGGAGTTTTCTGCTCACTGTATCTTAGGCTCCTTTAAAGTCTATGAAACACGCCAGTGTGGCCATCTTTCTGTGGAAACCCTCTTTTATGCACTGAGATAGCTTGTTTATTTGGTCTGTCCTTGTCCTTTCTGAAACCTGCTTGTTCATTTAGGATTAGATTAGTGCGTTCTAAACACGTGTTCAGTTGGTGGTTTACCAGCCTCTCCATCACTTTACAAAGAATGGATGTCAGGCTAATAGGTCTGTGGCTTTGGAGCTTTTTAGGGTCGTTGCCATTTTTATGGATTGGTATAGTTATTGCCTTTTTCAAGATGTCTGGTATACCGTGATGCCATATTTCGTTCATAGGTTTTAGTAGGGTGTTTAGGACTGTCATTCCCAAATGGGTAATAAATTCAGGGTATGTCATCTGGTCCGCAGCTTTTACCACACACTATTTTGCTTAAGGCGTGCTTTAGCTCAGAATTGTTGAAATCAGATACAAAACGATTGGCATCTCCCTTGTTCAAAGCAGTTGAGGGATTCTTGGGCTTTCGATGGTTTCTAAAGTCTTGACAGTCTGGCCTTGATAAGTTGTTTTTGCAAAATATATTTGCAATTTCTTTCCTATTAACGGCTGTTTTTTGCCACATTTTACTGGATGTGCTTTAAAGCTCTTACTTTCATTGTTTAGCTTGGCGATAAACTTGTGCGCTCTGATACCATCCTTCTTAAAGTCGATATCAGCAATAAATTTTCTAAATTTGTTTCTCTTGCTAGTTATGATTTCGTTCTGTAGTCGAGCCTATACTTTCCTGAGATCTATACCATTTTCTAAGCTGTTGGTACGTTTAGCTTTTTTCCTGGCATTATCTCGTTCCTTCTTGAGTGCGGCCAGTTGTTCACTCCAGAAAGGTGAGTACTTCTTCATTTGCCCTCTTGGGATGTGGAGCCTGGCGGCATATAGAATGGAGTTCATGATCTTTCGCACTGTATTATTAGGGTTCCCTGTAATGAATTCTTCATTAAGCTTTTCGTTAGTGTCTTCAGCGTAGGCTTTCCAGTTGGCCTTTTTAAAGTTCCACCTGCTCAGTTTCTGCCTGTGTTCAGCATGGTGCTTTGGGCTCACTCTCAGTGAGAGAATTCTGTGTCCACAGCCGGACAGGTCCCCTAACAGTTTGTGTTGGCATCGGTCAACAGTGTGAGTGTGTGGTAATACTATACTATGTCAGGCTTTCCCAGGTGGCCAGAGAAGGAGAGAAAAGTGTGTTCTGTCACAAAGGAACAGAGTGGTGAGTTGTCAATAAAGTTTTCCATGATTCTCCCCACTACTGATGTCCTCTGGTATCCCCATCTGGTCGACGGGGCGTTAAAGTCCCCTATGACGATGGTATTGCTATCAATAGCTCGGCTTAGCCCGTCGACATTAAAGGAGTTGTTCGGTGGGTTATAGGCTCCTATAACTCGGAAGTGATTTTTATCAATCCAGCAGTCAATTTGTAGATCCTCAAGCTTGTCTTCTTCGTCAAAATACAAGAGTTTGAACTTTATGGTAAATCCTTGATCATATTAACAATCATTCCTGATGCCACTCGTTCATATCTTAAATAAGTTTTATTATTTTTAGATATGAATTATTAATATCAGTTCAATCAGTTGAAGTTCTGGATTACTAACATTGAAATCATCAAAGGAAGATTATGGGTTCACCAGACAATTGTTCCTCTCTAATTCTAATCAAGAAGCTCAGTATCAAAAAACAGATAAAAAGCAAGCCTGTTTGTATTGCGAGTTTTTATGAATTAGCCAACCACACTTACATTGAGACCAACCAAAAATTACAGACACTTGTTCCTCTCTAATATTTTGAAAACGATGTGTACAAAACCACACTTTAACATAATAATTATTATGTTATTACATAATAATATACATAATATTACTTATAATTATTAACCTGTTTATAATTTTGTAAGGTAGATGACCTATGGCTATAACGATATAAGCTATTATATCCTAAAATTGAAAACGTAATGTTGTTTTTAAACTGATGCCATTAATACTGTGTTAACTAGGCAGTAAATCTTAGTAAACGAGGAAAAATTATATTTTGATAATTTGTCTTGATGAAACAGTGGTTCATGTTTCTAGGTATAGAAAAATAGTAAAAAACATGCAGTAATGCCCCAGCTGTCATATTGAGTTAGCACTAAGTAAGGAATAATGAAAATAATTACTTTAATTATTTATTTTCAAAGGAAATCATAATTTTTCTTACAATCCAATGTATTATATATATAATATATATATATATATATATATATATATATAATATATATATATATATAATATATATATAATATATATATATATATAAATATATATGTTTTATATATATATATATATATATATATATATATATATATATATATATATATATAAAAATCACTTCCCTGCACAACCGTAGTCCTTGAAACTGTAAAGTCCATGTACTTAACCCCAGACCCGTTCACGAGTTGTAGCGGTACAGGTTCTTTTAAAAATATCCAAATGTGAGTTTTATATATGATTCCCTCACAACCAGACCGTGACAACATTAAGTGTATTGGAATTGCATTGAATGAAAAAATTATGAATTTGTTTCAAAAATTTTTAAAATCGTTTGAGAAAATTAATTATTCTGTAAAGAAAATTACGAATTTTATTGGTAAAATTATTAAATCAATTGAATTTCAATGGAAAAATATAATATATTGCAAGAGTAGACCTCCAAGAATTAAAATCTGAAAATCGATAAAAATATAGCATCCAGCATGGATCTAGGCAGTTTATTTCTCGGTATTGGTTAACTCAAGAAATATTTACTGATTAGAGTTTTTAATATTCCGAATCAAACGAATATATTTATTTAAAGCACCTGTCCACATTCATTGAAACAACATTAACTACCTCTGCAACTATGCACTGTTCGGGAAGGAATATGATTTTTCTTTCTAGTAATGACTAAATTCTATTAAGAGGAGTTACAAAAGGGGCAGGTGTAGTGACTTAATAAGGTATGATGTTGTAGCCTTGACTTCCCTATTTGAAAGGCTTTTTTTTATGTTATTTTTGTCGTGGCCGCGATTTTTATTGTCTCTAGAACTTTAAAATTCATTAATGATTTTGATGATTCATTAATTGATTGAGCGATGGAGATCCTTGTGTTTTAGATCATAAAATTGAACCTAACAAATTTCACAAGAAGATGATTCTGCAAGTCTGCTATAGTTCGATTAAACTGATTTAACTGGATCTAGTAGGCCTTAAAATATCAAAGTCAATCAAATTTAGACTACAATGTTATCAAGGAAAATCGGCTAGAGATATTAATAAAAAACATTTTTTTCAACAAAAACTATGATTAAATTTGTTAGTTAGTTAGTTAGTTCATTTAACGTCACTTTATGCTGCTATGGCTTATCGGACGATGCTACCAGTGGGAGCTCTAAATTTTGCCTATCCAGGTTTAATTAGTATAGGGATTTTTAACGAGTACCTGACATCGTACAGGCTCGGGACCCCCGTTTAATGTCTCATCCGAAGGACGGCGTAACTAAAGATTTTTTACTCCCTTAAAAAAATCCTAGAGCAACCTGCCTGGCTACGAACCCGCGATCTTGGGCTTAGTAATTTGTTACGCTACCCACTAGACCACAGGTGACCTTATGATTAAATTCGGATTTCTCGCTATAAAAAATAATTTAACCTTTTTGATATGAAAAAAACAACCTTTTAGCTAAATAGTAAGCCGACTATAAATGCACATTTCCTTAAATTTTTGGAACAATCTTAGGTAGTTTTTACGATCCACGCATGCAACTTCAGGTGGTTGAAATTTTGGCCAAAATTACACTACGATTAAAGGTGTTAAAGACAAAAAAAAAAAAGTTTCGACATATGCATTATAAATTTATGGCATCGCTAAACAGACTCACAGAAAACGACTACAAACTTTCCAATCAAAAGTACTCAGACTTGTCACAAAAGCACGCTGGTATGTCAATAACAAAACTCTACATACTGACTTAAAAATATCTACTGTTGACGAACACATACGAATATACTACAAACGCTTTCAAGGAAAACTACACGGGCATCCAAACCCATTAATAGAACAAATGGCCACAACTGTCATGCCAGAGAATGCTAGTATGAGATTAAAAACAACGTAGATGAGGGATTTGTTATCATAGGAAATTGAATCAAGCCAAGAGAGAGGTACCGCTGGGTACTGTTCTTCTTCATGCCTCTCATGACATTGTACTTTACCTTACTGTCAGCCAATCTTCTGATTGTCATTGTTTTATTTGTCAGGTGTGAATGCAAATATAAAGAGGAAAAAAAAAACAACAACAAGGAAATAGATCAGTAGAAACGCATTACAATAGCCAAAACCAGGATCTTGTTATACCTAGTTTTTGGAGGGTGAAAAATAGTTTAATTGAGGACGAAAAGTCTACTGATGTATATTGTTAGATAGATAAGTCGTGATAATGCAATTCATACTGAAAATGTTTTAAATAGATTGTTTTTACGAGCAACCCAATGTGTTATGATGTGAGCAATACATTTTTCTAACTCATTACATAAATTAGATATAAAATAAAGTCGGTTTTCCGCAAATAATTTCCATTTTTTTTTTAAGGGCTTTAGTGCGATGCTGGTGTCTTAGTTCCTGCTGTTTTTAAACATCACATAAACACTGCGATAGTATAATAATTACGCTAGATATTAATCATACCTCAAATGTAACTGAAAATTACTTTCTACATAATAGATAACTATTGTACAATGGAATGGAATGGAAATAAAAGTTAAACCAAAAAATAATAAAGAACTAAATATTGAACCAAAAGAAGAAAGAGGCTGATAAATGAATAAATAAATAAGTAATGAAATAAACATTTGAACAAAAAGAAGAAAGACGCTAATGACCATAGATGTTGTGCATCTATAAGCAATAAAACCTAACCTAACAACATATAACAAATATAAAAATAATTTCACAACGGAGTCAACTCTATTAGCTTAAAGTAGATGACGTTTAAATTGATGCATTGTTGAGAAAATACTGGTTGTTTTAATATTGAATAATTAACAGATTGGTGAATAATAAAACTTTATTCATCCAGTAACAACCATACAGTACCATGCGGCCCTCCCACCAACATCGATACAAAAATACAAAGAGGTATATTATTACATATATAACACTGGTAATATAATATTTCTTTATATATTCCAAAAAATGAATAAACCTTAACGATTCCTCAGTTCAATTTAAGTTGCAGAATTTGACCGGATAAATGTTCTTACGTAAAGCCTGCATTTCGTTGCGTAAAACGGCAACCGACTCTTACAATGACCCACATGTGTGTTTTAACACAACCTCATTTACAAAACTATTTAATACTATAAACAGTATACTGAATATAGTCTTCCATGACTTTAAGCTCTTGGAAAATTAAAACCCAATATGTGTGAAAAAATAAGGTTAATAATAACAGTAAAAATTAAAAAAAGAGAATAGATCAAAAATGTTATCATCGAGGTGCTGCAAGGCGTTGGGAAGCTCAGTTGAAGGCCACTGCCGATGTTCTTTTTGTCTAAGAGATCGGATATTTTTTGGTCCGTTTTCATGCCGGTATGCTTCGAAAACGTTTCTCATTTACCCTAGCTTTGTTGTAAATTTAGGGAGAGCTTTGTGGCTTTGTTATATGCTCTCACTCTGTTTTAAAGATCGTTACAGTTCTTAACAATGCCGCGGTATGTCTCTGATATCCTAATACTTTCCATATCTGATCACTTTTTGTTTTATTTTTAAATCGCTAAAATCTTCAACATACACTTGATTCAAGGAATTATTTCTGTCTCCAAATTCCTAATAATTATTGAAACCTCGTTCTCACATTTTTACGATTTTCAAATAGTAGATTTTCTCTCTTTCTCTCTTTTTTAAATTTTCTCATTAGTCTAACAGGATTCTAATATTTTTCCTATTCTTATTGATAATTGTACCAAGATACGATTATGGACATTTTCTTTCTCTTGATCCTCGTATCGTCCCTGATCTTCGAATACTTTGATTACGGCAATTTTGCTCTTCCTTAGAAAGAATTAAAATTTAAGCATTAGGAAAAAGAATGCCTAATAAAATAAAGATTACAAATATTTGCTAGTAAATGAAACAATACAAGACAAAAAATACATTTCTGGTTATAAAATGCAAAAGTTAACAAAGTGGGTAATAATGCTAGCTAGCCTCCTTTACAAAATTGAAAAGGTTTTGTTTGAAACAAGAGGGATTTTGACGAATATAAGGAAAAATGGTGGATACTTGACTGAAGATAATGTCATAATTGATGAATATACCGGAAAGGAATGTTCAGATTAGCTAGTACGAGGTTGGTTCTATTGGTTTGGTTGGTTGTTCTTGTTATTGATGTTGGTTTTATTGTTTCTTGTGTATGGACTAAGAATTTGAACTGGAAGACAGTGTAGATTTAGGAAGGTTGCTGGGTATTGACGGTTTGGTGTGTTTGTTTATTCGTTCGATAAGAGGTAAAGAGATATTTAGTTGTTTGTTTATTTAACGTCACTTTATGCTACTATGGCTAATCGGACGATGCTGCACTGGGAGCTCTAAATTTTGCCTATCAATGTTTAATTGGGATAGAGATTTTTAACGAGTAATTAGTTGATTTCCTAATGCAGTTCCAGGTTTGTTGATGATCCTTTAGGTATACTAAAATGGTGTGTGGTCTTTTTTTAACTTTTCATGAAAATATTTTCATGACATCAATTTTGGCTTTCGGGATTCTATATAGGTATGCCTATTATTTTTAAATATCTTTGAGTCTGGCTTGTATTGTGATATCGGTGTGCTTATCAATGTTGAGTGTGTTAACGTTTATTAGTTATGTAGTGATGAAGCACCAAAATAGTAATGGTGAAATGATTGAACAAATGAACTCAGTCTGTAAGTGTGATCGCGAATTTATATGTGTGTTTCAGGCTTAAGTTTCATATTCTTTAGTACGACTACTGAAGTCCTGCGAGAGTCGGTTTTTTTAACTCCGCCTTACACTAAAGGTCGAAAAGTCTACTGATGTATATTGTTTTTGTTTTTAAAGAGTTTTATTATTATTATTATTATTTAATTTTTTATTTGCACTTGCGCATCTAGCAAATTTGAATGAAGTTTCTTTCTCTTCGTTTTTCTCCATGATCATCCAGTTATTTCGGAAAAAAAAATATATATATCAATTGTTCAGTTGGTCTCTTGGCCAATGTCTTTTTAATATATTTTTATCAAGTCCAGGTAACAGGGAATAGGAAAGCGGAAGAACGAGTGAGTTTGGGTGATATTGTGTCGATGAGTGGAATGTTATGTATTTGTTATGAATATATGATTTTATAGTGGGAATATTCATGTCGTTGTGTATAGTGTCATTCGAACCATACGCAAATAATTATAGTTATAATAATTATAATTAAGCGGATAATTTAACAATTTAGATTTTTGTAACATATTGCTTAATACATGTTGAGATAAAACAATTTACACTGCAAGGATATTGTTTATTGGAACACGAAGCTTTGTTATTAAAGGTGATAACATTCTTCTCATATATTTGAATATAGATATTTCAACTTATTTACTTCTTACCCACAAGACTGAGATGTCTCTGTCGATTTAGAGTATGATAAAATCAAAATAGGATATGAGGGAATAGAAAAAGAAACTTCCGAGTGAGATCTGGAGATCCTCTATAAAGTGTGTACCCTTACTCGGAAGAAAAACTTGGTGGTTGAGCGTGATATATGTGGTTGAATAATTAAAGATGGCTAATATTTTATATTATTTCTTTTTTTAAAAGCTGTGCTAATTACCACGAAGGGTCTTGGGTTCAGTGCATGGTAGAGCCTTTACTGTTCCTACGACATCGGGTGTGCAGAGAGGTGAGGTTGTAGCGGTACAGATTTTTATAAAAGAAAGAATATAAAATTACATAAGCTTTTAGCCATCTTTAAAGGGTCAATTGGAAAGGAAAAATGAGAAAAGTAAGAAACAGATGAAAGTGGAGGATAGCTTCAAGGTCGCTTTAAGTAAGGAAATAGGCCAGAACTCCCGGAAAAGAGTATCTAAAGAAGATAGTCCCTGCTTCTAAACCAGTTTAAATTTTATTTTATTTTATAAATAGCCAAGATGTGAGGATTAAATTTTCTTCAGCATGTAGAGATCTGTGCTACTAATCTCTAAGTTCGAAAACGGCTAAAGCGGATAATTATTTGTTCGTTGCCAGTTGTGGATCGACCCTGTGGGATGAGGAGAACCTCAAGGGACTCTTCCAACATCTACTGCTTAAGAACCCTTCATCGGGAAAACACCTCGGTCAAATGTTTGTTTCGTTTAGTTATACTTCTATGACTAATCGGACGATGATACCGTAGGAGATCTATATTTTGCATATCCAAGTATATTTAGGAAAAGGGTCTTTAACCAGTACCAGACACACTAAAGGCCATTTTACGTTCCGTAAAAGCCTTGGGGCCAGCTACTGGACTGCGAACCCGCGATCTTGAGCAGTGCAGATTGGTATGCTAACTACTACACCATAGGTGACCCCCAGGTCAAGTGCAATCATGATAAACAAAACAGCTTGTACAACCGGTGAACAGTATAATATCAAGTATTGAAACAAAGGCACTCTGTTTGTAATAGTACAGGTTTTTTTCTTTTTTATTGTAAATTAATGTTTATTGGCCTGATTTCGGCGCATATGGTAATATATAAGTATATATTATTGCTAAATCGGCTTCCTAAGATGTCATCAGTGCAATAAATTGGCCTAAGAATGACAATATAAAGCCTGGGAAAGATATATGTCGCAGTAAAAGCTGATCAGGGATAAACAGCCAATAACTAAGAGTTGTGAAATAACAGCAACCCCTCCACCTGAGAGCCAGGACGGGTCCAGGGAACACCCCCACCCCTGTGCCCTCACAACAGATCAGTCTCCTCCAGTCTTCCACGGTATTCGCTACTCATCATGTAAGTATCTTTTGGATCTGCGATCCGTTCTCGTTTCAGGGAGCTGTCTATCAATTTAGTGTATGACACTAAAGGCATAATAAAATTGAGGCGTCCAGGATCAAAAGCGGATAGCTCAACAATTTATTTGTTTCACACTTTTAGGTAGTGTAATCAAGGAATTTTGTTTAACAGGGCACTTTTCCATATTATTCCACATGGTTTTAGTCCGGTAATGAATTTGAAGTTAAGGAAGCATAAATCATTGATTGATTAAACCAGTGTAAAATATGAATAAACCAATCTTTTAAATATGGAGTTATCAGCATTTGGTTCTGAGCGCTGTAATTTATAATGATTAAAAAAAATTAAATCATTTCTTCGGTTAGTTTTGTCAGTAAAACGTCCTTGATTATGAGGGGAAGGATGCGATTAATTCATTAAATTAAATTAAATTAATTCATTAATAAATTGATCAATGCCTAAAATATTATGTCTGAATCACAAGGTTCAAGAACAAAAGCGGATACCGTCAAATTACAAACATAGACTTATTATATTTTTTCGCAATTTTAATCAAGCAATGCTTCTTGCAACTGATACTTGAGGTTCAGAACCGAACTAGTACCGTGAGAAATAAGGCGGCGAAGCGTCGTTTTACACAAAATGTCTTGACTAAATAAACGAAAAATATAAAAAAGTCAATTTTTGTAATTTCGGAGTTATCAACTTTTGATACTGAACTCCTCTTAATAGAAATCATAAGATTGTACTTTCTTTTCCGATATTAAATCTGATCCATTTTTATTGTTAAAGTTAAGATAATTATCAGTCGTGCTAACACAACAACATTAAGAGGGGAAACTAAGGTTCATTCATTTGTTTTTTCAAGATATTTCATCAACATTTAATCTTATTTAAAAAAACAAAATCACTGTATTAACTCATTATATGCTCATTTATTGCATATACGTATTCTCTAACACCCATTTATGATCTTAAAACCATGATTTCTAGGTACAATTATCATAAATATAAGTTAGGTACCTCGGTTATTGCTGTTCTCACTTTCACTTGGTAATATGCCATTTACGGACTCCACGTGTTACATAGCTACTGTAATTATCCAGATGGTATCATGTCGCAGGAGTTCCAGAACCCGTTTCGTTATGAAAATTTTAAAATTCAATTTTGGTAAAACTTTCTATCAAGCCTGCCACTTTTCCTTAACTAGAGATACTTCATCATGAAGTCCTTTATTGAGGTGTTTATCTCACATTTTTATTTAGGATATACTTCATTTTGGCTCTTGTATCTGCTGCATTATGCGTTGTTTTCAAGGTTTATTTTACATGACATCATTTGGTGGTTGAAGTTTCTTCTATTACTTGTTATTACGGTTATTTTTTGTATATCAGTAACAGTTTCGAAATCAATAACAATAATTAATATAACTGGAATTTTTTAAAATGTACTGCTTAATAGTATATAACTAATAAAAAGTATTTTTAATACTATATACATAAACCAAAATTTATTTTGTAAAAATACGTTAATCGATAAAGAGATATTAGGAATTAACAATTTTATAAAGCTTTAGCTCTTATTTTTAAATGCTCTCGGTTCCACATCAATCTACATCATCTACACCATACAAAGAAAATATACTATGGAACATTGCAACAAAACAAGGTACATTTTTGTATTCAATGCGGAAGTTATTCCTATGAACCTTGTTTTTATTTTCTGCATAGCGGCTTTAATTTTTATTTATCCTCACAGAAGAGTGATGATATTTCCAGAAATTACCGGTTAAAATAGCAGTTCTTGCTGGCTCTTTTACATATAATCGCAGGGATGAAGAGGGGTTAACGTAATAATTGTGACGATTTTCATCAGGTGATATTTGTTATTGCAATAAAATTCAATTGTCAAATTACTTATACAAATAATTAAGAATTGACGTTATATCCTTTAGAAGTCAAAACGTTCAATAATCTTTCTCTCCATCAATTAAAATTCTAGGGTTGCATATTTTTTTATCATATTCCCTTAATCTTGATTATTAAAAAAATAATTGAAAACCCTGGTAGATCCTATGAAGGGCCTTGGGTTGAGTACATGGTTGAGACTGTACTGTCTCTAGAACAACAGGGAAGTGATTTGTCCGAGATTACGCTCAATGGCCAGGTTTTCCCCTCAGTTTAAGGTACCCACTTTATAGAGTCTGGGTGAATCCAGGAGGATTTTTAGATATACAGTGGTCCATGCGCGGCTATTAACAGTTTAAATAATTTAGATTTTTTTTTTTGTTTTCTACTGAAACTATTTCAAATAACCAGATTGGTATTAAAAACCATTACAATAACCATACCACACTCTGACCGTCGAACGTAGGACTTGAGCTAGTAAATGACCTTTATAGATCTGTAGTAAATGATCTACCTCGTTGTCAAAAAGAAAAAAACCATACATAAAAAATTATATTAACACTTCGCAAAACTTATAACAATTAACAATAATTTTAGGGCTCGCTAAAAAATGGAGGTAGCCCCAATTTTCCACAAATTTCGGGAAAATATCTTGAGGTTAAAATTTCATAGCTATGTGAAAAAGATATTTTTATAAATTTAGCATTAGTATAGCATTTTCAATAAAAATATTAAGTTTCAGACGATGAAACAATAGTTTGATTTTTATAAGCTTCCTCCAAGTTTGCCACTAAACAAATGATTTATCTGTTTCAAGTAAATTAATCGGTTAAAAAAAAAATACGCAATGTTTTATATCGCCATTTTAACGAATGTAAAAAATCGCATTCTTCGAATACTTTAATCTTATTAATTTTGCAACATTCTTTATTTTCCACAAGGGCTATAAAATAGCACGTGAAGTTGCTAACTGTGGGGATGTGCAATCTCTTATTTTTCTACAAACCATCCATTTACGTCTACCGATATTAAAGTATAATGAAAAGAATTTGTTAACTCAGCTAAAATATTTTCTTTATTATTTATATAATTTTTATTTTATTTTTTAGCGTGCACAGTCTGTCATTGCTCGTTAACAGGCATGGGACTGGCAGTATTAAAACCTGACCCATCGTTATACAATGGAATTAAAAGTGAAAATAATTTCTATGTATAGTCTATTATGTATAAGTACATAATAGACTATACATTGTTATAATCCATTGAAGAAATATTATTGTAATAACTTTAATGACATTCAATTTTTAATTTCTCCATAAATTAGTTGATTTCTAAAAATTGCTTTGAAATAAATGGACTTTCACTATTGATAATATAACAACATTATGAAAATGAGAACATAGATCATTTCCTTTGTTGCTATTGTGTTCCTCAAGAATGGACTTGTTAGCTCTTCTCTTATTAGAATGCACCGTTCGTCGACTAAAAAGTTTCGAAACTAAAAATTGCAGCGGTGTTCACTCAAAACACAGATTTTATTATTATATTTCTTAATTTAATTGAATTTTGCATCTCTTTACTTTTTATCATTTTACTGGTTGAACGAGATATGGATTCGATATTTAGTATTAAGTATAAATATTTATCAAAACCTACTGATATGGGATAAAAAAAACATTTTTAAAAAATTAAGACGAAGTTATTTTTTAAAAAATGAATTGATTCGTCTATTTTTTAAATCGAATCAACATTAAAAATTTTTTTAAAAAATAAATAAAGTCTTTATTTATTTCCGATATGTAAAAATTTCAGAGATAATGTCTGGATTCCAGGTGAATGAATCCCTTGTACTTAAAGAAGCGGAATTCTCGTATCTTATGCATAAGTGACTAAGTTAGGCATTGACTTGAATTTCTTATATTTCAACTTCATTTCAAGCCAAAAACTACAAGAATGGCCACAATTCCGCTTCACTCAATACAATTACCTCAGTACGAAGTTCTAATTAACTACTTATTCACAGAGGCTGCATATACCACTCCCTTGCTTTATATTTTAAACAGATATAAGTAAAAGGAAAAGGGAAAAAATCTTTAATACCATAATACTTAAGTTTGAATGTTTGCAACAAAAGTTCTTTTTTAATTGTATCTCCCTAAGAACTAGTATAGCATAGACGAAGATTGAAGAAGATACAATATCTACATATAATTTAACTCATTTTGAAGTGTAATTAATTAAATTAATGGAGTTGATGACAAACGCAGTTTTTACGACGTTAATAACTAATAAAAAATTACCTTTAAAATACTTACTTTAATAAAGAAGCGATTTATTTAATTTTTTTTAAAAAAGGTTGTCTTTCAAATCGACTAAAACACAGCAGAAAAACGTATTTTGTATCATTTGATACAATCTAGATTCTTCTCAAATAGTTAACTTTAATTAGTATTTCTGTTCATTTAGACAAGATTAAAACTAAATTTGGAATTTTTTCGTTCAGTTTTATTGTTTAATAAGGGCGCAACTTTAAAAATGGCTAATGAAGGATTCAATTAGTCTGGGGGTGCAGTTAATACTAATACCAAATAAGCAAAACTTATTCATTGACTGCACCCCCAGAATGGTTGTATCCTACATTAGATCTTCCAGTCAGTTAGTGATTCTACTCCTTTCGTAAGGACATCGCAGAAGACCTATCGTGTAACCTAATAAAGCGGTACGAGAGGTTAACACCTGTGTTTGCACAACCATATTTCTCAAAAAATAATCGAGTTTGCATAATGACCGGTTTTATGTTTTCCTTATCAAGGTTTGAAATTTCACAATTGAATCCGAGACTCTTAAAAGTGAGAGTGAGGTATTGGTTCTAATACAATAAAATATTCTACCACATTTTGAAATTTTTGTATCACTAAAAAATGTAAATGATGTTTTTACTACAGCAATTCGTTGTTATTTTTTTAAAGGGAAATGAGAATATACAAGTTAATTTCAAATATTTTTATTTTGAAGAGAAAAGATTTGCCCCGGCTGGAAGGCGATTCCGGTAGCTCAAATGGTAGAATACTGTCACGGAGAGACAGACGACCCGGGTTCGATAGTCAATTTTTGCGATGTACACGAGAACAAATTTTTTTCTCCTAATTTTGTCCCAATTTTTTATAAATTTACTAAACACATAAGTTTCCTTCAAGATCCACTTTAACCTGTAGAGAGATAACCATTGACAGTGACGAATCTAGCCTTGATGATCTGTTTCCTGGACAGTAGTACATTCGTTTTTATGGTCCTTCCTATTCAATGACCTCTTTCAACTTTTATTTATTATTTTTTTTCAGCATTTACTTTAATTACCATTTATAAAATTGCTGCTAATAACTGCTTTAACAGTTTTAATTAAAATAGTCATGTCAATGTATAGCTGGAAAGCTTTCAAAATCAGCTGCGTCTTGTCGGAATCGAAATATTCTAAATTTCGCTAATACTAAATTTCACTTTTGGGGTCACCTGTGGTCTGGTGGTTAGCATAATAACTACCTTCTATGCTCAAGAGCGCGAGTTCGCAGCCCGGCAGATGGCCTTAAGGTTTTTTAAAAGGAGTAAAAAATGCTTTGTTATGCTGTCCTTCTGAAGTGATGTAAAATCCCGAGCCTATGCAGTGTCAAGTACTAGTTTAAGACAACTACCTTGATTATATTTTTATTTTCTCTTAATTTTTTTAAAATTATAATAATTAATAAAAAAAATATAATAACGTAAGTCAACAAGATCCTAATTAAAGTAATGTTCAATGAACATTCTTCCCCATCGCAAATTGCGAAAACATGAGAATATAGGATCAGTGAAGAAATTGGATATGTCTGACTGAAGTAAGAACCAGGATAGCTCAGTTGGTAGAGCACCACAACGGAAATGTGGGAGACCCGGGTTCGTACCCCGGCTCTAGGCATATCTTTTCTCTTCAAAAATAAAAATATTTAAAATTATAACAAATAATATAAAATAAATCATCCTGATTATAATTGAATAGGCAAACCTTAGGAATCCCACTGTAGCCTATTCGATTATCCCTAACCGCATAAGGCGACGTTAAAGAAATAAACGAACAATATATCATTTGCGTAATTATAAAGAATGAATCTTCTACTATTGTCAGTTGTGTAAACAATATTGTGAAATTTAACGATTCTACAAAGGAATTCTGATGTTTATTAAATGAGGAAAAGTGAGAAATATTTCATTATGTTGAAAATAAATTAACAAAAATATGAGCAATAAAATAAATAAATAAAATAAATAAGAACGAGTTTTTGAATACCGTTAAATTATCAGGCGAGAACAGGCTTCGGAATGGAAAAACTTGGGAATAACTTATTCAGTTTCCTAATATCATAAAAACGTGTGTTGAACAGAAATATAAATGAGGAAATATGGAAACTATAGGGAAAGTAATTGTTTTAAATGAATATGTCGAACTATATATTTTTATAACCTAGCTTCCTCTTCAATTCCCGATAATCCTCCGAGGCGTCTGAAAAGAAGATGGCCACGTGACCTTCTTATTGAACTTTGTTTGAGTACTACCAGTGGGTTTCTCTACTTGTCATTCTCATGTCATTATGTATCACGTATCCTATTTACTTGTTGTATAATTGTAATACAGTTGTAAATATCAATAAATAAATTTAAAAAAAAATATATATATTTTTATATATTTTATTTTTAAAGAAAATTTCACCACGGAGAGGTGAATGTCCGGGGTTCGAGTTCCGGTCCTGGCCATATCTTTTCTTTTCGAATAAAATATTTAAAAAATTATATAATATAAAGATAAAACAAATTATAATATATATTTTTATATTCGCTTTCTTTATTAGTTATTGCAGAATATTGAAAAGATAAGTAATACTATCGTGAATATAAAAAAATATTCTGTTTTAGAATGATTAAGATTTATGTATGGAGTAAGCAAGAAAATATTTCTAGTAGTGTATTTCTGAATTTTTTAATTCATAAGAATTGAACAAAAAAAAAAAAAAAGAATATTTTAATGAATCCGTAATCTAAAGCATTTTTAGTAAATTTTGTATTTAATTTTTCGAAAGGTAATTGACTTTATTGAAAACAAGATTTATGTTAATAAATTAAACCATTTTCTGAAAATGGTAATACATGTTTTAAAATTCAAAACTTACCTCAGTTATCAGGTTTTAACTAATAGCAACCAAGAAGGAAAAAATAGAAAGATACTTTTGTATCCCTTAGGTTTTATTTAGAACTCGGATCCATAGTCCAGCAGTAAATATTTTTTTCCTGCAACCATCGAGTAATGCTATCCATTACTCAACTAAAAGTAAAAGTCCCACTTTCCCTCACTAGTGAGGAAAAGTGACAGGCAACTAGATCGAATTTGACTATCAGCACTCTGTTATTTTAAATGTTAAATTGCGGTATTATAATATTATTCATTTTATATTCCTAAAATGTTAAAACAAATAATTTTAGTACTATTTTATATTGATGAGAGGAAAATAGTTGACTGGATGATACAATGGAGAATGGAGATAGTTGGGGGGTTGTAGTCAAAAAAACAACACCAAATAAGTACAAGACTTATATTTAATGTGTGCCGACGTTTCGACCTACCTTGTAGGCCATATCTTCAGGGCAAATGGGAGAGCCGGCTGGGTGGACCGATTAACCAACACCTCTTTTTTTTCACTTCTTTTTCCTTTTTTTGTTTCCATGGAAGGTAAGTTAGCCAGATTCACAACAGAGTTTTAAGGATTCGAGGTATGAGGACCGGTTGAGAGAGGTATGGGGTTCTTTAGGGTTCTATTAGTGACCAGTTGTTATCTATTATGAGGAGGGATTTATCTAAAGGTATGCTGATAAATAGGTTTTCAACATCAAAGGGGGTGAGGATGTAATGGTGAGGGATGTTAAAAGATCAAGTAGGTGAAACGAGTTTTGGATATTTTATGGGTTGTTACGGCTTAGGACTTGTAAGCATGGAAGTAAGAATTTTAAGAAGTTTTGTAGATGGTGAATTGACGTAAGACGTAATAGGACGGAGGGGGTTGTTGGGTTTGTGGATTTTGGGAAGACCATAAAAGCGGGTGGCTAAGGCATTATAGGAAATGAGGTTTCTGTAAACAGGGTATGTAATTAATTTTGAATTGATAAGGCTTTTTAGGTGTATATTTTATATTTAATTCAGGATAGGTTTTATTTATTTTGAAGCGATTTTATAGAAATATTTAATATAACCTTAAATATATTAGAACCTTTACACATGAATAAACCAACCTGGAGTTATAATTTGCATGGTTAGTAATAGAAAATTGTAAGAGATAGCGCTAGTGTAGTTATAACAAATCGAAAGTTTCGCCTTTAATTTCTTAATTTTTTAAATGGTTGCAGAAAAAGTGTAATATTTAACACGTGAGAAAAGTGCTTATAACACCCTCTTTTAGTTACCACCGAAGGCTCGTGTGGTAAAATTCACTCGGGTGTAATAAAGTGGCACTTTCCTCACTTGCCAAATAAATAACTATTTTTAAATTTGGCAACTACGAGGAAGTAGGCATTAAATAAATAGTTCCCACTACTTTATATTTTTCTTGAAGATCTATGAGGCCGTATCTTTTTATGAAATGGTCATGTTAAGCGTTTAGAACCTTAGTTCCCAAAGTGGTCCAGGTGGACCCCCAGGGGCCCAAGGGAGACTCTACGGTGTCGATGTAGGTGTGACAAAAAAATGGGGGTTCACAATTTGTAAGCGGTGGTAGTGAAAAACTAAAATGTTGGCTTTACTTCACCTATCACAATGTAGGTAGATAATATTTTAAGAAGCTCAGCGACTGTTACTTGTAAAAACTTGCGTATTACATATTCAGTACAACTATCGAGACTTGCAATGCGCCGCCGCCTCCGTCCACAACGTGTGATGTGTGTGCTTGCAATCTTGCATGAACTTGTTTGATGCTTCACCAATATAAATACGAATGCCAAGGATAAACGTTCCTTAATTGTTTCCCGAATTTCGAATAGAAAAGTAAAGTGAATCGATGCTAGTGTTTGCCAGTGTCGGAAAAAATAAGAATTTACCTGCCTATTTGGTATACATATATACTTTTATTTTATTTTGTAATAAGCACATTTGTAATTTTTAAATATTTAATAAACCATTGAGCTACCAGGGATCGTATCCAAGTCAGACAAATCCGTTTTCTTTACCGATCTTATATCCCTCTGTTCCTCGGAAATTTATTGCGATGTATACACGTGGAAGAATGTTGATTGAACATTACTTTAATTTTTAATACATCAAAGTAACAATTAACAAAAATAAATTATAAATAATACTCTTATGTATTATTATTATATATATAATGTATATATCTAAGTCAACAAGATCTTAATTAAATTAATGTTCAATGAACATTCTTCCCCGTTTTTGCATTGCAATAATTGCGAGAACACGGTGATATAGGATAGGGGAAGAGAACGGCTTTGTCTGACTTGGATATGACCCCTGGTAGCTCAGTGGTTTAGAGCATTGCACCGGAGGTTCGAATTACGGCCAGGGCAAATCTTTTTTCTTCAAAACAAAAATATTTAATATTATTATTTATAATTCCTCTGCACAAATTCTTAGATGAAAGTAAAAATCTTGTATTAGTCTAATATTATTTACCTTCCAAGCCTTTTCTAATTTTAATTACAGAAAATATTCTGATATTTTCAGATAATTTTTGTATTAATTAAACAAGAAAAACCATCAAAAGTCCTGAATACTTTTCGGTTTTCATTGGTAATCACTAAACATTATTTTTCATTCGTTCTTTAGTTTGGGTAAACTAGTAACTATACACTAAACATTTTACTACAGATTTTTCAATGTCAAAAAACCGCTTCTGGAAGTTAGCTCTTGGCCATGCTTAAGCTCTGAACCAAAAAGAATAAAAGAAGACAGACTTAATTTTTTATGCGATTAGCAGCCAAAGAAGAATTTAAAGGTATTAAGATCCTTGATAACTTGATCAAAGAGCTATAATTATTATTAAATTTGGCTTCTTTGAAAGTCCCACCTTGCGCCCCAACTCTAGAAAGTTTATCTATAACTGGTTTCAGGCATTAGTTAGAAATCTGTAGTTTATTTATTTTTTTTTCTTAAGAAGAAATCTCACGTACACATCAAAAACGATTCAATATCGCAAATAATATCATGCTCTGGAACCGAAGCGCTTATTATATTGATATTAAGTAAAAATGTAGTTAAATCGAAACAGTGACGTTTCAGCGTTGAGGATCAAAAACGGATAACTCCAAAATTTAACAACTGATTATTTATATATATATATATATATATATATATATATATATATATATATATATATATATATATACATACATATATATGTATATATTTTTTTTTTAGTCAAGCAATATTGTCAAACATAGCTGCATGTTATATTACTGCCTTATTCCTCAAAGTTTTAGTCCTGTTCTGAGCCTGATGCATAAAACATTTCTTTACTAAACCTATGAAAAAGCAAATTTTTTTAAATTCTGAGTTATCCGTTCTTTATCTTGAACGCCTCAAATATAAACAAATATGGAAGAGTTTTCTGCGTTTTCTAAATTAAATACCAGGACCGCTGAAAAAGTGGGTTTATACTTATTTATCGGAATTACGAAAACTGTGGAGCATCGCTGTATCAGAAAATATTGTCTAAAATGAGATAAAAATGTATTATTTAATTAGTAATGAAGTTCCCGTCTATTCTATCACAAAATTGTACTGGCAAATTTTTTTTAAAAACAAATTATCTCTTTGATTAAACAAACACTTTAATTATCTCTTTTTTAAACAAAATATCTCTTTAATTCATTGAAATAATGTGTTTTTTTTTCTAATATCATAGTACAACACTTGTTCTCAACATGCATAAATAATCAAGTAAAGAAATTGGATTTTCGTGGCTTAAATTTAATTTTTTTAAAATATTTAAGGCAAATGAAATTAAGAATAATACTCTCACTGACAAAATAGATGGCGACTTGACAACAGCACTACCCATATCACTCCCTCCTCCAGCATTTCATCCAAAAGAAATGTATCGAGTACTGAACAAAATGCCAACAAAAAAAACTCCTGGCTATGATCTCATCACTCCCTTCATCCTTCACCACTTACCTCGGAAAGCTTTTTCTTACTCACATATATAATTCAATCCTGCGCACAACTTATTTTCCGCTCCTTTGGAAGCTTTCCACGATTAAAATGATACCTAAACCTTCTAAACCTGTCGTCCAATTGCACTCTTCCCTATAATGTCTAAATTATTTGAAAAACTTTTACTTAATCGCATATGCTCGAAAATAGGGGAGTGATACCGAACCACCAATTTGGCTTTAGTTGTTATCACTCTACTGTACAACAGTGTCATCGTATCGTGGATGCAATTCCTATCGCTTTTGAGAAAAAAGAATATTGCTCTGCGATTTTTCTTGACATTGAAAAAGAATTTGATAGTGCCTGGCACTAGGGTCTTCTCTGGAAAATAAAACTTCACTTACCTCATGCATACTTTTTAATTCTACAATCTTATTTCCAAGACAGATTCTTCCGTATTTCCGCTGATTCTTCGATTTCCTCCTTCTTTCCTCAATACAGGGATGTGCCGCAAGGCAGCGTTTTAAACCCTATTCTCTATTCCGTTTACATCTCTTATATCCCGGAGCACCCTTGCACCACGCATCGCTGACGATACAGCCATTATTTCTTCTTACAGAGACCCAAACCTAGCATCTATAGCTCTTCAAAACCATTTATTTGATTTTAAAAAGTGGTTATATAAATGGCAAATCAAAATAAACGCCTCAAAATCGAGCCATGTAAGCTTCTCTCTACGCAAAGCTTAGTGTCCAGCAGTCAAAATTGACAACGACGAAGTACCTTCCAAAAATTATGTACTTTCTCAGACTATACTTGGACAAAAGACTTACATGGAAAACTCGATGTTCCTGTACAAAAGCAAAGAGAAAGACACTTGGGTCAAGTTTGCTGGATGCGTAATTGCGCAGGTGCAAATTAAAATTAAAAAATAAATAATAATAATAATAATAATATACAAAGAAGATGAAATAACGAAATTATTGGATTCTTGATTTTTTCTATCAGTGTGTAACTTAGTATTTACATTACAAGAATTATTCAATGCCTATATTAATTAATTTTACAAGATGGCTATTCATTCAAGCTTTTCCACGGAAAAGAAATTAAGTATCCCCTAAACTTGTTCATGTGCAAACTTGTTTTCAAAATTCTGAATGAATCGAAGACATTTGAAATTCAAAGGTAATTCATTGTAATAATGAAACGTTGAGTACGTTCTCATAGCTTCATGAATTGTAAGTCCTGAACTCGCTCTAACAATTATGAATGGTTTAGTAAATTTTAAAGGAACTATCTGTTACGAGAACCTGTATTGTTCTCTTTCCTTATAAGCAGGTATAACGAACAGTTCTAACGATGCTGGAAAACATGGCGTTTATGAATTATGTTTTGGAAAATTTCTATCGATTTATTTTTGTAACAAAGAAATTTATGCTGATAATCAATGAAATAAATAATACCGCGAAAATTGTAATTTCCTCAAAAATCTTACAATCAAGAACAATGATGCACTAAATTAGATATGGTTAAATATTTGTAAATATAGAAATACCAATAATTTTTCAAGATTGGTTATTTCTTATCCTAAATTAATGGCATGAATTACATTAAAAAGGCTTGTTACAAGAAGCTATCTACACTTATTTACAAATTCAGGACACATACGTTCCAGCGTATTAGCCAACAACCGTCCGTTGGGAAACTGACAGTGTTGCTGGATGTTGCCACTGAATCAAAGGTCGCCAGTTCACCTTTGGATCCGATATAGGGGCCGATTAACTTAGTGTAATAGGTTTCAACAATGTTACTATTAAGTGTGATCCTAATTAACACATAAAGACGATACGTCTGCCTTTTAATAAAATAAAAAGATCAGTCAATTTCAATACAAAATGTACGAAAAGCTGGGATTTATTGGGTCGTTTCATATGAAATATCCGTTTTCCAAGAAAAGTTGAAAAAATTTATGAAATCAAAACATTTGAATTCATAACCCCCATTCTCTTATTCGGTAATTATTCGCTGGGAGTTAAGAAACTAGAAATGATATACGTTTCAACAAACATATATCATTTGTACTTCAAAATATTAGTTGAAACTTTTATTTCTTGATGAAATTATTACCGAAATCTATTCATTACCTATAATTACATTCTCTTTTCCATACTAAAGCTCAAGATAACTTGTTGTTTTGGAAAATATTAAAAATGAAATGAATAAACAGTTAAACTTGAAACTCAACTCGAAGCGGCAACCTGCGGAACAGATACCAAATACTGAAAATGCATTTGACTTAAAATTATTTTCACCAATTTGTGGTTCAATAAGAGGTGGTTCAAATTTATTAACAGATGTCAATATGTTGGATTTAAGTCTGAGGAAGAGAGAATAAGGAAAGGGAGGACTTCGTAATCCAGCTCGTCCAGTTTCTTCACTGTCGTGAAACATGGCGTCCATTCCGAATTGCCAATGCAGGTTGTTTTAGTAAGTTTTTGTTGCATTATGTTAATATCGCTGAAGTACGATGTAGATGTGATGGTTTCACCACTGGATAGGAAGGAGTTATACATTATTTATGAATTAATCTGTGTTGCCAGCTAAAATTTTCTTAAACCAAAGGCGAATGGTCCGTTTGTTACACGAACGCGGAGTTAATGTTTCTTGCAGCTTGGGCTGCTGATAGTTCAATTTCAAACTAAAACCAAAAAATTTACACGGAAACCTCGTGTTCCATGGTCATATTTGATGACATATTGAACAATGTTCAATTACAGTGATATTAAATATTACAAAAAAGAGAGGATTGATTACAGCTAATTAATCCTCTGATATGGACGATTGTGCTATCCCTGCCCTTTATTGAATGTATAGGCAACTAAAAACTTAACAGTTGTGGCCATCACATGGACCTTGTTCAACAAAAAAAAAAAAGAAATCTGAAAAATGTAACATACGCTCTTCTTCCAGGCAACTATTCAATTGTTGTTGATACCTACTTCAACTACCTTCACTTACTACTTCAAAGAAGATAATAATAGAAATATTTTTTTTAAACAAAAGTCATATTTTTAATTTTAAAAAAAAGTCTATTTTTTGCATTGTCCTCATTGCCAAATAAAATGGAGTTGATGTTTAATACTTTTTTCAAAAGTCTTTATGTTCTAAGTTAAAAGATGTTGACTAAGATTCATCTCTCCCATAAATGCCACTGCAGTATGTGGAAACCAATGTATATTTACACATTGATTCCTCCTTGACTTCCTAACTAAATCCTACAAGACCAACTGCATAGACAAAAAGAGGCACAAAAACATGCCATTTTGCGAGATTTGATTATCAGTACTCCACAGACCAGCTAGTTGAATTGAATATGTAATTAGTGAATAATTGAATGTTTATGTAGTACTGATTATATAAATAAAAATTTTAAAATTTGTGTGATAAACAATGATATGATATTCATATTCTGTGATATGGTTTCAGGTACCTACCTACTATTGCCGCAGTCCTGCTGGTTGCAGTAGCTTCTGTCAATGGCAATGCTACTGGAGCCCCAGCAGATGCCTGCGAAGATTTGACCCCCCAGCATGGAGCTGATGCCCAGAAGACCAGGTCACCCTACATAATTGACATTGAAAAGAACGGAATTAAAGCTGGAGGATCAACAAAAGTTACCATCAAAGGTAATTAAAAAACATCAAGCAATAAAAATAAATTAATAATTGCTTTTAATGCATAAAGTGGTATCAATTTTAGTTTTTTTTTAATTTTTAATAAAAAAAAACCTGTACCAATACAACCTATGAAAGGATCTGGGGTTCAGTGCATGTTAGAGACTGTATTAATTTTTAATACCATCTATTTAATTAAGTATATTTAAAAAAAATTATTTCATGCCCTTATATGATACCACACTCTTTTCTTTGTTTTTTTATGTTATCTTCCTTCTATCTAGGAAAGACTGGTGAGCAATTCAAAGGATTCATCATGCAAGCTAGGGTAGGAAGAACAGCAGTAGGAAAATTTTCATCCACTGACAAAAATGCCAAGGTTATCGACTGTGGTACTGCAAAAGAGGTAAAATTACTACTTCATCGATTGAGTATTTATTTTATTTCAAAATGTGTAACTTCATGCCTGCATTAAATAAACAAAATGTAAATTTAATATGCATACTTCAATTTTCTATTAAATGTATATGGTTGTGATATAAACTTTATGCTGTTGACTTCTGCTCGCTTTAGGGAATACTGAGGATAGCTGGTCCTATTCTGTGGATGCCACACCCTAACTGTAATTTATTACTGTTTTTGGCTAAACTTCCCCAAACCAACAGAAGATAACAGCAATAATTATTAGTAATTCCTATAAATAGGACAAAACAGTTAAAAATTCCACTAGACAGTAGTAGAGTGGATGGTAAATTGATTATTAATCAGCGCAATGTGATTCTATACTGACTATTTAATACTAATTTCAAATAAAGGTAATTATTTATACTATTAAAATATTTTTTTTTAGAACACTGTCACCCACACCAACCCTGATGACAAGAAAGAGGTCACTGTTACCTGGACAGCACCCAAGAACCTCAAGGAACAAGTAATTTTCTAGTAAGTGAAATAAAATATTTAAATTAATTGCTATTTTTATATTATATTTTATTTATTGATACTTCCTGTAATTCAAAGAAACATACATCAAAATATAAACCACTGTTATGATAATTTATAAAAAGAATTATTTTGTTGATATTAAATGCTAAACATTTAAGGTCCATTAAGTTTGCAAACAACCATCATTTAATTAAAAAATGAAAATAAAAAATAATTAGTAAATTCTCCAGTATACCATAGCATATATGTGTATATAGTTTAATATAGAAATATAATTGGTATTGTTAATTTGTATTTTTTTCCAGCTTGTCTGTTGTCAAAGAAGGCCAAGTCTTCTGGGTTGCCCAAAAGAGCCGCACTCTCAACGTCCACTAATAACACTGAGTGTTTGAAACTAAAAATTATTTAGATATTAATGTGTAATATTTAATGTGAGTTTTTTTTTTATTATTATTAAAAGTGTTTCTTAAAAAAAAATGAAAAGCTTTAATAAATGTGTTTTATAAACCTTTCTATGATTTTCTTTCCAATGTGTTTCTAATCCATAGCAATGTCATCAGTAACAACTGTCAAGAGGATGATATAATAAATTCTACTATAAGGATAAAAGGCAAATTGAGATTAAAATGACAATAGTAATACAACTTCCTCCATTTCAATACCAACCTTACCATATTACATTTACCTGTGCTACCTATTCTTGACTATCCTAATTTCCACATTTTTTTTTTTTACTTAAAACTTCATCAATTAAATAAGAATTGACAATAAAAATAAAAATGCGAAGTGTGTTATATCTTTTTTCTATATGAACTTGAATATGATCACATAACTAAAAAAAAATGTAAAGAATCTGCATAAATTGTGTTACTTAGCTGCACAATCACAAATATATTTAATCTAGACACGGTTGGTTCCCAATTAATTAATATATCTTTGGAATCATGCATATAAATCATAATGTATCTTATGGAAGGGTACAACTCAAGTGTACTTTTATATTATAGTGTCACAACATCCACTTATGCTACATAGTTGAATTTGTATGACAAACATTGAATTCAGCTCTGAAATTTGAATTATAGACTCTTAATCTCTCCTTCCTACTGTAATGCTTTCATAGAGCTTGTGCTTTGATAAATATTCTGCCAGACTATTTCCAAGATAGCCCTTTGAAGTGTTTGACCCTCAGGTAATTTAGAGGTAAGTCCAATCAGTATAAATATCCGAGTCTTGCAATGACATTGGTCAATCAAAAGATGTAATTTTCAATAGCATAAAAAGGTTTTCTTAAGGCAATAAATAAAATAGTGACATCCTAAAAAATTTGTGATATGCCTCCTCCAGGCACTCACACCTGCAAAGTACCCTATTTTTTAATTACCCATTAGATTTTTAATATGGTAATAAAAAATTTAAGTTGATTTTAACGAAGTAGTAATGGTCAATCTTTGTCATAAAAGAGAAAGGAAATTTTGTTAGGAGAAGAATTTACTTAAGATCCCCTAAATATTAAAATGATTGCAATATTAATTTCTGATATTAACAACATTGATGTTAAACAAACAACTTTGATGTTAAAGATAACACCTGTACAGTTAAGATTAGTGTTTGAATAAAAATATATGCTAAAATCTGAAGGTGGTAATTGGTCAATAATGTGCCATCATCAGGCAGAAGGCCCTAGGACTTTTTTAAAGGAGGAAAAAATCCTATGTTATATCGCCCATTGGAAGGGACGTTTAATGGAGTCCCAAGCCTGCACGATGTTAAAAATCTCTATCCTAATAAAACTTGGATAGGAAAAATTTAGAGCTCCCATCGTAGTGTCATTCAATTAGCCATAGCAGTATAAAAGTGATGTAAAATAAACAAACAACAAGTACCATCATGCAAAGTATTCACTGTTAGTAAATAACTCAACATAAGATGTCTAAATTCCCTATAAAGATTTATACTTTTAAAAAAATTAAATAAAAAGTTGTGACAAAAAAAGAGATATATTATTCTATTTTTGTAATCACCTTTTTCCTTGTTTTCACTACTTTTTCCTAATTTTTTTTTAATGGAAAACTTGAAATGTCAAGTTTGGTTTATTCGGAAGTTGTTATTACATAAAGTCACCAGAGCAAGAGTTCTTGATCGAGAGTTTCCTGTATATTTGTGGCTTTAAATACAATTATGATGGGTTATGAAAATTATTTTCATATAATAGCTTAGGTAAAATATAGTACAAACCGAATTTGCAGATTAAAGAATAGTATAGTTTCATCACTGGCAGAGTGCATGGTTTCAACCAGGTAGGAGGACAACCCTTCTTTGTGAGCACTGTTTGTTTGGAGTTATCTGATGTTCTAAGGGTATGTACATGCAAACAATAAAGGAGAAACCTTCTAATACCCAAGCACCTATCAATAACCTTCTTTTTGTTGAAATTACAGTTTAAGCATTAAAACAATTCGAAATATTAAAACAAAAAAAAATCAAAATAGAGTGCATCAGAAACAATTGAGTGCCTTTCACCTCCTTGAATGTAATATTATGGCCTGCTCACAAGATGCTTGTTTCAATTGTTCGCCTACATCTTATAGCTTATTTGCCAGTAATAAATCAGGCAACACTAATTAAAAACATGAGTGGATTAAGAATAAAAGAAAGAAATGTTATGATACAAATTTTAAGTTTTAAGACAATTTTAATAGATTTTGTATAATTATTTTTTTTTAAAACACAATCCACTGAGAAATCATAATATTTGCCAGGAATCTTGTTTTGCTTAAGGAATAAAACGAAGATAAGCATATTCCACCACCATTTATGTGAAAAATAACTATTCAAAAATTTAGTAAAATACACCATATCTATTGATCTATTCCTCTATCTATTCTATATGTATGCAGCTCTAAAGGGTTGTTGTAATAATGGGGTATGTTATTATATTCTGTTGTGAATGCCAGACTGTAACCAGGAACCAAGAGCTCTGCTGAGATTTGAGAAATAATATCTGGATTAATCTGTATAAAATGAATCTGGAAGCAATGGACTAACCCTGAATTAATGGATCTATGTTGGGATTGGAATGAGGCAATCTTTATTACAATATATGGCTTGGGCATGCCATAGGAATACCTGATGATTAGGTCTCAAATAAACAACTTAAGGATGAAATTTATGGTTAATGAAAGTGAGGCACACCAAACTTTTGTTAGATATTTGGTCCTGCTAAGGCTACTCAATCCACCTTTGGGATCCAGAATAGACAAGTGGTCAATGCAACAAGAGTTTCTTTCCCTAGACAGGAACTTAGCATCATATAAACAGAATAAAGAAACCTTCATCCATTCATGTTCTTATTCAGTTAATTATTAACATAACCTTATCAACCTTCCACCAGGCATAAAGGCTTTTGTAACATGGAAGGCAGATCAAAATTTATTCACTTTATTGTTTTCTCTTCACTATAAAATGTACCACTGAGATTTACATTTATCCTCTTATTTTAAGAGACGAATAGGAGATAGAATAACTATACCGAAATATGATGATAGTGCCTGCAGAATTAATTATGTAATTAAAGAATTATAATTCACTATTTTATAGTTAATATTATTTAGTATATTAAGATCATGTAGTTGGAAAAGATCTACCAATCTTGTAAATTAATCCCTTAGTTATTTAATAAATTCCTTTATTGAAAAGATTCTATTTGAGAGTATACTTAAATTCTAAATAAAGAAATAAATTATTTCATCATATTGGGATAAATAAGAGCTTTCATGTTTGTTCTATTACTGAAGAAAAAGAAAATAAGAAGCATTTGAAAATTGCATTTGTACGCTTATCACAATGCACAACTAGCTTAGTAGACAAAAATACATAAGATGATAGGAAGATAACCCACATAACTGACCACAGTGAACTCAATACACTCTGACAAATCTTGTGTCGAACACTCGTAGCCAAAACATATTTACTTTCTATTACTTGTACCCTACAATTCTTGCTCTATTTTTTTCAAATATAGAAAGGAATAGTGTTTTATTTTGTAAAGTAGTTTTTTGCCTTTCTTGTTAAACAGCAGCAATCTATACCTAACCTCATTTATGTAATATAATTGTCGAAAGGATATAAAGATTTGTTTACAATTCTTGCAACTAGTACAGTATACACTTTGGTTTTATTTATTTATTGTTTGCAATGTTTATTACCTTTGGTTTTAATTTCAGGATTAACCTCATACATTTTATAATTTTATAAGAGATATTGATGTATATTGATACACATTATTGAGATTATTTTTAATGAAAACAAGTCAACAATTTTTGAAATGAATACTTCTAAATTATTCATTATTAGGTCTTTGACATTCAACAATTATTTATATATCAATATCATATCATCTTCTGTACTTCTTCTGTAAATTTAAGTTACTTTAATCCTTCAAGTCCTTTTTATACTTCTAGTAAAACCTTTTATCAACAATTTTCTTAAGCGGCAGATATCTGTTACTAAATATGAAAACCAGAATACAAGCACATCACATAAAAAACTTTTCTCATTAGACATTAAATAACGATACTGACTTTTTTATATTCTTTATTTAACACCTTTTTTTTATATTTTTTATCAAAAACATTAGTGCATCTTCCAACTATTACTGCGTAAACTACGCAATATATATCTAAAGATATAAGCCATGGTTAAGCACCTGATGGTAAGCAATCTGTTTATACACAAAAGCAACCACATTAATTATGGTTGAATTTTTTCAAGCATATGTACTGTCAAAGCTTTTCTTAAATAGAAATTTATCAATCACAAACTATTTATTAAACATATTTTATTAAACTTTATTTTATTAGATTGAATATTTTTTAACTTTTCTACTCCTTGAACTTTGCACATCTGTAAATGGCACCTACAGTTGTATGACCATATATTTGATTATTCTAAAGTAAATAATTCTTCATAGAGTGCTTGTTAGTATGTACATCCTTTTACTTCTACTGTCTAGGAACGTTTTGTATACATTTGGGTTAGCCATGAGCTCAAGAGTCAATTCGTGGTCTCTGACAATAAATATTTTTTCTGGGACTCCTGATCTCCAACTTAGGACCTAGAGCTCAGGCTGTCACCCTCACTAACCACCAACTAAGCCAACCAATTTAAATATAATAGTTTTGTTCACCTTTGTATGCCTTTCATTCAAATTAGTGTGGTCAGTTTTCCAGATAACTATAAATTTATTATTATTTTTAAACATTTTTAAAGAATCAAAATCTGAGGGTATACTAACAGAAATAGGTGAGTAATTTCAAAAAGAGATGGAAAGAATCATAAAGGATTTTTTAAAAGAAGCAGAACTGTTTTTACCAGTTTACGATTTAGTGTAAAGAAGTGAAGAAGTAGATTGTATGGAGGTTATCTATAGGGGATCAGAAAAGGTAGACAGACACCCATGGAGTATTACAGTCAGAGAACTGATTAAAGTATTTTTAACTCTGCAATATATAAAGATATAAGATATAAAAGAGTGCCTGGAAGGACTGGATATGAATTTAATGAAACAATCTATTCGTTTTTCATTCCCACAAAAGATATTTAAAAAAACAAAAAAAAACTACTATTATAAGCCACAAATGGTATTGGGTTCAGAAAATCTCATTAGGTTTTCCCACACTTAGAGGTACTGACTTTAAAGAGGCTGGGCGAACCTCAGAAGGGCTTTTAACAGAACAAATAATTTTAAATAATAGAACTGCTTGTTAACAATTCCATCTAATTACTTTTGAAATAACATTTCCAGTGTTTCAGGCTGAAGATCGTTTATGGATTCACAGCACTAGGCGTTCTATATTATATGTATAGTTTAAATTCCTAACTTTTATTTGTACTCTTCATCATTTAGGTAATTTATGTAAAATTTCTTAATGAATATCATTATCATTTTTAATAATTTGGTTAGTTATACTTCAGTAATAAAAATTTGTATTACTACAGTAATAAAACTTCTACTATAAAGTATGCACCACTACGACCCATGAAGAATCTTGGCTTCAATAGTGATATGTATTGTACTGTTTCTATGACAGAAACATGAAGGTGTGTATGCAGGAAGGTGAGTCGTTTGAGAACTCCCTCAAACACCAGATTTTCACCCCCATTTTTGGTACCTACTTCACAGAGGCTGAGTGAGCCCCATAAGATCTCCAACTTATTATCGATCAAAATTATAAAAAAAAAATCAAAATAGTGGGACATAAATATTGTCATTCATAGATTTTTTATGTTTATGAAAAAGAATCAAAAGAGTTTCCATCCGTTCCGAAAAAAAACATCCCTAGTTCTGTAAAAAAAAAAAACTACCACTACAATCCGTGAAGTGTCTGGGGTACCGTACGTAGTAGAGAATGTACTATTTCTTGAATAATTTTTGTGCAGGAACACCTCCCTATCACCATATGACATAAATCACGCTCAACTGCCAGATTTCCTCCCTTATTTTGGGTACCCACTTTATAGAGGCTGGATGAGCTCCAGGAGGGTTCTAGATCCCTTAGGATCCATCTTCAGCCGCTAAAAAATTTAATAAAAGTCCGCCACAGCGAGCAGGACTTAATTCCAAGACTTTTGGCATAGCAACTCAGCGCTCTACTAATGAGTCACTCTGCTCCCTTCCCCTAATTCTATAAACACGTTTGAAAAATCACTTGGCGAGTGGCGTTAGAAAGTAAATAAATAGTTTATTGAGCTAATCCCGGCCAGGGCAAATCTTTTCTCTTCAAAATAAGAATATTTAAAAATTAAAACAATTAGTAAAAATATATAATAATTTAATATTTTTTTGAATTACAGGAATAGGATAATAATACAACTTTAATCAGTTTTTTTTTTTTTGTAATTCGGTTCATGACTTTATATCTTAAGCCCCTGTGAATAAGAGGTTAAGTCGAAATTTATACAGAGAGAGTTAGCTGTATTGAGGGAAGTGGAATCGTGCCATTCTCGTAATTTTTGGCTTGAAATGGAATTCTAATATAAGAAATAACTCCATTTGAACCCAATGGCTGACTTCACCACTTATTGACCACGAAAATGACACGACCCCCCTTCCGTAAGTACATGAAACTCATTTTGGAGAAAATTCTTCTTAAACACTTATTCACAGGGGCTGTATATTTACTCAACAAAAATCAACCATAAAAATGTCTTGATGCAATGTATGAGCTCATTGACTCACAGTTGATACGATTGTATTACTGTTTGATAGAACATGTTAAATTAAGGCAGGTGCATAGATTGCTCTAATTATCACGACATAGATACTGTGAAAAGACAGAAGATGACTAATAAGATGTATAGAGAGCGGTAGGATCCCTAAGGCATCCTGCGGAGAGGCTATTAGAGACAATTGGCGGGAAGCATTAACCAGTTAGTGGACCGGATATCAGGGTGTAGGCCTCTCACACTGTCCTCTCATATCTCTCACTGTCTGTCTCTCTCCATGTAAGTACATAGTTTAGACTTTATTATACGTCGGTTTAGCACGTTTTTCCTAAATAAGTGCACTAAATTCCATATCGTGGATATACGGAGTACCCCTGAGTCGTGGCTTACAATTTGTCATAAGCAAACCAAAGTAAAATGACAAATTAATTTTTGAAAAATCTGTATCCGTATACAACAATCCATAAATGTGAATAAACACCGTGAAAATAATTACTTTATATATCCCCCGTTTTAGTTTTTATCAAATATAAACTTCGATGTTAACTGAAGGTTATGCCCGGAGTCCCCTTTGCCATTCAGGTTGCTCGATGGCCATAACAACGTATAAACTATTCTTATACATCGTGTGGTTACAATTGAAATGCACTAAGTCAAAAACATGATTTTGAGAAAACGCTGATGAAAAGGATTGAGTACTTAGTAAGACATTGTGAGTTTCATCAGTATGAAGGGGAAAAATCTCCTTTTTATTCAAGCAAAGCTGAAAATCCGAAAACTTATAATGTGGTTTAGTTGTTTCACTTGCAACCCCACGAAATAGCTCCAATCCATCTATAAATTTACTATTCCTTTTTATATATAGAAATTTGGAAAATAATTAAAAGATAAGTTCTTCGGAAATATCCCTCTCAAACCATCAAGAAAAATTATATAAATACTGTTAAGTAAGAATAAAAATCCGTCAGGTAACTAATTGGAACCTCCTCCGTATTGTTTGCTAAGCATTCATAAATATTAAAAAAAATAAAACTATTATCCAATAAGTTGAGGACTCTTTTCCTGTTTATTAATCTTGCTTTATTTATAATAAATGAGAATATTATATCTTATAATAAAAACACAGAATTATTCCATCTTCCCAAGAAAAAACACCCGCATGAAAAATGATTGAACATCGACAATTGCCACGTGACTGTATTGTGCCGGCACAATAACTAAGGGCTTTCAGATACCCCAATCTCCGAACATTAACAAAACGAATTATTGCTCTCTATATTGCCATTGATTTAATAGCGTTTCTTCAGTTATCGTTAATTCGTTGTTTCTATTAAATATATGTTTTCCTAGTTGTTAACTGAAATGAAGCGCAATAAATAAATATTTTTTATTTTATTTTATTAGAAATAAAAGTTCAATCCTCAGGAAACTGCTATCCACCTCTCAGGTGCTTTCATACCTGCCTACTTAATGCACCAGATGTCATTCTTTACAGCAAGAGAATCTGTCCTCTTATGTTTCCAAAGTTCAAGTTGTATTTTTTTTCATATACTGTGAATAGTTACAGATTCTTGTAGGTATAAGTTCTAGCTCCTCTGTTTGCAGTTAACCCATCTTTGACAAGCAGGATAACCTTAGGGTAAGTAGAAGTATTTCTTTAACATCTTCTGGATTAGGAGATTAAAAAAGCTATGAAACCACTTGGTTTCGTATATCCTTGCGGATTAAGAAGGCTTACAAATCAACTTTCATCCATCTATTATTTGTTCCATGCCACCTAGCCTTGGTCATATCTTTAAAGTTTATGAATTGTTTCATTCTTTTCGATTCTGTTTTTCACTTTCATTGTTCTTTTTTCCACATTCATCATTCTTACTTCCTCATTTTCTTAAATCTACATGGTTTTTCAAATATCGTAGTTTTCGTCACATGTGCTACTGCGTTTGTCCTTATCATCCTTGCAATACTTTTCGTCTGTCTCTGTTTTAAATTACAGGGTAAATCAGAGATCCTGCTACGTTTAAGTAATTATTTATGCTGTAATAACAAAATATTGTTCCATCTTGCCAAGTAACAATACCTCCATGAAAAATAATTCAATAAGGACCATTGCCACTTGCCTGCATTAAGCCGCCATAACGATTAAGGTTTTTCAGGGTTTATTACTATCTATAGTGACCTAGTTTTATTTTCCTGAGATTTTCCACCACCTTTGAATACTTATGATCTTGCTCAGGGTTATTAAAAACCTTTTTTATTATCTTTTTCATTAAGTTGTTCCAGGTCTGATTAACACTCTCTGGTGGTATCAAAACTTTACTGAAACATAATAGTCTGCGGCTTAAGAAATCTTTAATATCTTTCCAGTTTATTATCTACAATTATTGATTATCTAAGAATACTGATGTGATCAATATTCATAGTTTTTGGTTTATATTATGAAAAACCAAAGTTTCTATATGCATTTTTTTTTATTAAGATTCTAAATTTTCTTATGTGTAGGAAAACTAACTTATACATTGACTACTGACATTAGTATTTTCGTGGAGAGAATACCTACCAACCAATCGCCCAAGGTCGTGTTATTTTCTAATTTGTATACTGAACTGTCACTAAATCAGCTTCTTAATTAGGAAGTGATATAATATTCTTTCCACCGTCTCATAAAAGTTGTCGTGTCTTTACCAGATTTGTCTTTAGTTGATGCACAGATATAAATCATGAAGATTTTGAAGAATTTTGACATCTTCGATACGTTTAATTTTTCATTTGGACATCATAAGCTTATTCTCATTCTTTTATTTTTCATTTGCACCAGTCCAATTTAAAATCCAGCGAATTTGATCTAAGTGTTTGTTTTTTCTCTTTGACTAGGAACATCATGTTTTGGAACTGATCAATAGTTCTTGAGCTGGTCGTTTGGCCATTGTCATTTTAATCTTCTCCTATCAAGTCTGTGTAGAAGGGAGAAGGAAAGAGAAAGGACAACTGGATTTTGGTGATTTTTTGTTAACGAGTGGAATGTTGTGTAATTGTTGTGAATATATGATTGTATAGTGGGAATAAGGATGCCATTAAGTATAGTGGGATCGGAAGTAAACCAAGGAGCATTAATAATTTTTCTTAGAATTTCGGACTGTTTGTTTTTATCTTGTGTATATGGATGTGATTAGCTGAACCTCAAAGATCTCCTCCGTATGTCCAAACATATTTTAGTATAGTGTAACAGATTAGTCGTTAGTTTCTTAAGTCAAGTAATATTTATAGTTCAGAAGATACGGTAGTTGTTTGTAGCGACTTTTTAATTTTGTATGCATATTCTATGGAATTCTTATGTGCAAGTGTGGTCCGAGATAGTTGCTTTTAAGTAGCTGAGAAGTTCAAAACAATGCTAATGTTGCAAGAAGATGTTGATATATTCAACGAAGGATTTTTAAGAAAAATATAATATTATAACATTGACCTGTAAATCCCACTTGTTCTGAAATGACCAAATAATTTATTTAAAATGCATTGGAACCCTCACTACTGTTTGTGTTGATTAATGTAACACTTAATAGGTACAATTCTTCCAAGGCTTCACTAACTTCCCTAATCTCTGCCAGTAATTAATATTCTGCCTTGTCTACCTCTCTAAAAAGAAGTCTACAGTAATCAATCTCTAAACCTTTAATTTCGATCACTTGTTCACAAGGTATAATAGGTACAGCCTATTTATTGTAGGTTCATAAGGTACAGCCCATCACTTTCATAACAATATAGTGAGAAGTTGATAATTAATATAAATATGATGTGATAGCAAAAGAAACATTCCAACAATGTTTTCCTTCCACAAACTATTTCCGGAACTATGGATTGAAGTTAATTTAAATTTAATTAATCAACTTATCTGAGTGTCGGAGGCAAATAACACCATATCCACAAAATAGGTAATACTTTAGGCCAATAGCAGTGTGAAAAGTTGTCTTAAAGCTGTTTCTGTAAGTAACAAAGAAACACATTTTAATAGTTAAAGTTATGCTTAGCCTGAGCAAATACAAAAATTAAAAATACGCATGACATGGTTTCCTTTACCTCCAGGGTTGTAAATAGAATTTGATCGTAAATAGAAATCAAACTCCACCCAAATAGAGGATACATAGAACCTAATGTAATTTGCAAGACTTGTAATCCATATATTATATAATGATACTGAATGAAAGCAATAGCAGCACTCAATAACAGTGGGATCCAGACCTCCTTACTGGCAGCTTCCCCTGCCTATCTTGTCCTCAAATTGGCTTATTAAATCCGCTTGTTATGTCGCACAATTGAATAAGGTCAATGATAGCATGAAGAAATATAAGCAATAGTTCTCTGGAATAGAGAAGCGATTCCCCGCTACAGCGTACTTGGGTAACCTAGCGGTTGTGATGGCCTAGAATAACAGAGAACATGTAGCTGAATGGCGCGCCAACATAACAGCAGAATGGTGTGAGAAGAAGAAGTTGAAGATGACGGGTTCTAAGATTCAGACAATTCATCAGAAAGGTACGACTGATAGGAAATCAGTCAAAGGCAAAACAGTAAGTTGGTGCTGATCTACCGCATGACTCTTCTTAGAGTAACTAAAGCAAATAGAACTCTGTCACATGAAGTGTTGCAGGTGCTCAGGAGTAGTATCCCTCGTCCTCGTGGAGAGAGAAGATCACTTCCGACAAAAGGTTAGAAGGGAAAAACTAGTGGCTCTTTGAGTGAATCTTCGATTACTTCATGGGTTCTCCCAGACTATTGGGTCTCGCAAATTCTCATCAAGGAAGGGGATGTTTTAGAGAACAACTTTTTAAACGTGGAATAGACATTGATCCCTTACGCCCTAGTTATAGTGCAGAGACTGCTGAGCAGATAAAAGGTCACTGTAACATCTATGAGTCATTGAGGCTTATACTGCTCTATTTTCTTGACCGAGAACGTTGGCTCAATTAATAGCCACACAAAATCAACCACATTCCAAGGTATTTGTTTGTTGCTATAGGAAGATTGTGGCTACAACGCACTTCCGGGGTAAGGGTGAAGATGCTCAACTAGGGAAGCAGCTGGAGAAGTAGGAAATAAATCGAAGAATAAACAGAGTGCTCTGTGCACAGCTATAACATATCAATGCTGCAAGTACGCCTTAACAAGACCAACTTGCAGCATTTAAAAGCGAAAATTATGAAACGATTAATTTTTGAAATTTGGAGCTATCCGCTCCTATGATCCTGGACGCCCTTATAAGGCACCAATTTGATGCCTTAATCGCCTTCATTTCCCTTATATTTCCAGTGGCTTGAGCTCTACATTCTTCTCTCATTAGCTGTGATAATGTTATAGTGATTTGTAAGACATATTTCCACACTATCCAGCTAAAGATAAAGCCTAGAAGCCTAGGCTCTCTGGAGACTATTGTATAAAAATTCCCTTCATTGCATTTTAATTCGATTTTATTAGTTGTTTTTTTTTATCTTAAGTACAATGATTATATTAAGAGTATTGGTATAAGAAATTTGTAAATAGTTGACGCTTTAATTAAGTGAAAATAAACTGTTATAAAACCAGTCTAATATATTGATTGATGACTAGGAGCTACAGGAGGTGATGATGCGGTAATAGCAAGCTCAGGTGCGATGCTGCTCAGCGATGTCCGGCCAGCTTACAGCGCTTCTAGCGGCGATACTATGGCTTCAGGCCAACGCCGTGCCCACCGGCAACCACACCTGCACGGGAGTAGTCAAGTCAGTAGTAGTGTTACTAACTTAATATTTACTTGCTTTATAGGCGTTCCAGCATAGGTCCTCTCAACTTACCTTTCCATCCAACCAATCCTCTTCTTGGAGACCTAGACCAGCCATCTCCTCCTGGACTCCCTCCATCCACCTGCTTCTGGGCCGTATGCGTCCTCTCCTCCCTGGAGGAATCCATCTCAGGACTCGGTTCGGCCAACATTCGAACGTCATTCTCTTCACATAGCCGTACAATTTCGGCGGCGTGCCCTAATCCTTTCATTTGTATCCACATCCATCCACTGTCGAATTTCTTCGTTTATTCAGTCTGGTGACACAGATACACCTCCTCCAGAAATCTATCTCAACAGCCTGCACCTTTTTATAGTGGGGGATCATAGTCCTGGCCTTCTGTAAATATAGTCAGGATGGTTTCCACTATGGCTGTGAAAATACAGCGTTTATTTTCTTTAGAAATCTCTGTATTCCAGAGGACTGGAATTAGCATTCGGGTAGCCTTTCGGGCTTGCTCCATTATTCTGACTTCATGGTCGGACGACCCGGTAGCAACCAAATAAGAACTCTGGTACTTAAATACATTTACTTTTTTACAGACCTCCCTGTGAACCAGAAGCGCACTAGTATCAGGATCTCCAATTGCCATTGAAATATTAATCAAGTAATTAATCATTTCTCGGATATTAAACATTTTCGTGGACGTTGCAATACTCAAAAAGGGGAAATTCGAGATGGAGAGTCCTTGATGATGGCGAGGAGGTGGTGTATTACTGAAAGAATTTGAAACTAACGCACAAATATAATAATATTTTTTATGCCATCAATTTGATGTAATAATAGATTTAGAGAAAAAATCCGTTTTATTTGGGCCTGAAGGAGGCCTATTCTATACTTCTGAAATGGGATGTAAAATATCTGTAGTGACTGGTATCAGTGAAACGGGGTTTAGAAAGAAACCAAGTTCTCAAAATTTTTTTTAAAATTAATTAATACACAAATATAAAACAAGGGATGTAGACATTTTATCGGACGTAAAAGGTTGACGATTTTTTTCTTTGTTACCAATCATGCCAACGGTGCCCCTACATCCATCAACATCTTCCTTTTCACTCAGTCATTTCTAGTGATTCCAAAACGAGTTGAATTTTAATACAGAGATTGTTTAATGTATATCTTATACACATTAAAATTTAACACCTCCCGAAACAAGGTTCGTGTACCCCAATGAAAGAATCTGTGAGTGCTTGTGAGCGTTGTCATGAAAATCTATTAAACGACTTCACTATTTTATTTTCAAAATATTGATATTATGAAATGTGATTTAGTAAGTTTAAATATAATATTTGTAGGGAAATTGAAGCTATTCACTTTGTAACTGATATTATAATAGTTTTCATACTTCCTTAGGCTGCATAACGTTCAAGTCTGTTTTAATATCCTATAATTTGTTACACCTGGAAATCTTGAAATTATCGTTTTATAATATTCTTGAACGATTGTTGATTAGTTTCACATGATACAGGCACCCAGTGAACGTGTTAGTAAATGTCACCGAGCCAGTTACCTTCCGCAGTTACACCTGGTGCCTAAGGGTACCTCCTCGCTGCTCCAAGTACACCGTTCAACTCAAGGATAGGGTGAAATTGCATGTAAGTTTCTGTATACACGTCCTTATGTAATTCTATATTTCCTGTGATCAAGTTAATGGAGTTAACTTCTTTGCCAACTTCAGGTTGAGATGCACAACAAAACGATTACCGTGTGCTGCGAAGACTACGTGGAGATGGAGGGACGCTGCGTACCGGCCTGCCCCAAAGGAGCCGACTGCCCCTTCATGAGGTGCAACAGAACCAACCACTGCCACTGCACTCCCGGCTACACCGGCCTCTACTGCAACGATGGTCAGTAAACGTTTATCTGTTTTGATATAATTTGTGCAACTTGCAAAATATAACTTTAAAAATATTAAAGCAACCAAAACTAATTGCGATATCCGATAATTTGAACAATCGTTTTATTAAAATAAAACTTTGGTTAATTTGGATAGTACATTTGAATTAAAACAACGAGTACTTGTGAGAACCATTTGATTGCAATTACATGAAGAGGAAGGAATGAGGAGCTGGTGGAGCTGTATGGGGAGCCTGACATGGTTACATTGATAAAGAGAGCCGGAATCAGATGGAAAGAATTTCAGACCACAGGATACCGAAGAGAATGATCTATGGGAAACTGGATGGCAAACGAAGTTGAGGGACATTCTCGGTTCAGATGGCGAGACGGTATGGAGTAGGATTTTAATCTGCCGGGTTTTCAAGAATAGAGGAGAATAGGGCAGGATCGCAGAGATTGGTTGGCTGTGGTGCAGGAGGCCCGGGTTCTAGCAGGACCGTAGAGCAAGTATAATTACAATAATAATCGAAGGTTACAAAGCAGTTTCATTCCCAGTGCCGAGATCAATTCTCTCAATTAATCTTTCATTGTAAGACTTTCATTTGTTTGTTTGTTTTATTTTTAAGGGAAAACAACTACAAATGGTTATTATTGCCCTCACCACTAGAAAATATACATATTTACATTATCTAGATAATTACAACTACTTAATAGAAACAATAGACAATAATAATAGTAACATATTACATATCGTAGAAACATATTAAACATATTATATTAACAATAGATAATAATAATAATATAAATAGAAACAATAGATAATAATAATAGTAGAAACATATTACATATAGTAGAAACATATTAACATATTAAATATATAATAGAAACAATTGATAATAATAATAGAAACATATTACATATAGTAGAAGCATATTAACATACTAAACATATAATAGATACAGTGGATATTAATAATAGAAACATATTACATATAGCAGAGACATATTAACGTATTAAACAGGTAATATAAGGATAAATACTTATATAAAGTTATTCATACTAAAATAAAACGTTATACATATTTCTATATAAAATTTAAAATATAATACAATATAAAATTTATAATATTTATATAAACATTGCATAAATTAATAGTTCAAACATAGTTTATAACGTTTTACACACACTACAGACATTACATTACACACACACACATATATATATATATATATATATATATATATATATATATATATATATATATATATATATATATATATATTGGATATATAAATATATATATATAAACCCACATACGCACATACACATATACCTTTAGGTATATGTCAAATTGACTGGAATATGTTGATGCTTTTAATAAATTCTAAAGTATTATTTACACATTGTTCGTTATCGCCCAACGCCTTAAGCATCTGCCGAGGCACGCCACACCTTTCCATTACACTACTGTACCTAGGACACTCCTCGAAGATATGGCGCACTGTAACTGCCACCTTACACAGTGTACATTGAGGCGGGTCTCTCTTTGTTATCAGGTGTTCGTGGGTCAAACGACAGTGACCAATCCTAAGGCGGGTAATAACTACTTCTTCTCTTCTACACTGCCTGGAAGATGATAGATGATAGTTAAGATGATAGTTACTCAGTTCAACAAGAAAGGCTTGTGAAATCTCTTGTGGGGAACTATTCTTGGAGAGTTTCAACATTTTGCAGAGCCCACGGGCCTAGCTTTCCGCTTTGAGTATTTGTTGTCTGGTGTTGAACTAATTCGGAGATAACATTTCTCATTCTGTACCACAACGGCAGAGAGGGATTTTTCAGCCTCCTATACTTGTTGTCGTTTATTCTTTGGAATAATGAGCAGTAAACTGGGTTTTCTGGTTGCGTGTATATTTTTGTTATATACTTGGCCCCTTGTTTTTGGCGACGATATGTGAGTGGAAGGATTCCGGCTTCGACGCAGATACTGTATACTGGACTTGTTCTGAAGGCTCCAGTAGAAATCCGTATACCAGCATGATGAAGTGCATCTAGTCTTTTAACCCTATTATGGGAGGCAGACGCATATATAAAGCTGCTATAGTCTATTTTACTTAAGATCAGTGCCTCATAAATGCGGAGCATGGTTTTCCTGTCTGATCCCCATCTGGTGTTCTCTAGTTTTTTCAGTAGCTTCATTCTATTAATAGTTTTGATTTGTAGTTGTTCTATATGGATTGACCAAGTTAGCTTGCTGTCCATTTGGAGACCTAAGAATCGGACGTTGTTGGCGTACAACAACGGGACATTACTTAGAACTATTTGTGGTGGAATCCCAGGGTTTCTGTGTCGGCTAAAATGTACACAGCGTGTCTTACTTGTTGAGAATTTGAAGCCAGTCCTCTGAGACCATAGCGCTAATTTATTCACAGTGTTTTGTAGGCAAATTTTAATCAACTGGAGATCGGGTGATTAAAATGGTGACAATATGGCAAAATCGTCGGCAAATAAATAACCACTGACGTTTTGCGTTAAACAGTCAGTGATTGTTCGTATTGCAATAGAAAACAAGGTCGTGCTTAATACAGAGCTTTGAGGTACACCGCTGTAAATGTATGTTTTATTGGAAGTAGTTCCACCAATCATCACTCTGTAGGACCTAGTTCCGAGAAATCCTTTGATGAAATTTGCAAGATTTCCTTTGATTCCCCATTGGTGAAGCTGCTTTAGTATGTTGTTTTGCACTACTGTGTCAAAAGCGTTTTGGATGTCAAAGAATATACCCACTGAGTGTTCCTTATCGACAAAAGCATCCTGAATGTCCGTTGTAATTCTAAGAAGATTGTCAATTGTCGAGCGATTTTTACGAAAACCACACTGCAAATTGTCTTGTACATTTATTTCTTCTAGTAACCAAATCATTCGTTTATTGACCATTCTTTCTAAAATTTTACAAACACAATTAGTTAATGAAATTGGGCGGTAACTGGCCACGTCGTTCTTGGGCTTGCCAACTTTCAAGATTGGAATGATTATGGAATCTTTCCATTGGATGGGGAAAAAAACACTGTTCCATATTTTATTGTATAAGATAAGTATTTTGTCTAGTGATTCGTCAGACAAATGTTTTACCATTTCATATGTTAGGTCATCGGGGCCTGGTGATTTTCCCTTAAGTTCATTGAGGGTGGTTTTGAGTTCCTCATAGTCAAGGGCATGTTATATAATTCATTATTATTAGATGCAAAATCAAATTGGTCGTCTTTGGTTGAGGTGGATTGGATTTCAAGACCGACATCTTCTTTAGAGAAAAAGGCGGCAAATTCATTTGCGACAATTTGCTCATTACAAATAATGTTACCTCCAATTTTTAAGTGAATGGGCTGCAGAGTCTTTTTTCCTTCGATGGCTTTAACCTTATTCCATACTATCGAAGTTGGTGTCGTCGAATTGATAGAAGAGACATATTGTTGCCAGGATGTTGTTTTATGGAAGCAAGTTATTCTTTTGCATGTAGCTTTTGCTTTTTTGTATTCAATCAGGTTCAAGAGGGTCATATTTCTTTTGAAAACTCTGTACGCTTTTCTCTTCTTTTTGACAGCTTCTCTACAATCAGTATTGAACCAAGGGACTGGCTGGCGTTTAGGTGTGGATGAAGTTTTGGGGATGTAGCGTTCAGCAGCATATCGTATCCTCGAAGTGATTTGTGAACAACTCTCTTCTACATCGTCCGGGAGGTCTGAAGGGAAATTCACACTAGTCGTAAATTGCTGCCAGTTTGCTCTTTCATGAATCCAGGTTGATCTTTTGCTAGTGTGTGATAATCGTTTGTTAATATTAATAATTACTGGAAAGTGATCACTGGAATATTGATCAGTTATAACATTCCAGTGGGCATCTAGTAGTGAACTACTAGAACAAAAAGCGACATCAATAGAAGAGAAGGTGCCATAAGATGAGCTTCAATACGTTGGTTCACCGTTGTTTAAAACATGTAGATTGTTATTGTCGAGCATGTTTTCTATTAACCGTCCTCTTCGATCTTTTCTTTCCGATCCCCAGATGTAATTATGAGCGTTAAGAGATCACCCACTAGAAGTGGCCTAGGTAATCGGGTACAGAGAGACTCTATTTGCTCTGAAGTTAGTGGTGTCTGCTGAGGTAAGTAAAGGTTGCATACAGTGAAAGGGTTGTCACCTAGTATCCTGATGGCGACAGCTTGTAAAGTAGTTTGTAGGGCAATTCGTTCAAATGGTAATCGCTGAGACACCAGGGTCAATACTCCTCCGCAAGCTCGAGTCCCACCAGTGTTATCCTGACGACAAATTTCAAATCCCCTGAGAGTAAGTTTATCATTGGTTTTGAGGTGTGTTTCCTGAAGGCAAAGAACCGTGGGATGGTTATCTTGAATTAACAACTGTAGAATAGTGAAGTGACTTCGGATTCCATTACAGTTCCATTGGAAGTAAGACTTTCATTATAAGGAATTTTACCATTTCCGGCAAGATTAATCTTTCATTGTAATATACTAATCTATTTTCCACCACTATATCATTACGGATTTGCAAATGATAAAATTCCCAAAATCCAAGTTTGGGGAATTTGCACTAAAACACATCCATCAATCAATGTTGACATTGATAATTTTTTATATAACTCTGCATAAATAGCTGACTGAAGAATTTCGATATTAAATTAAAGGTTAACAAGCAGCATTTTATTCCCCTTATAGGTAGGTATATAGGGTAATAAAAAAGAGGAAAACAAAAGCGAAATTAGTAGATTGCGTATATGCGGTGTGTTTATCCAAGATTTTACAGTTAGGCTGTCAATATGTCATTATATATAATGTATTCGAAATAAATTAAGGAAAATTTAAATTTTTTCTAGAATGTTTTTTGTATTTGTCTGGTGTGTATTTCTGTGTTTCGCTTAATATCAATTCTTCTCCAAATATTTTTAGAATATATAGAAATATAACTAAGTATAGTTGAAGCATTTTTTCATCTAGTCAATTTTGGTCTTTTTTAATATCTAATATTTTTTTTAATGCCAAACGCAGTGTATTTATTGTTTACAACAGAAAAATATTTTTGCTTTAGCTTGCCCGCGAGGACTCTGGGGAAAAGACTGCAAACGGCCTTGTGACTGCCCTTCAGGATACACCTGCCACCACTTGACTGGAGATTGCTTTGTGGACGATAGACCGCCAAGAAGAACAACCACACCCACGACGACAACAACAACAACTACCACAACCAGGCCAACAACCAGCATCACCACTCCGACAACCGAAAGTACAACGTTAGAAACCGTGAAGACTCCCGTCTTCCGGTTCCCTCCACCTCCTTGGGTCGATACCGCTGCCGATAGCAAGAAGACTACGACACGTCAAGTCAAAAAAGACGAAGCTCCACCGACAAAGGAGATGGAGGTTATCCAAGAAACTTACGAAGTGACGACAAAAAAAGAGTTTTTTGAAATGTCTCTAATGCCTAATAAACCAAGCTTTGAAAAGCCTACCATTGACCTTCTTATTCCGTTCTCAAACGAAGAAAATGTAACTGCAAAAGTTATAAACTATAGTACAAAGTTTAAAAAGTTAGATACAATAGCCAAGCTTCCAATATTACCTGTTTTATCAACTACTCCATCAAAGCCGATTGAAATTTCGACTGATGTGTCACAAGGTAAAGACGTGAATTTAATAAAAAAGGGTACCACAGCATTGAAAGAAATGACAACGCCCATTTTAACTAGTCCTACTCCTAAGTTTCGAAATACTCTAGAACAGCATATCGTCACTACAGAATCACCATTACATATTGATTTCGCAATTGACCATAAAAATAAAACCTTAGCATCGGACACCGTATTCTACACATCAGCGCCTTCAGCCGATACGGATCCCACATATAGTGTTACCACTAAAGTCCCCAACATCGTTACGCTTAGGCCTTCTTATAAAGAAACTGCTAGTACTCATCGAATTGTGATCAACACGAAGCCAATAGATCATATTGACTATACGATTGAAAATAAAATAAAAATAGTTGACACTTCAACCAATAACCCCACGACAGAAAATATTGTACAAACCCCAACGACTCGTGAAATCTTTTTAACCAGTCCGGAACCGAAATCATCAATAAATCTTAGATTTTCGGTCCCTTCAATTGAATCTCCTGGACCTACAGCGCAAACAACGATGGTTAATGAAAACATAAGCGAAAAGGAACAGATATTAGTCAACCAACATCGACCAACAACGCCAGTTTTTATCACAACACAATCGACTCATTTAGAAGAAAAACATTACAGGAATACTTTATCAGATCTGCAGGAATTCCCAGAAAACAGTAAAACTGAAAGTACTCCTTTAGCTTCAACTTTAAATAATAAAACTCCGTTTACTCTTATACAAGGATTAAGTGTCGTCCCGTCTTCATCTACGTCCAGTAATATTTCAATTCCTCCACCCAGTAATACTCAAAATCATGGAAACAGTAGAAGCAATATTTTTTCTACAACTACAGCTACTATTTCACAAACTCATTTCAATCATATAGAGCCAAATAGTACAGTAATACTTTCTCCCCCTTTGATACATTTGACCACAGAAGCTAAAACAGCGTCAAATTTGTTGTTAACAACTGTGGCAACAGACACTGAAGCAACCACTGTCATTCCTACAACGATAAAATCTCTTATTATTCCTACAACAACCATCAAACCTCAAACAGTCGCTGCCTTAACTACAAGACCAGAATCAAATTTACCAACAACGATTATTGCTTCAACTGCAAGTAAAGTCGCTGAAACAACCATTCCCGAACTTAACATTACTTATTCAACATCCCCACCATCCACATCCAGTATAGCTATAACACCTAAGTTATCATCTACCACTGAACCAACTACCATCACTGCGTATAAGACAGATTCTCCTCCTACAACGACCAAAATTATGGAATCGGAATATACTGTCCAGAAGGAAATGCCTGAAAATGAAAACCATTTTGACATCACTGAATCCCAAACAAAAGAAAAAGAACTGGCTACAATACCCATGCCGGCTTTGACTACGGAACTTCTTAAGGATTTAAATAATCATAAAAAACTGAAGACTGATAATGGTAGCTATTCAGGACAGGACAAATCTAAAAAGAAACACGAAAAGACTAAACCCAAGAACTTGAATGCTAAGGAGTTCCCTTCTATCTATCAAACGAAGACTGAAAAACATAATGAAACTATAGTGCAAATAACGACTGAAATATCTCTAAGAAGCATTTTACAAGCTGAAACGTTTAGACCTAAGATAATTACAACTAAATCTCCAACACCAACGAAAATGCAACCGCTTCCAGAATTGAATCTTGTCACGGATAAAAGACCATCGATTGAAACCGTGAATGCCGCGCCAGCATCTTCCAAACCCAAACAGATCTGGTATTCACCAAAGAAACAAAACTCTTCTAATACCGACTGGAGAAAACAAGAGCAATCGGACATATTAAAGGAAGTATCTGAAGCTTCAGAATCGAAATTATTTTCGACTGAAATGAACAAAGTAGTGGAATCGAATACGATAGACTACCGACAAAGTTCTGAAGAGCCGATGAAGAAAGTGCTGGCCCTTGAAGAAGAAACCAACTACTCGCTGACGTTCAACAGGATCAAGTTCAACATGACGGAGAGCGTGGCCGCGGGAGTGAGGCTGCCGAAGGAGGAGGGCTCCTACATCCACCTCCCGATGATCCTCGTCCTAGGACTGGCCTTGGTCACCCTCCTCCTCCTCACCCTCACCCTCTGGGTCTACCTCAAGCGGCGGCGGCAACGCGCTCAGCCGTTTCCTCCCTGCATAATGGCCTACGCAATGAATGAGCAACCACCGATGAGTAAGTATTAAAGATATGCATTAGTTATAATTTTATTTTGCAATAAATCATAAAATGCAGTAAATAGAAAAGAAATTAGCTTATATCTCAATTGTATTTTACTCTAATTATTATTCAGCAGTAGTTTTTGTTTAAAGACAAACTTTATTAAATATTCGGCTGCTTCATATGAAATCTCCCTCTTAATGGAGAGGTTATTTTATATAACAATTGAATGAAATCAAAACATTTTTATGCAAAATATTTAACCTCAATTTAACACATTTTTCCCAACTTGTTATCAAATTTTCTATCCCAGAAATGAAAAATTCGGGATTTTGAGATTGAATAAAGTCAGAAAATACGATTTTGACTTTTAAATCATTTTAAAAAAGAACATTGTCCAATTTTCTCGGAACATTGTTCCAACAGATGGAAAGTGTGTAGAATAAGAGGGTTGTGCGAGGGTTACGTAAGCCAGCTTGTTTAATTTCTTCACTCGTTTAGTTCCTCATGTGAAACAGTGAAGTTTGGTGTAGTCGTGCAACGGTATAGCTCCCTTCCGATTTACCACTGCAGTTTGTTATTTGATAAGGTTTTGTTACATTATGTAAATATCATTGCTGTGGTTAGAAAGGGAAAATGAATTATCTATTTACCAATTAATCTGTGTCACCAGCTCGAAATCTCTCAAACGAACGTGGTCATATTTAATGGCATACTAAACAATGTTCGTTCCAATTACAATCTGTAAACCCAAAGATAGTAAACAACAGAATTCCTCTAATTTCCTCTAATTCCTCGAATTCCTTTCACTTTGAATTTTAAAAATAATAAAAAGGGAAATTTCATATGTTAAGACCTATTCTCTATAAACAAGGGTGGCCAGTCCAAATAACCTTACTTCGAAAATTCTGAATAACTCTGCGGTCGTTATTTTTTTTTTTGTTATACCCAAATAGGGGTGGCATTGGTATATTCGATACAGCCACTCCGCGGAACGCATGTATTATATAATGATATAACCTCATATAAGATTTAAACCAACTGTAGACAATTGATTGGGATGAAAGTTATTATTATTACTATCACTATTATTGGAATATATAAACATAGATAATTTAATAATAATAATGATAATAAACGTAAATTTTAATCAGTATAATAGTATAAATCATATAAATGAATAAAGGAAAACAAATTAAATAAGTATTAACCTCTTCTCCCCTTAGGCATTCAATAATATCAAAACTGGTTTTGGTTGGTGGTAGAACTGATAACAGGATAAAATTTTATTTTGTTCATAAAATATTAATTTTTCAGAATTTCCATTGTTAAGAAACTTATTAATGTTGCAGATTGTGACAGCTATGACCCAGCGTTCTTCTGTCCGACGTTTACCAACACCTATGCAGAGAAAATTAACAGAGGTGAATATTTTTAATTTTAGTTCTTAGTATTACAACAAAAGCCAATGACACAGCAACTCAACGAATTACTTGTTTCTCGTAACTTGTATCTACGACTTCATTGTTCAATACTCATTATGATTAGATAATTTGATGAAGATTAGAAGTGTCTTTACCCTTCCTACCGCTGTAAGTACTTCCTAGCTTCCTTCTTTACCAAGTTATCCAACCCCAATAAATATCATACATTCCCGATCTATAATTCTTAACCTCGGTCCACTCCCGTAACACCCATTCTCGTTTCTCGGATCTGTTTACAACTTCCCACCGAACCACAGCTTTTGGAAGAACTTTCCTTATCCGATCCCTGCTCGTGAGGAACTCTATCACTTATTCCATTTGCCGTTCCAATAATCTTCCGACGATCAAACCCCGTATATTGCGTCACCTTATATGTATCATCATGGATGAATGATGAGTTAAAATAAGTATATATTTCGCTGTCATACATCCAGTTACATAGGCTTATATCAGTTAGTATAACTGTTTTTTTCTTCTTCTTTATTTATTCTTTAGTTACTTTTTCGTAAAAATTATATATATGTAAATATTAATGTTTTTTTTATAATTACATTATATCTTATTTATATTTTTTCTTTCTTTTAATTTATTACTGAGAGGTAGTTTATATTTATTTTTCATTTTCATTAACTAATTAAATTACAATTGTGTTTTCTTACAAAACTTTATAATTCATATTTATTTATAATATTATTGTCCAAGAATAAATAATAAATTATTATATTATATATCAAACTGACGATCCAAGATTATCCCTATTTATATAACATTGGTTTTTATATGTTATTAATAATTAGTGTATCTAATCAATATATTTTCATAATGAATGTAACCTCTTTGCCTAGAATTGCGTGAGATGAATTATGACCATCCGAGAAGCAGCCAGCAAGAGCCACTGTATGCTGAAATTTTTAACTGACTTATTTACTAATTATTTTTTATGTCGTGAAAGTGTATTTTTTAGATATGTAATTGTTGTATATGTATAAGTTTGTAATAAATGTTTTTTAATTATATTTTAAGATTTTTTTTTATTTGCTAAAGATATCCCTCCACTAAAGTAAAGTAAAAATAGAGAGATAAATTAAAAGGTTAATTATTAATGTAAGGTCCCGTTCTCTAAAATGTAGATATTAAAATAAATGTAAAAGATCATCAGTGCTTGACAACAAAAATATCGAAGTTATTAGTGCCGCAGGTTTTCGCTTCGAGTTATGTCACGACATATTTTAACTTTTCATTCATTTTTTCTTTAATATTCTCGGAAATAAAAATAATCGTGAGTTTTAATATGATATAAAAAGTGAATATTCTGGTATTAATTTTATGTAGAAGTAAATGTTTCAACATACACATATCGTATAAACTTCGAAATGTTAGTTGATATGTTTATTTTTCGATGAAATGATTACCGAAATATACACATTTCCCAAATATAAATCATTGACTATCCTGAACTTTTTCTTCCTTAAAATTCAAGACAGTATTTTTCCACTTTCTAAATTGTGTCTTTTATCTAAATGGTAAACACAAAAGGGAAGAGCTCATTTGGAATTTAATTTGTGCCTCCTTTTAAAATATTTAATAAAATGAATTTCATTTTTCCCAATTTTTTATAAATAAATATTTAATCCTATATCTTCGTTATTTACGGTTTCTCTGCTTCTTTGAGCCAACTGAAAACCGTTATGTATCACTCTTCCATTATCAAGGCATCATGAGAAGCCTGTGGAACATACAAAATTATGTCATTTAAAATTAATGAATGATGTCATTAATAACAGAGAAAATTATAGTAAACGATATTAGGGCAATAAAGTTTGAAACACATTCTATCCAACTATCGATTTTTTATCAACTATAAAAATAAATTCATAGTGTAAGAGTTTTCTTTGCAAATGTGCAATATACTTAATATCAAACCATTTTCTATTATTAATATTTCTTATATAAAATGGTCATAAGTTATGGTATAAACTAAAATATTAAACTGGTTTGGTACTCAATGTACGGTTGACGTTTATAATTTAAGGATATTAAAAATATTGCCTTACGTTGGTCTCCCTAATAATAAAAATATTTAATTCTGTTTTAAACAATGTTCCATAATATTTATTATGAAAGCAATAACTCACAAATAAGCTTAAAGCGGACGTTTTCTACACTGATTAAAGTTACCTTTGAATAAATAAGTTCGACCATCAAATCTTCTTTATAATCTTCCTTCTGTTAGCCTTCAGCTTCAGGCATCGTGGATGAGTTAAGAACTTCTCATGTTTGATAGCTGTGTTGAAAAATTTTATGGAAAAGGAGCTAAATATTCCAAATCAAAGTATTCCTTCCAGGGTTCCGATTAAGGTGTCCTAAAGATATAATTTTCCTAATTAGAATCTCTATTTACGTGTATAAGCAATTAGATGTTATTAGTAGTGAGAAACCTATGCAACTAGGGACTATATGAAATGCGTTACCTATTATTGTTGTTACTAAAATTAATAATTAGATTTCTATATTAAGTATCTTGAGAAATTAGGAGTAATTACCATCCAAGTAACAAGAGAGAGAAACGTGGGTGTGTATTTGATAAGGAGAGTGAGCTCAAGATTTTGTACTCCAAGAAGTAAGAACATGTGTTCATGAACTCTCATTTGACATATCAACTCCTAATTCTCACACTTACCGGCTTAAGTTCAGATGTAAAACTCTGGACTTACTTGACCTTTTTGTAACAAAAGGACTAAGAACAGAACAAAGCACTGCAATTACGAGTTCTGACATTTGTTCTGTTCAGTTTCTAGTGCAAACGACCCTTTGGGAAAAGCCATCTGAGGTACAAAAAAGGTCTCCACTCACAGAGGGTATGATTCATTGGGGATTTATATAGATCATATCTTAACTCTGGCCTTTCAACCCTGTTTCAATACAAAATGAAGCAACTAGTGGAGGCATTGGAAAAGTTCACTTGAAGTATAGAAGATGCAGCGTGGACAGTATCAAAATGTAGGTATAGCAGATAATTTACCAAGTTACCCGTAGTACATTAGAAATCTGATCAATGCCTAGAGAAGACCTCGTAAAATATGGCAAACTAACAGACAACCATTAGATAGACAGGCATTAAACGAACTGAAACACTAAATTAGCAAATTTAACAGATCAAACTATAACAATTACATTAAAGGGATTTAATGTCGACAGACGAAGGTTGTTTATGGAAGTATTCCAGGACAATTTTAAAGCATCGTAAGATGTCATCCCATCAATTCGGTTTTGATGATTGACTATATATCGGCAGCGATAGAGCAGAAGTTATATGCAACAGGAGTGTTTCTGGATGTCGCCCAACCGTTCGACAAGGTATGGCACCTAGGGCTTCTCTTTAAGCTCAAGACTGCGCTATCACACACTTATTATTTAATTCTCCTTTCATTCCTTGCAGACAGATTTATCTCAGTCAGACAGGGTTCAGATAAGACCGATCATAGCCGGTGTACCTCAAGGATCAATGAATACACCGCTATTGTACACAAAACGCACGCATGACATTCCACAAGTCCCGATATACTGACAGTAACATATGCTGACGACCCTCTCATAGTCACCAAACATCAAGCCACGACACAGGCCTCACAAAAGTTACAGTGTTATACTATATATAGCTTCTGTTCTATTGTTGTCAATGTGCAGTTAGTTACACTGTGTAATTGTTGAGTTGTTGAGTGTGATTTTCGAAAACCGGATTGATGGGGTGACATCTCACGATGTTTTAAAATTGTCCTGGAATGCTTTCATAAACTTCAATAACTTACAAAAGTTGAATGAGTGATGCCAACTATGCCAACTAGACAGTACCACTAAAAGTCGCAACACATTGTTATTCTTAGACGTGAAACGTGCCCCTTCATTTTTCTTAATAACTCATCCATCTCGCAAACAGACAAATATCTGATATGAGAATGACGTGGGATCCTCACGTAACGATGAAACGCTAATCACTAAATCATAAACTCAATTTGATGCACTCGCTATTCAGGAAAAACTCTAAATTATATTTAAGATAGAAATTAAAAACGTACACTTACTTACTAAAACTAATGTGGACATATGCAATACTAATTCACGGCATCGATAAACAGACTCACAGAAAACTTCCCGAACAAAAATCAGACATGTCACAAAAGCAGCTCAGTATGCCAATCACTAAAACTTGCATACTATATACAAATAATATAACATACAATAACAAATATCTGCATGCTGTAAATCTGCATACTGACTTATAAATAACTACGGTTGACGACACACCTGCAAACATACTACAGACGGTTTCAAGAAAAACGACACGGAAATCCAAACCTATTAATAGAACAAATGGCCACGAATCTCATGTCCTCCTCCAAACACTTGGAGGATACTAAAAAACGTGGATGAGGATCTATTATCATAGGAAAATAAATCAAGGCACGGGAGAGGTACAGCTGGGTACTGTTTTTCTTCTTACCTCTCATGTCATTACGTTTTATTTTACTGTCAGCCAATCTACTACTGATTGTAATTTTTTGTATTTGACAGGAATGGATACAAGGGTAAATATAAAACAAAAAATAAATAAATAGGGATTAACCTTGAAACGTCCTTGATTTTGGTCTTAGATTCATCTGCGATTCATCAATCATCGATTCATCTGGTACCTCCATTGCCAGGTCTTGTGGCGCTACCTCCGCCAGGGCCCGTGGCGTTTCGACCGCCAGTGCTTGCGGTGCTTCCTCCGCTAGTGTGTGAGGTGTTTTGTCTGCCAGCGATCGTGCTTCTTCGTCTCCCAGTGCCGCTGTCCCCTTTATGAATACTTGGAGAAGAATCGAAAAAATTATCGCTTCTATCATATACGTCTGATTGGGTCCTTCTGGTTACTTCAATCATCGTTTCAGGAGAGCGGTAGATGAAAATCAATTTAGCGTACAAATGTTCTTCAAGTTTGAAATTCTTTTGGTCCCTCGATAGATATATTGATTTGAGAAGCTGAAACAAAAAGAAAATTGCTAGTAATCCCGATGTCTTCGAAATCATTCGTTTCTTATTAGAGATTAATGAAATCATAACTAAAGCTTTTAGTAGCTTTTAGCTTTTAATAAGTTTTTGTAATTCGTTTAATCTTTGAGCGTTGTATTAGTTAGAGCTTTCCCTAATTCAATAACTGATAGTAAAACAAATCAATAGTTTCAGTACTACTTTTGAAATATATTTGTACATCATATTTTTTAATGAGAAAAATTTAATTTTACACATAGGAATATCCTCGTACAATGACATTTCTCTTAATCACTTCGTTAATTCTTAGAAGGCCAACAGAGCTTTTCTATTTTACAACTCAGTTATAATTGTATAAAATAATGACAATCACAATCAAAAAGTTTTTTAAGGAAGTAAGTTAAGAAGTACCCACTGAGCACAACTAATAAACAAATTTCAAATTGAAAAAAAATTAACATAATAATATGAATATAACTGAAATGAAATATAAATATGTCATTCATGTGTACATAAATTATTCGTAAGAAATGAAGCTTCGAGCTCCATACGCATCATCGTAGCCCGGGAGGTGGCCCTAGTATTATTTAAAGGGAGTAAAAAATCCTTAGTTACGCCGTCCTTCGGAAGGGACGTTAAACGGCGGTCCCGAGCCTGTAGCATCGTCCGATTAGCCACAGCAGCAAAAAGAGACGTTAAATGAACAAAAAAACAATCCAAACGCATCATGGTCCACGCTCTCTCTTATGGATAGGAAAACTAAAAGGGTTTTCGGTCTGGGTCATGCGCTGTAAGGAAATATAACCTCGAGAGGTGGTGTATAAGGAAAGGAGAACGTTCAGGCAGACTGGTCATCCTGCGCTATGTTAATGCGATTGAGCTAGGGGCAGTAACAATCAAATGAGTTGCAACTGTTTCTCCAGAAAGGGACGCCGGCGGGAGAGGTGTTGGCTGAACGGAACGGGCAGAGATTGGGGTGAAAATTGTCGGTGTCGGAGGATTCGAGGGCGGTAGGTCCGACAGAGTGTTAAGATTGGGAGGAAATCATTAATAATAAGCCCCGACAGATGATCCGAAGAACTAGGACGTCGTAAATAATAAAAATGAATTTTTTTTGAAGGGCACTGAATAGTGAATCGAGGCCGGGAGCTACCTATTACATACAATTAGGGAACACCACATTGTGGTGAAAAATAGAAAATAATAAAGAGAGAAGAAAATCAACATTGATAGAGCCCTAATTCAGTTCACGCTGGTGGTGGGAAAAGTTCCGGATCCTGAATAACAGAGGCAGATAACGGTCGCTTATTATTAGGATAGTTTTGGTAACACCAATCATAGGTGCATTAATGAAACTCTGGCGTCCATTAAGCTCAAGTAATTTTGGAAAGACCTGAGGCCAACTATCTTCTTCTTCTTTCCTTCCTCCATATACCTTTCATTGTGAAGGAGCCTTTACTCATCTGTGCCTGTCGGCAAGTGCCAGCAGTATCATCTGCTCCAGAGTTTTAGCTCTTTTCTTTCGCAACTTGCGAACATATACCCTATACGTTGATCTCAGTCTTATTCGTGATCTTGTGCCTGCAGGTCTAACTTCGAACACCTTGAATTGGTATCGATCGTGACTTATATGGCAAATGTGTCCAAACCACCTCAGCTGCCGTTTCTGCAAGGAATCATTTAACGTATGAATTTCTAAGTCTTTTTGTATTTTTATATTTCTTACCCGTCTGTGACTCTGCGAAGGTATTTCATTTCCACTGTGGTAATTCGGATTATATACTTCTCCATAGCGACCCAACTCTCACATATATATGTATATACGGACTGCGATAATTTAAGATTATATTTAGGTGTAGATATATAGTTAGACATATTTTATTTAATAGGAAAGTATTGTTAAGACAACTCATGCCAGGATTTGTATCCCTGTCAGCAATTCATGCCGTCGATTCCAGCTCGTGGCAGGAAATTACGTAAGCAATTCCTTCCTGGGAATATCCGATCTGTTCAAATCTTAAAGACATTAAATATAATTATTAAATTCGTGGGATAATTATTACCACCAGATCGCAGCACGTTACTGCCCAAGGATAAGAATGATGACGCTAGCTGTAATAAGCCTTCAAATAGCGCACCGTTTTTCTAAAAAAGGCAGAGTTGAAGACTGGTACTAGTGCCAAGAGGAACCTGAGGAAGACAGGAACTTTGCCTTATACTGTAGTCAGACTTTTATTCTGGGTGAAGCCCGCTTGTAATTCAGTTGTAGATAGAATCAACCAACTCTGACCATTAAGTATTTTCTTTGTCATTCGTTGCAACCAGAGATGGATCGAATTTTATTATATTATTATTAATTAGCAGTTATGAGGGAATGATTGCTGATGGGGAATGTTGACTTTGTAATTATTAGTGCATAGAATTATTGTTATAGATAAAGGGTTTGATGATTGTTATGTATGATGGAACTTGTTTTATTATTATTTTAGTGGATTTTGGGGCTATGAGTATTGATGGAGAATCAGGTGTATGAGTCTCGTTCATATGTTATTATTAAGTACTATTATTGAGGGTGATTCTTATATTAAATTAGAGTTTTATTTTCATGATGCTATATGTAACTTGTATTTCAATATATTAGCGTTTGTTTGTTGATAGATAAATGTGTGGGGTTTATTTTTTCACCCTGTTAATGTAAATTTCCTCCTCCCTCACCCCTCCCAGCTCTTTCTAGGTTGCCATAGTGTCCCAGAGAATGGCAGCAGGTAACATATATATATATATATATATATGTTGATATATGTTGATATATATATATATATATATATATATATAAGTTAAGACAAGACGATGATCGCAAAATCGCTAATCAAGCTGGCATTGTAAACAGCTGTTGGAATCTATAAATAGAGGTTCAAGATGGCAATAAAGTCAGTGTTTAACCAGCCGTCAAGTGTGTTGTTTGTCTTCCTACTTATTCTTTTGTTTATGTTTTGTGAGGTGAATTACTTAAGTGGTGCCGAAACCCGGGAAAACGTTTTAGCAGTTCAGTGAGAATATATATATATATATATATATATATATATATATATATATATATATATATATATATATATATTTTATTATATATAATATATTATATATATATATATATATATATATATATATATATATATTATATATAGATAAATGTGTGGGGTTTATTTTTTCACCCTGTTAATGTAAATTTCCTCCTCCCTCACCCCTCCCAGCTCTTTCTAGGTTGCCATAGTGTCCCAGAGAATAGCAGCAGGTAACATATATATATATATGTTGATATATGTTGATATATATGTTGATATATATATATATATATATATATATATATATATATATATATATATATATATATAAGTTAAGACAAGACGATGATCGCAAAGTCGCTAATCAAGCTGGCATTGTAAACAGCTGTTGGAATCTATAAATAGAGGTTCAAGATGGCAATAAAGTCAGTGTTTAACCAGCCGTCAAGTGTGTTGTTTATCTTCCTACTTATTCTTTTGTTTATGTTTTGTGAGGTGAATTACTTAAGTGGTGCCGAAACCCGGGAAAACGTTTTAGCAGTTCAGTGAGAATATATATATATATTTTTTTTTTCTCAAGGACACTAAAGACTACAGATAGTTCATTATTGATCTATTTTACTTTCATTTTTATATTTATTTTTGCTCTCTCAATTTGAAAAATAACTAGTCTTGCCATTATGAATGAACAAAGAGAAATCCTGAGGCCGGCAACGTTATCGTTAGAGCCTTCACAGCCAGAACAGGCGAATCCCCAGTTTCCTCCATTACCATCAACAACTCTAGCAATGGCGCGGGCAGACTTAGCTGCCCAGGAAGCAAACAGAATTGCACAGGAAACGAACGAATTGGAGAAAATGAAGTTAAGGAAGGCCAATGCACAAGATCTAAGAAGGGAGATATCAGACTTGGAGAAATTTAACGGTGATGTGGGTGAACTAAATCATTTCCTCAAGGGCGGGGATGGTATTATGAGCAGCATTCAATCCCAGGTCGCAGCAGACTTTTTAGAGGAAGCGGATGCCAAAAGGCTATGGGTAGCCTTAGCACGACGGGTCAGAAGGAGCGTACTAAATCTAATACAAGCTGATGAGGATGCCTCGTGGCAGGTGATCAAGGAAAGACTAAAAAAAGCGTATGGAGGGGGGCGATGGGCCCCAGAAGAGGATATGCTGCAGATGTTTCGAGAGATGAAACGTTCGAATCAGACAAACGGTCAGTACGCTGCAGGCCTGCTCGTGAAGCTGAATAAGATTAACGAAAAATTACGAGAAGTAATGGATACCAGTGCGGTGGAAGCATGGATGTTGTTTATGACCACAGTCCTGAAGGTACAATTAGCCAGGGATACTGGAAAGAAAGACGGATTACCGAGGGATAGGTCATTCATGGAATGCGCACAGGACATGGTAGATGCGAGTGCCCGCGACGAGGAAGAGAGAGAAGAGATCGAACCAGGGTGGAAAAGAGTGGCGTACCGGAGGAACGAGGCAGGAAGGAATAGAGTGAGACAGGACATGGGAAGAAGAAGAGATGGAGAGTTTGGGAGAAGAGAAAAAATACCTAGAGAAAGAAGGCAAATTGTGGAGAGGAAGAATGGGAGAAGAGAGGAAAGGAGGTGCCACGAATGTGGCAAGATAGGGCACTTGGTGGCTCAGTGCCCACGTGCGCGGTGTTTCTAATGCCACAGTGAGGGACATATGGCCAGACAATGCCCATATATAAGGCGCCGGGTGCACGATCGAGGCGAACCTATGGAGATCAATGCTCAAAGAATGTGGCGGAGAAACAGGATATCGTCGGAATCAACCAGATCTTCGGAGGCTTCAGGGTCTGAGACGGAAGGAAGCGAACCTAGCCGCAAAGGAACCCCCGGAGGAAGAAGCAAGATACGGAGCACAAGGAGGGGTAGTGAGCAGATAAGAAAAGAATGAGGATTGTGTAAACGGAGGAGCAACCTATTTGTTGTGAATAGTGTCGTAAAGTAGTGTGACAGGTTGCCTATTATCGAGTTTTGCAAGGGGTGGAGGTGTCTTGTGGACACAGGGAGCTCGTGTACTCTAGTAGGTAGAGATAGTCTACACCCTATATTTAAAGGAAAGTGTGACCCAGAAATTAGAAAGTGTTTATGTCAGCTAGTCACTTTTGAGTGGTCCCTGTACGGTGGAGGGGGAAGTGGAACTGGCGTTAAGTAAATGGGGCAAAAAGGGCGGCGTAGCAACTCTGCATGTGGTAGAGACCATGCCGCGCGAGTATGGTGGGATTTTGGGGTGTGACGTGCTCGGGAAACTAGGGGCGAAACTCAGTAATGCAGAAGGTCAATGGGTGATTAGAATTGGGAGGAAGACATATAGAACGATGGAGAACGCGAAAAGGGATGTGAGGAGCGTCGGTGTAATTACCCAAGGCAAGGATTGGAGGATGGGCATAAGGGAAGAATACGCTGATATTTTTTTTCGCGAGGGGGACCCACTGAGCGTGACTGGGGAAACGGTTCATGAAATTCATTTGAAATCTGAGAAGAGTACTTACGTGAAGGAGCGGCGGTACCCACAGGCGTTGCGGGAACACATTAGGGAGGAGATCGCGGAGCTAAAACGGCAAGGTATTATCGTTGATAGCACATCACCCTTTAACAGTCCTCAATGGGCGGTCAAGAAGAAACCTGTTAACGGGAATCCATGGGAGCGCTGCAGGGTGGTGCTAGATTTCCGGCAACTCAACGAAAATACACTGGATGAGAAATACCCTATTCCCAGATTAGAGGACATTTTGGACAGACTGGGCGGAGCGACCGTGTTCAGCACACTAGATTTGAAATCTCGATACCACCAAATTCGCATGCATCCTAGAGACCAATGTAAAACAGCGTTTACGTTTGAAAGGGGCCATTACGAGTTTACCCGTATGCCATTCGGTTTAAAAAATGCGCCGATAACGTTCCAGAGGCTGATGGACGAGTTCTTGAGGGGCTTAGACGAAAACATGTGCCAGGTCTATATGGATGATCTCCTCGTTTTTAGTAAGACGGAGTTGGACCATATAGAGGATTTGAAACGAGTCTTTGACAGAATACGTCAATTTGGTTTAAATTATCAGCGGAAAAATCAATATTGGGGCAAAAGCAAATCAACTTCCTCGGGCATTCGATATCGGCAGAAGGGGTGCGGCCTGACGGTAAGAAGGTGGAAGCCATAGGGAAAATGGCGATGCCAACCGATATCAAGGGAATCAGGAGATTGCTAGGAACCCTAAATTATTATCATCGATTCGTCCCAGAGATGGCCGAGCATCTTAGTCCTCTAAATGCACTGTTAAGGAAGGGACGCACAATTTGGATTACTCCAGAGATCGAGGGGAACATCAGGAAATGCATGTCTTGGCTACAAACGGAACCGGTCCTCGCATTCCCTAATTTTTAAAAACCATTTGCGATCACCACCGACGCTAGTGAATATGCACTGGGGGCGGTTTTGTCACAGGATTTGATAAGGGGGAACGGCCTGTGGCAAACGCAAGCAGAAGGCTTACAGACGCGGAGACCCGATATAGCGCGCTCGAGAGAGAGTTATTAGGGATTGTATGGGCAGTCCAACACTTCCGGCCCTATATATTTGGAAAGCGGTTCAAAGTTCATACCGATCACAGGCCACTTCTGTGGGTGGGTAATTTGAAAGAATCGTCGGCTAGGGTGACGCGTTGGAAGGAGATCTTCAGCCAATACAATATGGAAATAGCATACAAGCCGGGAAAGGATAATGTGGTGGCAGATTGGTTATCTCGTGTCCTGCAGGTCAACGCTATCGAATCAGGTGAAGGGGGACCTTCCGGGGAGCTCCAGAGGTTCGTACGGGAATGGACGCTAGATGTGGAAGGAGAAGGAAAAACCGACCGCCGGGACAACGGGGAATCTCCCGACCAGGAGGAATCACAAGACGAGAGATCGACTGAGATGGAGGAGGTGGATGAGGTAATAGACGATAAGACTCGGCAGATAATATGGAAAACAAGGACCACGTGATTGCTGAAAACGGAATTTTCCAGATACGAGAGGCATAATATTGTTACTATTTGGTCCCAACCTGGAGTCCAGGAAGAGCAAATCTGCCGAGCGTTAAAGGACGCCTCTAAAGCAGGTGCGACCCACTATCTGTATGTTGGCAATGCGACGGTGTGGGACAAGATACGTAACTTGTGGAGATTCGAAAAAATAGGGATATACAGGACGTTTATCCGATGCCGATCTATGGTAGAGACCATTCGCGATCAGGAACAGAAAAGGACGTAACGATGGCGTACCATCAAGGGAAGACGAACCACCGGGGAATCAATGAGACGTTGGCGGCACTAAAAAGAAAGTATTATTGGGTATGGATGCGGAAGATGGTAGAGGAGATAATAAGGAACTGCCACATTTGTCATACGGCTAAGTATGACCGCCATCCTCTCGTAGGATTACAAACCGAGACGATGACGCCTACGATACCATTGACATATCTTCAAGTAGACACCTTTACGTGGAGGGGGTTTAAATGGGTAACAATAGTGGATACATTTAGCAAAACGGCCATAGCCCACCCGGTGAAGGAGAAATCGGCAGCGGCGGTGAAAAGCGCCCTTCAAACATGGTTCCAATTCTATGGGGTGCCAAATACGATCTCCTCGGATGGGGGCAGGGAATTCGATAACGCGTACTTGCGACAGGAGATGAAACGGCTAGGAATTACATGGCACTGGAATACGCCCGGACATCCTAAAAGTAGGGGGGGGGATCGAAAGGCTTCATAATACCTTGGGAGAACATCTCCGAGTATTCCACGCAGATAAAGGGTTGGAAGCAGATGAGGCGATGCCCCAAGCCATAGCAGCCTACAACCACTCCATACACATGGCCACCGTATTTTCCCCGTTCAAGGCCCTTTTTGGTTTACGAGCGCGAAGAAGAGACGAGGGTGATACGGCTGTAGACGAAAACATGGCAGAACAACTAGCCATAAACAGAGTAGATCTCGAGAAAATGTGGGGGAAAGCACATGGCCGGATGGTAGCGGAAAAGAGTAGGAGAGTGGCGCGGGAAAACGAGGGTGTGAAGGACATTATGGGAGATATTAAAATCGGTACAATTGTGTACAAAAAAATTATATCGAATCGTGCTAAGGAGGTTCTGAGGTACGAGGGTCCATTCAGAGTGATTGCTATCAGAGAGCATAACCTAGTCACTATTCAGAATGTGGCTGAGCCAAGAAACCATAGGACAGTTCATATCGAACAGCTCAAGATTCAAGCTGGGGAAGCCAGCCCATAACCGTGTACTTTATTTCGTACTTTTGGAGGTGTAGTGGAACAGGGGATTTTCATTTCTTTTATATATAGTTTTTGTAAAGTAACTATATAAATATTTTTTGTTAATTACGAATGATAGTAATGTAGATTAAGCTAGTAGTAAGGTATTTTATTTTTATTTTTATGTAAGTAGAATATGATTCATGTAATTGATAATTTCTTTAGTTTGTGTGCTCTTTCTCTGCAATTTTTGTTTTGAGTTTACGAGGATGTTCGTAAACTGGCAGGGGGGAGTTAAGACAAGACGATGATCGCAAAGTCGCTAATCAAGCTGGCATTGTAAACAGCTGTTGGAATCTATAAATAGAGGTTCAAGATGGCAATAAAGTCAGTGTTTAACCAGCCGTCAAGTGTGTTGTTTATCTTCCTACTTATTCTTTTGTTTATGTTTTGTGAGGTGAATTACTTAAGTTATAAATATATATATATATATATATATATCAAGTTAGGGAGAAATACCGCTTTAATTATATAAATATGGAGTTTAACTTTTTTACTTACCTCTCGTTTGCCCACATTAGTGTTGCGAATCTGACAATAGAACTAAGTAAGTATAGTCATTAATGCTTTCTAATTTTTCTCCATTGCAGAAGAACTGTACGTCTCTTTCTTTCCTCTCTAGAGACTTTACTCTTGGTAGGCATAATTTTCATACAATTACGCAGAAGCTACTCCTGCCACTCAGCTATTATTTGTTGCAGATTTTCTTTAGTATTGGCAAGACGGACTTTCATGGCATTTCGTAAGTATTGTCCTGAGATTCCACTTTCCCTACGATTTCTAGACTGTTATCCTTTTGCAAATATTATGGACTACATCTACTAGCGTAATGAAGAATAGTGGACTAAGGCTATATCCTTGTTTCACTTGTTTTTCCATACGGAATGGCTTACATGCTTGGTATGTTGATTTTATAGCATCTATTAGGCTTTTTGGGACTTTCTTTGCATGCAGGGCTTCCCATATGTAATTCCTAGGAATGAAATAAAAAGAGTCAATGTCTACGAATGCAAAGTACAAGGCCTTACCTCTCTCCCACGACTTTTCCCATATATTTCTCATAATGAAGATTTTATCCTGTGTTTGCCTCCCAGGGCGGTAGCTAGCCTGTTCCTCTTCCAACTGATTCTCCACCAGTTCTCTGAGCCTATACTGAAGGATTGAGTTGTACATTTTATAGACTACTGAGGAGAGACATATTGGCCTATAGTTTCTACAGTCACTTAGCTTCCCTTTCTTGTGCATTGGAACTATAACATTTATTTCCTAATCTTTCGGTATCTTTTTGTTGTCCCATAATTTCTGAAGTAGGGCCTGTAAGACTTTTATCATCTCCTGTCCTCCAAACTTAATCATTTCCGGTGAAATACGATCATATCCTGCAGCTTTGCCGGTCTTCATTTTTTTAATGCTCTCTTCACATCCTCCTCCCAAATAGCTTCTTTATTATCTTGGCTAACATCCGGTTATTGTCTCGTTGGGTTCCATCACATCGTTGTCGGAAGAACCATTTTCATGGTTCCACCTTCCGGCTTAGCAAGAATTTGGCCATTCGAGGCCAACTATCGAGGGTTTAATATGCCTTCAGGCGAGATATGCCTTCAGGCAAAATATGATCCTCAATCCCGATTGGTATCCACGAAGAGATAATAACACCGACCGATCGGCTATGTGAATAACATATAAGCACATTCACCTGGCGGGGTTTGAAATGGGTGGATGTGTTTAGGCAGTGACGCTTTGGGTTCAGGAGAGGTGGTAGTTCATCTCTGATTTGATTTATACAAAGTGCCGGAACGGATATCGCCATACGGTGTCCAACTGCGTCAGGAAATGAAGATACATGGGATAGGCTAGCATTTAAATACATCCGGACTCCCTTAAAATAAGAGTGATATCGAGTGATTGCGTAGCATGTTAGGGGATCGTCGCGCTGGTGTCACATCGATAAGCGATAGAACGCGGAGAAGCATTGTTCAGAGCGATTTCGGCATACTATTCTATAAAAAATATCGGTAACATGCATCGTAATACAATCGGTTTGTAAAATGTAAACACATAAATCTGAATTAAATATTATGTATTTATAATACCTAGTTATAATAAATTAAAAATACTTAATATATTATATATAATTAATATATATATATATATATATATATATATATATATATATATATATATATATATATATATATATATATAAGATTATTTATTATATAGCATTTTTATCTTAATCTGTAATGATGATTTATGTATAACAAATAAAACATCATTGATCATTATTAATTCATGCATACTAAATTATTCTATATAAAAACGACGATAGTTACCAATTCAATGTAATCAGCTTGGGGCCAATCAAAGAACATGATCTTTTCTGAGAATCGAAACCAGACTCTATTAATAAATCTATACAAAACAGTGAAGATCAGAATGTATATTCCAAGTAATCTGCAAATTTAACAGGTATTTAAGGCAATAACTCCCTCAACCATTATTAATATTGATAAAATTATTGTAAGCATCTTTTACTTTAGTGCCCATGTTTTGAATACCTACTTAACTACATCAACCTTCAAACGATAACAAACAGCAAATGCAGAGAACTAAATTAAACAATATTGATACTTACAGTAACCTGGTGCTACATGGACCTGAATTATGGAAAATAGTTATGGGGAAGAAAATGGTACGGGTGCAGGTCACAGAAAGAATTTCTGTAACTGCTCATCTGAATTAGACTAAAACTGGAGGGGTGTTAAGGATGTTGGAATTACTTGGAGCAAACTTGAGCCCAATCGGGTTTACTAACCTACCCAATATTTTAAATGACTTTTAGGGCTAATTAAATAATTCATAATCTCTAAAACAGCAGAAGCAATAGTGCAATGTCCGGATGTACATAATCGTGTCATGTAGTACTACGTAACTATTTTCTTCTTCAATAATTTTAGTTGACCTTATCTATAAATCTTGTAAAACAAAGTCCTTGGCCGTGTCTGTCTGCCGAAGCAGACTGAAATACCGTTTGATATCACTAAACTCAGGGAACCCAACTATCTTACAGCCTATCAAGAAAGAATAGAAGGGAAACTGGCTGATGGACTTAGAAACACAGATGACGACATTGACAAAGAATGGAGATACATAAAAAACGCAATCATATCTACGGCAGAAGAAACCATCGTATATAAACCAAATAATATAATATAAGCAAATCAGAAGGGTTTGATGAGGCATGCCTGCTTATGATAAACCGCAAAAATGAGATATACCAAAAAGGATACAAAGGCACACAAGGTACACTACTGCTGTCTATAAGGAAACTAAAAGAGCAGAAAAGAAGATCCACCAAAGGAAGAAAAGGGCATGGGAGAATAAGCAGATGGAAGATATAGAGGATTTCAGAAGATCACATGAAAGCCGACAATTCTTCTGGAAAGTATATAAAGGGAAACACATATTCAAACCTAAGGTAACTAGCTACAACAATGACTATGGATCCCTCCTCATCCAAAGAGATGAGGTCCTTGAGAGATGGGTGAAATTCTTCAAAAAATCCCTGAGTAGAGAAGAATCCATATTCGAACAGAATGAGGGGAGCCTGTGGAGGATGCAGAATGAAGGTTACAAATGAAATAAACACAATGAGTTCACAAATTCACTGTCCGGCATGAAAAATAGTGCTATATCAATTGACCTAATTAAAAGTAAAATGAGGTTTCCTTTTTTCATTAATTACATTTATTTCTTTAGTAAAATAGCAACAATATATGCAATTATTAGGTCAAGTTGTGATTAATGGCACTATCACGTCAGATATTTTAATGATTTTTTTTTTACATATATTTTCATCAAAACGTTCCAAATAATTACAATCTATTTAAAAAATTTATAGATATTTATAGCGGTAGTATCCGCAATGAAACGATCAGGGAGGAACTCAGAATCATAGCAATGAAGGAGAAGCTCGAGTCCCACCAATGAAAATGGTTTGTACATGTTCTGAGGATGGAGGACTACAGGGACCTATTGAAGACGATGAACTATGTCCCTGAAGGTAGAAGACCACGAGGACGCCTTAGAATGTCCTATCTGGAATATTTTGAGTGTTTGTGCAAGAAAAGGGGCAAAAATATCCGCCAGGTGAGGAACCTACCTAGGAAAAGGGAAGAGTGGTAGTCCTGGTTAAAGCTCCCTTACGCTGAAAGGCACCACAAGGGTGATGCGAAAAAAGAAGAAGTAAAATCTTCGGATTTAAATTTTTGAACAGAACAATTTCTATCGGGCCAGCTAATATATATAAATATATCCGGCTTAAGATCTCATCCCTGAGTCTTGGCCACCTCCAACAGTTTTGACCAATTGGCTCTATCTTGCATAGCATCTTTCCAGTTTCTAATACTCAGCCGGGAAAGTGCATCCTCTGCTACAGCCTCCATCCACCTGATATTTGGTCTCTCAACTCTTCTTGTAGCATTATGTCCTTCTTGTGATAATGATTTTCCATGCTTCCTACATGGAAAATTACATATACACAAAATTTCATAAGAATCGGTCATGTCGTTTCGGAGGAGTTCTGTTACAAACACTGTGACACGATAATTTTATATATTATTTTATTTCTGCAATTTTAATTCCTGTCATTCTTTTTTTAACAAAATACTGAGTACATATTATAAAAAAAAACATAAATATAGAAAAATAGGAAGCCATTATTCAGAAGTGATTCCGAAGCATGCCTAGCAGAACAAATGAAATATTACTTTTGTCTCTGAAATATTACTTTTATTTGATATTGTTTGTGTTTTGAATTTTGATTTTTTGTGTGTATTCAAGTGGTTTTGAGAATGGCTTAAATTAACAATATGAATCTATAATTAATGCTTTTTTAATAAGTGAATTTTTTTTTTTTTATTGTCGTTAATTACCTCGATGCATTTGATTTAAATTGGAGGCTACACCATATTTTGTGTGGATTTTGTTTAAATTCGAGAATAGTTTAGATTCATATTCCAAACAGACAGGGAATGTTTCTTAATTATTTAACTTTTTTTAATTGCTCGTTCTTAATTGGACAAAATAAAAAAAACAAGTCAAATGTTATAAAATTGTAAACATGAATTTGTTCTGTTGATATTGATATAGAAAACAATAGGTTGATATGTTAATATAGGGAAATGATAATAACATAATAATAAATCAGTAATATTTTTTTTTTAAAGAGAAAAGATATGCCCCCTGATATATCGTAAATTAGTAACAAAAAATTAGTAATAAAATGTAAATTAGTAATAGTTTGTGAAAGAAACCACTATAATGTGATAAGAAGGTAAAAAATAATATGTATAATAAAATGAAAAACGTTTATTGATCATTAATAAACAACTATATAACATAAAGGCTACAAAAAAGGAACTCTCATTTTACTTTTAATAAGCCTTTAGCATTTTAGTTTAGATTTTTATTGTTTACAATTAAACACGAACCCTAGTAATAATTACAATGTAAATTACTAATTAAACTATTTTGTTCCTCTAAAACATTATATTTGTCATTTTGGAATATCTCACTCTGTAGCATGGAAGGACCTCCGACAGGCCAGGAACCTAGTTAGAAATAGAGAAGAATGGAATTCCTGGCTGGATGCTCGTCTATGCTGAGAAGGCACTAAAGAGGGAAGCTAAAGAAGAAGAAGGAATATCTTACTTTAAGTTGCTAATGAAAATAAGCCATAGTAGAGAAGTCATAATTTAACTGCCACTTGTCTTGGTTTCTAACTGAAATCTTAAAAAATCTTCCTTTATGTACAAAAATAATTAAACTGCGCTATTGTTTATTTAACTGATGCAACTAAACATGAAGCCTAATAACAACGACACTTCAATGGTTAGGTTCCCATAAAACATTACATTTGTCATGTACAGACATTTTAATTTGGAATAGTTTATCTTACTTTTAAATTGCTAATGGAAATCATACCAAGCTAGCCATAGTTGAGAGGTAATAATTTTATGGCTAATTGGCATAAAATTATTACTCACTTTGAGAATAAGGCTTACTTAATGTACAAACATAACTAAACTGGGTTCTCGATTATTTCACTGTTAGGATGTGTTAAAATGAAACCTTTGGCTAGATAAGAGTATTGTAATTCAACTAAATATGATTTTTAATGGTTAAACATTTCCTGCCAACAATAACGTAATTGGCTGCTAATTTTGAGTATGATTTGAAGAAATTATCACTCTTTCTACTTTGAGACAATTAGGGTTAATATTGAATATTTTATTTATGAGTTACAATGTTTGTTCATATTTTCATTTATTAACAAATGCTTTCTTTAAGGCTTCAAGTTTTTATGTGAGGGTTTAATTATTCATTGCATGAATGATTCTCAAGATATTGGTCATATTGGTTATTTAATTAGGTGTATCTATTTACTTGTTCTTGTTTATGTATCCCTAATTTATCTTTATGTTTTATATGGGTTTTATAGCTTTTTTTATAAGGATTTGGTTTTAGAACAATTAAGGAATAGTTTTAGTAATTTATATATTTTTATTTATCTATTGGTTTAACTTTTTGTTATAGTTTACGGTTAATTTTTTTTTGTATAAGAGGTTCAAATGCATAAAAGGCTAGATCAAATTATACTCGAGATCCTGTAATATTATATTCATTTATTTTATTATCCATTTTGTCTGTCGTTAGATGAAGAGATGTAAGTTGATTAATTTTTCCTTTTCAAACATTTTTATTTAAATCTTTATATTATGACAGAATTTTTGGTACATTTATAATTATTTGGTTGAATTTATAGGTTCTACATGATTCAAGATGAAGAGAAAATACAATTTCTGGGTTACTGCCTAATTTAATAAATTATTTATGATTTCCTTAATAATTTCACTAATAAAAAATTAAACTGTTCGGTTTCTTTAAAATATTATAGTTGTCATTTTGAAATGTCTTACTTTAAGTTCCTAATATAAATCAAACCTAGCTAAACATAGTAACATCTTATCTTGCTTTCTAATTGGCATCTAAGAAAAAGGCTTCCTTAATGTGTATTATCTTATTTTGTTTATCAATGATCAATTACTGTTTTTCATTTTATTTGGCTAAACACATCAACCTAATTTACTATAACTATATCAATGGATCAAATTCACATAATTGTTTATCAAACACATAGACGTAATTAAGAACTAAGTTAACTAATAAATAAACATATATGTTTATTATTTGATATATGTTAAAGGTAAGTTAACTAAGTAATAAACATTACCTGTAGGTTCGGATTGTGAATCTAAACTATTCTCCAATCCACAAAATTTAAACAAAATCAGTGCCGTCTTCAATCTAAATCAAACACATCGAGATTATTTACAACAAACAATAAAAAATTTAAACTCTAAAATGTAAATCAAAAATATTGACGTAAGTAAGAATTAAAAAAAAAATAAGTTAACTTTAAAAAAAAACATTAATTACACTGGTCGACAAGGTTTTTTTCACAAGAGATCTGAATAGTGAATCTAGTGGCATTTTCCATCCTGATTTCAGATATGTAGTCAGAATTTTCCCATCAGGCATAGTTTTTCTGTAAAAGCTACTTTTCAAAATATGATTTTAGCGTTTTCTTTGACCTGTCATAGGAACCGTTACCTCATATGTAGCTATTTTACTCAAGCTGTATTATTGAAATTATTTGCAATGTCATGCTGAAGCGCAATAAAACATGACTGTGCAGGTTCATTGTTGTTGTTTATACATGTTCAGACCTCTTTGGCATTGTGATGTGTCAGTATTGAGCTGACTATTTTTTCATCATGCCAAGAAATTGTGTAAATCATGCAGATAATTTCTGCTACATTTGTGGTGAGCTGACCTTCAAGTCTCAGAGGCGAAATTTGACCCCACTTGTAAAGAAGTGTTATAAACTTTACTTTGGCTGTCAAGTTGGTGATTTTGATAAGAGCTGGGCCCCAAATACATGATGTGTTTCGTGTGTTAGACTGCTGACTGGGTGGAAAAATGGTACAAATCATATGCCATTTGCAATTCCCATGATTTGGAGGGAACCGAAGGATCATTTAACTGACTGTTATTTTTGTTTGACAAATATTAAAGGAATCACATCTAAAACAAAATATACAGTTAAGTATCCGAATTTACAGTCTGCAATGAGACCTGTCTTACACAGTGAAGAGTTCCCCGTACCAGTATATGCAGATATATCCTTAAGTGATAACTCTGGTTCTGACCTGACTGAAACTTCAAATGATTCAGATGAAAATAAAAATGATCTTACATATGAAGCCAGTAGCTGTTCATCAGAACCATACTTTCCCAATCAGCAAGACCTTAGTGAATTGATTCGCGATTTAAATCTGTCTAAACAGCAAGCGGAAGTTTTAGCTTCCAGACTCAAAGGGTGGAATCTACTCCAAAAAGATGTAAGAATTAGTAGATATCGTAGCCGCCATAGTGTTTTCAAAGTATACTTTTCTGAAGAAAATGGTATTGTGTTTTGTAATAATATTTGTTCAGTTATGGAAACTCTTGGGTTTCAACACCGGCCAGATGAGTGGCGATTGTTCATAGACTCCTTTAAAGTAAGTTTGAAGGCTGTGCTGCTACATATTGGCAATAAACTTCCATCAATACCGGTAGCGCATGCCGCTGATATGAAAGAGACATATGAAAATATGAAACTAGTTTTAGAGAAAATACAATATGGAAAATATGAATGGAATATCTGTGGTGATTTAAAGATCTTTGCTTTATTGCATGGTTTGCAACTTGGGTTCACCAAATTTTGCTGTTTTTTGTGCGAGTGGGACAGCAGAGATAAGAAGTCTCACTACGTTAGAAAGTCATGGCCACAACGTGAATCTCTTATCCCTGGCCAGAAAAATGTGGCATGTGTCCCTTTTTGTGAAGCCTGAAAAAATATTTTTACCTCCATTGCATATTAAGTTAGGAGTTATGAAAAATTTCGTCAAAGCTATGGATAAACTTTCTGATGAATTCTTGTACTTGAAATCGAAATTCCCCAAAGTCAGTGATGCTAAATTGAAAGAAGGAGTTTTTATAGGACCACAGATCCGATCATTAATGGCTGATGAACATTTCGAGGGAATGTTAAATCCACTGGAGAAAGCAGTCTGGCAGTCTTTCAAAAGTTTGTGTTGCAATTTTCTTGGAAACCATAAAGCAGAAAACTATCGTGACATAGTGGCTGATCTTCTGCATTTTTATAAAGCTATGGGATTCAACCTGTCTTTAAAAATTCACTTCTTGGACTCTCACTTGGACTTCTTCCCCGAAAACCTTGGAGCTGTCAGCGATGAACACGGTGAGCGTTTTCATCAGCAAATTTCTACAATAGAGAAGAGGTACCAAGGCAAGTGGAGTTCCAATATGCTAGCTGACTACTGTTGGACTAAAATGAGAGACGTTCCAGATGCAAAGTATACCCGACAATCACTATCTACCACTTTCTAGATAAGTCAGAATCAGTAGTTATAATTTTGAGTTAGATAGCTAGTTACGGATTTTTTGGAATATTATAAAAAATTCAATTGAATATCACACAAAACTCCTGCCCGATGGGGAAAAACTGTAATTATATTTGAATTCAGCACGAAAAATACTTTTAGAATCTCTTATTTTAATTCTTGTGAAAGAAAAAAAGTTAAATTTTGTCGACCAGTGTTATAGATTCAGATTGTGCATCTAAACCATTCTCAAAACCACTCAACGCACACAAAAAAATCTTAAAGTCCAAACACATATACAACAAAAGCTAAGCTATCAAAATACCAATATAAATAAAACAAAAGGTACATGCTTTGAAAGAAAATATGACTTTTTATATTGCTCACTTTTCACGATTGTAGCACTGACAGACGAATAGTAAAAGAAAGGTAACCTCCCGGCCCAATTAATATAACTAATTAAATATATTACCTATCAGATCGAACAGTGAATCTAAACCATCCTCAAATCCGCTTGAATATTCACAAAAAAAAATTCATAAAAAGACCCATTCTTTTATGAGGAGTTCAATTATGTAGAAATGAACAGTAGAATTTTATATATAAAGATAAATGTTAAAACTTAATTGTCCTACAAATTCTAATAAGTTCTTTGAATGATATAGATATTTTATAGGATCATATTATGGTATCTTACAACTATTTAGAAACATAAATAAGGAACAATAATATGTTGTATAATATAAAAATTTATTAAACATTAATAGTTCAATGAAAATTACAAAAAATTGTTTTGTATTTAGTAGGCATTTTAAATTATTAATACAACAGTTTTACATAAATTAATAATAGTAAAAACTGCTTCTAAAATTTAACAATTACTTATTGAATGTCATTTACCACAAAACGTTTAAATGGTACACAGTATAATATAAATAACATTACCTAATATATTTTCCATTAGTCACTTAATTTGTGCGAATTGGTACCTTCAAAAGAGTATTCAGGTTATTATATTGGCCATAGTTTGCTTATCGTAAACCAAATGATAGCAACATAATTAACTTTATTCCAGCAGAACATTATTTGATTAATGAGCTGTAGAGCTTTCCTTTCTTGAAAAATAGCCATTTTTATAGCCCTTTTTCTTTTTCATTTATTTGGCTACCTTTAATTGTCATTCAATCAAAGCATTAGATTATAAGAATACTTTAAAGCTACAGTAATGTATTGTGTTTTTACACCTTACAACTAGTTAGTGCCTCAACTAAAATTTAATAAAATTATAAACGACAATGAATACAACAGCTTATCACAGAAACTTCATAAAAGAAAACATAATAATATTAAAATTGATTGATTTTGCGAATAAATTGACACAGAAATTTATATCCTTTTTCATACAAATGATAATTATTCAATAACACCAAGCTACCTATATCAGAGCATGACAAATTTTTTAAACAAAGTCATACTAAAAACAGGATATTAAGGATTTAAAACAAGTTATTCATAAAGTAACTCAGTTGAATTAGTTATTATAACACATTGAGATGAAATTCAAGCACATATACTTTCAAAGTATTTTAAATGCACAATATCTCTATTTCATAGGCTGGTAAAACAATTAAAAATTTATTTTAATCCAGTTCATAGCCCAAAATGCTATATTAATGAGTCAAAATTTAATATTAACTTGAAGAATTCATGTATACATAAATTCAACGCATTCATTTTCTTTTATAAAAAATACCACTCTAATACGTCTTATAAATTCCCTGCAAGTCTAACCATTTTCGCCAAGGCACATCACTGTTCTCTTCCAGATAATCCCAAGTAATAGAAAAAATATAACAATCTTACTTATTCAAATAACTTAAAAAAAGTTATTCTCTGATGAATAAAACTTTTGAAGAACATTTGCAGCTAGGGTAATTATTGGGACACTTTAATCATTTAATTCAGGAGGTGCATCTTGTTCATCTTCAGTTATTTCTTCAGGGGGCCGTGTCCACTTTATTAATGTTTCAGGAGACCTGTATAGGAAGACCAGTTTGGCAAAGAGATCTTCTTCGAGATCCAAATCACCGCTCTCTCTCACAAGATAAATATCCAGGCATAACTGCAGAAAATTATTTATTGATTAATTTCATGAAATAATAAAAATGAAAATTATTTAAAATATTTTTTTACATAAGATTTTAACAAAGAAACTTTTATATTATTTTGTGCATACACTATTTAACAAATAATAAACTTTAAGCCTATGCGGACAATTTCATTTTCATTGACACAGGAGAAGCAGCAGTGAATGAAGCATTTTAAATAATAGTTAGAAATGGGGCTAAAGTTGGCCTCCTAATTATTGAAGAAAAAAATTAAATGCCTCAAAATATTAGTTCTAGAAAGCAGGATAAAAATCCTCAACTCCACCTTCAAAACTGTGTCAAGTTCCATATACTTAGATCTTTTCATAGGATAAGGATTATGACAGGGAATTGGCAACCCTAGTAAAGTCTCAATTATGGCCTGATTCACCAAAATTAAAGCACCATTTGTAATGTATACGGCAGAAACTTGGTGTTTGTCTAAATACGATTGTCTGACACTAAAGGTCTTTGAAAGGAAGATAGCATAACGACAAATCTACAGCACAACCTAGGTGGACAGTTAATGGTGAATATGTGGCAACACAGAATAGAAGGTTTAATGGGAAATTAATTGTACAGTAAGCTTTATAAAGGCTAGAACTCTGAGGTGGCCCGGCGTGTATTCAGTATGGCAAGTGATAATCTGCAGGAAGAATCATGGGAACCAATTTTACTGGAAAAAGGGACAATGAAAAACTGAGAAGCAGATGGCAGTATGAGATGGAGAAGGATGGGAGGAAGTTGAGGGTATGCAATAGAAAATTAAAGAACCCACAATACCACAATTTTTTAGAATATAAAAGTAATTTTATTCTGGAATTAAGTCATGAACAGATTATAGGAGGGATTCAGTTTCGCATTGTGGTGGAGCAGGCGAGAAAGGAACGCTCGAATGTTTTGGTTCTAAAATAACGAGTATAGAGATCGGAAAAGCTAGATCTTGTTTCCTGGTACTCTACTGAGGATTTGAATTGGAGGAGACTATAAAATATATGGGTGTTGAGGTGTTGAGTTAATGGATTGCTATTAGAATGCACCAAGGAAATGTCTATGAATGGGAGGGAAGAGCCACTTAACTCATCACACAAGTGAGACATGCAGGACCACTTCTGGGTACCTAGGATGAATCTTAGCGAGCAGTTTTTACTTGTATTCTTGCTACTTTATATTCGTTGTAATAGGTAATATTAAAAAGGAAATTTTGTATAGAACTATAACTAAAGCAAGTACTTTCACCAGCCTTGGAAATGGAAACACAAACACATAAAATAAATGCTGATCTTCAGCACCTGTTGGTTAGTGCAATATAAATATTTAAGAAGAAGGTGTGAGTATATATATATAAAGGAAAATGCTTTCATTGGGCTGCTTTAAAACTAAATCCACTCCTTTATTTTTTTCCCTGTTACCACTGTATAAGAGTATACATATACAGAACAAAATAAATAAACATGACTTGTAAGTATTAATTTCGAAATTTATATAATTGTAGTAATCCACCAGTGCGTTGCTCAGGCACTGGAGCTAAACTAAGCAACCTACTGGTGACTCATTCCTTACTTATTTAAGTAATAAGTATCATTTGATAATATACTTAATTACAATAAAAACAAAGAAATACCTGAAGTAATCGATCGACATTAGGCATGTCATCAAACATAATTTTGAATGATATTCCAGTAAAAAATCCTCTGATAACAGAATGTATGACGATTACAAATGTGGTGTACAAACCGATAATTCTGAAAATCATAAATATAAGTATAGATGAAATAATATGCAACAATATAAGGCACCAAATAAAAGACTTTACCTTTCATTATAAAACCAAATCTTCAAAAATATAAATCACTTTTAAATGTTATAAAGTACACAATTCCATGCAAAACACAAGCTTGAATGATAAACAAGTAAGTGATGAGTAACAGCATAGGACAATGGTCTATCTGCCGCATTGGTAAAACATAAATGGGGTTTGATTGTTTAATACAATGAACCTCAAGAAAATTGTTTCTCATCATGTAATACTATCATAATGGTATTAATACTAGGAATATATTCTTAAATTAATTTACCCATATAGATTTAAATTACTAGTAATGTTAATAAAAAAGTACTAGTAATTGATAACTAAAACCGATTAGTTCAATTGATTTAAAGTAAAACATTGCTAAATAAAACTGATACAAATAAATACAATCATTATCATACAATCCTAACAGAATTATTAATCTTAAACTACTTTTGTTATTCCCGGATGTTAATAAATAATTAATCAGAAATACTCCATTAAAAATATTTTGGGATAAAATAATTTCATAACTGCATATCTGAAGTACAGACATAACAACATATCGTAAGAAATGGCAAGACTTAGCAATTCAATTAGAACAATTAGGAAATTAGTACAACTATTTATGGACACAAGTAAGCGCAATTACGAAAGCATAAAAATCAGAAGAGCATAAAATTAAAAGACAATAATTATAATAATAAATGAATAAATTACATTCTTACTTGGATTACAAAAAAGAAAATTATTTAAAAAAGAAACAACATACCCCTTTCCTGAGATGAGATTCAGAGTTGCAGGAAATGCTTTATCATTAAAAGTGTAAATTACAACCTTATTAACACAATCATTATGAGGTAGATACTTGAGAAGGTTTTCATAAGAAATATCATCACATTGTTCAAAAAGGTCCCAGAACCATGGAACTGTAGGGCTATGGACCGGTTTTATAGAAACGTTCCTTAAAAGCTGAGTAGAATGTGACTCATCATCTAAAAAAAAAAGTAAATAAATAACTTATCAATTTCAATGAATAATTTAAAATCAAATATACAGAAAAATATCCTATGTAAACATCAGATCTTTCTTTGCCTTTTAAACTATGAGCTGGTAGCTCTAAAAGTGACCCTGAATTAAATTTAAAGATGTATTTACTGCATCTAATATTTCTGAATTACAATGGTAGTAAGCACAGAGTTATTCCAAAACAGTAATTTGCTGTCAATTGTCGTTTTAACACCATCCTGTGAGTGCTCACTCATTTTTATCTAACGTGTGAACATTAACTCTATCCCCTCCTAGCTTTCGCTGAAAAGTTTCTTAACTTAGCGACAAGATTGACAGTGATAATAATGAGATGAGAAAAAATAAATACAAGGATTATTATTAAATAAAGTATTAGTGATGCAATCTACAAGAATTTTATGTTAGAGAGGAAAATAGTTGACTGGAAGATCTAATGAAGGATGGAATTAGGAAACATCGGCACTAATAATAAATAAGTTTTGTTTATTTGGTGTTATTTATGACTGCACCCCCCATCTAATTCCATACTTCATTACAAGAATTTTACTTTTAAGTTGCTATGTATGCAATTATCTCTACTTATTAATAATTGTTATTATTCAATAATTAAACTGCAGTAGGGTAAAACAATAAAGGATATAAACTAAAAACTATCATTTTAAACAAAACCATTTACCATAAATCATCAGATTATCTATTGGTGTTGCAGTGCCCCTGCTAGTCACTTTGATGAATTTGGGCATCATATTTATCAGAGTGATTTTTTCTTCGTATGTGTTATTCTCAAATACCTTTTCTAAAGATGCCCGCACAGGGTCATTCGGCATTAACCATGAAGTGATACTGTTCTCTGCCTTAGGTGGTTCCTCAGGATTACTCGTCTCTCGATGGATTATCCAACCAAATCTGACGAGAACTGGCTCATCTAAAATATACATTTCAAATCTGATGTTAAAACTTCAGTACAAAATTACTTCAATTACTTAAACAAAAGTAATTAATATCGCTTAAAAGATGTATAAAATAAATAATATAGTATAGTTACATGCCGGGTCAAGAACTTGACTGACATGATGATCATTGAACATGATAAATTATTTGGTAAGGTTCAATAACTATATTTAGAGACATAAATGAACAGTTCAGTAGCATTAGAGTGTATGAGTCAGTTGAGTGCAAGACCGATGTTTATGGTTATAATAAAACAATGTTAAGACTTCATAAAAAAAAAAATAGATGTAGAGTGAGATTATGATTAGTGTATTACAGTAGAGGCTATTTACTTTGTGTGTAGTTAATTCATTATTTTTATACCGTTATTAATCTCATATTGTTTTGATATATTTATATCAAATAAAATGTTAACGCATTGCTATGTTTCAAATTTTTACACAATTCATAAGAGGGAAATGTTTAAATTATTGTCCTTTAAACGGTTTCTGTTTAGATAAAGGGTTAGCCACCCAACTTTGAAGGATGACAAATTTAAGGTATTACGTAAGGTATCTTCCAAAATAAGGTATTGCAGGTTGAATACTCAGTATGGAAAAGGACAAATCGATCAGTGAATAAATAAACAATGAGGAGGTTACACAACACAAATTTGCAGAGCTTTACTTGCACCCTGCTGTTATAATTAAAGCGATAGCATTGGGAAAACTGAGATAAGCTTTAAAAGTTTTAAGGCTTAAAAAATAAATCGCTAAGTTAATAGAAAGGAAAAAAAAAATTATCAAATGTCATTGAAGTAGGAGTGCCGGCAGATGATTATCAACAAAAGGTGTTCACCAAAGAAATTTGAAAATAGCAAGAGCTAGAAGCAGCTTTAAAAACTTGACAAAGCTGAGGTTTTGCCGTTAGTCATCTTGACAAATGGCTTGATTCTAGCGACCACCGTGAAAAGACTCGGACCTCTCTTTTAATATTCTCAAAAAAAAAAAAAAAAAAGCAGAAAGCTGTGATGTTGGAAAGTTTATGAATGTCACAAACTAATTTTTCCAGCCTCAGTCTTGACTTATATTCGGGACGGTGTATTCTCCAGTAGGAGCCAAGAAAAAGAAAAGATAATAACAGTAAAGCTTATTACACATTCTTGATTTGTGGTTAAGGATGGTTCAGTGTAAAGAGTGATAAAAAATATTTAAACAATACGGGCATGAGAAAAACCTTAACAAAACCAGACCCAACCTGATGTTAAAGTAGGCTGAATAATAAATTATAAATTTATTTTTTACAAGAAAAAATGGTTGGATTATGTGGTGTATTGAATTGATGTCTCTATAACAAGGAAATACCAACAAATTGAAAAAACCAACAACAACCACTCACTTGAAGCTAACTCTTTTCGAAGGTTCTCAATAGCAGGAGGTGATATTGACCACTGGCTTCCAGAATTGGTAGCAAAAGACACGACTCCAACATCCTCATATTCATAGTTGGAAAGAAATGTTTGTGCAGATCTAGATTTCTGATAAGCATTACTAAAAATCTCCCAATCATGAGCGGTAATACTGTAAGCAACAAAGAAAATTATTGTATTAGAATATATAATATAATAATTAATTATATTTGCTACTTTTTCTTTTAGTTTTCTCTTAGTGTTCTTTATTTTCTAAAATAACAAATAATTATTTTTTTTTAAAAGAAGTACTTATGGAATCCTATTAACTATGCAAATAAGACAGACTTAATTCATATGGCCTGTAAGAAACTAAAGTGTATCAAATTATGAGAGACAAATTATCTGATTAAATATATTTATTTTCAAATTGAGGGGGATTATCGATTTCTCTTTAGTCATTATATTTTAAAAGTATTTATAAAATTGACATTTGTTATATAGGAAAATTTTTTTTTTATATTTTTTTATTTATGGCATTGGATACTTCCATCCATATAGCCAGCTATGTAATTACAGGTTAACTGTTAAATTAGATGCCAGCCGCACGCGGTTTTTCCCAGATGGTTACCGCCTGTTTTTCACAGGCGGTCACCCATCCAAGTGCTAACTACGCCCGACGTTGCTTAATTTCGGTGATCTGACGGGAACCAGTGTGTTCAACGTGGTATGGCCGATGGCAGGAAAAAATATTGAGGCCTCAAATATTTATAATTATTCTAATGATCCATTTCATATGAAAAAGATGAAATTTACAATACACCTAATTTATATTACCTCTTACAACAATTTTTATGAATTTTCAGAGGTGATAAGTACTGAATAAGTGAATATTTACCTATCAATAGAGTTGTTCCTGACAGTATATTTGTATACTGGTAAATAAGAACCAATTTCAAGGTATGCTGTCACCTCTGAGGGTAGGTTCGGCTCACCGACAGTGTTACCGAGTGCAAAAAGCACTAAGGGGAACCAAATAACTGCAATGATTCCCATTAGACATCCACCACCCATGAAGTACTTTACTATGTTAGCCTTCTTCTCTCCTCTTGGTTGAGGATATTCGTTCTCAGCTCTTCTCTGGCACTAAAACAATACAATATGTTTTATTTTATCACTAATAATATTTAAAGTATGTATTGAAAAAAATTACTCATGATGTTTTTTATAGAATAACATATCCCTATACTCAATAAAAAAAAAATGAATTAGAATTTTAAAATAAAACTATCTACAGATCAAAGCATTAAAGTGCCGGATTTTTTTATCCACCAAAATCAAATCCTATTTATTTTTTAAGTAATTATCACAACTAGTTATCTGTAATAGATCAACAACTCATAGATTGGTAACACAAAAAAAAATGAATCGCGATAATACAATATCAAAAATCAGTTATTCTAAGGCTGATAAGGTAAAGAACCTGATTAAATAATTTTTTTATTTTATTTTGAATCAATAAAAAAAATGAAGATGTCAAATATGCCTATTTTTTTACTGTGTACATTCCATCATTTATATTTCTGAAGTAATAATTACACCTGAGTATAAGAATACTTCACCACAAAAATATTTCTTTAGTGGATATAACCACATTATTTATTAAAAACAATTAAAAATAGTTATTCATTTAGTTATTAACAGTGGAATAAATCCAGAAAAATATAATGAATGAACAAACCAATCAGATTACTTAAAAAAGAATAATACTAACTTTTAGTTGGAAAACATGAGCAAATATATCTTCCATTTTTAACCAATCTGATAGAGTCATTGAAGTATCAGTCCAAATCCAATCCATCAAAGCTCGCAGTTCAAATACAAAAGGAACCATCATAAACCTATAACAAAAATTAAAGAAATATTTATAAAGATTGATTTTTATATCAGGTACTGTAAATCTTCAGTTCATGGATTTTATAAATAATAGGTTTCATGAAAATTATAGGGAATATACACACACACATAAACAATCCTTGAAACTATTGATAGTTAGAAGCCTTTCCAGCAATACAAAAGACCATGGAATGTTTATTTTTCACTTTTTTCTCACTTTCAGGGTGAGAGGAAAGAGTTCGACTGGTCTGCCTCACATCGATTGTAGATAGCATCATAAGCTGGTGCACAGTGACTGGCTGTGAAATAATACAAACCATAAAAAAAAAATTAAAAAAAACTGGAGAAGGTGGAGGAGGAATGGAGATATTGTAATAATATTAGGCAGCAATGTCTTCAGCTCATGATGGAGAAGGGACTTCAGAAATTGCACAATTGTTTTGGAAAACAAAAACACATTCAGCATTGGCCTTGTGTCATGTTATTGCTTGCCGAATCCATAATAGTCTAGATGAATTACTCATTCAAGCTAAGCACAAATCACTCGTATTCATCCTTTTCTATAACATTTGGCCCACATAGCAAAGTATCAGAAGAATTAGACTGTCAATGCGTCACAATATGGTGTCAGAGCGGTATTAAGTCACGTGGTAGAAGGGGAAGATTATCCCATTGCGTTGGATTTGTTTAATCTCATTGTTGGGATTAAAAAGTTTCATCAATATTTGTAATGTCATCATTATAAAATTTGTACTGATCATAAACCAGTAAAGTCGCTGTTCTCAGAATCTAAAACTATACCAGTTGATGCACCGTCTCGTTTAATAAGATGGGCTATAATTCTGTCTAGTTACGATTATGAAAAAGAGGAGAGAGGAAAAGCGACTCCATCAAAGAAAGAAAAGGAAAAGGGATAGAGATGAACTGGAGAGAGCTGAAAAACACTGGAAGGAGAGGCAATCAAGGGACTTATTCAGGAGCATCAATAGTAGGACTACTGTCCTGGAAACTTGTAGAGACAAGAGAGGGAACATAGTTGCCAGCAAGGATGAAGTCCTATTGCAATGGAAAAGCCACTTTAAGGAGCTTCTCAACTCAGCCCCTTGTGGATCAGACACAAGAGAAGTCCTGACAGTAGGGAACCAGGAGTCTGTCCTTGAACCACCTGATGATGAGGAGGTGATGGACGCCATTAATCGGCTAAAAAATAATACGGCCTCTGGAGCTGATGACCTGCCTCCCGTACTTTTCAAGTACGGAGGTGGGGAGCTGATAAAGAGGTTTCAGGATCTTCTCTTAACCATCTGGGAGGAAGAAGTTTTGCCGGAGGATTTGAGAAAGACAGTTATATGGCCTATTTTCAAAAAAGGAGACAAGCTTCACTGTCAGAACTACAGAGGTATTTCTCTTCGCTCTTGCGGATATAAGATCCTGGCTAATATCCTGTTTTAGCGTCTCCTACCCTTTGCAGAGCAGAAACTTGATCCATATCAATGTGGATTTAGAAAGGGAAGATCTACAACAGACCAAATATTCTGCCTCAGAACAATTCTTGAAAGAGTAAATGAACACCAAACATGGACGACAGGAAAAGAATCGAGCAGGACCTATCAGTTTTTGAAAGGAAAATCCTCCGAAGAATTTTCGGAGGAGTCCACCTCAACGGGAATTGGAGAAGGCGAACGAACAAAAAAATATATGCAATATTTAATGAAGAGGATGTTGTTCTGACAATGAATCTTGCGAGATTGCGATGGGCTGGACACGTGGCTAGGATGGAGGACGAGGCAATACCTAAGAGGGTCTTGACTGAACATCTCCATGGAAAAAGGAGAAGAGGGAGACCGAAGCTGAGATGGTCGGATGGTGTTGCGAGAGATGTCAGAGATGTCCTGGGAGTGAGGAACTGGATGGCAGCTGCGCAGAACAGAGAAAACTGTGGGAGGCTGGTGGAGGAGGCCAAGACTTGTAACCGAGATTCGAAAGAAAATCAGTTGTGTTACAAATGCCAACAGAACCTTAATAATAATAATAAAAAACTGAGAATGCCCTGGCCTTCAGCAATGGGGCCATGGGAACGTGTGCATTTGGATCTGTTTAACTCTCAAGGAAAATGTTTTTTGATTTTGGTGGAATGTTTTCAGATGAAGTTGACAAGGGCAGGAGAGATCATTGCAATATTGGAAGATTTATTCACTAGGTTTTCGTTACCACAAGTTCTGGTATGTGATAATGGTCCACCTCTTAATTCCGAAGAACTGATGAATTGCTGTAACTTAAGTCAAATTGAACTGCTGCACAGCCCTCCTTTTAACCCAGAGTCAAATCGTTTAGCTGAAAGAGCGGTCCAAAAATTTATTAATAAAAAATTGTTCATAGTCACATCAATTAGGACTAGAATTTTTGTCTTCCATTTTATATCTTTACAGTTCTACACCGCCCTTGGTCATGGGAGTGTCACCTATGTCAGTGATGTTAGCGTATAAACCCAGAATCCCATTATCCATATTAAACCCAAAAAGTGATAATTCTCAACAAAATAAATTAGTTGAGTTTAGAGTCATTAGATCTAGAGAGTTTCAAGTAGACGATGGGGTTATGGTAAGTTTAAGAAATTAAAGCGGAAATAAGTCGTGGATGCCTGGTAGAGTCTGTCTAAAATTAAGACAACATATATATTTGGTAAAAGTTGCATCTGGAAGAATCCATAAAGTTCATAAAAATCAGATCCGAAGTAGTAAATTAGAGGATAGTATTTGGACTTGGGTTCCATTTAGGTTGCTAGTACAGTTTTTGAAGTATGCTGTTGGTCAATATTTTGAAGGCAATCAACATCTATCCAACAATGACTGGATAGCTTTACTTGGCATGTTCATAGTCCACAATGTTTGACCTCAGGTGAGTAGATGCTCCGCTTTTCACAAATCCCGAGTTGTGGATAACATATCATGAATTTTGATTAATAGATTTGATCTGTTTGGGCAGCTTGTAGAATTGCCTTCATATGGCTTTGATATGTGTAATATTTTGAATGAATATTATGAATAAAAAAAAAATTAAAATTTTTAACTAACTCACACTTTAAAAAGGAACATGTTGATGTAGTTGTAACTCTTGCAAAGGAAATTTCCCAAGATTCGAGTCGGATAGCCAACTCTAATCTGATATGCAGAAAGAAGAAGGTACAAACATTTCACCATGTACCACATTTGGGGCGGAATAGCTGCATTAAAATTCCTGAAAAATATAATTTTAAAATTAGAATCAGGTGAAACAAGAAAGTCGTGAAAAACAAATAAAATGAAATGAGAAAAATTTTTAAACTGATAACTTCCAACAAATAGAATGGTATATCCTTAATTTATAATCAAATAAAATATTTAAATAGGGCAAATATAAGGACATAAACTTGATAAAAATAATAATCTGCATGAATTTTATCCAATGGAATCTTAGGACTAGGACCAATGTCACATCCTTCTATTACATCTGACTGTTAACGAGAAGAGCATATATTATGCAATGTGTGTTAAATCACAGAAAAACCAAAACTAGGATATACAGGGTTAATTAACGTTAATATGGAGAGGTATAGGGGGCACAAAAACAATATTTGTGTTTTATGCCAAACATTGGTACTTAAAATTTATTAAAAATATAAATTAAGTTATTGTTTCTATTTTACATGATGCCTTATTTTGTTGTATTTTATTTAAAAATTTCATACGCATTTTTTAAAAAATGTTGTTGGATCATTCCTAGATATTCGTAGAAAACAATAGCAATTAACAAATAATAGTTTACATGAAGGAAAATAACAATTTAATTCACATTCCTTTGTTCCTTATGTGTGTTACAAGAAATCCTAACCTTTGAGTAACAGCTGGGAGAGCGAAGAACATCCAAGCATGTATGCCAATAACAAGAATAAACTGAAAAATGATTTTTCCCAAAATGAACTTTCTCAAATAAAGTGTTCTGTCAACAATAATCAAGGCAAACTGAAGTATCAACATGACTAGGAATGGAATAGGCACTTTGTTCTCCTCAAAATACTGGGATACCCCTCCATCCCCTTGAGAAGACTGAAACAGAAAACAATTAAAATAACACATTTTAGTTTTTGCTGATAAAACATTAACTTTATTTTTTGCCTCCCTACTGGGCCTATAAAGCAGTACAGTATTTGAGTGATAAGAATACACAAAGTCACAAGTAGGCTTTGTTGCATATATCTGTCAATTTATAAATGTCTATAAGACTGTGCACACAGCAGCTCTTCGCTACTTCTCAGTTCCTTCTTCAAAATCCTTCCCATCCTGCCCGGCTGTCTGGTCCAGCTCCATTACTCCTTCCTAAGTATTTTGGAACCACTGTGTTCTTCCAAGCACAAACCAATTCCTGAAAGTGTGTATAATTCTGTTTACACATCAGCTGAGGGAAATTGCTCTCAGCTAGAAGCAATACATCAGATTGTATGAATACAAGACAAAAAAAATGTGCTCTCCTATAGTAAAATGTTTTAGCGTGAACCATAACGAGATAACGTTTGTTTATAACAATATTTTTGAAAGTAGGTATCATTCTACAGATACACCACCAAAGATTAAAAATAGCAAAAAACTCATAGATAATAATAATTAGTCGAAAATCAGCAGTGAAATTTAAGAAAAAATAAAAAAAAAAAACCTTAATTTTTCACAAAAAATTCTGTTTCACAAAAAATAAATCAGAGAGTAAATTGCTGTAAGTCCAATTTTGCAAATTATAATTTTCTTATGGTATTTGCATTGTTTTGGGATTATCACTAAAATATAAATACAATACAATACGACTTTACAACCCTGCATGGGTCTTAGTCTCCTAAAGGAGCCTCCCAAGGCGGCTCTATTTAATGCCGCTGCCCTCCAGTTATGGACATTTAAGAAGCATCTGACATCCTGTGCTCCATCCATGCTGCATCCCCCAAATAGTTAACCCCACTCACCAAAGAGCTAGCTGTTTTCGAAAGAATGCTGCTCCGCAGAGTTTTTGGATCCATTAATATTAAAATATAAATATGATTCTAAAATATCAACAACTCAAATACAAAGATTCATCATTATGTAAATAAATTGCGAAATGAAACACTAAAAGTTTACCTCAAATGTAGATAACTATATTTAGACTTTATCAATATTGAAAGGAAAAAGTATAACTAGTAGAAGAAATTGCCAAATTACTGATATAAAAAATATGTAATTAAAAACAAATTACCCCAAATGAAGCGAAGCCAAATATCACAACAAGGAAGTTGAAAAAATCACAAAAGAACATGTATGCATAAACATCATCAGTCACTTTACCGGTAGGTTTTAATAATGTTACAAAAGATTTGATAAATGGCCAAAAAGCTTTTTTAGTCCTAAAAATAATAACACAAAAAAAGAGATAAATATGACAAAATTTAAATATAGTCTGTTTAAAATACATAATATTGTGAAAAAATGTAAAATCTAGTGTAAGAATAATTATGTTGAAAATAAAATTATGAAAAGATTTTAAACAGCAACTTAATAGTTTAGTATTACTTCAATTCCATTTTTGTAGCCTGATGAGGTTCAAATGCAGGTGCAATGCTGCCATCAGGTACTAATGCCACAATACCGTCTCCCTTATCATTGGTTTGATTAGTATTCACGCCTCCTTCCAGCATGTTCCCCTCATCGGTCTTATAGCTTTCCAGTCCAGATACGTCAGATTCAAGTGAGCTTTTTGGCCCAGTCGAATAGGTAGAAACTTTCCATAAACCGAGCGATTTAAGCATCAACCTGGAGAAGAAACATATGCAATAAAATACATTTTGGAACTGCAGTGATTCATTCAGCTTACAATACAATTTACCTATGGAAGAACACTACTAGCAACAAAAGTAAGTCATAATAGGCATATGTTCCTGGCTGCCTCTCAATTCCTAAGATCCTCGGAAGAGCAAAAGGTGCATTGTCTGGAATCAGCTTAGAGTTCCACGGAATCATTTCAAATTGGAACATGCACTTCACTATAACAACTATCTGTGGATACAAATATAATAAATTTATATTAATCCCCATGATTTAAAATAGAGAAATGTTAACAAAATGACTTGAATCAGATTTGAATCTAATACCAATTTCAGATTATTTAAATGTTTATTTCAACGATTTGAATTATATTCATAAAATAGTCCATAAACTATAAGAGTTACCCAAATTATAAATAACAAAGTTATCTATCTATCTCCGTGGTACTACAACCCTGAGTGGGTCCTGGCCTCCTCAATGAGCCGCCACCATTCAGCCCGATTTTGTGCTCCCGCTCTCCAGCTTCTGATCCACAGCAGGTTCCATGCATCCGCTGCCACTCCATCAACCCATCGAAGCCTTGGCCTACCAGTCCGTCGTGTACTATGAAGGGTTGTGTCCACTACTTTTCTAGGATTTTCTTCCACTTCAATCCTTGAGACATGGCCAGCCCAACTGAGCCTCCCCAGTTTAATAAACTTCACAATGTCCACATCTCCGTAAAGGTCATAAAGCTCCCTGTTTCTCCTGTTATCCATCTCCATCTCTTACAGGGCCTATAACAACTATACACCATAATATTTTTCTTTCGAAAATTAAAAGACTATTTTCATTATTTCTTGAGGTAGTCCAGGTTTGGGAAGCAGAGGTAAGAACAGGACGTATAAGAGTCTTGTATATGACCAGTTTAGTGCCCCTGGTAAGGGATCTGCTGCGAAGAGTTTTCAGTAAAGCAAAATATGCCCTATTTGCCGCCACTATCCTTTTTTTTATCTCAGCAGAGACATCATTTATTGGGGTCACTAAGGATCCCAAATATGCGAACTAGTTCACCCTTTGGAATGTGTATGGGCCATAGTCAGTGTCTCTTCGCCACCAGTACCTTTGTGCATATATTTTGTTTTATCCTCGTTTATGGTCAACTCCATGGCTGAAGCAGTGTCCATAAGTTTCCCAAAGGCTTCCATCAATTCCAATCAGGTCCTGGCAAGGATATCCAGGTCATCAGCATATCCCAATATCTGTACAGTACAGGTAAATATCGTGTGGCCTGTCTGGATTCCTGAATCCCGTACAACTTTCTCCAGGGCAGAATTAAAAAGGAGACAGGCCAGTCCATCCCCCTGTCTCAAGACTTTACTGGAGGGAAATGCAGCAGAGCAGTCAGACTGGATCCCTACCTAACACCTTTCATTGTCAACTTCACGAGACTTATCAGTTTGCTTGGAATGCCCATTTCTCTCATTGCCTCATACAGCTTAAGTCGTTTGATGCTGTCATATGCACTTTTAAAATCGACAAAAATAAATAAATAACAAAGTTAGAATACTTAAATGCTTTCTATGCTTCATTACTTAAAGTAAAAAAAAAATTTTGGAATTAATGAATGTTGATTGAAGCACACAAAACATAACGATAACTCAGCTCTCATGATTTATAAGAATTATTCAACTTCCTGACCACAAAGAAGACAAGAACACAGACTTGATAATCACAGCTTCATCACCTGCAATCTCAACCATGTCATCTGCATTGAACTGAAAGAAACTTTGTACCTGCATTGTTAGCAGATTCAAAAATCCCGAAGTTGCCACAAGAATTTTCATATTTTTCATACCTTACCAATAACAAGATCAGAAAAGGGGTTGAAGTCTTTCACTTCCCTAAGGAATCTAAAACAAGTATATATAAAAGCTATTGAGGTGCTGATTTCACGGGGTTTACAAATTCGCTGGTTCTGATATATTGGATTTCATGGAGTCTATTGGGTTTGGTAGTATATTCCTATTTTTCAATGCATTCCAGATTTTTTGGGTGGTAAAAGTGAGTCAAATATAAATCTCAGGTCAAGAAAATCAAGGTGTTTTCTTTTATCATCCATATTTACAGAGAAAAAATGACCTTTGGTTGCCAGAAGTCATTTTGAATACATCATTCTAAGACATTTTATGCTACATTAAGTATTATAATCATATTTTATATTAGACTAAAGTTATAGTTATTTTAAAGTTAAAGTTATACTTCTACAATATTGCAAAATACATAAAACATAATGAGTATTATGTTATGAGTATTATGGTATTACTTATGAAATTATAAGGATAGATTTCTTTTAACATGATGCTTATAACCTTCTTTACCCATTGGCAGGAGATAAAAATTAGTATTTATTCTGGGGTGTAGATAACCTTTTAGTCCACAAAACATTGTACTTCATCTATTTATTAGACGTTTCGACCCGACATGGTCATTTTCAATATATAATTATCTCATCATCCCACAAAGTGTAAACTTTTCTTTTTTGGAAGAATAATAGTTCCATTGTCACTAATTTAAAAAAATATGTTGGGTGTGTTCTATCCCATAGTCAGTCAATTAACTAAAGGACTAAAAGGTTTGCTACACCCCAGGAAAAATAATATTCAAAATCCAGTACCCTTGACACTAAATAAAAATTAGTTAAATGATCCTGATGGCATAATACCGGCTCTGCTGAAGCAAGGATTTCCGGTTATTGGGACCTACCAGCTGTAACTTCTTAGAGGTAGCCTTGCTTTGGGATATATCCCTCTGAAGTGGAGAGCATCCAAGCTCTGCTACCTCACAAAACCTGGCAAGGGGTCATATGATGATCCAAAAGTTTTTAGACCAATCAGTCTGTCATCCTTCTTGATGAAGACTCTAGAGAAGATCTTAGACAGACACATTAGAGAGGGCGTATTGACAAATAATCCTATACACCCACTACATTTTGCATATCAAGCAGGGAAATCCTGTGAGGTTGCACTTTTTAACCTGGTGTCAAGATTGGAGAAATCTTTGAAACAAGGCGAAACAACTGTAGGCATCTTCGTTGACATTGAAGGAGCCTTTGACTAAACGCCTCACAGCACCATAAGTAGGGCCTTAAGGTACATAGAGGTTGAGCCAGTTGTGTGTAGATGGATTATCTCCATGCTGGAACACAGAACTCTAATCTCTGAAGATGGTGGGACCAATCTGTGGATAAAACCCAATGGGGACTATCCGCAGGGTGGTGTTCCATCACCCCTGCTCTGGTGTTTGGTGGCGGACTCACTTCTGTCATCAATCAACAAGGCAGGCTTTTATGCACAGGGGTATGTGGATGATGTAGCCATTCTTATGGTAGGTAAACATCACTGTGTAGTCCCTGACCTACTTAAGACAGTAACGAACATTTTGTCACACTGGTGCTTGAACAATGGTTTGAGCATCAACCCGCCCAAAATCAATGTTCTGGCATTTACGAGAAAGTGGAATGTGGTAATGAGATTACCATCGCTCAATGGAATCCAGTTATGTTGGAATAACACAGTGAAATACTTAGGTCTGATGCTAGACAACAAACTGAGTTGGAATCAACACGTGGTTAACACGACTAACAAAGCCATCATCACTTCTGGATTTGGACAGGGAAGCACTAAAAGCAATTATAGCAGCATATACGAGTCATTGCAAACTAAATGCCCTGCATGTTCAGAGGACAAACACTCTATCATGTTATCTTCCTATGTGATAGGTTTGCAACCTTTGGTCTGGATAGAGTCTCTAACCCTAGGCCGATCGAATTAATCAACCCAGCAAACATACTTAAATTTGTGGGTTTAGCTAAGTTAAGATTATAATAATCACATACAATAGGGTGCACAATAGATCAAATAATGGTCACAGTACAACTTCAAGCCCACTTAAAAAAAAAAAGTGATGAGTGGAGGAAAGAAGCCACGGAGAATAATGAGGGTCAATAGAGTTGAAGATAAAGTCTTGGGACTAGTCGAGAACTTCAAAACCTGGGAGCGCACCAAAATGAAAACAGGTACATTGATTTGGAAGTGACCGAGAGAATCGGTGGTGCGGGCAGGATGTTTGAAGCGGTTAAGAGAGGATTTCTTAACTGAAGAGAAGTAGAAAAGGAAATGAAAGTGGCTGTATTTAAGTAAAAATTTCTCCCTATCCTCACGTACTCTTCAGAATCATGGACGCTGACAAAGAAACACCAATCCAGAATACAAGCACCAGAAATGAAATTTCTCAGGAAGATAAGAGGGCAAACAAAAAGAGACCGAGTCCGGAACACCACTATAAGGTCGAACCTGAATGTTAAACCAGCCAAAGAGCTGATTGAGGAAAACGGACTGAGATGGCTTGGACACCTGCAGATAGATCCTAGCAGAATTGCTAGTGAAATCTACCGAGCCAAAGTGGAGGGAAAATGAGGAAGAGGACGACCTAGGAAGAAGTGGGAAGAAGAGGTGAGGAAGGACTTTGAAAAGAGGGAACTCCATTGGAGCAGAAGAGCACAATTGCGGAAGACCGCCAGAGCTGGAGCTAGAGAATTCCTCCTGACACTGCTTAGGCGGTTATGAGGATTGATTATGATGATGATGTGACAAATCGTTATTAAATTAGACGAGGGAGGAAGATATGGACAAAGGTCACATCAAAACTAGTCAACATAGAATAATAAACGGTCAAAAAGAATATATCTATTAAAATCTGAAAATAAAAACTTTCATAATTACAATGCTTCTTTTATTGCATACAAGGAAGTAAAAATACAATTGAATTAAAATTTTAAGAATAAGATAATTGCTAAAAAAATAAATGAAAACATATGATTTATTATCATGTTTCTCATTACAGCCAAAATACCTCAGTGTATGCGATGATGGTAACCCAAAATGTCTTTGAAGGCCTTGGAACAGTAAGTGTGCCCCAAAGAAATACCATGAGTGGAAGTGGCAATGATAGGATTGTAGGCGATCGAATCTGGTGCAGAAAAATAATGAAGTAGCAAACAAGTTCAGAGTGAGACAATACGACGTACCAGATGGCCATGACAAGTCTCACAATCGGCGGTTGCGCCTTTTTATCTAGTTCATCGACCTCTTCAAAGTCCTGCATTGACATTGGGCTGCAAATATAATAACTTAACATTAGAAATAACTTAATCCAATACAATAAAATTGGGGTTCAAACAAATTTAGAAAAAATTATAATTTTAAAAAATTAATACACACATGAAAACATAAATTTTAATTTTAATTAGTTAGTTCTTCCTTAATTACTTCTTGTTGAAAAAAATGTAAAATAATAATGTTAGTTATAATTATAATGTTTGCTACTAGGGTGGAAATGATAGAGAAAAAAAGTTCAACTCCTAACATAAACATATTTTTTTATGTGGAAAATAGTTGACTTGATAATTCTAATAATAGTTTAAATTGACCAGAGGGTGCAGCAAAGATAACACAAAATAAGAAAAACATATTTCGTTGTGACGTTTTGGCCTAAGATGTAAGCCATCTTCAGGGCTGGGAAAGAAGCCCCCTATTGAAATGTTTCTTTGGGGGGTTGTGCCTTTTTATCTAGTTCCTCAATCTCTTCAAAATGGAAACCCCTAATTGAAATGTTTCTTTTCCAGCCCTGAAGATGATCTTGGTACAATAAAATAAGTTTTGCTTACTTTTAGTTACCTTTGAATGCACCCCCTGACCAATTTAATCCATTGTAATAATATTTATTTCTTAATGAGCGTACATTTTGTGTTATTTTATATTTCCAAAACAAATAACAGGGCAACCTATAGGTTCTAACCAGAGTGAACATAGGAAAATATAATTTTATATATAATATAAACCAATAGTTTTAATATAACATAGTATTCATGCAGGTATAAAGACAATTAAGAAAATATTAATCATTAAGGATAAAGATAAAGAGATAGTAATAAAAGTGTATAATAATTAATGTAAAATAAGATATTTGAACACTATGATATTAAGTTATTTACTAACATATAAATAAATTAATACAGAAAAAAAAGCTATATTACAAATAGAAATTTCAAGCAGAAAAAGAAACAAAAAAAATTTAAAAATTTTCATAGGCTAAAAAAAATACATGCTCTTTCTGTTTTCTTTATTATCATACTACTTAATAATTATTAAACTACTTGTAATTAAAATATAAATTTCAAAAAATAAACAGAAAGAAAATGAACGTTTATGTAAACAAAAATGCAAGGTGGTGAAATTAAACTCTTCTAAGTAAATGAAATTATTTACAATAAAAGACATATAGTCCCTTAATAAATGAATAAAGGAATTATTTTCACTCACTTTCAGGAATTAGAACATAAATGCTAATAAGATGGTTATCGATAGGAATTATTTTTTCTATTAAACTTTATATTTTGTGATAATCTTTTTTTTTTGATGGAAGAAAATGGTCGAGGCAAAGGCCAAAATAGATTCTTAAATTGTTATAAACTATTTATTAGAAACTAACAAATAGATCCATATTGCAGTTCTTTATAATCTAAAGTGTGAGTACCTTTTTTTTTGTTTTATTAGAATATATTTTAAGTATATAGCTACTATATTTTAACAAATATTAAAAACTTACATATTTAAGTATTTCATAAATATTAATAAATTAGCAACTGGAGATTTTTCATTATTTTCTTCTGGTGATTGCAAATAAATGTTCATCCCCTCTTCCCATTTGTTCATCAAAACACTCAAAATAATTTCTGATTGTCAATGTTTTAGTCACTCACTCTCTTCCGTCACACTTAGCCATCCACATGCTCCTGAATTTCTATTAAAAACTTAGCAAAGGCTGAGTTTATGAATTTCATTTCTTCATTGCATACTCTAATTTTGCTGGGTTTTTTCATGAAGATAGAAAACAATATAGTGCTAACTCCCCTAAGGATAGGACTTCCAAGGATCTTGTAAACAGAGCAACACAAACTCATTGCACGTCTTGCAGAATATATTTGACAAAGGCATGTCTTGCAGGCTATATTAAAAAATGTCACACAGCCTGGCATAGTGATTAGTGTAGAAAGCATAATGAGTGATGTTGGACAGAATAGACTGAATTGAAAGATAAAAAGTTGATTTCATTTCTTTAAAAAATGGAAATATATTTTTAAATTCATGTAATACATTTCCATTTGATTAATTTTGTAATCCTTAAATGTTTTTGAAAACTTAGTAAAAGACAAAAATATCTGATTGATTAGAGAGATTAAACAATATTTTATATTAATAAAGTCAACCTATTAAATTTTTAATCATGTAAAATTAAAAAACGAGATAAAAGAAAATTATGAAAGCATAATGATTAAAACAAGGCAATAATTGAAAAAATATGTTAGGATATCATAAGAAGAGAACACAAGAAACTATGAAGAACAGAAAAGTAATAATATCAAAATTGTTTGACATGCCATGACATGAATAACCAACCTTTCTTTTTTTTGAGTAGTTGGAATCTCTACTAGATCCTCGATATCTTCTTCATTTTTAGGACTGTAATAGGGACATACTGCTTATTTCGATAATGATTAAGTTTCCGTATAATTATTATAAAAAAAAAATTAAATAAACCAAATTTCCCTTAAAATAATAGCAAAATATATAACATTTAATATACCTTCATTCTTAAATTTAACGATTAGGTTCTTAATATATAAAGATTTACAACATAAAATCTAATAAATTACAACTACACTTCAGTAAGAGGCTGTCAAACCTCATTTTAAAAGATAATGCTAAGGGGAAAATAAAGTATCGTGAGTCATAAAAAAACAAAAACATAATTAATGTCTTATTAAGCTATGTTAACAAATAAGAAGTTAATAATTTACAGAAGATCTGAAATTCAATTAACAAAAATCTAGATTATTCCCAATGTTCCAACGACAAACTAAAATCTAGCGACATTTGCAAATTCTATATTATTATTATGGATGCAATTTTCTTTTAATTTCTTATTCAATCGGTAAAGCTAACAAGGCTGCATTTTTTCAACGATAAGAACAGAGATACATAATGAAGATATAAAAAAAAAAAATCAAACATAAAAACAAAGAACGTATGAATTAATTTAATAAAATGTATGCACTGAGTAACTGTATTAGAACTTCTTTTTTAATGTTGTTCTAAAAAACAACAATTTAAAAACAACAGAATAGGTTGCAGACTCAACAGCCAGGATAGGCAGATAGCAGACAAGACAAACATGGTGATGAAAAGCCTCCCTAATTATGGGGGTAACAGAATTAAATTAAATAATTTCTAAACAATGAACAAGCACTTACATGTTGCCAGGCACATTGCAGAGAAACATAAATACAAATAGGAAACATAAAATTACACAACTATTGGATTAAAATATAAGTGAAGCTGACAAAATGTAATAAAGAAAGTAAATCTTTATTTTGATAATGGACTTAATTTAATTTTCAACAATAACATGTTGAGATCTGCTACCTTATTGATGTTTAAATACAGCATTACATGAAATTAAGAATAAAATAGTACCTTGATTTCGATTTCAAAGTTAGTGTTCTGGGGAGAGGTTCCCACATCTTGGTCGATCCACGTCTGAAACCACTTCCAAAGTTCTTGATTGACTAAAAATAGATTATTTTGAAAATAGAGCATATGTTCATTCAATACTCAATAAAATATTCAATACTGATCCTCATACCTTCAGCTGTTTTTTCTCTATAGTTAAAGTTTTCATAACAAAACGGTAATCCCTTGAAAATTTGTTTAAATGCACTGTAATTGTAACCATAATGCTGTTGATAAAAGCAATAATAAATTTAATAATGCTTATTAATTTTGATTTTAATGAAGGAGCAGTGGGTTCATCTATAAAAAACAAAATAAAAAAACATGAAGATTCAGTATATAGACATACTGGATATTGTAAAGTAAAAAGTGAAATAAAAATTAAAAATAAAATTAATTAATTTTAATGTTACCTGAAGTTACAGATATGTCATCCTGCTCCCTGTAAATTAAAAAAAAATAAATATTCAACACAAACAGTTAACTATTTTAAAAACAATCTATATGGCAAAAAATATTAAATAAAATTCACATACATGCCATCATCTTCACCAAACTGAATTTTCTTTCTTTCTCTATCATCTTCAGACCTAAAATACAAGATAATATATGAACAGCACATATGATTTAAAATATAATTTATTTTATATACGGTATTTTAAGATTGTGAAACTAACTTATCCTTTTGATCTTCATGGCTTGGTCCTGGTTTAGGTTCTTGAGTTTCCATTATCTTGGTTAGTTTCTAAAAGGAATCATAATGTAGTTAACATTAAAGTTTTAATTAAAATATAATTTGAACTTAAATAAAATAAAATTTAACTATTACAATATAATTATTATATTAGACTTAGTTAATAAAAGACGAGTATCTTTGCCTTCTCTCACGAGTCATATAAGAGTAATATTAGTAGAAATGATAACAGTTACCTCTTTTAAATAATTCACATTAATGATTTTGCATTCTCTATTTTAGCAAAGACTATTTATCAACTGGGTTCTGTATCCTGTCTAGAAAAAAAAACTGTTTCAGCAACAAAAGGAACTTCTCTTCTGCATGTGGTTTATAAAATACAATACACGATCATCAATAGAAAGCAAGTGGTCTAGACCAGTGGATCCCAACCTTTTATGAACCATGTCCCCTAGTTCAAATAAAATTCCTACAATGTTCCCTTCCCTTGCACAATTAAATTATAAGGGCATATGAAAAAAAAAAAAAGTATTATATTGAAAACAAAACATTTAATTTTACCATCACAAGATACGTTATAAGTTTCAGTTTAAAGTAAAGAAGTACTGGTAAGAGAAAAATAACTAAAATTAAGACAGAATTTTTCATTTTTCAACTGATTTTGCACCCCCCTGACTTCTACTCACACCCCAGGTTGGGAACCACTGGTCCAGACAGAGAAAGAAATTAGCAATTGCCAATATGGTTTAAAAGTAGAGGAATCCACCACTGATTAAATGCTTGTTGGCCAACATATGATAGAAATGATAGACACTGGAATAAAATATCAACCAACTATTAATAGATTTTCAGCAGTCATATATTTCGGTGAACAGGCATACCTTGATGAAAGACAAGTACTGTAGCAGTATTGTGAAAAATTAATTCGGCTAATAAGATTAATTTTGGAGAATATTAGATGCTGAGTAAAATTTCATGCATTATTCTATGAGGAATTCAGGATAGCTTCAGCTAAAATGAAGGAAAATACAAAGGCATCCATTCCCTTCAATGTGTGTAAGAATAAAAAAAGTGAATGCAATCAGAACTAAATCAGAAGCTCTTGACTCAAGACCTGTCATGCATGGATGATGTGGAGATCGCTGTGAGAACCCCATCAGCACTAGAAATGCTGTACAAGGCTTTCTTACTCTTTACAGTATATGGTTGGGCACACAATCTGGAATAGCTGGAGCAAGCAAAAGGAGCTTTTTACTTATATGAACTTATCCTTATTGAATGGCAGAGGAAGTGGGATAAATACAAAACTGGCTAAGTTACACATCAGTTCCTTCCAGATGTCAGTAAAAAAATACATAAAATTATTGGCTTGAGACAAATTTTTGGGTTTTACAGATCCTAATAGACCGCAGAGACATAAATTCAAAGCTAAGCTTTTTCCACTGAACAAAATACCCTAATTCTAACCGTGGAGCTGTGGAAAACATAAAACATATCTTATTTGACTGTTTGATATACATCAGGATATCCGACAAGCTTAAAGAGTAAAATTGTCTCAGGTGAAATGGCCATTCCAGTACCTGGAAAAAAATCTGAAAGATTTACACCTTAAAAAATTTTACAAAGTTAATTTTTCAATGAAAAATAGCACATAGCAAGTAAGACTGATAATGAATGATGGTTAGAGATTGGTAAACTATAACAATAAATTTGTATAAGTATGTTGTAAGGTTCAGGAAATTTAGTGCAAATGTAGTAGTGTAATGGTATGTGAGTATGAAACAGTATTCTAAAGTTTTGCCAACAAATGGAAAAACTCTCATTCTGAAAAGCCCTATGGGTAGAAATAAAGAAGAAGAAGAAAAAGAAACAGAAATAGGCCCACCAGATATATATAGAAAATCACTGAAGCTTGGCTTTTAAGTTTAAAGAATTTAAATTAATGCATAAGTTAAGTGGTTCATAATGCGAGCAAGCTTGATTGTTAGGTTACCTAGCTTGTCTGCTATACGGAAAGTTTGGGTACCAGGCTTATGTCCATGCAGTAAATGCTATGTTAAATAAATAAGAATTAATTGCTAGCATAGGAATGTCCTGAAGTACAGCGGAGTTAAAAAGGAAAACAGAGAGAAAGGTATACATATAAACATAAATATAATTTTGGTTCTAGTGAAAAGCATACATAAATTGATTATTAGTACTGCTTTGTGACCACCTAAAATGCCTCCATTACTGGGCAACTTAAAATGGTATCCTTGTAAGTTTGGGACAACAAAAAATGTCTGTATGATAAATAATGATTTTTTGTTTAGCTCTTGAGCATTTCAAGTTGATTTAGGAATATAAGTCCTCAGTGCCAACTGAAAAAACAGAAAATTCCAAGCCATTCTAATACTATCCTTACCACGTATGCGGATTACACATGTCTGTTATCAGTTCTTCAAACCACATACAGTTGCAGCAGTAAATGAAGTATGTATCAAGTATTAAGGATTTGAACCAATGAATATTATGCTACCTTATTTTCCTAGTAAATTAAAATATTCCTCCAAAAATTTCATAGACATATTTATGTTAAATTAATATGCATTTATGATTAAAATGGATATTTTAAAGATGTATTAAGAAACTAAATCTGAGAGCCCATATAATAAATCTTCCAATTAACATAACATTACCTTCAATGATAGTTAATGCTTTAACTATCATTTCAACATATCCTTAGAATAAAGTTGAGGCTAAAATTTAAGTAAAAGTTTCTACAGTAAAACCAGGGGCAATTAAATGATGATAGTAAAAAACATTAAATAAGTGCATTTCATGGTTGAGCATTAAATATTAATATAATGAAAAGCAGTTAAAATGGCATGCAAAATGTGAACTAGCTACGCACCAAAAACAAATCAACTGAATATGTAAGTGTAATAATATAATAAAAAGTTAGTTGAAACAAAAAAAAATATTATTTGATTATAAATAAGTAAACAAATTCACAAAAATCAATCAATACAGTCCACATTCTAGTAAAGTATCTATTAAATAGTTAAAATAAACTATTTCTAAAAATAATAAACTAAGTCTTAGTGCTGTATGAAATTTGTCTTTGTACTTAAAAGATTTTATCAATCACCATAAAGTTTTTATGTCTTTTTAAAAGAATAAAACCGTCAGTTTCTGATAATCTTTGGCGTAATGCAACCCAAAAAGTATTGGGAGTTTTGAAATCATGGTGCGGATATTTAAAAAGAAAAACTCAATAATATTTTTTAGAGAAACATTATGAAAATTATTATGTAACAAACAGTAATAAAAATAATTAATAAATATCATACAACTCTGTTTATAAGATAATAGGTAGATAAAAGATAGATAGTCCACAATTTGTTTGAGTTATCTGTAGTGTAATGGTTAGCATAATAATCTTTTATGCCCAAGGTAGCGGATTTTCAGCCCGGCATGTGGCATTAGGATTTTTTAAGAGAAGTAAAAATCCATGTTTTTTTTTCAGAACAAGAATAGGAAAAAAGAAACTAGAGTAAGCAATCAAAATACAGAGATGGCGCATTATGAATTATAATACCAAGGAATGAGGAATGATTATTCCAAAGACAGAAGTAAACATGAAGAAATAAAATTAATATGGTGAATTCTTTAAAATTATCTTAATAAGCAGTATTTGAGGCTGTTAACTTTAGCAACCATGAGTCCAAGACGCTGCCAAAATGGAGGATGAGGGAGAAAATATGAGTTGGAAGTTTCATAGAAAGAAATGTTGCAATGAACAGCCACGACGCACCTTAGGAGGTAATTATACAGTCCATGTAGGAATGGAAAATTCAGAAAGGATTTTTAGAATATCCTTATATTTTAAGTAGCGATTGATAGGGATGAAATTAAAGATTAGCAATTCCTATTTTATCAGTAATTCAAATAAATTAGTTATAAAATTAATTAAAAAATATTATTTTTGTAATTTTGCTTTTATTTCAAAACCTAATTATTACTGATAAATAAACTGTAAAGTAGTAACTCACTTGGGGTGAGTCAGGAAGGGAAGAAACACTCTTCTTCAAAGGTTTAGCAGTAGAGGGCAGAGGAACAGAACTTCGTCGGACACTGTTCTTTCGGGCAATTTCATCCATCAATAAAACTTTGTCAGCCGCAGTATCCATGTCGGTTTTCATCAAATCCCTTAGGAACTGAACACATACGCACAAAACACAACATGCAACAAATTCCATGCTTATGACCCTCTCAATAAATCTACAAACCATCAATTCCAAAACCACAGCCAAATTATTAGAACAAATAGAGCATTGAAATCATATCAATATGATATGTACAACTTAAGGTGGTTTCAAGAATTTATGGTATTAATGGTAACACTAAACATCTCAAGTGATTACAAGAATTCAGAACCAATAATAAGCATAACATATCACAAACAGATAAAAATGTAACAAATACTGAGAAAAAAAAAGTGTTGGTCTGTGCCAAATGCTTGTCTATTTGATTACGCTACTGGTTATTTTATTTAATTTTTTAATGTCTATTTTTGTTTAAAATATATCAACAAAAAGTTTCTTGCATAAAGATATTAATATCATACTGAGGAACGGAAAACCTTTCAATGCTCAAACCATTTGGGAATTATATTCTTGGAAAAGATAGAAGTGAATTCTGCTAAAAAAGAAAAATGCTAACTTTAGTATAAATTTTATACATTAGCAAAGATTATTCAAACAAAAGTTCTTATGATTTTGAAATTTTTCACAATCGAAAATTCTTGTATTTTATAAAATGTATAATTCAATATATTTCCTATTGAGCATGACCAGAAAAATTAGATAAGCTCAGAGCTCTGGGAAAAGTAAGAAAATTTGTTATTTTTCGTTGATGTTTGTCGAAAATAATATCTTCGTAAGAAGTCAATTAATAACTATCAGAATCATTATAAGTTATCAGCATTAAAAAAAGAAACTTCAGCAGATACTCATTATTGTTTTAATTTGATAGATTTATAATTATGTAATGGATTGTCTATCTGTTTGTATCTTTTTGAGCTGCAGATACTCATTATTGTAGGTCATCTTCAGAACAAATGGAAGGAGAGGCAGCTATGCGAACCGTAAAACTATAACTCAAACTAGCTTTTATGACTGCAACCTCCAGCTAATTCCATCCTTCATTATCAATATTTAAAAAAATGCATCTTATTACGTATAGTGTTGGTCCAACGAATCCAATTCTGTTTCACATAATTATCAATATTTTTTTTCAAAATGTTTTTAAAAATTGAAATAATCAATTAATATAAAATTTATACCATGAGAAAAAACAGAATTAATTTAAAATTTAATTTTTTAATGTTCGTTATATCAGTCACATAAGCAAATAGTGAGCTATCTTTCCTAATATTTTAAACTAATCTATTATAAAGAAATATTATAATTTGATGATATAATTATTCACAACTCAAGTTATTTTCAATATAAATGGTCTAGGCTATTGGACTTAAATTATATTTTTATACACCAAAAGAAAAACTCAAGTTATGCGAAAATTCAAGGTAGACATTGGAGCTTGTGCCAAATATCTATTCAAAAATAAAACTATTTGGCACAAATTGCCAATTTGATAGATAAGTACAGTTTGTGATATGTTTTTAAATACAATAATTAATTTTGTTTTTATTTTATTTTCCATCTTACTACACAATTATGAAATTATTTTGTAATACTTTTATATTAAACTTAAAGATAATTTGATAATATGAAACAAATATCTTCAGCTCCAGCGAATAATTGGTCAAGTCTAATTTTTTCCGAAAGCAGGTGATTGTACTATGGGAAGCAAAATCGTATTATTCTTGTATTCTTTGGTTTGAAATGGAGTTTTTATATACGTAATAGGTCTGCTCAAGCCAATGCCTGATTTCAAGCCACTTATGCACTACAATGAAGACACGATTCCGCTTCAACAAGTACAAGAAACTCTGGACCAACTTAGGCTTAACCCCAATTATTCACCAACACTGCAGATATATTAGCTAGTAAAACCTGGTACAGTATTAATTATCATTAATATAAAATGAAAAATATCTATGTATTTCATAGGATGTAATTATTAAAACAAATACCCATTCACAATTAAGACAATTTTAAAAAACTGATTTTCTTTCCCTAGTTTTTGCAAAAGATTAATCATTATTTTCTTTGAGTTGTAAGTCTCCAAATTAATAAAAATGAATTTCTAAAGTTCTTATACCAAAAATTATTTTATGAAAATAAAATAATTTTATAAAGAAATGGTGAATGCTCTAGAAGTCATGTTAGACAGGAATCAAATTCCACAAACAGAAAATACAATCAACATAGATCGCCATGGGTAATAGCAAAAATCCGATAATTAATCTTGTGGTTTATCAAAATTTATCATGATCATTTATTTTTCACCCATAGTTTGTAAAGCTATAAAGTTTTACAATGCCTATTTTAAAATGGACAATTCCTTCAATTGAATAAGTAAGAGAAGAAAACAATTAACATCTACATCATAAAAAAAATTTATGAAACAAGGTAACCAAAATTGAAAAAATAAAAGAATTTCAATTTTAAAATGAATTTCTGAGAGTAATGAAATGATAAATGTTTAATTATTTTATTTGAAAAGAAAAGATATGACCAGGACCGAGACTCGAACCCGGGACCTTCACCTCTCCGTGGTGACACCTTATCCATCTCGGCAATCCTGGCTTCGCTTCACGGCCAGCCATATCTCCTCTTTTCAATTGATCCTACATCTCCGTGTTCTCGCACTTTGCGATGTTTACACGGGGAGAATGTTAATTTAACATTATTTTATTTTGGATCTAATTGACTTTAAGTTGTTAAAATAAATTATGATAAATATTTAAATGTGATAACAAATAATGTTTTAAATAGGAGCAATAAGTGCTAAAGATAAATAAATTTTGAATTCAAATTTTTAAATAAGACTAAGACAATAAAAATATAAACACTAAATTCAAACATTAATAATTTAAAATAGCTAATAAATGCAATATTTAATACCCATTGGACACTACACAGCCTTGAGAAACATGCATTTTCAATTTTTGCAGATAATTTTCATAATAAGATTTTACCTTTCCAATGCTTTGCCTTTGCTTATCAACTTGTACATCGCTATCTTCTGAGGAAGATTCACTCTCGCTGATAGCATCTAATTCATCTTCAAAGTCATCAAACATGTAATAATCTCCTGATCTGATAGCTGTAATTTTAAATAATTTTTAATTAAAAATAGTTTTAAAAGTAACTGCTATCAAATATTACTATTATCTTAAGAATATTATGTACGCCTAAAAAAAAATACAAACTAATCATGGTTCAGCATAAATAAAACTGTTTTTTTAAATGTTTTTAATTAAGAGAGTAACTAGTGTTTTTTCTGTGTGTTTAGATAGAATATTAAAAACAGTATGGGAATCAGTAGACAAATTAATTATTTAATGAAATAGATTAATATAATTAAATAAGAACTTCTATATTTCAACATTATAATAATAGTTAAATATTCAGACACTTTTGATATTTATAAAATCATAACAACAAAGTGAAGAAACTTAGGGAGAAAAAATTACTTAGCTGAATTAGCTAGTTAATGATTCCCAACCAGGTCCTTAACATATTTTATAGGAAAGACAATTTTAAATCATTATTTAAGCTTGAATAAGTTATAGATAGAAGAAATGGAAATGGAATTATGCAAGTTATTAAAGGATAAACTTATTAGTAACATGATCAAACCCAATGCAATAAAGATTTATTTTTTATTAAACACAAGCAACTAAATGCAATAAAAAATAACATGAATTATAATTCAGCTCTAATGAATCATGCAGCAATATGAAGAAAAATAGTTTAATATACAATTAATTAACCAAACTTATTTATGCATAAAATATACAAGAGGATTTATGATATATGAGAGGAAAATAGTTGACTGGATGATAAAATGGAGAACGGAGATAGTTGGGGGGTGCAGTCAAAAAAACACCAAATAAGTACTAGACTTATATTTAGTTAGTGCCGACGTTTCTTAGTTTCTGTTTCACGTTTCTTAGGATTGTTGCTTAGCTGGTTCACCCAGCCGCTTCTCCCAGTCGCCCTGAAGATGGCCTACATTGTAGGCCCCCATATACATTCGAAACCCCCCAACTATCTCCGTTCTCCGATTTATGATATAAATTATTAATTTATCACTTAAATGTTTGAATTGTTTATCACTTAAATGCTTGAATTGTTTATCACTCCCCATAATAAAAAGCTGTGATTTCCTATATTAGAGATTATTTTTTATAAACATTTTAGCTTTTCAAAGATATATTATACATCTACTATCTTATTTTCAGAAATTTGTTTCCAATGTGTGAAAATATTTCTCTTTTATTTATTTATCAAATTCCTTCATAGTTAATTTTTTTTTCCCATTTACTGCTGTTAGCAATGAGAGGTGTTTGGTTATAAAAAAATAAGAAAAAAAGACTTTTGAGAATTAAAATATTCAATCCTTATCTGTATATTTTAAATAGCAATAAGATCTATCTGATATTAAAGAGCATTTAATTTTACATTGATATAATCAGTTATATGAAAATTGAGCTTTTTTAAAGAAAATTGAAATAACATGTAAATGATAAAGAGTAATAAATCTGGTACGACAATTTTATTTTGGTAATAAAGTTCCTATAATATCACACATTCATACATATGTTAAATATAAATTTCAGTTTTGTACAGCTTTCAATTTCGAAGCAAGAAACACACATCGATTTTATTAAGAAAGTTGCGGTCATATCACATATTTATGCTTATCTTCAATGTGCAATCTAGTTTTGAGCAACTTTAAATTTTGGAGCTGCACTTAAGATACACATAATTTTGTTTTAAGACTTTAAATATCTGGACTTAGGAAACATTAAATTATGTGTATTTTGGTTTGAAAACTATGATTAAAAATGTTCACACAATACTTTCCTTTATTATTTCCTTGAGATAAGAGTAACTGATGATAATAAGATGATTCATGAAATGTGTAATACAAAATCCCAAACCCTATAAGGGCTATTTCAAAAAATATAATCCTAGTTACTAACCAAATGGAAAAGAAAGAAGCTTTTTTTTTTTTTTTTAAATTTATTTATTGATATTTACAACTGTATTACAATTATACAACAAGTAAATAGAGTGCGTGTTACATAATGACATGAGAATGAAAGTAGAGAAACTACCCACTGGTAGTACTCAAATAAGAAGGTCACGTGGCCATCTTCTTTTCAGACGCCTCGGAGGATTATCGGGAATTGAAGAGGAAGCTAGGTTTGAAACTAGAGGGTTTAAGTGGGAATGAAGTTTGCTATGAAAGGATAGATACCGGGTTCGGGCCAAATCAGCAACAAAAGGAACATTAAGGTCGTTATGGATGACTTTATTCTTGATAAAATAAGGAGCATTGAGGATTTTACGAAGGATTTTGGATTATAGGGATTGGATACGAGAGGAATTCGATGGCTTAGTGGAGCCCCATAGCTCTACTCCTTAAGTCCAAATAGGTCGTATGATGGTCATGTAGATGAGTTTTTTGTAGTTAATTGGGAGCTTAGAGCGTTTGTCTAGTAAGTATTGAAGTAGCCTGAAACGTCGAGCGGTTTCTTGTCTTTTCAGTCTTGTATGAGGATTCCAGGTTAATCATTTGTCGAGGTGCAACCCTAAGTATCGGATCTGTTCTACAGGCACCAGTGGGATATTATTAAAGGATACTGAAGGGCAGGAAGTCATTGGTTTACGACGTAAGGTAAAAGTGATTTGATGTGATTTTTGAGAATTTATTTTAATTCTCCAGTTTTGGCATCATTCTTCAAGATCAGTGATATGGGATTGGAGGCTTTGGGATGCAATAACTGGATTGGTGTTGACTGATAATACACATGTATCATCAGCATATGTGGTAAGGATAGTATTAGGATGAGTTGGGATGTCAGCTGTATAAACTGTATAAAGGATTGAGCCAAGGATACGACCTTGAGGAAGAAAGAAGCTTAGCTTAACTACCAGGGAGATTGGAATTGTTGAAATAGAGACATTAAGCTTACAGAGAATTTATTCAGCAATGGTATGATTTGGCTTTCTTAAACATAAAGAACAAGATATTATTATCATCTGAAGAAGAAACAATTATAAAAACTACTAAACTAAACATTTTCTGTTCAAAACAAAATAACAACCTATTATGCCCAAGATTGCGGGTTAGCAGCCCACTAGGTGTCCTTAGGATTTTTTAAAGGGAGTAAAATATCCTTAGTTGTACTGTCCTTGTGTTGAGGAGACATAAAATGGCGGTCCCTAACCTGAACAATGTTAGATGCTCATCAAATATCTTTATCCTAGTTATACCTGAATAGGCAACATTTAGGACTACCACTGTAGCATTGTCCAATTAGCCATTGGAGCATAAAGTGACATTAAACAAAACAAACAAAAGTTCATAACTTTCATAACAATTATCGTTAATATAATTATAAATATACTACATCAATATGTTACGATCTTGAATATAACATTTTAAACACACATTTGTGGTGCTTTAAGAGAATCAAAGAACTGGAGATGACTATATAAGAAAATATTCAACTTGACAATTGGTCCAAACACAATTAAAAAAAAAACCGTACCACTACAACCCGTGAATGGGTCTGAGGTTCAGTACATGGTAGAAACTGTACTGTTTCTTGGATAACTGTCATGCAGGGAGGTTATTTATCCTAGATCATGCTCAATTGCCAGATTTCTCTCCTTATTTTGGATACCAACTTTATAGTGACTGGGTGAGCCCCAGAAGGGTCATATATCCCATATGATTGGTCCCTAACAGACTAAATAAAAGTCTTACTAGCAGCAGGATTTGAACCAGGATTTTCAGCATGACAACTTATGCTCTACCACTGAACGACTCTGCTACCTGTACCAAACACAATTAGTAAAACAATTTTAGAAAGTTCAAAATGGACTGGTAGCCAAAGAAAATTGATAAAAAAGAAAACTTCTTAAGATGGAGAGAGAACAAGTAAGTCATAGATGGAGATACAATTGCAGTTTTGCCAAGACATAAGATCATGATATACAAATAAATCATTAATAGAAAAGAAGCTAGACATGGCGTTGCTACAATTCAAAATTGTTTTTGACAAAGCAATGTTCCTTATCAGTAGGTACAGCCATGATATGATGACGGTCTCATGAAAACATATATCGAAAATTTCTAACAAATTAAATTATAATTTCCTTTTTTCTATTAAGTTAGGTTTCATTTAAGATTTCTATATAGTAAATGCACATGAAATATATTCATATTGATGAGGAAAATGTTAGCTATATGTATCTTGACCAATTTTAATGGAGGGAGGGTTAAAAAATTAGAAAAAACACATTTTTTTTCTCAGCTCTGATAATGGCCAAATAACTAGGCTAAAACGTTGCAACAAAATTTTACTTATTTGTATAAAATTTATTAACCTTATACCCCACTATTTCTAACATTGCTTTAAATATATTTATAATTATCACTTTACAATGTATAAAGCAACCAATATATACAAATATACAAAATGAAAAGATCCAGCAGATTGATAATAAAGCAAAGATGATAGAAATCTGTTAACAAGAAAAAGTGTGACCATGAATAATATGAAAGTTAGTAAAAGGAAACCCCACTGCCATCTGTAAAGTTAGTTTACGTTACCCTTTATATTTCTATATCTGGGAGGAACAGATCTCAATCTAGTGGAGCCATCAACTGCATCACCCTTCACTGATAAAAACAACTAATTGTATCATGAAAAGTTTTTAAAGATAACAGAACATCATCATATTATAATCATAAAACAGAAATTTTCAAGGAAAAGAAGAATATTTCTAAATAACATAAAAATAACAACTGTACTTTATTACTTTTGAGATGAAACTAATTCAGCTAACGTTTTACTGAGTGAACAAATAAAGGATTGCATTACTTTTTAATATAACAGCTCATTTAAAAAATTATACACCAACATATAAAATTATTTATCTTGTCAATGTAATTAAATTCATCTTGAATATGTTGCTGAATATTTTTGTATATATTAATGTAATAATATTAGTTAATCAAAATAAAATTAATCTAATAACTATTTTCTCATGATCTAAATAACACTTACTTGTAAAATTTATGAATGATGGCTTTAATATATAATAATGGCTTATACTTGGTCAAAATTCAGATCCATTTTAAATTAATAAATAGTGTTTGTGATCAATTGGAATGAATAATCAGCATACAGCCAGGCTTTCAGAATAAAAAAATATTACACAAACTGCACACTGATTATTCATTCTATCGAGATTATGTAACATAACTAACACTTTTAAAAGACAATATGTAAAAATCAAATAGCATATTTGATGAAGCATCATTGTCATATCACATCTTGAGACATTGATGATACTCAAGGATTCACATTTTCTGATTAATTTATACCTACAAACTTGATTCCTTTCCAGGTTTCACACATATAGTATCATTAATAGTAATTTACTAATGAAATAAATTAAATGGAATGTTTTCTTAGAAATACTGATAAGAAAGTATAGATATCGATGAAATAATAAAATATAAAATGTTTGCTCATATTTTGATTCAAATAAAATATTTGAACTCCTTACCTAAAAGGTAATTCAAATAATTAAACTACAGAGGTCTAAGTTAAAATTTACGGTAGCCATTGAATATACTTGAACTGCTTATATTATTAATTATAAATCAATAAATATAATAATAGAAACTTTGAATAATAGATTAACATAACCAAAAATAATTTACATGGTATAAAAACAAAATCATTCATTTGAAAATAAAGCATTTTCCACTAAACATTCAATGGAGAAGATAACTAGAAAACTACTCACATACATGCAGACGATTACAACAAGCACACTATATCATTTCAAATATTTATTTACAATACTAGGAAATATACAATTTTTTTATACATCAAACAAAATTTCTCTTATTCTATATTCTGATTTAAGCATATCAATTTGCATATTTATCACATTATAAATAATAGTAAGGTTTAATAAAAGTAGTTGTCAGGACTAACAAATGCTAGCTTCTATTCACCGAACTCTCAAATTCTCAAAACCTAAATCCTTGAGATCAAACAAGTTATGCTAGGCATAACAACAATGCAACAGAAATTATTAGTTTTTTAATAATTTAACAAGTTAACAAAGGTATTATTGTCTTATAAAGAATAATTATCTGTTACCCATTACATATAGCTGCTAACAGTGGCTTTATCTGTGAATATTTCATTTCTACCAATTGGCTTTAATTAGTGCAAATTTATGTTTAGATATAATACTTATAATAACTTGAGTTAATAATTCCACATAGTGAGGCTTTTAGAATAGAATTTTTATTAATAATATACAGATAATTGCAGTTTAGTTTTTAATTTATAGCCTAAAATTGTCTGATCATGGGGTCCCACACTACATAAAGTCAAAGTCGAACAATAACATTACAACTTAAATGCAAATTTATTGTATAAGTTTTAGGAGTAAATTCGAAACTCTTAAATAATGCAAAATGATTGATAAAAGTGGTAGGTATTTGCTGTTTTTCAGTTGAAAAATGAGATATGCACTGGTTATTGTCTTTAAACTTCTTAGTTCATGTTTACAAAACTATCATCCTTCCCGGTGATAGTGCACAAATAATAATAATTGTTAGCTAACTTCAACTGCCCGATAACTTCAAGGCAAGAGCAATGAATCATTCTTCTCTCCTGCATTAATGGAAATACAAATATTGGTTCTGAGATTTCTAATGCTACATATTAGAATAACCAAATAATGAAAAACTAAACATCCATTTTGACATCAGGAGCATTTCATTATTTCAGAGTATTTATATTAAAAAAATTTTTTTTATAACTTATGTATAATTATTTCAAATTTCAAACACTGCATATATACATTTATGTTAGGCTATTCAGTATTACAAGACTTACAATCTACATTGTGTTAATATGTTGATAAAACAAAATATGTTGGTTTGCAAGTTGGATATTATTTATTGAACCTAGGGTCATCTATTAATGGAAACTTTGAATATTATATTATTCATTAAAGCTATTAAAATGTAATATTATCTGAAAGTTAATCATAATCCGATTCTTGGTTATTTATTCATAATTTTGAGATTTTATTAAAAGGAAAAAAGAAATTTTTAACTAGAATACTGTTGAAATTGTATTATAATACTAATTTTAGGTTTTGATTTAGTCAGGAAACATCTAAGCTAAAATTTGAAATCAAATATAAATATATTTAAACTGTCACGATTGATTAGCTTGAAGTAATACTATTTAAAGAATATGATATCAACAATGGGGTTAAACCAATGCACGGTCCTGATCCTACATCTGTCGATTTTCATTTGTACAAATTTTCTTCTTTTTTTTTATTCATAATTTAATTATATTCTTCAAATTAAATTAAAAAGACCCAAATTTTTGGTCAAACAAAAACAATAATAATAAATACGTTTAACATAAAACTAAATAGGCAACCAAAAGATAAGTTACTGTTATAGATTTTCTTTAGGGATTAATTTAGTACGATTTAAACAGTAAAATTTCTGATGTAAACCAACATTATTTCCATTTTACTCACCACTTTTAATCATAATATAAGAACTGTATATATTTACATCGAGCTATAGATGATCTTTTGCTGAAGTAGCTAAGGCGATCCTAAAATCATGAAAATATAATTTAATAACACTGTACAGTTATAGCATCTGGTGATTCAAGCAAAGCAACTGTGCAACAAAACACAGATGAATAATACGGTACATGTATGATGCGACTTTGGCGATATGCTTGAGATGATCGACTGCCGAGGTGTAGAAAGGCTGAACCATGGAGGTCTTGCTCTCACTACCGCACCATATGGTGGAGGAGAGAAAACAGGATATGAGTCGTCAAGAGATGGCTGAAATTCTGATGGAGAGCCAAAGGACATCCTTTGAGGCTCGAGGTAGCCATCCAGAGAGCGTGAGAGAATGGCTGATGTAGGAGTAGGAGGTTGGAGAAATCGTGGTGGACTATCTTCTTCAATTGGAGTATGGAAGCCTTGTGGTGAAGAAAGGCTTTCACTACCATCTTCTGCTAAGGGTGCGCTACCTCCACCAGTGTCACCTTCGCCTTCAAGAACAAATATACTTTTTCCCGATAGCTAAAATGTTAACAACTGCCACATTTTCGTTTATTTTGAAATTTTCCAACAAACTTCGTTCAAAATAGAGACTAAAATAAGTGTATAAATTAAGAAAATATCTCATTAAGAATATATTAGCTAAATGTATTGAACATAATTGAGGCCTTTTATGAACTCTAGATGATGGATTGAGGTGAACAGAAACTTAATATAATTAGGTACATTGGGATCTCTATAGTTTTAACAATAATAAAAATAATAACCATCTTGATCTATAAGTACTTCATATAATGAATGAAATAAAGAAGAAAACTTTTTTTTAGTACCTTGGAAATGATTCGTAGGCTCTTTATAAGTTGGACCTTGTAATTTCTTTTGAGAAGCTTTGATCCTATCCATTTTGTTCTTTATCTTCTCCAAAATTCTCTTTTCTGTTTCTTGCTGCTCAAAAATCCTCTTTTGACTTAATTCTTCAATCAGTTCAGCTCCTCTAAACAAAAAAATATCAGCTTAAATACAAAAAAATATTAAATATAAATCAGCAGTTTAAACTGAATTGAAATTTATTAACCCTACTATAATCTAGCATTTAACAAGCATATCTTTTTAGCTAATTCATAGTACTTCTTTTTTCTAATGTTTAAAAATGTAATTGATAAAAAAGGATTTTGTAATTCTATAGGATTGGCAAAAAAGTGATTTAGTGATTTAGTTACACCAGTAAATAGTGTTTTCTTTCTTTAATTATAGAATTGTTTTTCTTTTTAGTTTTGACAGCCGCTTTTAGTTTATTATAAAACCCAATTCCATGCAATTTTATTTATAACTTTCAGTTTGTAGTCAATTTTAACCTGGAATAAAAATAACAATTTTGGACACATTTTACTTTACTTAAGGTAAGAAAGTGGCTGAAACTCAACTTACGCTAGAATTGGTTTAAAAACTTTTGTTCTGAAAAACACCACCATAGGCCAACATCGCCCTCCCCCCAGTAGTCGCGTAGGATCTCAGAGATGATTCAGCTAATGTCAAGTTAATCACTTGCCCAGAAGAAAACCAAAACTACACTGGCATGTAGCTCCTACTAGGGCAGGAGGATAGAAGGAGGGAGGGGTTTGCAAGTTTGAACATATTCTGGCAACAACCATAAATGTTTCTCTGGAATCTCTCAGATGACATGCGATTACCGGAGTGTTAAGGATAAAGAATATAAAATTTATTATAATATTGCATTACTAAAACAGTTCAAAATTGTAACAATGTTAAAAATTCTTCTTATATATTGTTAATTAATTTTACTTTTAGTCGTTATGAGGTAAAAAGTTTCAAATAAAAATATTAGTTAAAAGACCAAATTTTCTTTAATAATAAACTTTTTTTCCACTAACCTTGATGCAAGAATGGACATGGCTTTTGCTTCATCGATAATATGGAAGAAATAATAACTATTAAACAGCCGGCGTTGCAAAATGAGAAAAGTGAAGCAAAGACTGTCCCAAAAAAGGCCAATATCACCTTGATAAACCTCACATTCAATAGGATCTGTAATAGATAAAATAAATATCAAGAATCAATGTGAAAGAAATTAAGCTCCTCCCCACACTATGATATATATCTTTCATTGTAATATACTCATCTAGTATTAGCCATCCTAAGTTTGAAGCAAATCACTGATTAATTAAAAAAGTATAATAATAAAATATATATAATTATAATAAGAATAATTAATTAAGAAGTATAAAAATAAAAGAAAAATAATGTTGTTGTTGTTATAAGAAAGTAATATAGGTTTTTAATTGAGTGATATAAAAATTACTCTATTTTCTGCTCAAACTTTGAAGAAAATAAAATAGTTAAGTATATTTTGTTTAATCAAAACCATAACATTTTGTTTGAACTTTTTGGTATTTTAGAGACTTGAGAAAGTGGTTAAAGTGGCATTGTTTATCAAAGAAAATTAAATGCAATGTATTGGGGTTTTTCTCATATCTTGAAATAAGATATATTATGCCAAGCATTAATATTACCAAAAGCTCCACGAGGAGTTGTTGATTGTGCACCAAACTTCTTTATGCAAGCTATACCAAGAAGTTGGACAATCCAACACGCGTTGTCTTTCAAGTATTGTATATATAGGCAGCCCAACATTTGAAGAACAGTCTTGATAAATATAACAGCAACATTGAAAACTATTAACCAGTTCCACCTAGAAAAACCATAATACAATATTTAACAATAATTAAAATGAAACATACTCAACATTCCTAGTATGGTTTCGAAACCACTAGGAAATGTTGCCTTTGCTTTTTTTACAGGACTCAATTGAAACTCAATCCCTGACTACATAGCCAACTCAATATCAACAAATCTTTGGATGCCAATGTTAGCCACTGTGATGCAACTATTTAAATTATATTAAACAAAGGCATACTCTTCCATTTAGAAATGAGTAGAAATATATATATATATATATATATATATATATATATATATATATATAGTATATATAGTCAAATAAAGATTATAAAATAGTAAAGAAAATTTTAACTCTCTACTCCCTCTTAGTCATCATTATTTTCCTTTTAGATCCCATTTCAAAATATCTCCTTTAGATAAAAAATAAGTATATCATCATTCAAGAAGTGGAGTGGCTCAGTGGGAGAGCGCTGAGTTGCCATACCAAAGAACCCGAGTTCCAATCCCGCTTGCTGGCAGACTTGTATTTAATCTTTTAGCGATCGGAGATGGATCTTATAGGATCAAGGACCTTCCTGGTGCTCACCCAGCCCCTATAATGGGGGTGCCCAAAATAAGGGGGAAAATCTTGCGGTTGAGCGTGATTTAAGACAAATCACTTCCAAGCACAACCATTGCCCAAGAAACAGTATTTAAACAGTAAACAGTATCTACCATGTACTGAACCCTAGATCCTTCATGGGCTGTAGTGGTACAGGTTTTTTTATAACATCACCGTTCAATGACCAACATCATCCTTTAATTCTCAATAATATTTCATCAATATTATTGTTTTTAGTTCAATAGTTTCCAGATCAAACAAAACCTTCTATAGTACCAAAAATATTTAAATGATAGTAACAATTATCAAAATAATTAGCAAAGGTATTTTATTCATTAACTGTCCAACTTTTTTGGAAAAAAAAACATGGTGTTTTTTGTTTTATTTTAGTAAAGCTTGAAAATGGCATCACTTTGTTTTAAAAAGTTATTTGGTCTTAAACAATTAATATATAAGATAAAATTTTGACATATCAAAGTAATGTTTTATTACACCCACAGTATTCTTCGGAACTTGTACTATCCAAACTACCACTCATTCTAGTCCTTAAAAACTCCCTCAATAGGAAATCATTGCAGACTGAGATGTGAAAATATATCTCGATTGGTTTTGCGATTCTAAGCTCCAGATGTTACATGAGGGAGAGGTAATGCTTAGTGTTTGGTAGGATTGGAAAAGAATCATACATGTCTTCAATCGTGACAAGTCTCCATCTGACTACAATTTGCTGCAGTCTCTGCAGAGCTCTTAAAATGATGTAAGGTTTAGGTTGGCTTTGAAAGAAATAAGTGAAAATCGCTTGGTTCAGTTTTTTTACCAGGAACATCAGAAGTTTTACAGTGGACCACTATAAAAGTGGAAAAAGGTTATGAATCAAAATGGCATGTCTATCGTTGATTGATGTTTGAAATTTGAATTAATAAATATTTGAAAAACATGAAAAAAACCTATATCAATATTTTCCAATTCAATATGCATTATGGAATTAAGAAATAAATTATGGGAGGATTCTATATCATTTTTATTGAAAAAAATGATATTAATTACTATCATAAAGTTCATATTGTTTATATTATACTTATAAACTTTATGTAAGAAACATAATATGATCTATATAATAGTGATTAATATTCTTCATTCATTAATATAATTTTTTTTTTTAACTATATGAAATCTTGCCAGTCGAAAAAAAATAGAACAAATAATAGAACATCAAAAACCTTACCATTTCAAAATTGTTTTAACTGGTCTCAAATAAAGATCATTTCCTTGCCAGAGAAAGATGAAAGCTCCAACTAAGTAGCCTATTGAGAATAGGTTGACCCTATTTGTACCTGCTAGGAACACTATGGCTAATGTTACCCACAGAAATGCTTGGAATACTATTCTCTTCACAACATCAAGGTAAGACCTTAAAAAAGATCATTTAAATTAGATCATTCAACCAAACACCAGTTTCAACATCATACCAATTATGTTTTAGGTAAAGTATTTTGCGTAAACTAAATATAAAATATGCTATTAACATTAACATGATTTATTTGAATAAAAAAAATAGATCTTACAAACTGAATAATTGTAATTTTATTAAAGAAAAATTAAACAGAAAATTATGGAATGATTCCATCTAAATATCAAACTGAGAAAATCGTATGTGGACTAGCTTGTAGGGTCACATTTTAAATAATATTATGATTAATGTTATAATTCATGTATTCAAGAACATGCAAGTTAGAATAATCATCATACAAAAATGACTTTAGCACATAAGATTAAAACATATAACATAATAAAACATATTTTATAATAAATACTCTTTCAAGTTTCCACAGCTACTATTTATACACAAAACTTAAGTGGTTTCTGGTTACGACCGTGATGTTAAACGTTGGCAAAGATAAATTTAACAACACGGTCTTAACCAGAAACCACTTAAGTTTTGTGTATAAATAGTAGCCGTGGAAACTTGAAAGAGTATTTAATTAGCCTCTATGGGGAGGATATAACTCGAAGAGTGAAGATATTGGAGAAGAAAACGAGTTTACCCGACGAACTACGAATGGACCCGAACGACGTCTATATAAAGCCACGGGTTACCGGAGTGTCTTCATTCTCAATCCAGCCTTGAAGAAGCCAGCAGCATGTCTGGCGAAACTTTGGCAAAGATAAATTTAACAACACAGTCAACCAGAAACCACTAAAGTTTTGTGTATATTTTATAATAATTTCTAATTTAATGAATCTTAATAAAAATAATTGGTACAAATGAATCACTTCTTACTAAGATGTAAAACTTCTCTTAAAATTATAATTAAACTAATATTTAAGCCAAAAAGCTCACTTCATTATTTGTTTATTTAAAAATTGGGTTTTTGAATAGGAAGAAATGATTTTAATGAAAAATATCCTAAAGTAAATAAATATATTTTTAAGTAACTTTCGATGAAGTTTCTATGCCATAATAAATTTTAATAAAACTTTCGAAATTCAACCTAAAAATTGGGATTTAAAGTTCCGTCTGAAGAGTTCACATAACCCTTGCCACTTGAATTTTTGTCCTTTCTATGAAAATCTTATAATGTATTACTGCTTTACTAGATCTTTGATCGAAAACAAGATACATCTCTCTGTTGCATACAAAAAAGTTTCTGACGTGTACTAAATTTATGAGTATCAGAGCATTATGCTGCTCTATAGATAAAGTTTTGTTAGTTTTATAGGCTGATGCTACAGTCAACTTGATGTATTAAAGATTTATAAAGATACATAGTTCTTGGTGTTCAGTAAGAAAATTATAAGTCATGATTTCTTTTGAGAGCAAAAGGGTCTCACAAGTAAAAGGTAAATTGGAGATTCAATCTGAGGGGAACTAAGTTAGGGCAAGCCACAGAACATAGAACCAACTAGAAGTGGCATGCCAGGTACAGCGAGTGAAGCTAACCTCCCACTGGCCCCCCACTCTTCCTGCCCCAACCAAGTGGTGCGGTGCTAAGTTTACTTCTCTTACTTAGCTCGTGTACTTTTGTTTACTTGAATATTATTGAAAATTGTGTTATCTCGTGGTGTCTTTGTGTTTTGTATAGTTTTTTATCTGATCACTGAACGTGTATTTAGCAAAATGCCTTGTTGTGTAGCATTTGGATGCAGTACAAATAATGCCGACAAGTCTTTCAATCCTCCTCTCACCTTTCACCTGTAAGTTCGAAACCTAACTGTTAACTATATATAGTAAATAAATGTACCACAAAATGTAATATTTTCATAGTTCACTTAACCCTCCAAGTACCATGGGGTCAATTTAGTTCCCACATGTTTCTAATTCTTGAAACTTCGTTTGAAGAAATCGATTGATCTGTCACATTCAATGAATTTTAACGCAAATCTGTTTGGAATAATTAGGAACTGAAACGATAGTATTAGAGAGCCTTTTCGAATTTTTACAAGTTTTCCTTCTTTCAAAAATGTGGCTGGGGTCTTCCGGGACTCCCGTGGTATCCGGCATCACCTTTTTATCTTTTCTCCTTAGTTATTTAAAAAATCCATAGCCATAATTAAACTAATTTTTACTAGGAACTGTTTCTAAAAATAGATAAATTTTACTGGAATGCTTCTTATTTGAAGGATTCAATTCACTTGGAACAAAGCCCTACATTGTATAAGCACTTGCTGGATTTTTTTTTTGTTCAGAATTATGTTACTTGATTTATTTGTTTCATCAGGCCGTGGTACACAGAGGGTTAAAATATTTCTATACTACGTAGCTCAAACACGTCACAAGATAATGTAGAATACATTTCAGGTACCTATCAAATTGTCCATGTCCATTATTGATTGATTTGTTTATGACACATAGAATTTTGAGTAAGGATAACAATTTTTATTAATAATAAACGCATTACCTTATTTATAATAAGTACATTATTTTAATCATATCGTTACCTAATGTGTCATTCAGATTTTCACGCTACGATTTATTTCTATTACAGGATTTATAGTGAGAAGACTGAATTTGACATTAAAATATAAAGAATGTTTGAGAGCTGTAGAATCAAACCCGAACGCCATTGGAAGTGGACGACTTATTGTAATTTAGGACCGAGGGAGGTTGATCCTACCAAGTGATCCTATCACTGAAATTTGTAAAATAAGTGAAAAATTGTTTGGGTACATGTCCAAGCATAAAAGACTCTCACCCTAGTCGGGGGCTTTCGCATCACTTCTAATAAAGCATTGCATTGGCAGAAACTTTTTTTCCTAATGTAACACATTTTCTAGAAGACGAGTCTCACTACTCATCAATCATCTCTGCAGCGGGAATATTATATTTAAAAACTAGAATGTACCAGGAATTGAAACGTTTCTATGACAATTTGAATCTGAAAAGATACGTGCGAAGAATAATACACTTGTTTTATTTAAAGGACAATAATATTAAAAGTAATGTAGTTTACAATTAAAACACTCTATAAACCGAATGAGCTTCATTTTTCCTGCTTTGTCACCCATTATTTTTTACTATATATAAAAAGTTAACACATAAAGACAAACAGTAGTAGGTAGTGCAGGTGCTAGAAGTATTAAAGTAACTAGAGCGGTGTGGAGATGAAATGTACTATATTGGCTGCCGACAAGATAAGATTGGTTATTGTTTGGGGTATCAGGTCTACAGCTGCTCCCCAGTAATAGTATTACTAAGGAAATAACCAATTGGAACATTCCACGGCGTATTTGCCCCGACAAGATAAAACACGAGGAATTCTTGGGCTAAATAAACTGAGCGCTGCAACACTTTCTCAGCTGTAAGGCGGCGGCAGGAGTGGGGGGACGGCTTCAGAGCTGGCTTCACCTGCCTCCCTCCAAACGGACCCTAATGCCGCTTGTAGTTAGTTCTATGTTCTGTGGGGCAAGCTTTCGACAGAATAAAGAGAAAAGAACCTTTAAGATCACTATAAAATAAAGCTACCTGGTATAAGAAATGAAGTCAGGTGTAGGATTGACGAACTGATCCTGTTCAGCCTCGTCCACGATGCTTCTGTTTGTTCCTCCAGGGTATGATCCATCAATATGTTTCCTCTCTATCCTGAACACAACTCCTTGACGACAAACCAGCATAAATACAAGAAAGTCGCCTAAAAAATATATTAAATTGAATAGGATCGAGGAAATTATGGATTTTTAAGTCTATAAAATGCAATTAATACAGATTGTCTAATTTTAACAGTGATGTGTTCAAAAATTTAACTATTTTACAGCACCACACTTAGAAAAAACATTTTCATCAGACATATACAGACAGAAAATTATATATAATGTTTCAGTTAATTTAAACTTCCAAATTGTGTTCAGTTACCACCAGCCTTTTGAGGTCTTTCTTGACTCCAGAGTGCATAATATTTGCATTGTCTTGTTGTATTGCTTCAATTACAACATCTCATAATTTTCTCCTTAAAATAGTTAGGACAACTGTCAACTCTATGTATTTATTTTGAGAAGAGTGCAACAACACAATACAAAAATATGTACACTCTGAAGATGAGTGACCACCTCAAAACGTTGGTTGTAAAATTAATAAAATATGTGAATTGTTGTCATAAAAGATATTCATATTACTAATTAATTAAGTTCACTGAATACTGTTCAATATACTAATCCATAATTTTATTATATACAATGCATAATGGAGCAGTTTTTGATATTAAAAATTATAAGAGAATCCCTCAAAGGCTGAAATTAAATTTATTACAGCTAAAATTATAAATTTGTTGAATAATATTAGTTGACCTTACTTATATAAGGAAGAAAATGGCCGGGTGGAGGTAAAAAAATTTTGTTTATATAGGGAGAACTGTTTATTTGAAAACCGACGTTTCAATCCACATTGCAGGTCTTCTTCAGAGTTACAATAGTAGGATCACATTTGATGACACTAGACATCAGAGATAGACACTAGACACTTGAGTCTAGTGTCAAGTGTGATCCTACTATAACAGCTCTAAAGAAGACCTGCAATGTGGGTCGAAATGTCGGCTTTCAAATAAACAGTTCTCCCTATATAAGAGAATTTTTTTAACTCCATCCGGGCCATTTTCTTCCTCTTAAAATTATAAACCTCTCTATTTTTTAAGTCTTCTGATTAAATTTGATTATATAACATAATATAGGGTTGGCAACTAAGTCATTGCCGATTTCAAATAAGAAGGCAAATTCAAAATTTTTGTTTAAAAATATAACTTTATTCAATTAGATATTGCCCGTTCTTGTCGATGACCTTTTTCCATCGTTCTGGCAGCGTAAAAATTCCCCGTTCGTAAAATGTCTGGTCTTTGCTATTAAAAAACTGAATTAGGTGTGATCTGACATCATCCGCGTTGTTAAAAATTTTACCATTTAAAGAGTTTTGCATGGAACGAAACAAATGGTAATCCGAAGGCGCAAGGTCAGGGCTATATGGTGGGTGTGACAAAACATCCCAACCCAGTTCCAATAATTTTTGCCGAGTAACCAAAGATGTGTGGGGCCTTGCGTTATCATGATGGAAAACAACACCCTTCCGATTTGATAATACCGGCCGCTTTTCTTCAATTGCATCCTTCAGTTTGTTGAGTTGTTCAACATACACATTTGAATTTATCGTTTGTTTCTGCGGCATGAGTTCAAAATACAAAATTCCTTTGTGATCCCACCAGACTGACAGCATAATCTTTTTTTGGTGAATATCTGCTTTTGATGCTGTTTGGGCTGGTTGATCTTGCTTCACCCACGATCTCTTGCGAGTAACATTGTTATAAACTATCCACTTTTCGTCGCCAGTAACTAGGTTCTTCAGAAATGGATCATTTTCATTGCGTTTCAGTAGCGAATCACAGATGCTAATCCGTTGCGTCAAATGAATTTCCTTTAGCTGGTGAGGGATCCATAAATCAAGTTTCTTGACATAACCAAGGGTTTTTAATTTTTTTTTCAATGCATGTATGCGACACATTGAGCTTCTCTGCAATGTCTCGTGTTGTGCTGTGATGATCTGAATCGATAATGGCCTTGATATGGGTTTCATCCACTTCGACTGGGCGGCCAGATCGTTGTGCATTTTTCAGTGAAAAATCACCAGAACGAAATCTTTCAAACCAATTTCGACACTGCCTTTCTTTTAAGGCTTTATCTCCATATACGGCACATAACTTCTTTTGTGCTTGCGATGCGTTCTTGCCTTTTCGGAGGTAATAGAATAAAATGTGTCGGAAATGCACGTCCTGTTCTTCCATTTTTAAATTGGGATAAAAACAAAACTAAAGAACTAATCAAAAAAATTTTTTTACTAATTAAACGTAGAAGTCCATACAGTAAGAAATAATATAGGTTAGATGCTCTGGCCACGTTAACAAAACAAAAGAAAGTGTAGAGTGAATCTATCGACAAAAACGGCAATGACTTAGTTGCCAACCCTATACTTCTCATAAATAAATACTTTGGAACCTTCAAAGCAACATATTCAGCCATTGTAGCCTCAATTTAAGATTATATTAAGATAATGGAATAATATATTTTAAATAAATTTTAGCCTTAAGAAATAAGGGGGAAAGATCAATAGACAAACAGTTATTGATTTATTGACAAGAAAAGCTTCATTTTTAATTGCTTACAAAGTTTATAACTAATAGTTTTCTTATACCAGGCATACATACAGATAATTTTGTAAGATGGCGGAGGATCAAAATCATCAGGAAGGTAGAACCATTCTCTAAAGCTACTTATTCTTGCACTCTTTTCATCCCAGGGATATTCTAGAAGAAAAAGTGGCAATAATGCATTGAAAATTATTTATAACAAAACAACAGATAACTCATCAGATTATATTAATTTATTCAGAAAAAATTGCATCTTCACAAGACAATACATATTGTATTTGCCATCAAATTCCTGTGTGAATTTTATATTTTGACTTCTTTAACTTCTTTAAAAACTTAAATTAAAATTATTTAATCGAATTTAATTTAATAGGAAATTAAAAAAAGCCATAAATATTTAAGATAATTATAAAATATAAAAGCTAAAATAAAAGTATTATTAAGCACATTCGAAGGTATATCGGGTTTTTTCCATGTTATATTTATCATTGAAATAAGTAATATCAATATTATAATTTTTCAATTCAATTAAATTTTTAAAAAATGTAACTACGCACACACAAATTATAACTTAAAATGTTACCCTGAAATACTGGAAGGTGAGAGCTGGACCTGTCCCATTGTGGACACCGGCATTAATATCCCTAAAGAGAGAACTCAACTAAAACTGGTGGTTATGTCAGAAGTGAAAATATGATGAGAGGTGCATTGTACAGCTTTACGAGAATAAGTCCAAATCTAAGTTATACCAAAATACGGTGGGCTCTTGAAAGTAAAAGTGGGACTAGTTCTTTTTTGAAGGATATGTAAAGAATCCCTTGGGTACAAGCTGACATAGACAAATTGTGACAACCTCAAGCCAGGAACTCCTGAATAGGTGGCATACCCCAGGAATAATTCACCTCAGAATAATGGCAAGGATAATTTTTTGAGATGCACCACAGTAAATCCACTTTACTCTGACTTATGTCTCTTGTCTTTGTATTGCTGTGGATAAACAAAAATCTGGTAGTGCTCGAAATCAATAGAAATAGTTATTTGTAAGATCAGTATCCCTCATTTATTGAAGATAGATTGGAGATATTTTCTGAAAAAAAATGAAAGATTGCCAATCTGAGACTCCACTGCAAGAGAGGAGATAGGGATAAGAAGCTACTTAAGCCATATAGAATAATATGCCTCCTCCCTGTGATGAGAAATGTCCTAGAGAGTCCGATTTAAACCAGCTTGCAACTGGTTATTAACAGGACAAGTCATCCAAAGCAATATGGTTCTACCAAAAGTATGAAAACCGCTGATGCCCTGACTCTAGTGGTATCTAACAGCAGAGCCTGAATAAAATCAGAAGCTGAGCGGTGCGCTAATCTGATAAGATGGTTGTCATACATGTAGAAACTGAAGACAACCACTACAAAGACTTAGACCATTATACCGAGAAGAAAGACAGATGGAAGACGCCCTATAAATCTTAATATTGAACGAACACTTCTCACTTAGACTACCTAGGAAACAGGGTGGTCCTAATCTTCAAAAACCTTAGTAACTTCGATACTCGGCACTGATGACCATTTGTAGAGGAATGAAACAGGATATTCTAAGGTATGCATCTCCTGCGTGGTTCAAGAATCTCTCACACCAGCAGAATCTCAGGTTGGTGACGATTCAGTTGACAGCATTACCACGATCCACTAGACCATACAGGAGTGAGTCTCATCATACAGACACTGCAAGTTTTAGCAGGAAGGGTACCTCTCGACTTTCTTTTGCATGAAGATTCACTGAAACGCAATCCTAAAAAGGAAGACTCAGCAGGCCTTCTGGACAATATCCACTGAAAACCTCAGAAAAAATGGAAAAATAATTTGCAAGCAGTGGCTCAGCTAATGATATAAGATAATAATCCTTACTACAAAACGTATATGGTTGAAAAATAGCAGTGGTAACAACATATTTAAAATTTGGAAGAAGAGATATTCCTTGAAAAGCGTAGTAAATATAAATAAAAATATATGATAGGATGGTAAGCTGAAAATACCATCCCAACAACAATATCTGCATGTTTGAAAAATCATTACTGAAAGTAGGCAACTTCAAATTCAATAAAAAAAGACACCATAACCCCATAATAAAATCAGCAAATGATGAACTAACAGAGATATATATCAGAGTTTTCATGCCTCTCAATTTTAGATTCCACTAATTTTTGGTTAAATTTATATTATCTCAATTATGTGATTAGTTAAGTAAATATTTATAAGTAACATGTTAACCAAAGGTTTAAATCATAACTAAAAATTGATATTATGTTATCAGGTAAAGTTGAATTTGTGTTTCCTGTTTGGATGATTTGGAACTTTAGACGAGGAGATAGGAATACCCATAAATTTAGTAATTAGATAGGAACTAAAACTTATTAACATGAATATAAATTGTATCGTGATATCAAATATTCTTAAACAGTAGAGATATCATAATGTAGACATGAATATTAACTCATGGTGCAACAAAATTACACTTTACCCCAAAATTTGTTCTTCCTTTTAAAATCAAATTATAGGGTTTTTAGAGGTGTAAAATTTATATTTAAACAAATATATCACTGAGAGCTGCTGCGACCTTGAAATACTAACATAAAAAACTAATTTATCACCAGGATACAGTACTGAAAATATGACTTTCTTGTATTACTAGCAATTTCTTAGATTGATATTATTTTTTTTTTATTAAAAAGATAATTACATACGGTCAGGGGATTGATCACTTAATAACCATCCTTGCAAAATGGCTAACAAAAATTCACCTAAGTATTCTTCAAACAATTTCCAGGGATATTCTGGAAAACATTAATTTTAATTTTATCTTGATCTACAATAATGGAAAATTACTGAAAATTAGGCATATTTTAAATCATTAGAAAATTTGAAATTTAAAATTTAAAATTAAATTATTTAACTAAAAACAAATTATATTTATTTACATTAGAGAAGAAATTAGTTGACTTCTAATGTGAATTAGTTGGAACTTCTAATGTAAGAATAGAGATAGTTGGGGGTGCAGTCAATTAAAACACCATAATAAGTGCTTACTTATTTATTGTGTGCTGACATTTCCACCTACATTGTAGGTAGGTAGGTAGAGAAAACAGACAAAACAAAATAACTATAAAATTACATTACAGTACCAAGAAAATAAAAAGATAATATCAATATACCGAGCGACTGTGGAAATATATTTATTTACACATATAAGCTATCCACAAAGAGTGAGTAATATTACTTTCTTCAATTAATTATTAAGACATGTACGACATTCAGAGATGAAGTAATACTGTAAACCTATTACAACATACTTTCTGGATCGCGATATGTTAAAACATGCTCATTTTCAAACTCATTATGCACTTCCTTGCAAACATAATTTAGAAATAATATATTTAGAAATGGAATATTTTATGATAGATAACTAAATTATTACATAAAACATAAAATAACTCAAGTTAAAGAAAATATTTTTAAAAATAATGGTTTTATGTATCTAAGTATTTAGTAAGTAAATATGAATAATATGAAATAATAATTTTAATAAAATAGGTATGCAAGATAAGAATAAATGAGCAAAACTCATGACTTTAATTCATGTCCAAACCATCACAGCTGTTGTTTGTGTAAGGTATCTGGAGGAATCGCCAATCCCTCTCTTATCCTTTCATTCCTAACACTATCTCTTCTCATATTACCAGCTCATATTTTTGTCATCGACCCAACTCATACTTCAGGATAGGGAGAAATGTTTCTTTAAAAAAAAAAAAAAAAACCTGTACCTTTACAACCCATGAAGTGTCTGGGGTTCAGTACATGGTAGAGACTGTACTGTTCCATGGACAACGGTTCTGCAAGGAGGTGACTTGTCCTAGGTCACGCTCAACTGCCAGATTTTCCCCCTTATTTTGGGTACCTTATTTTTATAATATTTTATAGAGGCTGGGTGGGCCCCAGGAGGGTCCTAGATCCCATATGATCCATCTCCTGCTGCAAACAGACTAAATAAAAATCATGGCCTGCAGCAGGATTTGAACCAGGATTTCCGGCATGGCAACTTGGTGCTCTACCACTGCGCTACTCCGCTCCCCTTCTTTAAAAATATGAAGTTTAAATTTCAATTGCCTACAATGTTATTACAAATCTCGTAATAGATCTCGCTTGCTTTCTTTATTCAGTTTAAGGTTTCCAGGTCTATCCTTCCTGACTAGATATTATCATTGTTCCCAAGTAGGTATAATCATTTGTGCTTTACATTACAGTAACTGAGTATTTCTTGTCTACTCTCTAGAGGCGATAAGTACTTTAAATATTAATTGAATTTCGAATCACTTTTTGAGTCAGCGATTTGATAGTCAAATTAGTATAAACAGAATTCAAGCAGTAATAAACAGTGAGTCAAGTTAATTTATCAGGTAAGTTTGATTTGCATTGATAAACAAAAGATGTTTTTATTATTTTCACAGAAAAGTGTATTATTATAGCATAGTTACTTTACTACAATTACAGAAAACACAATATAATTAAAGTTTTAGAGCATCGAAATCTGTATCGATAGACTTGTATAAAAAAATGCTTTTCCATCAATTTAATTAAATTTTTATTTATGATGCTATTCAGAAGATAGTTCAAAACTGAACTTATAGATTTCTTCCAGTTTTCTAATTTTGAAAAATGTCGCATTTTCTCTGCTTGTGCACATTTCCAAAGAAGAATTAGAAGAAAAAGAAGAAGGCACCATCTCAGAAAAATTCTTAGAGTGAAATCGAGTTATCCATTAATGTTCCTAATTTGTCCCTCTAGCTCAGGAAATAGCAGTCTGAGGCATTGAAATGTCACACAATATTCATTATTACGGTAGTGCTACTTCTCACTTTTCAACTGATATACTCACAGATGTAAATATCTATATGAATGATCTAGATGAGTGGCTGGTTGGTTTGAAAATTAAAGCAGCAGTAAAGGAACTAAGTCGTCCTATCAGAGAGGAGAAGACAAAATATACAGGATATCCCAGACCAAGATGGAGTCAAAACTGTAAACTATAAAAGTATCAACAAGTCCCAGAATTCGCACATCTGGGTTCATAGAAAACCAATGATAATCTGATGGATGTAAAAATAAACAAGATAATTTTGGCTGCAAACCATTGATAATATGCATTAACAATAATTATAAACCACTTGACCCAAAACCACTCAAACTATGGTTATGAAACCTTAACAACTAAGGTGGTAGGTAGAGCAGGACCTCCTGATGGTAGAGTACAAGATTCCAAGGAGAATTCATAGCTAGTACTTATAAATGGAGAATAATGCAACAATAAAAATATCTATAACAAGCCTTATGTTGTCTAGTTTATGAATGCCGACTCATGTAGCCAGGATAACTGATGGTATGGTCACAAAAAAGCTTCTGGATAAAATATTTCATGGAGAAGGGCATCCTGGAAGGCATAAGCTGTAATGGAATTGTGGACAATAATGCCAACACACAATACCTTATGAAGACAAATAGGCTTTTTGAAGAGATGGTCACTAATAATGAAAAACAATGAATCATGAATCACTTCCAACAAAAGGATTTCAATTCATAGATTAATTGTATTCGGCCATTTGTTCACAATTTTAATTTTAACTTTAGATTTAAAAGATGATTAAACCATGCAAGAAAAAGTGAAAAAAGCTCCACACAACACTAGAAATAATTTTAAACATACTAAAATACTTACCAATACACAAAAATGGTGGTAGTCCAACTACCAATGAATATTGGAAAGGTATTGATATTGCGATGAAAATGGTTAGTATGGGCCATATAACTGACAAAACTGAACGTCTTGGTGTTATCAACAAAATGATCCATACTGCATAGATACATGCATATATATCCATTCTTGTTCCAATCAATATAACACAAGCAATCAAGCAAACCTAAAACCGGATATTAATGCCATATGCATTTTGGTACTACAAGGAAAATAAAAACTAATAAATATTTAAAAATCATAAAAAAAATATATATTAATAGGGTATTCACCTCAATACCAAATCTGTAGAAGACATAATTCACTAAATATTTAACACAGGACAATAAGCTCTTTTCAGCATGTACGAACGTAATGCCAGGAAAAATTGTTAGTGGTCGTACTAGAGATCTGCCCTTCAGGTGCCTTTGGTAATTCTGCCGAGTCAATACAACAGCATGAAATGTAACTATTAAAATTATAGCTGCAAAAGAATACAAAAATACTAAAGTAAAAGTAATACAATACTAATATTTCATAAAGCACACCCTGAAAATGATCCTTAGAACTGGGTATAGTTAAGACAGGAGATATTACCAATATATCCTGATAAAAGAGACACAAGAGAAGAATCACTGCCAGTTTTCTCAAACCCAACCCATTTAGCAGTGTTGTAAGTTACCTAAAATAAAAAAATTAAGTAAAAATATCATTTAATTAATTTAATTTCTAAAAATAACATAATTTTAAAATATGACTTACATTGTCATTTTCACAGGAAACATTAAATTTTCCATGTTCTATGTATTCTATTTGATAGATCATTTTAGCTAGCAGAACTATGGATGCGAAAAATGACATAGAATGGGCCACAATGATTTGTATATTGTTACCAAACATTAGTGATGCAACAGTCATCACTACAAACAGCATGTGAAGAGCACAAACCTATAAAATAAGTAAATGATAATTGTTACCAAAATTTGTTTTTGATAGACTAAGGATTTGAATATGAGATTACAAATTACATTTGTTATTAATTATTACCATTTAGTAATATTAGAACTTCAAAGATAAGTTCCATCCCCTATTTTTATTTTAAACATTGAATGTTTTAGTTTTTGAAAAAAAAATCAAGGATTACAACCAAAAAGCTATAACTCTACCAATTTTCAAGATTACGGCTCATCTGGTAAACAGGTAAGGAATTCTACGTAAAGGAACCACCCATGCACAGGCATAGACACATACTCCTAATCAAAAAAGATAACTCTGCATTTCACTTAGTACCTACTTTTGCTAAATAAATACCAAAAAATATAAGCAATGAAAATTTAATTCGAAGATATATAAAGAAGAGAAAAAATTGAAAAACATTCCAAAAACAATTAAATGATGAAGTACAGTGATTGGACTATAATAAAAGTAACTTACATTGTAAATGGCAACCAGCATAACTGTCAACATAACAGCTTTGATAATATGAAGTTCAAGAGCCAAAAAAGTAAACTCCATAAAATTTGAAAACATTTTTGAAAGAAAGTGGGTGATAGATTTAAGAGTCATCTCTCTCAGAGCTGTAATTGAAAATGTCCATTTTAAATTACCTTTAAAATTATATAGCAAAAAAAAGAATAAAAAAAATATTTTAACCTTTTCTTAGACTGAATTTTGTTTTTTTCTTCTCAGGTTGCGGAGAAAGTGGAGAAACTCCATCAGATAATGTGTCATCAAAATGTCCAGAATTCCTTTGTGTTCCATCTGAGGTGGAAGGTATTCGGGCTCTTCTGACAGAACTAGTTCCTCTAAATTAACAGCCATTATTAATAATATTATACAGAACCAGTTATATGATATGAAATGAAAAATAACTTTATTATTCTGGGACTTAGGTCGCTTAGAACAAATTAGAAGTATATTAACAATATATAATTATACAAATATTAACTTTTATATAGTTATATTGTAAATCAAAAACAAAAACAGAAAAAAGCGGCACATAACATTTTTAAATATCTTTATCTTACAACATTCACATTTCAATTATAATTAATATAATAAATATCCTAGCATCAAACGAATCACAAACTAGAATAAATAAGCATATTTTAAACTATAAAAATATCAATTAAAAAAAAAGAAAGCACTGACCAACTACAGTATAATGAAGAACCATAAATTTTATTTACAGAACCAAAGAATCTTGGGACAATGGAAGATATTCACAAAAGCCTTAGAAAATGAAGTTATTCAATTTTTACCAATCAATTGTAATGCAGCAATTGTAAAAAAATTATGGTTTTTATGAGTACAAACTGGGATATTCACTGGCCCAAATTGCAAGAAACATGACTACTGTGTCCTCAAGGAAGGGTGTTGTAGCTAATGGACCATTTGCCATTGGTTAGAAACTTTTTAGCAGATGACACAGATTAATTCATAAATAAATAACCAATTCATACATGATTCATTTCTTTTTTCTACCCAGAGGTGAAACTATCACATCCACATTGTACAACAGGGGATAATGCAACAAAAACTTGTAAACAGGTTGCCGCAAATGACAGCTATAGCCGTTCGATCTTTGGCAATATGTAGGAAAACGACGACAATAGAACAGCACTAGTACAAAGTGTACTGATGCATGCACTTGCTAATTATTGAGTAATACATTGAAAAAAAAGTGTAGCATGCCAGACAGCATATTTATTGCCCTTTTATGCGTTTTCTCATGTTTTACCGCTTCGAAACATTTGAGCATCTAGAGACAAATGACGATTATAGCAGTCGATAGTTTTTTTGGAAAAACTGTGGCCAAATGTGATAATTTTCACTTTCTAACATACAACTTAAACTCAATTTCATCTGGCAGTTATAAACAATGGAAAAAAAAAATGTTTCTGAGGACGATCGTCAAATTAAAAGTGTGCGGCAACGTGTTAAAAAACAACCTCCATTGGTTAATAGGAAAGAAGACAACGCCACACCATGTTTTACAACAGACAGTGAAGAAACTAAACGAGCTGGGTTACAAAGTCTTCCCCAATACAGAAACAGAAAAGATGGTGGGTGTTATTCACCACACTTATCTCCAACAGATTTCCTTCTGTCCACAAATTTGGACAACTTCTTTAAGGGTAAATTTTTTGAAAATGATTCTCAAGTCAATAATGCATTTTAAGACTTTATTCCATCACTAAAATCCTGAATTTTTCAGTTCTGGGAATGAAAATTTGATAACACGTTGGGGAAATTTTTTTTTTAATTTAATTTTTTGTTTTACTATTAGTAAAGTCAACATTGCCGTATGCTATTTTGTCGCAAAATAAATGCAAATTTAATGTTCCATGCACCCATCTCTTGGTGATTTATGAAGCTAAAGGAAAGTTATAAAATGCATAGCAGTCATTATGTTGAAGACTTTTATAATATTCATAAATCAAAATTATTTTTTTGTATAATGAATATTTGGACACAAATAGACCAGAATACTGTCTAATAATATTAACTGTAAAAATAAAAGTAAAATTATTCATTAATTTTTAATATAAAAATCATATTCAAGCATCAGTAATTAAAATTCTAAATCATTGACAGCCACTGAAATAGTTAGTAATATAATAGTATTACTGGAATATGTCACAAAATCATTCTTCAATAGTATACAGATATTTAAAAATCTATGCATAAAATTGATTGATGTCTATTCACTTTAATAATTAAATTAATTTACTAAATAACTCATATTATAATATTATAACTATGTACTACCTGCTCTTGATGTCTGAAATAGCCAAGAAGTCTTCATGGAAATAATATAACTGAATGACTGTGATGATAACAAAGAATGTTGGAATAAAAAGTTTAAAGAACAAATCAGTTGTTTCATAGCGTTCCAATCCTATATCTCTTTGTCTGAAAAAAGTAAATAAATATATAATATATGTTATTGGTTAGGAGATAAAAGCAATTACCCACAATCTTATGGAAGATGGGGTTTGTTGCATTCTATCTATTCATGAGTCAAATTTATGCATCATTATCGACAAAATTCTGAAACTTTATATATTAAAATTAATAATTATTTATAATTTTATATCTTTATTAAAATTGAATCATAAATTTGGCTCAGGCTGAAGTATGAAGCAAATACATAATTTTACTGAAACAGCAGTTTATGATGTATTTTGATACACATGATATTTTATCTATGTAAGGCAAGATTTCAAAAAAACACCAGCTATTATATTAATAATAATATCCTTTACATAAATTATTTAAGGAACAACATTATTCTTGATCAAACTTACAATTTTTCATCAACATGTAAATAACGTTCCCAGTATTCACCAAAATGATCAAATTGGTAGGTGTAAGTCATGACTAAAATGAGCATGGAATATATAATAAGTATAAGCCAGAATCCATACATCAATTTCCTCCATAAGGTCCAAGATATCTAAGTAATACATGAAGGGAAAAAGTTTATAATTAGAACAAATATAACATTATAATTACTTCATAATTATTTAATTTCAATTATTTAGAGTAAGGACGATTTAATACCTGGAATGTGAGGATGAATAACAGAGCCAATGCCATGTAAACTATTCTGAAAATTGTCATCCTTTCTCCAACAATTCCAAATGTGAAAAGAACAGATGCCACAATCCATATCCAAAACTTAGTTAGCAAACCACGACAAAATTCTCCAATATTCTTAATCAACTGACTTGTTTTAGTTTGAGATTCATCACCAATACCTTAAAAATGGTTTGTTATGTATAAGTAAATGTATATATTAATATTAATATTAACAAGCGAAAAGTTTTTTAATGTATTTGAATAAATACAAGTACTACATCCCCATGGAAAAGAAGGAAAAAATTATAGGTGGAAAAATATTTTATTTGTCAATTTGTTGTTATTCATGCAAATGCTCATCTGAAATACAACTAAAATACAAACAAAAATAAATCAGCTAAAATGGGCCATAGGAGCTCAGTTGAAATAAGGCACTCAGGATCAAAAGTGGATAACTCCAAAATTTCAAAAATTTACCTTTTCACATTTTTCACTAGTTTAGTCAATCAATTGGATCTAATAAGACACTTTACTGCTTTATATACCTTGGTTTTAGTCCGGTTATATTCTTGAAGGTTCTGGAGTATAAATCATTGTTTGAATAAACTAACGAAAAAATGTGAAAATTTCAATTTTTGTAATTTAGAGCTATCCGCTTTTGTTCTTGAATGCCTCAAATATTTTTTGAAACCGTAAATCCACAACATTCAAATAGTTTTTAAAAATAAACTATAGCTAAAATTATTTCTTTCCTATTGCAATAACATATTCTTATCTCATTGTTGATTCTTATCTAAATAAAACAGTGAGAATCGTAATATGTTGTTTTTAAAGTGTTTAAAGGCATAAAACTCTCAGGTCATCAACGTCTCCGGTTTTCTTTGTAGAATCGTAATATGTTTCTTGCGATTTCTGAAAATTTTTATAATTGATGTTCCTGCAATTCATTTATTTATTTACAAAATTTCATAACATATACCTGTAGCAGTTCCAACACCTATCTGAAGCGGTGCAGCGATATCAGCAAATGCAGATTGGTTTCTAGCTTCCCTCTTCTCAATTACATACTGCTTCAATGTAATCCAAAACATAAGTGTGAATAGTGTCTGTGAATAGAAGTATGTTCATGATTAATAATATTGTCGCATTTACTGGTTGCACATCAAAATAAATCAATAAAAACAATATGCTTATTGTCATTGAGAATAATCAGGCAGTTTTCCAATCAACAGGCTTAGCTTATTAGTAGTGATACGGCCACAGAGAGAAGGACAGAAACAATGGATTAGCGTCTTAAGCCCGTCGGCGGGAGAAGTTAAGATTGGATTAGAACCTTCTCGAACGCCTCCTTTTGTCGGAAGAGATCAAGAAGGTTCTCGACAATCCCAGAACATTCTTCCCCTACTTCCGTGTTCTAGAATGTTCGGCCTTGCCTATTTAAATACTCCCCTCGCCTCGAGCGGGTCAGTCGGGGATCAGACCAGTCACTGTGTTGAACTAGTGATAAGTGAGTGTCAGCGTAATAAACCATTTCTGTGTATTAATGTGTGTCAGTTTGTCATATTTGGAGAATCTTACGATCAGTGGACTTTAATTAGTGAACTGTAAGTGTTAATTAGAAGTAGTTAATTATTTAAGTAGTAGTTTTATGGTTTTATTTTAAGTAGTTAATTTTATGGTATTCGTACTAAGTTATATTAATAGTTAAGCTATTTAGAATTAGTAATACCTTATATTATTGTAATAATTAAATAGGAGTTAGGCCTAGATAATAAATATTTAGAATATTGTTATCGTAAATTTATAGCAGTTTAATAATTTAATTGTAGTCTTTTGGTCACATAGTTAATAATATAATTGTATTCTTTTTGCCACATTAGTATCTTTAATTAAGGAATAGTTTAATTCATTATAATTAATTCATTTTAACACCCATTAGCCCTTAACAGTAGAATAATTATTTTGTTACAGCAGCTGCCACAAATATTTAATATTAAAATAAAGAATAAAAATATTTATAACTCATAAAAAATGACCAATAAGTATAAAAAAATTATAAAATAAATATTCTATTAAAAAATATAATAGATTACCTTAATAAGGAGTGGTTTTACAGGAAGACGAGTAATCTTCTCAAAACCTATCTGTTTCAGATTGAGACCCTGTATAGTCTGCGGTAGTTCCTGCTCAGTCAAATTCATACCATATATATACTGTGCCAAAAGGAGAAAAATTGCATACAGAACAAGAAATGGCGAAGAACGGAGCATAGCTCTTCTCTGATTCGGCATAAGCCACATGATGCTAGCCCAAAGAAGCAGCACAAAAGTTAGCCAACTGTGGTAGGCAATACTCCAAGTCTGGAAACATCAATTCTATATAATTATATTTAATATTCAGAAAATTAATTCTAAAAATTCTATCTTAAAAGAATATAACGACATATACAGAATTTAACATAGTGGTTCTGAACAAAACAGAAATGATGAGTTTCCTACCACACTAGTTAAGAAATTAAGAGTTTAAACTTCATATGAATACACATTGTTTTGTTTAAGACAGAAGAAAACAATATATTAGTGTGTTTCTGAGACAAGAGAGAGTAGCACTTTTGGGTAATATTATTTCACACCATTTTTAAGGGGGGAAATAGTAGCATTTCTTTTTTTTTATTATTAAGAAAATAATGTCAGAAAATAGATTTAAAAAATTTAAATAAAATATGTATTGATTAAAATTACAAATGTAAAATTTGTATTTAGAAAAAAATCCTGAAATAAATGCATTTTTCATTTTTTTAATCTATCCAACAATTCCCTCAGAAACACAAATTTAATATAATGAAGGATACCATCAAATGAATGTGAGCATGATTTAAGTGATTTATTTGGGCTTAGGCATAAGTTAAGTACAAGGTCATCTTGAACACTTGAATCTTTCAACATCTTTTTAATACTATCAAAATAAACTGATAATAAAGATGCATAAAAAAGTTATTATACTTCCTATAATTTCATATCAATGCCGTATTTGTATCAAATATTGTCAAAATATTATTTGGCCTCAGAAGGGCACCAATGATTTATCTAAGCATAATATTTCATCTGGATCACTATTTTAAAATTGAAAAATATAATTTAAGTTATTACATGATTTTTATAACACTCAGAAAGAATAAAATTGTGAAACTACTACCCAACAATGTAAAGAAACTATATGAGATAATTGACAATAGCATATTTCCAATCATCTATTATCGAGACTCGCTTACATTTAGAAGCCGCACGAATATTGGCACCAGGTTATTTAAGTTATATTGTATTATCCATAAGTTTTGAAGAGACATCTTTGAAATTTTTGAAATAATTTCTTCCAAATTAGTTTCTGGTGCTATTCTTATTCTACGCAGTAACTGGAGTTTTTATAATCTTAACTGTGCCAATAATATGTGCTAGGAGATTTATCTAAGTTTGGCCTGCTAGATACAAATCTCAAGGAAATTCTGTTCGTGTATCAGGGTCACATTATTTATTGGGAAAGAGGGAATGAATTGACACCTTTAAAAGTTGCTCATCCTTCAAAGATAGTGGCTTAGTTGGAAGGCTTATAGTTTTAAAATTTTAATCAGTTAATGGACAAAAGGTGTTGCCTTTAACCACACCTCTATTTCCAATTGGATTTCCTTGTTTGTACCTATTATAGACCATGCGTATTTAAAATTCATTGAACTTACAACTTTAAACTCCTCATTTATCTATATAACCTAAATCACTGCTACATTTGGTACTAATTATAAACTTTATTTTACCCAAGTTGATTAGAAGTTATTACAGTACTGGCAGTCATCAATTTACTAAATTTATTTTCAGGGTTTTTGCCTCTTCATCCAACAAACATAATCTCAAGCACATATAACTTATTACCCTAATTAAAAACTTGTTTGGTGTGCAGCACCTTTGTTATGGCATACTGACTGATTCTAGGTTTATGGAATGATTCGGTCATAAACATTCCTACTAGATTTACTTCTTTGGTATGCTCTGCTCAACCAATATATTAAATACCATCTGGTGGTTGATGGAATCAAGCTTTTTTTTAAAACCAATACAATACTGATGAGATTACCCCATGGTATTAATTTTTTTTTATATTTGGTATAAGAATATATTTCATTAATATTAATATTTTTATTTTCAAAAGAAAAGATATAACCCCGGTCGGGATTTGAACCCAGATCCTCTGTCCCTCCGTGACAGTGCTCTAACCATTTGAGCCACTGAAGTCTCCTGCCGGCAGGGGACAAATGTATTCCCTAATCTTATACCTTTTCTCTTCAAAATAAAAATATTCAAAAATCAAAACGTTTGACCGAAAATTATAAAAAATATTTCATTAATAGTTGAACGGTTTAATCTAAAACCATATTGGTGATGTCCGATAGTACCATGGGCATATTTCTTAACTTAACTAGTTAGGATTAAAGAGAATATATTATAGTGACATAGGGGAGATTCTGCCATAGTTATTACAGTCCGTCCATGGTATCTTTTCGGAGAAAGGAATAAGTCTATAAGATTTTATCCTAGTCCATTTCTTGATTTTTCCAGATCTTTTGAAACCAAAACATGAATCATCGATACCGCTGGTTCCCCCTATGCTTCTATCAGTTTGCTATAAATGTAGTATATTCATTTTACGTCACTTTTTGCTGCTATGGTCAATCGGACGATGCTACAGCTGGAGCTCTAACTTTTGCCTATCCAGGTTTAATTAGAATAGGGATTTCTAATGAATACCTGACATTGTTCAGGCTCAGAACCTCCATTCAACACCCCTTCTAAAGGACAACATAACCAAGGATTTGTTACTGCCTTTAAAAAATCCTAAGGCCACCTGTCAAGATGTCAACCAATGATCTTATGCATAGTAGATTGTTATACTAACCATCAGTCCACAGGTGAACCCAATGATATCGATTCTGCGATATTCAGAAATAAGGATTTGATTACTATTTCCAGGATTCAAAATAGCCTCAAACTGATTTTTAAGCTGATTCAAAATGATCGGATGAGATATTGTTAGTTTCATCCCTAATTCAATTCATTACAAACTCATACAGTTTACATGATCTGATTATTCCCTTGGACATTTCTTTCCTTCTCATTTACTATTATCAAACATTATAAGTGAACATAGAGTAAGGGGGCTTTCTCATGTCATCAACCTCCAAGATGGACATTCTTCTCTTGTAAGTAGTAAGAGAGACAAAATTATAATCATACAATAAAAATAAAATAAAACAAAGCAAAAGCAATCACTCTAAAGTATAAAGATAAGTTTTAATAAACTTGTAATAATGCCATCTTATGACCAATAATAGCTAAAAAGTATAATAAATAAAATTAAGGAATTTATTAGAAAAAAATAATAATAAAACTATACCATCATGATAACATTTGTTGCAATATACGATGACTGTGCAAGAAGTTGAGCAATTGTAAGTCCAGCATTGATTACAATATCCAATATACCCGTTGCTTCTGAAAAAAATTAAAACCAAAAATAATTAAACCAACAAAATAGTAATAATAATATATATAGTGAAATTAGTACGTTAATTAAATAAACATGCATAATATGGAATAGAAAAAAAAACCAATACTGTTTTATTGAATGTTTATTGACAACGATGATATAAACTATTTTTGCACTTCTTAACTTTCTTTATATAAAGAACTCCTGCACCTTCTGCTCACACATCTCCTCTACTGGTTGTACTCTATTCACTCGCAATGCAAAATATTACAGCCCTCTTACTTTATTTTTCAAGAAAAGTTTTCCAAAATATTTATAAAACATAAAATATAATTATGTATATACTGAGAGTTATAAGTAAAAGTGTCACTAAATGGCTGAAAGAGGTCCAGAGAAACGAAAAAGATTAGCAAACAAATGAAAGGTCATAAACAAATCATTCCTATCATATTAAACGACCTCTTTTAGAAAAGTTTTAAAAAATGTTTTTCTGTTCCTTTTATTGAAATTATAAATTTAAAAAATATTAATTTTATAACATATTATAATATTAAACATTTAACTATGTTAAATTAGTATAACATTTATCAATTAAGTAAATGAGTGTGCAATGATTTTTTTTAGAAAAAATGTTAAGGCAAATTAGAAGCATAGGAAATTGTTGTCACCAGACAAGGCTATGGGGCTAATAATGTATCCTTGTACCAGCAGAGATGCTGTCACAGGAATCTCCTGTGAGTATAAGTATTATTTTGTAATGTCATTTTTATAGTTTTCTGAAAAATATGTAACTAAAATCTTAAAGACTAAAATCCTTTAATTTTTCAAATATGAAAGAATAGTTCTTAATATAACAAAATTTTATTTTTTATGGTAAATGATGTATAATATCCAAAAGGTAATAATTTTTGTTTTTTATGAGCTGGTTGCACATATGTTTTTTATGAGCTGGTTGCACATATATTTTTTACTGTATAGTGTTTTTTTTTGCTTTTTTACAAAATTGCATAATAATTTTATTTTCAGAATATGTGTACAAACGTCTTTCTAAAACCTTCTGAATTATTTTCTTATTTCTAGCTTCTTTATTATTATTTATTATTCATTTTCCTTATCACTGTTATTTACTGATCAAATAAATAGCAGTGATTAAGGTGGAGAATTGAAGCTTTAGAATCCCCCTGATGTGACCTCAACATAGGTGAAAGAGTGCAAGCAGACTCTTGTCTGTTTCTAGAATCTCAAGACAGTCTGTGTCCCTGACCACAATGAAGGAAATGTGCTAAGCTAAAACAAGCCAAGCTTATAAAAAACCGTTTCCTTCAAAAACTACAAATCTTTTAAGTATAATTATCAGAGTAGTTACTGGGTACTGCAAGTTATAAAAAAAAAACGTCTTTCCATTATTCCTAATCTTAGAGTAAGCTTTAGATCACATAATAAACTTTCAAACACATAGACATACCTCAAATGATCTAAATGTGCATTGTATGATGTCAGTGGGAACAAATAGATACAAATGCAGTCAACTAACAACTAAATTTTGTTTTTAATCATAATGTTCTAAATAATACAACAAATAAAACAAAGTAATCGAGAACAAATCCGGAGACTTGTTTGTTATGATGATGTTTTAAATGATCCCAGTGATATAATGTAGCCATCTTCCAAATTAAAAAATTGAAAAATCAAATCCCGGTCGAGGTCCTATCTTTTCTCTTTAAAAAATAAAAAATTGAACTGTTAAAACTCCTCAAAAAAAGGAAAAAAAAAATAAGAGCCATGTACTATCAGACCACAATAAATGGTATTAGTAATGAAAATAGGATATCTTGGCTAATCCTATAAATATTGTGAATAAATTTAAAAACCACTTAGACAGTATGAAGGATTGAATTAGTTTGGGAAAGCAGTCATATTTTTGGCTGTTAGAGATCGCCACTTGCGTTTCTGTCTTGCTTCATAACATATTTTATTTGTCAGTTAACCTTCTACGGTTCACATAGCCGCCTCTCCTTCTATTTGGCTCGTACACTTTTTAATAATTTATATCTTCTCTTGGTCCTTCTCCTTTCCCATTCTTCACACCTAAGTCTCCCTTCATCTCATGGAATCCATCATATGTTGTAATAGAGCACCATAATTTTATAATTTATCTCTATTTTCAAACCAGAATTTTATATCTTTATTCTCTATACATTTCTTCTATATTTATTGTTTAACATCATATTTTGTATTAATAAAAATTCAATAAATTCATATGTTTATATATATATTTATATAACATCCAATACTTATCAACATCTTACATCACTACCTGCTATTGAACGAGATTCCTATATATTACTTTCGACTAATTTCTTCTGTATTTATACTTTAACATCATATATTGTATTTTTTTTCTTACATATTTACATATATAACATTCTATTAGTAGATTATCAATCATTTTACATTTTATATCATTACCTGTAATTTAACTAGGTTTTCTATACTTTTATATCTCAACATTTTACATTTTTACCTTTTTTATTTCCATTTTGTATCTTACTGTTAACTACCTTACTTACTGTTTACCTTCTCATTTTTCTTTTTTTATTATTGCTTGGCATTACCACCCACTTATTCTGTAATATTTTATTCACATATATCCTTAATATTATATCCATCGCTAATTTTCTTTACTTTTCAATATCTTATGTTATTATATTCTTTCTTGGTATTGCAATGTTTTTTATAGTTATTTTTTTTTCTCTCATAGCCCTGAAGATAGCCCACAACGTAGGTCAAAATGTCGGCACTAATAATAAACAATAGTTCACTTATTTGTTGTTATTTATGACTGCACCTCCCAACTAATTCCATCCTTCATTTGATCTTCTAGTCAACTAATTTCCTCTCAAACACTTAGACAGTAAGCCGGAAATAATAATCAAATCCCAGTTTCTAGATACCAAATCATGTACTGTTTATAGAAGGACAAAGTCAAAATAGCCAAAGGAAAACTGAAATTGTATAAAGCATCAAGGATGAAGGGAAAGCAGGTGTCATGATGTTCCGAAGAATAAAAATAATCTTATTAAGATACTTATTATGGATACACTCATACTTATAATGATCCTCAAAAGAATTGTAGAATCTCACTTGCATGCTACAAGTTGCATTTAAATGTTCTCACTTATCTTATAAATTATTTCAATGAAATTATTTATGATTATCACAGTAGTTTTAGAAAAAATCATTCAATTATCAATCAAATATTTTCCTTACATCAAATACTAGAGAAAGAATTAGGATACAGTGGGTTGGTTCACCAGTTTATTATTCCATAGACTGTCAAATGATGTATAATGAATTGGTTGAACAGGGTATACCAAAGAAGTTAGTAAGTGTGTATGACCGGACCATTCGATAAAGTTAGAATCAGTAATTACTTCTTGTAGAAGCTCTAGCTTTTGCTTAGATTAAGTCAAGGTTATTTGCTTTCACCTGTACTATTTGACTGGAGTATGTTATATTTGCTTTTGTTTGGGTGAGGGAAAAGAAATTTTAAAACAAAAAAACAGTGATGAATGCAGGTAACGAAATTGGGCAAAAAGTAAATTCACAAAAGATTAAGTATATCACTAGTAGCAGAGGAACAGGAGTTATTTTAGTGATATTGCTATAGAAGGAGATTAAAGTAGGAATATGTCAAGACATTAAAGTACTTAGTGTCTATGATAACTAGAAAAAACAAAATTCAAAAGGGCAGTTAAAAGAAAGGAAATTCTAGTTGTCAGACTTGACGTTACTAATCTTACACCCAAAATTTAAAAATTAGAATTTATAAAACGATCACCCTTCCGAACTGTTTTTATGGATGTAGAATGTGATTGTTGCTGTTTAAGGATGGACTTTTTAAAATCTTGGTTACATTTGCATAACACTACTCATTGAATAAATGGTGTGTCCAGATCTGATTCAGGTAAGAAAAGATGACATTTTTTTCCTTTTATTTCTAAATTCTAAGGAATTACGGAAGTATTTTATCAACGCCTGGGACATGCCCACTGAAAGCTTCTGTTTAGTAACATATATTTCTACAAAAATTAATAATACATAATAGGAACTATAATTTTGAGCAAAATAGTTTTTAAAAAATGCCATCCTCATTTATAAGTAGTATTGATTCTTTCCGTAATGTATAATTTCAGTGGACTGTAAGATTAACATTAACTTGAGGGACTGCTTAATTACTAGCTTTAGCTCAGTTTTGTTTTATGCTAGAGTACTATTTTTTCTTTTAATTATAAATCCATTATTGTTTTTTGTGCTTGATCAGGTTCTGTTTCAACTTTTCAAGATCCTTATTCCAAGAAAATTGTGTGAACTAACTGACATGAGTTTTTTGGACCAGAGAACTTAGTTGTACTAAATAATATTGCAATAGAAGTTCTTCAGGTTCTGTTTATATTATATTCTATTATATATCCCATTCTATTATTCCAGAAATAGCCAATTCGTAAGATTTTTTTTTATTCACTTGTTTTTCTTTCGATATTGCCTGGGCACTGTAATCTCATGGTCTATTGTTTCCATCAGGCAACATCAGTTCTGTTCCACCATTGTCAATTTAAGAATCTCAAACGTACAAATACCCACACACTGGAATAACCGTATAAAGGAGTATGGCAAAGGAGAAGAAAAAGTACAAAGGAAGATATTGACCTCAGCTATTCCTGAGCACGTCTTTGTACTGTTGGGTTTGGAGATGGTAAATAGTTTTAGCTAAGAATTAAATCTATAATTGTTTATTAAAAACATCAATAATTCTATATTTAGCAAAGTGATTCTCTAATTAGTGATGATAGCAAAATAAAAGCCTACAGTGCACTGGCTAAAATTTACAAAATATATTTAATAACAATAAAAAAAAAAATTGATTTTGAGAACATATTTAATCTCTAAGAGTGGTTATTAGAGCATTAAATGCAGTAATCCTTTCTATACTTATCCAATTATATCAGTGATGGTTAAATGTTAGAATAAGAATCAAAAAAATGAATAATGGTTAAAACAAAAATAAGGTATAGATAAAATTAATATTGCATCCCCAACCACAGATAATCCAGGTTATTTTCATTATATATGATGATATTGAATTCAAAATAATGGCACCTTGCCTGTGATGAGAGAGTCTGTCATTGCCACCGTTCTTTATTTCCTGAAGTGGGATTCTTTCAGCTTGGACATCATTTATAGTGTCTGTAAGCGGACAGGCAACAATAAAATATCTAAGGTTAGTAAATGATAATAGATGTATTCATACAATAGAAAACAAAACACCAAAGGGATTTTGTGATAAACTAATCTGTAAGGAATTTATTTATTCACAAACACCATTCACAATGAGGTTACACTAAAAACTAACTAAAGCCTATTACTTCCTACGATTTGGAATCAGCAACTAGTTCACCAAAATAGTGAAAGGAGACTGCAATAGATCAAGAAAATCGGCGGCCAGGTACTGCGGCAGAGGAACTAGCATTAATAGGAATCGACCTCATCTTTGTTTTACTGCATATATTATTTTCAATTTACTAAATAAGTTTAGCAAAAAATGTAAAATGACTTGTATGTTTATTAAAAATTCTAAACTCAAATATTAATATTACAAAATAGTAAATAATAATACAAAATAATAAATAAATATTAATTATATAGTGCTTCATGATTTATGAAAAGTTTAAAATGAGGAAATTAAATTATAGTTAGCACCGAGTCATAAAAATTACTGTCAAGGTGAAAAAATAAGTGATGAAATGAATGAGTATTATGAAGCATAATGACAGTTTTAATTGTAATATTACAAAATTACATTAATTTTTTTTTTAAATGAAAGAATGATAATATTTATTAGATTAAATCCAACAATATAAATGAATAGGATGGTGAAAGAGATTTAAAAAATACATGATCGAGTTGTAATATACATAACATGTTAAAATTAATTTTTATAATGCTATTTAATTAAAAACATCCTTAAAATTAAAAATAAATAAATATAATAAAATGAAATGTATAATCAGTATAATAATCTGTTTTGTTACATATTTTTTTTAACACAATTTGATTAACAAAAGAAATCATATTTGATAGAATATTTAACAATATCTATTAAGCTGTATAACTTACCTTCAGGAGCTTTTAAATCATCAGAAACTTCTGTAAGCGTAGCACCACTTCCCCTTGAGTCTTGTAATACTCCTCTTCGTGGAGGAGTCCTTCGATACAAAGATTCTCTTCCTCGAATCAGCTTAATATATAAAGTAAAAGACAATATTAAAATGACTGTGTGGCATTATAAAAATAAATAAAAGTAAACCAAACCACATTTAAACTTAGTTGCTTAGATGACAAAGAAAGAAAATATTCACAAATTTTTTGCATCAGCACCATAGTGCAGTCTAATTGAATGGATTTTACTTGTTGTTGAAGATATTTTATATGGCTTAGCAAGGGGTATGATAAAGCTTCAGGGTTAATTTAATTGTTATGAAATAAAATTTATTTATATAATACAAATTATTTCAATGAGCAAATATTTAATTATTTGTCCATTTATTTTTTACTAGTGTAAAATTTTCAATTTGAAGCAAAATTATATTTTACTGTATTCATAATATGTTATACTTATAAATGTCAAAGCTAGTTTAAACATGACATATATCATCCATGCAATGACTCATTTGACAAGGAACTAGTAAACCAAGGATTCAAGGTAAAAAGGTATGTAGAGAAGGTTAAAGCCAAGAACAGCTAAACAACATTTTTACAAACATGAAATGAAGGAAGATTATTCTGAAAAAATATATGGAATTAATACTTAACATATAAAATAGAAATCTTTAAAAAAACAATGGTTGGCAATTAAATATTGAAGATCCCCTGTTACAACAATATTTGACATTTTTATTTTTTATACTAATATTTAAAACAATGAAATTTAAATATCTATACATATTACAAAACAAAGTCCTGGGCCACGTTTGTTCACGGTAAACTCAATAATTACTGCATGGATTTTGATCAGATTTTAACCAATAGTTAGAGTGATTCATCAGGAAGGTTTAAGTATATCAGATGTTGAGGCTTAGTATAAATGGGTTGGAATATCAATGGGTTTCACCGAAGGCACTGCTTGCCTAATCCCATGCAATTATCTAACGTGCAAGATAATAAATTTGTATACAAAGAAATATTTGGTTTTGTTTTTATTTTTATAACTTCTATATAATAAAGCACATTAGCTGAGATGGGAAAAAAGGAAACCAAGACTCCCAAAGAATCCAAACCAATGATATTCACGTGGTCCTTAGTGGCCGGTACGTGATGAAAAAATAATACATACATTACTCAGACAAAACTAAACCAAAATTAATAACAAATATTAACATAAAGAGGTGTTTAAGCAATCAAAGCTACTGCAGTGAATAATGAATACATAATTAGCTAAAGCATGCGTATAAAGTTAAGAAGTAATTTAAAAAGCAAGTGCTCATAATATTAAAAGAAAGAAGAGAAAGTTTGACAAAGAAAAAAGGAAATAGTTTAAAGACAAAATAACAATCTGAACTAACTTTAAAAACAGATTAAGTCAGGACTGTCTAAAGTAATTATTAAAAGGCTAAATAATTCTTGAATGAATGCTCTACATTTCAAAATTGTCAAGTAATTAATAATCAATGTCCATATAATGAAAGAAGGCTTTTTATGAATACAGAAGTATTTTTCAAATTTCTTTTTTTATTATTTTTAAACTTGCTGATTTTTTTAACTCATTCAAAGTGATATATGAAAAACTCAAATATGTAAACAATTTTGATTGTAAAGATTAATCAAGAATCAATGGTAAGGAAAATTATGCTAAAAATAAATGTCCATCACATGTTCTTAAATAAATGTAAGTTAATAAATAAATCAATAAATTTACTTGACTAATATTTATGAATTATATAAACTAGTTTGAAGTTAATAGAGAAAGTTACACATACAGGCGTTGATTCAGTCAACACCTCATTATTTTGCCTTGGATCCAAAATGGTGTCTGGTTCCTAAAACAAAAAGAAAAAAAAAAGAAAAGCTTAGCCAAATACCTATCAATAAGCAGCAGGGCCCCACGAAAGTCGAGTTTGTTTCAACATGCAAACAAAATGTAAAAAGAAAGTGTTTTTTCTAGCATAAGAAAACTATATTAACTAACATAAAAATAAGCTTTTATTTATTTAATGTACAAATAATTTTAGTAATGCTTTTGAAATGATATTAAGTACTTAAAGAATAATGCATGCATTGTACTAATTCAATTTAAATATTTTAAATATCTGTATCTACAGTGGATCAAAAAAGTATTGGCACACCCTCATTTTCCTGAATTATGGAAAGAAAAAACCTGATATAACTGTCATAACAATTTTATTAAATGTATAAATAGAAAGTAAAAGTAAATTAACAGAAATATTTCTTAAAACAAATCATTTATTTAATTAACATGGAAAATAACAAAAATGATAAGTCAAAAAAGTATTAGCATACCCTTCTGCTTTTGCGCCATGCAAAAATCTTAATATTTTGTAATTATCCCTTTTGCTTCTATAAGAGCCTGAAGTCTAGATAGCATCGATGAGAGAAGATTTTGGGTGATTTCTGGTCTGGTCTTAACCCACTCCTCAGCTAAAACTCATCTGTGGTCATTTTTTGATGAAATTTTATTCTTTCACACTTTCAAGTCGAGTAAATACCACAAATGTTAGATTGGATTTATATCTTGGGACTGCGGTGGTGTTTTAAGCTCTCTTCTAACATTTTACAGCATCCATTCTTTTGTTTTATTGGCGGTATGTTAAGGGTCGTTATCTAGCTGGAACATGAATGTATCCTGAATTCCCATTTTTTCAGCACTGCTCTTCAAATTATGCCGCAAAATGTCGACATACTTTTCAGCATTCATAATCCCCTCAATGAAATTCAAATTTCCAACCCCATTCGAAGAGATACAGACTCTCTCTCATTCAAGACTAGGACACTTCCACCACCATGTTTCACTGTCGGTCTGGTATTTTGCAGCTGAAACTTGGTGTTTGGTTTCCTCCACTCTTATTTGCGACCATCAGATCCGAAAATAATAAATTTACTCTGATCAGAGAAAATTATTGTTTTCCAAAATTCAATTGACTTATATATGTGGATTTTGGCAAACTCAAGTCTTTTAATCTGATTTACCTCACTGATAAATGGCTTTTATCTTTGAACTCTCCCATAATAATTAAAACTGTGTATTACATTTAAAACCGTCTGGAGGTAGAAGGTTATGTTGGAAGTTGTTGCCATCTCTGTTGCTATGCAGGAGGCCGAGAATGTTCGATTATGTTTAAAAATTCTTCTAATTTGCCACTTTTCTCTTGCAGAAAACTTTTGAGGTCGCTCGGAATGCACTTCATTTAAAACTGAACCTGTGCTAAAACTCACCCCTACTTTTTCGCTAATTTGACAGTAACTTAGTCCGTGAGAATGTAATTTCACTACCTGCTTTCTAGAAATGAATCTAGACTGAGGAATTATTTGTTTGTAAATAACGGGGACTTAATACAAAGATATTTAAGGGATTAAATGAGATGTATTTCTATAAATGTTAACTATGGACAACTGTGCCAATACTTTTTTGACCGACGATTTTCCTACTTTTTTTTCTTAACAATTGTAAAATTAATAGTCTAGCTTTTAATTGCCTTAAAAAAGATTGATTTTGGTTCAATTTTTATTATAAAATTCCAACTTGAAAATAATTTACCATATCACCGAAAAAATGAAAAAAAATAGGGTGTGCCAATACTTTTTTGACCCACTGTATATACAGAAGAAGCTACTAAAATAGTGATTATTATAAAAATTTATAACAATATTGAATAAATTAAAATATTTTAGAATTAAATATTAAATATTAGTATATTTTATTTTAGAATGTACATATGTAATTATGTAGGTAATGTAAATATGTATACTCTCTAATGGTGTGGGCAATAATAACCATTTGTAGTTGTTCGCCCTTAAAATAAAACAACAACAACAATAAATATTAATATAAAATTAAAAATTGTTGTCAACAGGTAATTAATATTCATAAAATGTTATGAACTAACATTTTATATTACATGAACTAACAAATCCATGAGTAATGAATAATCCCTCATAAATTCATGAAAAAAATACCCACCACCAAGTGGAGCAGCAATGCAATGATAAATGGGGAGAAAGTGAAAAATGGGCAAATGCATTTCATAGAAAACCTAAATAGAGGGAAGCAGATCATAGAAGTTTTTCTTTGAGATCATACAGGTGCCTTGATCTAAATAATGTATAAAATGAATATTGAGTAGTTTTTTATTCTGTGAATAGTTTTAACACTCTGTATTGTTTTCAAATCTTCATTTATTAAATTATTATTAAATTATATATGAAGGTATCATAAGAATATCATCATATAATCATATAAGGGTATCACCCAAACTAAATAATTTGTAAAAGTAAACTAATATAATGAGAATAATATCTAATCAAATAATTAAGGATAATGTATGAGATGAAAATAGTTGACTGGATGATCTAATGTAAAGGAGATAGTTGGGGGGTGCAGTCAATAAGTACACAGAATAAGTGATGAACTTATATTATGTGCCGACGTTTCGGCCTACAGTGTAGGTCGAAACGTCGGCACATAATATAAGTTCATCACTTATTCTGTGTACTTATTGACTGCAGCCCCCAACTATCTCCTTTAAATTAAGGATAATGATTGCTGTTTAACCCTTTAAAGACCAAAATTGTTTCCCATTGAATTTTTTAATTTTTTTTCTTAGTATTCTATTTCTTATTTTTATATTTAAACATTTTATTGATCATTACAAAAAAAAATTGTTTTTGTACATTTTTTTTAATGTTCCCAATTAGGAACAATGGCTTGTTGGGGGTCTAATCAATATATAAGTCAATTTACGAAATCAACTTATTGATAAATTTAGTTTTAAATTGTTTGTGATACATTCTTAATAATATATAAAAATTAATGGATTCATAATCATAGTTTTTAAAAACTTAGTGGGAAAATGAGAAAAATTGACCGATTGCTACAAAAAACTACAATTTCAAAAATTTGTGGAGTCGATTTCGGTCACTCTTTTTAAAAAGAAAAAATATTTTCATACAATTTAATGTTTTATTTAATTTTAATTAAATTGATAATGCATTTGGTAAAGCAGAAATATTATTAAAAAATTCTGAAATCTATGTTTCCAAATGGGAACAATGGTCAGTAAATGGTTAATGATTCTGATAATAATAATATCAATTTATAAACATGAGAAGGAAAAAGTTTTTTTTTTTTTTTTTTTTAATTTATTTATTGATATCTACAACTGTATTACAATAATACAACAAGTAAATAGGCTAAGTGATATATAATGACATGATAATGATAAGTAGAGAAACTACCCACTGGTAGTACTCAAATCAAAATTCAAGTAAGGAGGTCACGTGGCCATCTTCTTTTCAGACGCCACGGAGGATTATCGGGAATTGAAGAGGAAGCTAGGTTTGAAACTAGAGGGTTTGAGTGGTAATGAAGTTTGTTATGAAAGGATAGATACCGGGTTCAGGCCAAATCAGCAACAAAAGGGGCATTAAGGTCGTTATGGATGAGTTTATTCTTAACAAAATAAGGAGCATTAAGGATTTTAGGAAGGATTTTGGACTGTAAGGATTGGATACGAGAGGAATTCGATGGCTTAGTGGAGCCCCAAAGCTCTACTCAGGAAAAAGTTAAAACTTATAAACTTGGTGATCTAAATGTATTATTTAACATGATCTTTGGATATCGCGTACAAAGATGGGAAGAGATATTTGATCCAGATAAAATTGAGTGAGGGACAATTATAAAATTTTGTACAAGACAAATACACATGATAATTTTGTAAACATCTGTTTTTGCTTTAATAGGTTTTCATAAAATTAAAAAATACAATATTATTTTTCACTATATAAACTCCTGTTAGTAAAAGACTTTTCCTATTAGTAAAATACTTAGTCTTCTATGGAAATACAAGTTTCTCGAATAGTTGCTGATGGTAAAAATAAGTACGGAGAAATACCAATCTTTCTTGTTTTCATGTTCTGAAATGAAACAAGTGTTAAAACATGAAAAAACACAGATTGAGTGAACACAAAAGAAAAAAAATCGGAGTATAAATTGGATATGGCCATTGCTTTCATCTCTAAGACAGTGTGCAATAACAACTTCTTCCTTATAATTCTCAGAGCTATGTCCGGTACATGTGAGCAAATCACAACTTGTATTCCAACTGTAGTATGCACTAAGCGTAATAATGAACTAACAATTTTGAGATAATAAATTGTTTGGGTCCATTTCGTTCAAAGAATATTATTCGAACGTTCCAAAATTTTAATATCTTTATATCCCTTACTTAATTTTTTTAATACTTCATAGATACAATGGCAACTGAATTTTTACTGTCATTTAAATATAATCTTAAGAAATAAACAATGAATTTCACTTATTAGTTTGAAATAAGAGACCATAAAAAGAGGGCAGAAGAAGAAACAATATCTTTATCGATTGCAATGCCACCCTGACATCAAACATTTTTTTTTTTTAAGACAATAATATGCATATGTACAGGCTATTGTTGGAATTTAGATAATCACAGAAAATTATTTACAAAACTACATCAACAAAGATTCAGCACAAGTATAAATGCCTGTACAGCCGGATATGTGTTTACAGAATATTCGTTCGTTTACCCGGACTTTTCTAGTTGCTGACCGCCATCGATTGGTCTGGTTACGCAGTAACTTCCCCTTTTGAGACAACCTTGTGCTTAGTTGCCTAGTAATTCCTGTTTCTTTCATTAACAAAACCTGTGAAATTTACCAGATAAACATTCTATAAATCACTATATGGGACCTTATCATATCTGCCATGAAATCTCTAATCTACAAAGCTACTGTCATTGAAGTGCATGATTAGTAAGAAATAATAGTTGTGCATATACTTGTGCAAACATTCCAAAGAATGGAAAATAAAGATAATGGCACCTACCACCGCCTGGACAATTATTATACCTACTGGTAGATTAGCAAAGAAAATTAGTTTAAAATTAGAAAGCATCAATTATTAAAAAATAAATAAAACAACTGAATACTTAAGGTGGCATTCAAGAGATGTATTTAATATTAATATGCTACTTCTTAATGTAAATTCTAATGTACTTACTGGGGCATTGATGATTGCATCAGATTCAAAGCAGAGTAAATAGTACAGTAATAACAGGACAAATGGATTTGCAAATGAAGCCCATTCGAGAGTATTCATGTGAGTAACACGTGGGTCTTGATTGCAACCTGTCACAAGAAGGGCCGTTAAACCTAAATACCTGCAACATATTTCCACTAAGGGTGATTCATTGGAAAGCTATATCTGCAGTCCTAATGAATAAATGGTTAAATCGAACTTCAGTGTTTATAAAGTTTGAACCTTTGCCTTAAATCAGAGTTTTGTGTTAGATTGTTGAAATTTGGTATATCTTACGAAATAGAAATTTAAAGCCCTCTAAATGCAAAATTAATTGTATTAAAATCATCTTATTGGTCCAAAGAATAATTGAAAGAAAGCTGTACCTCAGCCGTTCTGTATCGCAACCATTGGACTGATTACGAGAATCGGAATCTGCTATCACCCTTCTTTATAATAGCACTAGGACCTATTGGACTAAAGTTATAAAAAGTTTCTCTATTCAGGGTGATTATGTTACAGTAAGAGAGAGAAAAACGGGCAGAAGGGATTAACGTCTTAAACCTGTCAGCAGGAGAGGCTAAGATTGGATTAGAACCATCTCGAAGAATCCAGAACAGCCTCCTGCCTACTTCCGCATGTCTAGAACATTCGACCTTGATATAAATACCGCTCACTTCTGTCCAGGGGGGCAGTCAGAGAGTAAAACAGGCAATGTGATGAACTAGTAATAAGTGTATCAGTGAACTGTGACAGTTTGTGAGTGTAATAAACTGTTTCTGTTTGTTACTGTGTGTCAGTTTGTTATATTTGCAGATTCTTATGGTCAGTGGACTATAATTAGTGAACTGTAAGTGTTAATTTGTAGTTATAAGCTATAGCGTAATTTTTTTGTATTTGTACAAATTTATGTAAATAGTTAAGCTATTTAGTAGTAGTAATATCTTATATTATTTTAGTAATTAAATAGGCCTAGGTTATAATAAATATTTAGAGTATTGTTATTGCAAATTTATATTAGTCTAATAATTTAATTGTTAGTAACTTTATTGTATTCTTTTGGTCACTTTGTTAATAAATATTAGTATCTTGAATTTAGGAGTAATTTAATTCATTTTCACACCCAGTAGCCCGTAACAATCAGATGAAATAGATTTTTCTGCTTAGCAGTTCTAACCAACTGAATCCAATCATCAAGGTTGTTAATTTTCATATTAATATAGACTGTGCCAGTGCCACATATGAGTATGACCACTAACTAAAAATTTGTGTTATTTTAAAAAAATGTTTTTTGACTAAATAGATATGGGAGCAAGAATACTACAAAATTATTTTGTTCCTCATATGTACCAGAATCATCAGCATCATCCATGGCACTACAGTCCTTTGTGGACTTGGGCCTCATCTATGAGATTTTGCCATGAAGCTCTGTCCAGTGTGGTTGCTCACCAGTTATAGGTTTTCAGAAGGTCGCTGGAGTCCCTGATGTCCCTTCCATCTATTGATGTCCATTCCTCTGGTCTGATGGAGCCTCCTGCCCACAACTTTCTCGGGGTCTCATCAGTTGGCATTAGAGCAACATGGCCTGCCCAGCACAGTCTTCCCAGCTTTATATACTTTATTAAATCCTCTTCACCACAACTTTTAAATTTCTCCATTATTGTCTTCTCCAATTCTCACCAACTTTCTTGGCACCAAATATATGGTACAGTATTTTTCTTTCGAAAAAATTGAACAGCTTTTTGTTTGGTGTTTGTTAAAGTACATGCTTTCCGACCGTAGTCAAATCAGAGTCTTATGCAGAATATGTATCGGAATAGAATTAATTAACTTTTTCTAAGCCACTTCCTGAATTTAGTAACAAATGGTAAAGACAGGAGACAACTCCGTTTCTCCTCATATGAATCATACATCCAAGAATTAGTAAAAGTTGAATCCAGGAACTTTTTATTCTTAGTTAATCCTGTGGTTCGTATAGTTATGGCTCTGACACTATCCAAAATTACAAAGAGTGTGAGCTTCTTGACCCACCAGATGATGAGGAAATTGAGGCTGCAATCCAGAAGCTTAGAAATAATCGAGCACCCGGATGTGATGGCATACCAGCTGAACTTCTGAAGGCTGGTGGAAATGAAATGATAAAGGTAATTCGAGATCTGCAACACAGTGTATGGATAAGCAAAACTCTCCCGCATGACTGGTGCATTGGCCTTATCCTCCCACTTCACAAGAAAGGAGACCAGATGCTTTGTGATAACTACTGTGGTATAACACTCCTGAGCTCTGCCTACAAAGTACTTTCGAATGTGGCATTCCAAAGACTACTTCCCCATGCCCAGAGAGAGATTGGAATGTACCAGTGCGGATTTATTAATGGTAGATCTTGTATTGATCAAATATTCTCCCTGAGAACTCTTATGGAAAGGACTAGAGAGTACAACATAACGGCCCACCACCTTTTCGTGGATTTCAGCAATGCCTATGACTGTATCATCAGTGGAAAACTGTTTCTAAGTATGGAAGAAATGAATGTCCCCAGACAATTGATAAGCCTCGTGGAATTGCTGATGAGGGAGTCGAGAAGCCAGGTCAAGATCCAGAATGACTTGTCTGAAGAATTCAAGACAACTAGGGGTCTGAGACAAGGGGATGGACTCTCGTGCCTGTTATTTAATTTTGCACTAGAAAAGGTCATAAGAGACGCAGGGTTACAAGTCACTGGTACGATTCTGACTAAGTCCATCCAAATACTGGCCTATGCAGATGACATAGACATAGTGGGAAGAACACCGAGAGATCTACAACAGGCTTTTCTTGCATTGGAGAATGCTGGACAGCGTATAGGTCTTCAGGTAAACCAAGTAAAGACTAAGTGTATGGTGGCTAACCCTTCAAGACAATCGGATCCCACCATCACGTTTGGTCCCTACACATTTGAAAGTGTCGACAGTTTTGTCTACCTCGGTTCTTTGGTCAAAGCAGATGGCTCAACCAGCCCAGAAGTTCAAAGAAGAATATTGGCCGCTAATAGATGCTATTTTGGGATGGCGAAAATTTTACGAAGTCGTCTGATATCAAGAAGAGCCAAGGTCATGCTGTACAAAACAATCATCAGGCCTGTTTTGACTTATGGATCGGAAACCTGGCCTCTGTCCAGGGCAGATGCCAACAGTTTGCTACTCTTCGAAAGAAAAATATTAAGAAGAATGTTTGGAGCTGTAAGAGTTGGCGATCAATTTAGACTCAGACAAAATGCAGAGCCGCCTTGGAGATAATTAACTTTTTCTCCAGTATCAGGAGCCTGACGTGGTGAAGCACATAAGAATAGCTAGATTGAGATGGGCTGGACATGTGGCCAGAATGGATGACAACGCTGTCTTAAAAAGACTTCTGTTTGGATTCGTTGATGGAAAAAGAAAACGTGGGCGTCCACAACTCAGATGGTCAGATGAAGTCGAGAGTGATGCAGGCATCATTGGATCCAGAGCTTGGAAGACCTTGGCGCAGGACAGAGAAGAGTGGAGGCGACGCCTTGATGCGGCCAGGACCCGTGCTGGGTTGTAGAGCCAGTGATAATAATAATAATCCTGTGGTTCGTATCTTCAGAGCCACAATAATCATTATCACTTTTTAAGTACTTTGTTTTTTTGGCAGAAGCATTTGGTTGCCCCACCAAAAAAGTTAACTACACTGAACATATGTCGGTTTAGAAGACTAAACCTTCTTGTTGTTCTATGGATTTTTCACAGATAAAATGCTAGGAATAAGCTAAGGTAAAGAAAAGAAACAGTCAGAAGAAGTCGTTGCTCAAGTTCTGATAAGTGATTTTGTTGAAGTTTACTAAAAGCTTCTAAAAAATTATGAGAAAATAAAAACCTTACCCCGGCCAAGAATTGTATGCGTTTTATTTGTATTCTAGGTTTAATCAACTAGTTTAAAGGGCATGATTCAGTACTAAACCCATTTTAAAGGCATAATTTAGTAGTAAACTAGTTTTAAAGGCTTAACAGATTTGTCTGTTTGTAAAATTGCTCGTGCAATTAAACATTATTTGCATTATTATTTATTTGCAAACCAAATAAGTGGTTAAATCAGTAGTTCACAAATTAAAACACCTGGGCATATTCAATTAACACGACTTAATCAACTAAGGTTTTCAAGATGGATAAAAACACACATCAAAATATATCCATCCATCCAAACACTCTAGCCAACTCCTGACTTAGTCACTTATGCAATACATGAATAACACGATTCCACATGCCTCAGTATAATTAACTCTTTATGGATGAAATTCGACTTTACCACTAATTCACTGGGGCTGTATATATATATTTTGGCATTTATATCAAAATAAATAATTTTCATAAATAAATATGCTAAAGTAGCTAATAGGATCACTAACAACTAACCTTGGAATAGGTGAGTCAGGAGGAAGTAATTCTTGAATCCATTCCATCTGGTAAAGGTAAAGAGCAATAATGTGGCCCATGAGAAAGACCATAAGCAGGCGACAATACCAGGCGAAGAATCGACCCAACTGCATATTGCAAGCCCAGCTTGTAGCCAACATCAGAAACGATAAGTAGTACACACCCGAAAGGATGGAGGGCCTCAAGATCCCAGCGAGGCACATCACCATTAAGCAGATATATTTGCCTACAATTAGTAAACAATTTAACTCATTTCTGGGAGATGTTTATTAGAATAAATATTATTAAAATATGGTGAACAATCAAAATAGTTTCTAAAATAAATGAAAAATGTATCAAAATATTTAAAAAATGATAGATGTTCGAATGCAGATGGTTTCAAATAATGATTAAATTGTTGAGGATTAGCTCAAAGATTTGAACAACACAAGCTATAACGCCTGAAGTTATTTGATTGATAATCTGATGTCTTTATTTAAAAAATAATTATTTGTTTACTTAGGATTTACTGGCTTCATTATGAGTGGGAGGTTAAAAATTTATTCTGTCAAATTCTTATGAAATAAATTTCAGTCCATTTGAACCATTGCTGCTTCTGACCTCAGAATACTGATGCAACATCTTACATTAAAGAATTTTTCTATTATCTTCATTAAATTATTTTTTTTCTTTTAATCATTAAGTTCTTTCCAGAGTAAGTTGATATAATTATAATTTTGTTGGTTGAAAAATTGTTTGTTTAAATTAGAGATATTAATTGTAAAATAATTTAGTTTCTGCATGCAGATTGCACTAGTTTATCTATAATGGAAATAGAAAAATCAGCAATCAAATCAGATTTTCTATACAAATAATATGGCAGTCTAATAAATCATATTTTAAAAAAAAACCCATAGAAAATCCTCTAAATTGTTAAAATTATTACTGAAATATATACACATAATGAAAAATATACAAATTGTATAAAAAATTAATACCGAACATAGTCAAAATTGCTATCCTTCTCTGTGATGCAGTGTTATCATTCGATGAAGCACTCTCTTCATTATGGTGAGGAGGCTCCGAAACAGGCAACATTTCATCAATGAGCAAATTATTAGGATTTAGTTTCGATGAAATAGTATGGACAATGACAGATGCTACCAGAACTATTATTTCCGGCCCAATTAGTTTTATGTAATTAATAAAAGATAAGTCATCAAGCCTCATTAGGCCAACATGTCTTAATATTCTTTCCAACATGCTACCTATCATGGGAACAAACATATCAGATGAAATATAACAACAATATTTAGTAAGACAAATCAAAGAAATAAATGTAGATTTAAAGTACATTTTGGTTCTAGAAGACTACCGTATGGTGGAAATACAAATGCCAGAACAAGTTGGAATGCAATTGTTGCTATCAAATTTATTGATGTAAGTGCTACAACAGCTTTTTGAAAATGGCCAGAAACTCCTATAAAAATTAAAAATATGTGTTATTAATAAAAACGTATTGACATATAAAACAACTACAATAAATAAATAAAATAAAATACTTACCAGACATCGACTTGGATGTGGGTACTGGGATAAACGGTATCCATAATAATAAGAAAAGGTACAAACCAGAAAGGGCGTTTTGTCTTAATGTAACCCCTGAAAAAAAAAAAAAATTATCTTTCTTTTTTAGAATGGTATAAAATAAATATTATTTGCTTTATAATCAGTTATACAGTAACAGAGTATTAAAAAAAAATCTAAATCATGATTGAGATTTTTTTCATAAGAACAGATAGCAAATCTAGAAAATATTTTTCACCCAAATAACAATATATATTTTTAAATTTTTATTCTTTATTACAGTTTACTGTCTTAATTTTCAGTAGCTTAGAAGTTAAGAATAACATCACACCATTTTATATGTAATGAAGGCTTCCAATCCCCTTTTTTTCTCTGGTCTCTAAATGACAATTTTTAGCGATTAATGAGAAATAATCATTGACGTATTTCAATATATTTTCAGAGGTCTGTGTTGGTTTCTCATCAACAAATGTGTTTATGTGTTAAGGACAAAATAGCCTTAACGATTGTATTCACTTTTGTTAACATGATACTGTATGAAAAAATAAGATGGCTTCTGATCCATTCGTAGAAACTCCCGGGGCAAAAAAAAACGGGGATCAGTCTTCTTCAGTGGGCGAATGGTACTTATTTTTACAACATTTATATATAACAAATTAAATACAATATTTACAATCTCAATTTCAAGATATGTGTAACACGGAATACAATATTTCTATTAATAAATATAAACAAATTCCTAAAAAGTTAATAAGCACTGTGCTTACTGGAAATTATCTGAGGGGTAGACCGAAGCAGAGAAGGGAGGACTGTCTTAAGAGTTATCTGACAGATTTGGGTTTGGGCGGTAGTCCGTGGACAGAGATCTGTTAGCTGAGGTAGGTGGTATCAGCATCGAGCCTTCAGGTTCGCTAAGCCTTATTATTATCATTGTTATTAATAAATAAAAAACAAACAGCGAGGTAATAATGAAAAACCGATTGAGATGACTTGAACATGTCCTGCAGATGGAACCAACAGAATTGCTAGCGTGACCTACTGAGCCAAAGTGGAGGGAAAACAAAGACCTAGGAAGAAGTGAGAAGAAGAGGTGAAGAAGGATTTCGAGAAGAGTGGGCTACATCGGAGCAGAAGAGCACAGTTGGTGGAAGAGCGGCAGAGCTGGAGAGTGCTGTGCAGAATTCCTCCTCACAATGCTTTGATGAGGACAGAATATGGCAATGATAAAAATAAGTAAAACATTGTTAAGTCCCAAATTTGATAATTTTAAGAATACTTTTTATTTTAATTATTAATTTAATAATTTTAGAAAAAATTAACAGCCAACGTTTGCTCACCTTAACTGTAGATAGTCAGTAATAAATTTGGACCCCTGTCAGACATTGCAAAAAAAAAATGCGTCTAAAGAGTGGAGACGCATTTTTTTTTTAATTATTAAGTTCTTCGGAACAAAATTTAACATATGTAATTTCCTTGCACCAGAAATAAATGAATTTTACAGCATTGACAAATGATGATCTTTTATGGAACCAAACCATGTTCCAATTCTTAAATGGCACGACTTCTCCAAGTCATTGTATCAAAACATAATTTCATGTTATGACCTTCTTTAAAATACTTGTTTATCTTGATAGAAGATGATGAGAATACAGATAGGATAACACGTCGATCTATATTTTCGGAAGATCCCCCATTAGTATCCTGTTTTATAAAGTTTATAAATGAAGACCAAAAAAGGCGGCAAACAGAAAACATACACCAACACTAACACGCGTCAAACAGTTACAAGATTGCTATATATTCTAAGTGATCAGTAATGGCGCCCGTATAAGAGGAAATTACCCAATTTTTTTAATAATGTGGTTTTAATTTGTATTTTTCGATTACGATTGCTGTTAATGAAAGTTCTATTTTGAAGGAGACAGTAAACCACCGGATGAAAGGTAAACAGGGGTGGAAAAGGTTAGAGGCAAGTCGGATGTAAAGGTCAGAGCGGCATGTGGCTTCACTGACCCCAATAGAGAGTAGGAAACATCTGCCCGATCCTCCTGTAAATTACCCTGGTTAATAAGTATGCCTTATAACTAGGACATAATTCTTTCACGCTTCAGTGGTAAACTAATTTTTATTATGTTAATCTTAAGATGCACAGATTTCATTTCCCAAATTCTCAATTATAAAAATTCATACCTATTGAGAAGCGTTGTACGTCTATTTTTCACGCAGTGTCGACACATGGAATACATTTAATCGTGGTTTTAAAGGAGGAAAGGAATAAAGAGGGAAGTAGTTGCCGTGGTTTATTATTTCACCGCTTAATAGAAACTTAGATTCTATCCATAAAAATTAGGATTCAAATGTTATGACAATTATATTTGTAATGTTAATTAATAGTTCAAAATATCAGATTTAGCAGTATGGATAAAAGTGATTGCATTTTTTTTTAAGTATACTAAGTAGTAAAATAATAAACCAAGAAAAGCACTTTCCTCATTTAAACATTTTTTAAACCATAATAAAATATTATACTTCCTGCGTGACCGTTAAGGGAAAATGAAGATATTACGACAATAAATAAGTATGAATTTTTACAGTTAGAAATAATGAATTTTTATTATTAAGACTTAAGAAATGAAATTGTGCATCTTTAGATAATGACCCGTAAACTCAATTATGTTAGTGCATCTGCTTGATATTGTTTTAATACATTTATTTGGTAAATATTGGGTCGTTTCTTGTGATATGTCCGTTTTTATTATTTCTAAAATTCAAAGTTGAATTAGACTTCTGTTGTTTACCATGTTTATGCTTATTGATTGTAATACGCTGCAATTAATTCTCTCTTTTTTGATAATATTTACTGTCGCTACAATTGAACGAACATTTTTTTGTATGCCATGGTAATATGACCATGAAATCATGTAATTTTCTTTTATGAGTTTGAACTTGGACACTCGGCAGCCCAAGCTTCAAGAAACATTACCACCGCGTTCGAGAACGGCGTTGTAACGATCGGACCATTCGCCGCTGGTCCCTTTTAATATATAGGTTCCACAATTAATAAATCAAACAATTTGATTGACACGGTAAAATACTCTGTATGTGTGTGTAATATAATTTCTAAGATATTTTTAAACGTGATTTATTTAGTAGAATAAAGATCTTAGAAATTAAATTACAAGTAAATTCAACACTAAGTTAAGCTAACATTTGTACATCACCAATGAAGAAGGTTTTTAAGATAAATAATAACACATAGAAGATTGAAAGGTAAATAATACAAGGTTGTTCAAGTAACTGTATATATATGTATATATAGTAGTTATACATTAAATTGTTTCGAAAAAGCAAATTATCCAAACAATAAAAAATTATTTTTACAAAGGGAGAGACACTTTCCATTTGAAGCCATTTTAAGTTAGTATCTTATTTTGTACATGGAAATTTCCAGCTAATGACACAGTTTAATTCATAAAAATTCATTTCCCCTTTTTACCAAGAGATGATTCCATCGCATCCACGTCGAACTGCAAGGATATTGACATAATGCAACAAAAAATTATGAAAAACAACCTGTATTGGTTAATCAGAAGAGACCTATATCTTGAACGACAACGCCAGACCTCATGTTCCACGAAAGACCTTGAAGAAACTAAGCAGATTAGGAAGTCCTTCCACAACCACAGTATTCACCAGACTTATCTCAAAGAGATACACATCTGTTCAGAAATTTGGACAACTTCCTTAATGGTATGCTTAAGTTGTGTTTTGAGAATCATTTCCATTTTCGAAAATGATTCTAGAGTGAAACACGCATTTTCAGACTTTATGTCATCACAAAACACTAAAATCTTCAGTTCAAGGATTGGACATTTGATAACACGTTTGGAAAAATGTATAGAAAACAAAGGTAAAATATTTTGAATAATTTTTTTTATTTTATAAATTTGTTTACTGAATAACCTTTACCTTTCCTTTGAAAACGAAAAATTCATATGAAACAACCCAAAATATATATATATTTGTATATATATTTGTATCATCTTCTTTATTACTTATTTGTTTACTTTCTTTATTACTTATTTGATAATACTCTACAATTATTCCCTTTATGTCCCTCTCTTATCTTTATGTTTTATCACTCAGACACCTTAATGCCTGTGCGTATTTTTATACTATAACTATACCATGTACAGTTTTAATTTGTCTGTATTTTGTATATTTAGCCTAGAAGAAGTCCTGCAATGTGGATCGAAACGTTGACTTTCCAATAAACAGATCTCCCTATTTAAGATAATTTTTTCACATCCATCCGGACCATTTTATTTCCCATAAATTATACTTATTTTGTATAAAATTTATTGACTGATTTTAAATTGTGAGGTTATTAGTTGTTGTTTTTTTTTTCCATTTCCTGCATGAATATTAAGCTTTCCTTACTTTCGGTAGTGTGAGAGCAAAAACTAACATAAATAACAAGTAAAAACAAAAACAACTAACATACATAATAAGTAAAAAAAATAAGAAACAGTATCTATTATTTCAGAAGCTATGTGAAAACTCGTAAACTGCATGTTCCACTTTCACTAATGTCTGCCCTGATATGATGACTGATGAGGCGCGACCTTAATGACAAAATCTTTACAACGGGGCTGCGGCAGCTGGGAATTGTAGTCTAGATGAACTAATAATAATAAAAAATATAATCTATAACTAACAAATCATATAAACATTGCCAATATTAATAAAAATTACCATGATTTATAAAATATATAACTAATACGGACAAGCATAAACATACTGAAGGTCATAAAGTAAATAAAATCGAGGTATATTATTCAGTAGTGACGGGATAATCTAGTTTTAATCTTTGGCATTAAAGTAATATCTAACCCGATAAAAATTTATCTACTGAAGTAAACAGTTATTCCACTTTGATAAGACCCACATTTAAATATTAGAGGCATGAGTTAGTAATAATAGAGTTGTGACATGACCCATGCATCATAGTCATCCAAAATCCAGATAAAATAAGCATTGTGTGGGTATCTGCTTATACAAACAGACATTTGACATTGATTTACAAATTTGTGAGCTATGAAGTAGTTATGAAGAGTTGTCACTTGATCCATAGTAAACAAAGTCATTCTATCTCATAAAAAAATAGGCATTGTATAAACAGCGCAAAAATGAACAGGGATACCACTGACCTAGTTGTATTTAGTTAGCCTAACATTTTAATATTAATGCTTAATATAAAAAGCATTAATATTAATTATAAATTTTACTACATTAACACTAGAACTACGAACCGGTCAAAATGACCGGTTGCACATTTATTTATAACATTTCCTCTATATACATCTATAATTCCGGAAAATTCCCGGAATTAAAAAATTCTACGTTTTTAATTTATTATACGTAAATTTGTGTATACATGATGTATAAAATTTCAATTTAGTATTCTTGCTTGCCGTGTATAGTTACAAGTTGCAACACATATAAAAGTAAACATTTTGACCGGTTCGTAGAAATAGGTATATAGTAAATCTTCGTAGTTCTAGTGTTAAATATTAATATAGTTATTAAATATATAATAATATCTACAGCCCCGGTGAAAAGTGGTTAAGTCGGATTTTCTCCAGAGAGAATTAACTGCCTTCAGATAACCGGAATCATATCATTTTCGCGATTTTTTGGCTTGAAATGGATTTGTGATATAAGCAATAACTCTTTTTCAATCCAATGCCTTACTTAGCCACTTAATCACTACGAAAATAACTCGATTCCGCTTACTTCAGTACAAGAAACTCATTTTGGAGAAAATTATACTTAACCACTTATTCACCGGAGCTGCAGATATAAATATATATATACTGCAAAATTAGCATCCCTATTCATTTTTTCGCAGTATAGTTTACTTAGCTGACAATTACTTGGCTTTACATGTAAATCGCAAGCGCATTTTATGAATTTATTATATTTTTTAATATATAGATCGGTCCTTAATAATCTACAATGTTCACATTGTAAACATTTCTATTTTATTTCTTAAATTTTTTTCTGGTTACAACCTTGTTCTCTCAAACTCCGATAATTAACACAACACCATATACTTTCGCAATATTTAAACCATTAAAAGTACATCAGATTCGAACAGTTTTCCTAATAAACGTGTAAAATAAAACTATAAAACATTGAATAATTAAATTGTATTTTTGTAAGCACGATTTGATGATTAATAGTCAGAACGAGAACCTAACGTAACCTAAAGTAAGTAAATCCAAAATCTTGTAAACGTAATTTTCTAGATATACTTTGTGCAAATAAATCTTGATTCCCGATTACATGTTTGTTCTGACTTAACAATGATCAAGTCGAGTAATGATAAAAGAATTATGAATTTATTATTTATGGCAATTTATTAATTTGGGATTATTTTCCCTGTTTTAGTAATTAGACAGGGTCATACTCCTTACATGGTTAAGCCCCATTTTTTAAAATTAAATTTACTTCAGTACTCGACAAAACCTTATTTTTTACATAAATAATAGTTAAGCAAGCGTTTATTGGTTTCAGCATATGATAGACACCTTGATTAACAAACTTAAAGACGTCTCAGAGACTGTCCTACATTCATGAATGAAACATGCCTTGTTGAGATAATGATTCATTCCTCACTAATGAGATCACCTACTGAACATGTACTAGTTCGGTCTCATTAAACCAGATTTGTACTTTGCTATGATATAATTTTTATTTAGCCCAGTGATATAGATATAATGGCTTACATGAGAGTAAAACACAATCCTTGTGCTATTATTATTATTATTATCATGTATGTTCCAAGATTTTTGACTTGGTCAATGCTGTAGTTATAAGGATAATTATAGTAAAGTTTGGTGTCGGTAGTTTTTCTCTATAGGGAAATATTTGAAAATAAACAAGACACACACCATTCCGCTTAAGTTCAATGGCATATATTTATTCGCTGGCCAGTAATAAAACAAACATACACACTGCACACTGTTAACATCTTCTATTATTTAAATTACCTTGGTTAAGTGATATTTTTCCTGAATATTTATTTTTTACGTCCACGCCTTAATAATCTGGTTTTGATCTTTGGCAGTTTTCAAGCAACATCTAAACCGATAAAAATTTATCTGATTCAGTAAACGGTTATTACACGTTTATTAGGCCCACATTTAAATATTAGATGCATGGGCTAGTAATAACGAGTTATGGCAAGACCCAAACATTATGGTCATGCAAAATCCAGATATAATAAGCGTTGCATATTAATGTGGGTATCTATTTATACAAATAGACATACAATATTAATATAGCATATATTCATCCAAAATTTTGCGGCTTTCCCCAAGTGAAGTCAGCTCAAAAAAAGTGTGTCAGCTCCGACACGCGACCAGAGTTTATCCCTTTCCGGTTAAACGATGTAATGGATTTTAAATGTGTTCTTGCCAATTAATTGCTCTCTACTGATACTTATCATCGCGTATTATTTTTTTTTTAATTTGTAAATTATATAAAAACTATTTTAAATTAATGAGAACTAATTTAAATAAAATTATAAATATAGATTTGTGTCTATAAAAATATATATAAGTAAATTAAAAAAATAGATGTTTGAGTGGAAAATAGTTGACTGAATAATTCAAATGAAGGATTGAATTGGTTAGGGGGTGCAGTCGATGATAACACAAAAAATAATAAACAAAACTTATTTTTTGTTAATCGCGCCAACGTTTCGACCAAAGTTGTAGGACATATTCATGGCAAATAGTGGATTCTTCGATGGGGCCGCCGTAGGTTCCTCAGTTGGTGGTAAAGTAGCTAGAGCAGTAAAGCTGTTCGATGTCACTACCGGTGGCGCTTCTTCTACTTTCCTTATCTTTCCCTTGGCCGATTTCTTCCCTGTCTTTAATTTTTTGAAGGGAGGCTCATCTTCAGTTTCCAGTAGAGGTGTAAAAATCCCAGCATGATCACTGCCTGTCCACTTCCTAATACACCAATCTCCTGTCCTAGTAGCACTACACACTACACAATTAAATATTCACTGCACAACCTTGCTAGATAGCTAGTCAATTTCCTACTCTTATCAGAGCAACGCTTCCCTGCCGTCTGTTCAGGTTGTATCCAAGTGTTATGAATGGACTCCAAAAGCTTAAGGCGGAATCTAAATAAGAGTAGTAATAGTGTTTGTTTGAATAGGTGTCTTTAAAATGGCTCCTACACAAAATATTATCGCATTTCAACACTTCGAGAATAAAGCAATAGAATACACTGTTACCTTAGACACCACATGTATCTCTTCCAGATTAGTCCGGGAATTTAACTTTTAATTTCTATCATTATGTAAAACAAATAATACAATATTATCGAGAAAGGAACGTAACGCAGCACTTTTAACTAAATTCGATTTTACTACCCATCAAATTTTCATACCGCGGGCTAAATATGAAAATCGTTTCTTAAGGAGTAAAGTCAAAAAAAAAAAAAATGGAACTTAAAGAATAAGTGTAACGAAGGAAATTATTCCCTTACAGCGAAAATAGGCTTTCATAAATCAAAACCCTTAAATTCTCATAATTTTGCAGAAGAATGCATTAATTTTCAAGTGCATGAAAAATTCCTCTGATACAAGTTTGGAAGCATCAGTAACTGAGCTTTGCTGAGATTTATTAAAAGTAAATACATCTCAGAAGAACTTTTTCCATTCACTCAAGGTTCTAGGAATAGTAATTCTTTCTCTCTCACCGAGGATAAAGTAGCAACTCTTTACCATACGAAAATATTGAAAGAGCCTAGTTATAAGATATGCCAATGCTGACAAGAAGTAACAAGTAAAAATGTCTTCTATAAAAAAGAGAAATAATAAGGATTTAAAATTGCCAATGCAGTAACTTAAAGTAAGTTGCGGAGTACAATTTGACTTAGGCCGGTAGAGGTGAGCTACTTCACAGCGGTGAAGATGGCACACAAACATTAGACTAAGCCCAAGATCGCGGGTTCGTAGCCCGACAGGTGGCCCTAGGATTTTTTTAAGGTATTAAAAAATCCTTAGTTACGCCGTCCTTCGTAAGGGACGTTAAACGGGGGTCCGGAGCCTGTACGATGTCAGGTACTCGTTAAAAATTGCTATCCTAATTAAACCTTGATAGGCAAAATTTAGAGCTCCCACTGTAGCATCGTCCGATTAGCCATAGCAGCATAAAGTGACGTTAAATGAACTAACTAACAGACATTAGATTTTATTCTAAACCACGACGCCACAAACTTCAGAGCAGACTTGACAATAGAAGTATTACGAAAGAATGCTTCTGTAAATAAATTCTGAGACATCCAGTTCGTCTTCAACAAACCATTTCAAGTCCGTCAAGATCACCGCGAGTTGTTATTCCATCTACTCCAAATGTGAACAATACACACTTTTTCAGTTGTTAATAATATTGCTGTTATTTTTTTTATATCATTTCAGGGCTGGTTTCAAAACTTAATGATCCTCATTTTATTAATTTGTCAAGAATTATGATATGATTATTGTTTCAGAGACATGTGTAATTGAGATGTCCTTTGGATTATTTGAATAATTATATTCTAGACTAATTTGAAAATTATAGGAGCTCTAAGATAGCGTTACGGGTTGATACGAGTCGCGTTTAGGTTACACTTTTCTACAGTGTTAAAGTATAAGATAATTTCCTTAAGTTGTTGTTTGTTTTGTTTAACACCACTTAATGCTGCTATAGCCAATCAGATAGTGCTATAGTAGGAGTCCTAAATTTTGAATACCCAAGCATAATTAGGATCTTTAACGAGTACCTGTCACGCAGAGGATCGAAACCTGCTCTTTACTATCCATCGGAATGACGGCATAACTAAGGGTTTTTTACCCCCTTTAGAAAATCCTAAGGCCACTTGCCGGGCTGCGAATGTACGGTCTGGCCATGGTATGTTGTCACTACTAGGTGACGCCCTACTTAAATTGAGAAAATCCCAGTTTACCTGGACAGAGTGATTGGGATCGAGGTTTTCTAACTCTTCGAGAATTTCGTCAGCTTTGTGCTGATAAGTTTATGTTGTCAACAGATTTAAATGTAAAAAAAACAACACAGCTCTAGACTCTCCCTGATGAAATAATGCAAGGTTCTCCTTTTCAATAAAACCTAAAGATATTGGTAAGAATTTGAATGGCTCTGGGCTGTTTAGAGATTAGCAACGATATCGATCTTATAGCCCAAATTATCGTTTTGAAAAGGATTACAAGATGAATTCACATTCCTTGGCCTAATAATGAGCTCTTCGCTTAACGTCTAATTTTTATTCTTCCTCGACCTTCTCCCTCGCATTAAATAACTTTTAAATCCAAAATGGAGTGCTATCAATGGATAGTTTCTCCACAAGTGTTTTTTTTTTCATGTCCTTTATTCATACAGCAGATTTACTTGATGTAATATAGTTACAGTTGTAAATATCAATAAATTATTGATATAATAAATGAATATCATCTGGTCACTTGCCTTCCCTCCTTTCATTTTCCCTTTTACCTCTAATCAGCGTGATGATTTCAATCGGAGTGACACTATTTGTCTTTTCTTACAGAACTAATTTGGAGGAATCGTGATAAGGATATTAATAGAACGAGCCTAAACAACGAAATCCGCGCTATAAATTCTTTTCTGGGAGAAATCTATGCTACGCTGATACTTGTAGGTGAATTGAGGTTTCTTTCAATGCCCTTCCTCCTCTCTCTTCTTACATTATATTTCACCAAACCTTGGTTCGCTACCGATGTCTACAGACTAGAAGAAAATCTTGTTAGCCGATTTATTAATCACAAAGAATATTACTACGCCATAATCTCAAAAAATAGTATTTTAATTCTCTTAGCGACAGTTAACATGCCTCCAAAGATTGGAAACAATTTCGGAATTTCGTGAAGAATGTTTCTGGTAGCAACTGCATATCTTTTATGGATTGGGTTTCGCACTTTTATGGCTTGGTTAGCTACTTCTTCTTTTACTAATCCTTATCCTGGAGTAACTTGTTTTCTTACATGCACTTTTGTGGTTTCCCCATTTTTTGTGAAATGGAATCAATAGTAGTATATCATTGATGATAAGAGGCGTGGAAATGCAAAAGGGGGGACAACCAAATTTGAAAATTTTTCAGGAAACACAAAAAATATGTATAATTCAAGTGATTATTTATTTGAGATAATTATTTTTAGAAAAATTAGATTGACCTATGCTATTCGATCAATCAGTATTTTTTCCATTGTATAAAGAAGGAAATGTTTATTGAAGTTTTAAACTATATAGGCCTCCGTCGTAAACCAACGACTTCCTGTCCTCCTGTATCATTTAATAACACTGATTCCTGTAGAACAGGGTACTTACACGGTACTGACAACAGAAACATCTCGCCGTTACTTCAACATTTACTAGACAAACGCTCTAAGCTCCCAATTAATAACAAAAGACTCATATCCATGAGAATCATTAGATCCATCTGGACTTACGGAATAGAGCTTTGGGGCTCCACTAAACCATCGAATTCCTCTCGTATTCAATCCTTAAAATCCAAAATCCTCAATACTCCTTACTTCCTTGCGAATAAAGTCATCTATAATGTCCAATACCAGTATTTTCATGACATACTTCATTTCCACTCACACCCATTAGTTTCAAACCTCGCAACCTCCTTAATTCCTAATAATCCTCCGAGGCGTCTGAAAAGAAGGTGGTCTCGTGACCTTCTAAGTTTAACTTTTTATTTGAGTACTACCACTGGGTAGTTTCTCTACTTGCCTTTATCTCTGGACGTGATTTATCTTTCATTATATTTACTTTAAGTATTCAGTATACAGTTGTAAATTTAAATAAATAAATTAAAAAAAAAATGTATGAATTACAAGCCTGTTGGGTTTTTAAGATATGTGCAATAAACTTCAACCATTATTGAACCAGTATGCCATTGCGAAAACTCATGCATGAGATATTTATCCTTCTCTTATAACAAGAAACTTTAAGCGATAATTGAGAAACGTGTTTAAGGAAGGACCCTCCAATTTTATTTCCGATAAAGAGTATGAGGTCGGATAAACAATGTCTTCTGTTATTCTTAGAAGCTCTATAAAATAGAAAAAATAAACTTTTTTGAGGAAAATGAGTCGAAATGACAATACATTCTTATAAACAGCAATAAAGTTTGATACTTTTTTTCGACATAACACCGGAGGACGGAATGGAATAAAATGGGAATTTTATTTATAAAACCGATTTTAGTAAAGATTTAATCTTGATTGATTAGTTGTTAATTGTCTGAACTGGCGAGATTTCCCTAGTTGCAGATTAAATTTTATTAAGTTATTTTCAAAAAAGATCAATAACTAGAACGTAGTAGACATGTCAAATTTAAATAATCAAAACAGTGTAATTTAACAATTAATGTAGATGCTCCAGATAAAGAAGATACAAAACTATCGCACAGTACAACCGCAGCGCAGTACTGTCTACTGTGGTATGGTATCAATATCATATATATCAATGTATATGATAGTATATGATGTATATGTAGATGTATAGTATATGATGTATAAAATAGTACGGAATATGTAATATCAATGCGTTATGTTGATTATGGGCTGTTGTCAATGAAGAATTCTCTTCAATGTGCGAATAAAATATGTGTGATAAACTATTGACATGCACATTCGGCTTGATTATTGTTTAAATAATTCAAAATAATTATTCAATAAAAATAGCACTGTGCATGGAATATATATTTTTTATACTTTCACCCCGCTAATAAATGAACAGGGAGGTAATAAATATTCCAAGCGAAAATTATAAGCTATAAATTATTACAGAAAAAAAAATCACAAACATCAGATTTAAAACAATACAAATCTTCTCTTCCAATTACCGGAACAAAGTGGAGCAGAACTTCCAAAAACTTGGCATAGATCCAGTCGGATGTTTCCATTTTGAAGTGTTGTTACTGTGCCCTGGACAACAGGAATTGGCTGACTGCACCAGCTCGCTTTTAAGTCACCAATCTGAATTTATCTTTCAGACCGACCGTATCAGCTCTTTATAAGCCTACTCATTTTTTATGAGTTATGGTGATATTATACGTAAAACTAATATGGATACTGCAATTCTAAGTCATTAAACTTCATATTATGTATTTCAGTTTTATCTTTGATGCATACTGCTGTACTAATAAACATTCCTCCACAATTCTATACAAAGTTGTTTATGGTTTCTTGCTCAGTAGATATTATCAGTAAATGTGTCTTAAAGTTGTACTATCCTGATATTTTAAACTTCAAAGATATTTTTTAAATTTTCATTAAAACGGCACTAATACCAGGTTTACCATTTTAGATATATGTTTTATTTATATATCGAGTGTTCAATTACAGAAAAATGAGAGACACCGTCCCAGAATATATCAATAATATTACCTTAAAATGTTCATTTAAAGTAAATAAGCAATATGTTTAAAGATTTTTTTTTCGAAACTTCATTTATTATCATTAATATAATAAATTACGATACATCCAAAATAGTAATATAAAATTACAATAATAGAATATATAGAAACAATCGGCAAGCGGTATTATGAATTTTTAACAAGAGCCTTTCGGAGGGAACAATAAAATGGTGGTCCAGAGGCCAGCAGTGTTAGGTCCTCACTCAAGATCTCTATCCTAATTGTATCTAGATAATAATATAATTGTTGAAATGTATACCGAATTTGAAAGATGGAGGATCAGAATTTGTATTAGCTAGATCGATTGCAAAGGTTTGGTATGAAAAAATCAATAAAAAAATTTGATTTTGTTAAAAAAGTTCTCTTGAAATCAGGGTATAATTATATTAAAACAAATTATGAATAACATTTCAGCTTTGTCCGATCAGGCATAATAGCATAAAATGGCGTTAAATAAATAAACTAGTAATATTTTAATGTAACTAAAAGTTTTACATTTTATTCTAGATAATTGCTCGTTAGTTATATGACTCTTGTGTTGAGGACTGGGAAAAAAATATGTTTAGTCCTCGTGTAAACCATTCACAGAACATTTCCATTATAATTTATTGTAAAAATCTCCATAAATTAAATCATTCCCCCGATATATAGTTAATAAACCCCACTCTTCGGCGTCTGATTGAGAAACTGGAACAACGACCGTCCTTGAACCAGTGCCATCGCAATATACCTCCTGGTGACCGTACAATCCTTCTAAGGTAAATTGCATCAATGACACCTTAGGTCTTGACCCTTTCCAAGGATCTTGATGATCACAAGGAAAGAAAATTAAATAACCGAAATCATTATTAGTGCTTTTTTATCGTCGATTCAAATGTTAAGTATCGAAAGTGAGTGAAAAAACCGCTTTAAGATTCATTCAAAAACAGTGCGTACCGTCAAACAGCGTTTACCTTTCTTAGTATACGCTGTTTTTTTGCCTAATAGATGACTCTATAAGAATTTTATATCAATTATCAATCCTAACGCAAACGCTATAGATCGAAAACGTATTATTTTCCCCCCAATTGATAGATAACATCCATAGTTTGCACAAAAATAATTTCTATTTTACACAGACAAAGGCTAATAATTAAAAAAAAAACGAATTTATACACTAACGTGTTTTTCACACGTTTGCTTTATTCAGGTTCTGTAAAACTGGGGGTAAAAAAAAATATATTTTCTAGTTTACTATAAGCCTTATCCAATATTATATTAGAAAACCTCATCTAGTCATAATAAAGATAAATCAATGTACAATAATTTAAGTTAATTTAGGTTAAAGAATTAATGAATAAGAATTAAACAATTAACAATTTTGGTGAATATTTTACATCAAATCGAAAAAAAAACACATTAAAAGAGTAATGAAATTAACATTACAATTAAATACTACAATATTTTTATATATCTTTTCATATGATAACATAAATGAGGCATTCAGGATAAAAAAACTGATACCTCTGAAGTCTCACTTTTTGATTTTCAACAAATCTGACTTTTTCATATTTTTCGCTTGAAAAAATTAACCTAAATTTTTTAAGATACTTAGAAAAACTTATGAACTTAATGCACTAGAGGGTGTGCCAATTTAAAGCCGTGGTTGCATCAGAATTAATTGCCAGGTAGAAAAAGGGCACACGTAGAATTTACGGCATGATGGCAACTTTCGTTTTTAAATTACTTAGGATGTTTAGCCGATCACCTGAAGCCTAATCGTTCGCACTCCCAAATAATAAAATAAATAAAAAAAAATTACAAATTTGAAAGGTTAAAATAAAAAACATAAGATGACCGAAGTACATGAAGATAAAAGCCGAATATAATTACTAGTAATAGGTGATAATTATCACCTATTTCTAGTGAGATTTCGATTATTTTTTTGTTCTGAGGGATTTTTATTATCTACTGATTAATTATCATAAAATTTTGTACAAACAGTATTTATAAAATCATTTGAAAGATTTTATTTTATTACGATATTTGGATTCTACAATTATTGAAATGTATAAAGAATTTTGTGAAAGGGAAAGGATCAGAATTTGTATTCGGTAGATTGATTGCAAAGGTTTACAGTTGATTTTATTTATGCCAATAAAAATAATTTTATTCTGCTAAATTCACGTCAAATCGGTATTAAAAATTGCTACAAAATCTTCAGGACGCTTATATTTGTATAAACCCCATATGAGCAGGTATGAATAAAAAAATCACTACAACCTATGAATGGTCTTGGGTACAAAACGTTGTAGAGACTTAATTGTTTCTTGGACAACGGTTGTGCAGTGAGATTATTTGTCCTAGATCACACTCGACTGCCAGATTTTCTCCCTATTTCGGGTACCCTCTTTATAGAGTTTGGGTGAACCTAAGGGTTACCCAGATTATCCTGAGAAACCCCCGGGGGCGCTTTGAATAAATACATAATACTGCAGTCATGTAAGGGAATAAATTATTATCTGAAGAATAATTCACAGGTTCCTCAGCTAAGACTAGGTAAATTTAATATTTGAAAAACTAGATTTTGTCCTCATCGAGGAACCATAGTGAATTCGGAGTAAACATTCAAGAAACTCTGTACACTGATTTTACAGTAACTTTCAAAAGAATAATATAAACAAAGAAAAACGGGGTTAAACAAATAGAAGTCTTAAGAAGTTTGAAGGCTTCATTATTTGATCAACCACTCAGAAATTAATACACCCAAATATAGGTTAGGTGATTCAGCGTGAAGTAATCTTATAGGAATTTTAATTTTTTACATAATCGAATATTATATAACAATATTGAGAATTTTTTTTTATTATTTTAAGAAAATGAGTAAACACAAATTATAATCACGGCTCCATAAAAATTTAAAAAATTATACATACCTATATAATAACTATGTACTCGTACCTAATAATATAATAGAAATAAGTATGTCCAACTAAAATTGTCATAAACGTTAGATAACCATATTATTTTTATTTTTGTGCTAAAGATACTACAATAAATTATTACTAAGCTGATTTTTCTAATTATTCCAGCCAGAGTTTATACTTCTGTATATCTATGACTTCGATCAAAATGAAAAATGTCCATATGACTGTAGTCATCAGTAGCCCCGGTGAATGAGCGATTACGTCGAACTGCGTCCAAAGCTTACATTACAACTCCATTTTAAGCCAAAAAGATTCAAGTAGTTGGCGTAGGCAATGAAAAAGATTCAAGGCGTAGTTGGGAGGATTGTGTTAAGAGTGGTATGGTGGATATGGGTTTGGGTAGTGGTCTGTGGGCAGAATTTTGTAAGCAGAGATTGGTGGTATCAGCATCGAGCATTCGGGCTCGCTAAGCCTTATTTTATGTAATCACTAACCCCCTGACCATTTCACAACAAATCTCTGAGAAATATTTTATCCTATTTAGCGTAAATATGTCCGAAACATTGGCACAGTAAAATAAGTAATTTTTATTTCGTGTCATTTGTCATTGTTATTATTCTGTATCGGCATTACTAAGCTCGCGTCTTTTATCCTGAAATCTAAAAATCAGAATTTATAAAACAATCATCCAACTCTTCTTTACGGATGTGAAACTTGGCCGTTAACACTGAAGGATGAACAACGTCTTCAGGTATTCGAAAATAAGATATATGCAGAACATTCGGTCCAAAAAAGGATGTCACCACTGAGGAATGTCGGAATTACACAACGCGGAATTGTGAAGCATACATGTAGTAAATATAATTCAAGTGATATCGTCAGGAAGATTAAGATGGGCCTGTAAAGTTGCTGTCTTAGGGTAAGGAACGATTTCCTAAATAAGCTTTGTACCGACTGGGAAGCGTCTAAGGGGTAGACCGAGGCGTAGTTGGGAGGATTTTTTTAAGAGTGATCTGGTGGATATGGGTTTGGGGAGTGGTCTGTGGGCAGAATTTTGTGAGCAGAGATTGGTGATATCAGTATCGAGCCATCGGGCTCGCTTAGCCTTATTTTGTGTAATCACTAATTGCACCCACTGACCATTTCATAACAAATCTCTGGGAAATATTTTATCCTATTTATCTTCAAAAAGTAAATAAAAATATTTGCTACGAAGAACAATCCTCAAGAGTATAAAGTATCGGGGAGGGATAAAGTAGCTTGAGGACTGGCGTGACTGAAAAAGTGGGTATATCCTTAGCGGAGTGGAGAGGAGGGCGCCCTGCTCGATATTTCATTACTTAACGGCTTAGAGCGGTCATCACGGATCAATCTTCTAGCAGCTCCGGGCAATGGTACTTTGTAGATAGAATAGGTTTGACCGAAGGAGTCGAAACACATTTCAACTGTTAAAATTATGATTTAGTGAGCTAATTCCCTGGTATTATAATTAGTATGCAATTAGAGCCGTACGTAATAGGGCGGAAAGGATTACCGCTACGAGCACCATTTAAAGAGAGTAGCATTTCAGAACGTCAAAAAATAACCATTAATTAATTAAATTGTTTTCAAGTATTTTGAATAATTATTATTTGAACGTAAACATATCACGGAAGAGAAAATGGTCCGGCTGATGGGCTAAATTAGGATCTTGAATAGTAAAAAAAAAATACAGTACCACTACAAGCCGTGAATGAGTCTGGGATTCAGTACAGGGTAGATACTCATGGACAACGGTTGTGCAGGGAGGTGATTTGTCCTACATTACGCTCAACCGTAAATTTGTCCCCCTTATTTTGGGTATCCACTTTATAGAGGCTGGGTGAGCTCCGGGAGGGTCCTAGATCCCCTATTATCCATCTTTGACTGCTAGTAATTACTTAGAAACGTTTCAAAATTGTTTTAATATATTTTTTCAGATTAATTTATTGATATTTACAACTGTAATAATATTACAACAAGTAAATTTGCTAATATGAACAAATGACATGAAAAAAAAAAACAATTATGGAGAAATTACCCATCAGTAGCACTCCAATAAAGTTCTATAGTAGAAGGTTTCGAGGCCATCTTCTTTTCAGACGCCTCGGAGAGTTATCAGCAATAGTATGGGAAGCAAGTTGAGAAACTAGCGGATTCAAGTGTGTATGGAGCTTGTCATGGAAGGATAGGTATCTGGTTTGGGCCAAATCAGCAACATATGAGATATTAAGAACATGATGGATGAGTTTGTTTGTGACATAATAAGGAGCATTGAGGATTTTACGAAGGATTTTGGATTGTAAGGATTGGATACGAGATGAATTGGATGGTTTAGTACAGCTCCAAAGCTCAACTCCGTATGTCCAAATAGGTCTGATAACTGTCATGTAAATGAGTCTTTTGTAATTAATTGGGAGCTTAGAGCGTTTGTCCAGTAAATGTTGAAGTAGGCGAAAACGTCGAGCAGTTTCTTGTCTTTTCAGTCTTGTATGAGAACGTTTCGAAATAAAAGGTATATTTTCTCTATTAAAGGCATGATCACCTTTATTTAAACTACTAATTATTTATATCTCTGCAGCCCCGATTTGCCGAAAATTGTTCAGAAAGAGTTAATTGTATCGAATGAGTAAAGAGTCAAGCGGAATCGTATCATTCTCGTAGTTTTTGGCTAGAATTGGAGTTGCAATATAAGCGATAACTCCTCTAACCGACAACTGACTTAACCATTTGTGCACAATAGGAATAACACGATTCCGGTTTGTTAAGTACAAGAAACTCATTTTGGGAAAAATTCGACTTAATCACTTAATCACCTGCTGCAGATTTACTCGTAAATCCCCCTTTTAATAAGGTCTGTCAATATTTATATGTATTAATAATGTATTTTCAACTATTTTAAAAGGCTTTAAGAAGAACTGTAACGCGGGTAGTACTTTGGTTTCTAATATGTAAAGGTAATAAATTAAAGGTTCACGATGAAGAATTATTTTTCAATCTCCAACCGGACTTTTTTCTTTAGTCCCTGAGTATATTGTCAATTAATAACTTTATTAATTAATATTAATAAATATTATCATTCTTGCTCCTATTTAATTTGTGTATGACCTTGGTTATATCATTCGTGATTCCTAAATCTTCTAGATCTTTATAGATTTCTGCCACGTTATTTTTTTAAGTGAAACAGAACAATATTTTTTCGGATAGTATATTACCATTCATTAAGTAAAAATGAAAAACAAAACCTTCTCTTTTTTATTGTTTCTTAGCTATATTTTTTATGTTTTATTTGTTTTCGATAGAACATCTGTATATCGTTGAAAATTAGCCGAAAATAAATAATTATTCTAGGCCTTAAATAATATATATATATTTTTTTTAATGAAAGCTCTATTGATCAGTATGTCCTACCCGTTTTATGCTACCGCTGTTATTTATTATATTGACTATTTAGCTTATAGCTTTCAAATATTTATGGATGATACAAATTTTCTCCCTGTCTGTTAATTTTAATATTTCAAAATAAATAAAATTCAGTTTCCTCTAAAATCTACAAATAAATGATCCATTGGGAAATAAGATAACCAAGAACAAAGATATTACAAGTTTCCGAGTACCAATTCTCATGTAGTCAACACCGACCCAAGGACAGTGAAGGAGAAATAATTGGGGGGTCAAGAACTACCGTTCACTCTTCAATGGAAACCTCCAATCTATGGGAAAAGTAATTTTTATGCAGTTGAGAAGAAAGACTCGGGGGAGGTTTTACAGTTGAACCACGTAGTTAATGCCATATATATATATATATATATATATATATATACACATATATATATATACACATATATTGTATATATACACACTAGCTGACCAAATTGGCCCGACAGACGTTGTCCTGTTCAAACATTTAAATCCGAATGTTATAATTTTTTTTTCAAACAGATTGCAATTAATTGATCCGTTTTGATGAAAATACTCGTATATGCAAAAAAAAAATCACTAAATTATCTTATATAGTTTGATAAATGACTTGATATCTGGACCTGAATGTAGATTAACCTAATTTAAATAATGAACATAGACATATTATACAAAGAAAGGTCTCATTTTGCTTTTATTTGTCTAAATTAAAATAGTGCTATTTTTCATGCCCGACAATGAATTAGTGAACTCATTGTATTTATTTATAAAATTTTATTACCGCCATTATAATTCCAGTCGTTCTTTTTTTTTTAACAAAAAACAAAGATTTTAAATTGTAAAAATAAAAGAAATCTAGAAGAATAGAAAGGCAGAAACATATGAAGCCATTATTTGGAAGTGAGTCAAAAGCGGGGTCTTTTTCAGATTAAGGCTGCCAGTTACTTTTTGTAACCAAATGATTACTTTAAAAGTAATTAATCTTTTTTTTTTTTAAATTAAACCATATGACAACAATGTACCCTCATCAGTGGGTTTTTTGAGGGTATATGTAGGGAAACCAAAGAGTGTTTTATATATGCAGTACCTGATAGGACATCAGAAACTCTTCTATATTGTATAAAAGCTACAATAAGGTCAGGATAAACGATAATTTCAGATTGCTGGAAGGGATAAAAAGAGTTAGGAGACATTATATTCTTTGATTATGTGCATCTTACTGTCAATCATTCAAAAAAATGTGTCGACCCTAAAACAGGAGCCAACACAAAATCAATAGAATTTCTCTGGGTGAAAGCCAAAATGAGGAATAGAAAAGAGTGTGGAACAAGGAGGGAACTTTTAGATTCCTATTTGTGTGAGTTTTTACGGAAACAGAGCAACAATAACAAACATTTATTTCAACGAATAATTGACGACATGGCTGCTTTTTTTCCTGTTAAGTTCTTATTTAGTGTCTGTTTTTGTATTAATTTAAAATAAATATGTCATTAACCTCTATTCTTGTTTACCTAATCATATGTTAATTAAAGCGATTACTTTTGAAGTAATAATTTGGTTACAAAAAAGTAATTGGCAGCCTTAATCTAAAAAATACCTCAAAAGCGTACCTAGCAGAACAAATGTAATATTGCTTTTATTTGATATGATCGTGTTTGGAATTTTGATATTTTTCTGTGCATTGAAGTGGTTTAGATTCACAATACGAACCTATAATTAGTTTTTTAATAAATGAACTTATTATTTTTTTATTGTTGTTAATCCTACTGTTGTTAATGTTTTTGATTTAGATTGGAGACTGCGCCGATTTTGTTTAAATTTTTTTTGGATTCGAGAACAGTTTAGATTCACAATGCCGAACCGACATGTTTTATATATATATACGTATATATATATATATATATATATATATATATATATACACACATATTTATTATATATAATATATATACATATATACACACATATTTATTATATATAATATATATTATACATCAGTTGGATCTACAGATCTTGTAGATCTTTGGCCGCCTTTACCAGCATTCTCCACCACTTGGGTCACTGATTTCTAATGTACTCCATTTAGCTCCGCAGCACCTTTGTTGATCATGTGTATCCATCTGGTCTTTATTAGCCTCCTACGTGGTGTCTTGCAAACTGCTTTGGCATTCATCGTTGTGTATGAATATAAATATACAGGCAACCTTTTGTAGAAATGTTATTTCCACTTCATTACAATACAATAGAAATGCGATCTTCTACATTCTATACTTTCAGTTAAGATGTTGTATGTGCTTTGTTATAATAAGAATAAAGTTGATACTCAATTCGGTTACAGGTGAATTATATTGTTTATACATTCCGAATACATTGTAATTTTTAATTTCTTAATAAGCATGTAATAACTGACAGATGATTAATCCTACCAGTAAGAAGTCATTAAATATAAATAAATAAATATATATATTTATATAGATACTTTTTAAAATGTGTTTTAGAATAATTAAAGAATAGAGTTGGAACAGTAATGCTATCTATAGTAAAACTTCATACACTATCAGGGGACCTTGGTGCCAGTTACACAGATACATCACATGAAAACACTGTACGCACAATATAAAATGCTTTTGTACTATATGGTGTAAGTTAAAAAAAAATATATATATACTATTTATAAGGAGTTCATAATTATATGTCATATTTAAGCAGGTTAAATTAGAATAACGTGTATGACGCATTGTCAGTTATATTACAAAAGTGATATTATCAGTTATATTACTCAATTCAGATACAGGTGAATTATATTGTTTATACATATATATATATTTTACAACAGTGATTCAAGACTGTTTATTCTATTTGTTGATTTATTTGAAGCTGCGTCAGTGATAACACTCAAGATATTTTGTATTGCAATCTATTATAAATGTTAGAATAATAACAATAGTTATTTGTTTAATCAACGTGAGTCATTAAATATATATGTATATATATATATATATATATATATATATATATATATATATATATATATATATATAAACGAATAAAAAAAAAGATTTAATTATGATTAGTCTTCAAAATATTTATATCAATAAATTCTCCGAATATTCAACATCTATGCTAGCTCACAAACCTTAGTTAAAGATCATAATGAGCAATATTAGGTTCTTATGCATCGGTAATGTGGCCAATAACGAAAGCCAGGAAAAGTCAAACTCCCGTCAGAAATCCGGTAATTTTTTAAAAGTTAATTCTTTATATGAACATTAATAAGACAAATTACCTTTCCAAAGAATTATTCATCCCCTAATAATAAAAAAAATGTATAACTTATGTAATAGGTAAGGTATGCAGGTTGACTCAGAGGAAGTATGAGTATTTAAGTATTTCTTTTAGTTTTACGGAAAATTTTGTGACAACGAGATATATTTATACATAATATCTAAATATCTTAGGCATGGCTCAGTGAAGGAAATGTCAAAGGTTCTTAATCTAAAGGCAACAATGATATCAAGGAATAGGCCTAAAAAAAGAATGCAATGTTTACTTCTGGTAAACCTATCCGACGACAAGGGATGTAGTAGAATATAAATGTAATAATGTTCTAGAATGCTTTAATAATTATGTATGTATATTTATTCTTGTTACTTTTGGTTCAATACAATTTCACAAATTTATCTTCATCTATATACTTATATATAAATGCATATACATTATGTTGGCATATATTTGGTACACATGATGCCCATGCTCTATACCTTAAAGGCACAGTGAAAAAACGATTATAAATATTTTACAAAGTTAAATAGAATAGCTTACAGATGAATTTAAATGAATGACTATATTATAAAAAAGAAAAAATCTGATATGAGCACTTAGCCTCCTTCTAACCCTGCTCTAACATATAAATCCAATAGGACGCTTTCACGGAAAGACGAGAGTTCGAATCCCGGTGGAGGGCCTATCTTTTCTCTTTAAATTACAAATATAAATCCATGGTTTGAATGAATGGATAAAGCTATTTACAATATTTACAACTTTATACAATATTATGTTTTTTTTCTTTAAATTTATGTAGGCCTTCCCCTTAGGGAGTGATGGTCAAACTTCCGTCGAGACCCATTCCTACTTGGAGTTGGGGTTCCCTGTTTCTCTCCACAGTTCCATCCATGCTTCTTTGTCTCTGGCTGTCCTCATCCAGTTTGGCTCTGCAATGGCTTTTATGTAGTCACTCTATCGCCTTCTTTGCCTTCTACGTTTTCTTTTCAAGTCATAAGGAGTCCATTCTGTTGTCGTTAAGGACCATCTTCCGTCCGATGGCCAGCCCATCTCCATTTAATTTCTTTTACAAGAATATTTATCTTTTTGAAGCCTATTCGTCTCATTATATCCATGATTTTGATGTGGTTCTTTTTCTTAATGTTTAGCACACTCCTTTCAATAGAATTTTGCCAGACTATTAATTTATATTCTAATTTCTTAGTTAGAGGCCATGTTTGACAACCATAGCTTATACATTATGCAACTTTCAAAAATTATCTTTTTGTTTGTAATTTCAAAGTTTTCTTTCATATTAGGCTTGAGGGACCAATATTTTTGCCATCCTGAAATAGTCCTACTCTGGTGAACTTTTGACGTCCTTTCACAGAAAGAAATGAGTTGAACTAAATAAATGTACTCTTCTTGCTTTATTTAATACTTTAATACTGTATTGCTCCAACTGATTTCAGTTTTTTCACTGTTCGTCACCATAAATGTCTTGTCGTAGTTAGGGGTCAGGCCTGCCTCTATGCAGCATGTTTCCAATTTCCTCAACATCATGATTATTTCATCAGCTTTATCAGAAATCAAAATAACGTCATCAACATACTTTAGGTTATTTAATTTAGATCCATTAATGCTGTAAAGAGTATGCGTGAAAGTGGATCTCCTAGTCTAACTCCCTTGTCTATTTTAAACTTCGGGCTTTTCTTTTCAATTTCAATGAAAGCTGTGTTATCCTTGAAGAGCTCTTTGATAATTCTGATGTACTTGTATTCAATTCCCATGTCAACCAGCGCCTTCAAAGTGTTACTGTGGTAGACACTGTCGAATGCTTTTCGGAAATCAATGAAACAAAAGTAGACCGGGACTTTATATTCGTTATAAATCCCTGGTTGAAGTCCTTAGTTCCCAAAGTGGTCCAGAGACTCGACGGGGGTCTACGTTAGCGTGACAAAAAATAGGGGTTCACGATTCGTATGCGGGAGTCCACGAAAATGTATTTCCTTTCGACAGTGAAGAACTAAAATGCTGGCTTGACTTCACCTATCAATGTAGGCAGATAATATTTTAAGAAGCTCAGCGACTCTTACTTGTAAAAACTTGCATGTTCCATATTCAGTACAACGTGTCGAGACTTGCAAAGCGCCGCCGCCGCCGTCAGGTTGTTCAGACGTGCAAAAGGACGAAGTACGTCCTGTGGTGTGTGTGCTTGCAAACTTGCATGAAATTGTTTGATTCTTCACCAATATAAATACGAATGCCATGGATAAACATTACTCATTTGTTTCCGGAATTTCGATATTCAGACATACGTTCAACATTTAATTGCCCTGCATGATGACATCAAAATCATATTTGAAGATATTCTGACGATGGAAATATCGCCATGGATCATATATCCATTTTATAAAACGGAAGTGGAGAATGTGATATTACAAGAGGAACTACTCGAGCTTAGCACTAATGATGAACTGAAGGTGAAATTTAAAAGAGGGTATCAAACATTTTGGCTGCAGGTAGAAATACCCGAAAAATATCCTGAACTGTGTGGAATTGCGAGAAAGCTTTTGATAGCGTTTCCCTCGTCATATCTTGTCGAAAAAAGTTTTAGTGTCGTTACAAACCTTATAAAAAACCAAAAAAAAAAACCAGAGCACCTTGAATATCACGGAACTGGGAAATTTGCGGTAATTCCTCACAAAACTGAAACCAAATATTGATAATTTTCTCTCAATCCATCAAGTACATCTCTCCCATTAAAATTATGACTATTTTGTAATTGTCATTGTAGAAATTACGATACGTTATTAATGTTTATTTTATTTATATTACGACTGTTATCGTTGTAATATAATAATGTACATATTATTACATATTGTAGTATAATAATTACATATTTGAATAAATACAACACAAAAAAATATAATATTTTTCTTTTTTTTTTTACCACTCAGAATGGAGAGTTTTCTAAATGAAATAAGTGAAAATTGATTGGTTCCTTGTGCTGTGAGCAGATGTCAAAAAAAGGAAAGTTGGAATCACTTTTTTGATTGGCCAACTTATACTTCTTTGACATCCGCTCACAGCACAATCAATCAATTAATTAACCAATCAATTCTCACTTTTTGTTTTCGAAAACTATTAATTCGTTGTTGGAACTCAGCTGCAACACAACTTTCCAAAGTTAGATCTAATCCTCATATTTTTTGTAGAGTTTTGGGAATATAGTAGAAATATAGCTGCAGGGGGTCCACCGGAACATAGTAAAATTTTGAAAGTGGTCTAAGAGAAAAAAAGTCTGGGAACCTCTAGTTTAAGTGATCCCAAATGCAATAAAATCACGTCTTACTGTATTATATTATCACACGAAACATAATAAAATTCAACACAAAATTCACCACGGAGAGGTGAAATACCCGGGTTCGAGTCCCGGTCCAGCCATATTTTTTCTTTTCAAATAAAATATTTAAAAAAAAATTATATCATATAACAATTAAATAAATTATAGAAACATAATAAAGTTTGAATAAACAATATAAAAATTGTTCGCATAAACTTCAGTAAAATATTTAATCACTGTTTCTTTGTTTCTGACGCCCTCAGGATTATCTTTTATTATCACGATTAGATTCTTTTTTTTTGTTTTATATTTGAGGGACTTGGATATGTAAATTAAGAATTTGATGCGCTACAATTACTGTGCACTTGAAATTAAAAAAAAAAAACATTAAAACAAATAAAATATGGCCAAAACTGTCAAAACATTTATTACATCTCAGTGAAGAAGAAAAAAATCTTAAATAATGCAGAGAGAATATTTATTGTGAATCATTCATTCATTCAAGAAAATGTATAAATAAAACATTTGAAATTGTCTGTTTATATCTTGTGGTTTGAAAAATGATATCAACCTGGATTTACCACCTTGATTTACAAATTACAACATTAAAAAAAAAAGTTGAATTTTAGTCAAATAAAGTAAAATTATTGGCTTAATCATGAAATAAACACGATTTATAGATTTTTTAAATATAAAATTATGACAGATTTTGGTTATCGACTCAAAAATCTTTTTTCTTTTTTTTTACAGACAGCGAGGAATTCTTAAAGGCAGGAAATTAAATTCTAATGGCAACTATAACTACAACAGCAACAAGATTAAGAAATGCGCATGTGCAATGAAAACCCGACGATTAATTCGAGTAAGGTGGTCTCCTAAGCCCAAAAAACTAAGTCTCACAAAATAGACTGCTTAGTTATTTTAAAGTTTAGCTCATTAAAACTTAATATAGATATTTTTCAAGAGTATTTAAAAATTTTTGTTCATTAAAATGGATTAATCGGAAGTGTCGCAGATTTTATACATGTTTGCAAACCCCCATAATGATTCTGATTAAACAAATAAATAAAAACTAAATGCTCTGTAATATAAGTTATATCTTGTTGTTATTTGGTTTTAAGGAGGAAAAAATTACCTAAAAATTTCATCATTGATTTAGATCGTTGCGCCAAAAACTGTGAATAAAAAAGCGTTTTATTTTAAGAGCTTTTATAAAAACTAAGAAAGGTTATAAAAAAATAATAAAACAGAAATAAATTATTGTAAATCTAATGACATAAGATATTGAAAAAATAATATAACTTATAACAATTGATATAAACTTTCATAATATATAAAAACTAAGGGATGAAATAGCTAAATTTAAATAAGCTGAAATATCCCAACTTAACTGTGTAATGATACATTTCTTCTATGGCTCAATCATGCTCTATAATGGCATTGGCTGAAAAACCTTGCGGTTGCGAGTGATCTCGGCCGAATCACTCCCCTGCTCAACAGTTGGCTTAAAGAAAGTATTGTCTTTACCATGTACCGAAGCCAAACTAACACTTTATGGATTGTAGTTGTACAGGTATTTTAATTATGTGTATACTTATAGCATTAAATAGCTGTTGTACACTTTACCAACTTTACATCTGCAGTGAGAGTCACTTTAAATAGTGGAAAATGGAAGCGAATCTATTTTATTACCTAGCATACTTATCATAAGTAATTATTACCAACTTCTTCTTTTTTTGCAATCTGTGGGGATAAGATGATTGGATTATCCTCTAACGTTGCCTGGTCTATTTAAAATGGAAATGCCACCTGACGGTGAAATATAAATGAAGGAGAGTTCTTCATTCTAATAAATAAGATTCTGCTTTGGGATCAATTTACGTGCTCGTTCCCAGAGGTTCCAGAATAACAGGGAATCGAAAATAAATATGTTTTCCTAGAAGAATCTTATATTTGGTTCACGGAGAACCTCCTAAACTAGAGGCTATAATAAGAAAAAGCTGAGTGCACTCAGTGAGTCAGAGCAAATAATTACTGATCGTTCCAGTGATAATAAATACACTTTTAGAATTGCCGCCAGTTGAGCTTTGAAGATACCACATACACCATTCAACCAGTACCAGTGTTCTATCGCGGCATAATAATGCACATGCCATTCGTCTGCATATGCCATTTGTTTGTGAACCATCCGTAAACACGACTCTATTTTAATGGCACTAATAGAGATTGCAGAGAAAATTAAGGAATATTTCATACGGGAGACATTTTTACAATCAGATCTCTTATTATCATTGGAATTGTCTGACAGTGCTTAAATATTGTATTTTCAATATGGCTTTCACTTATTATTATTATTAGTAATAAAAATATGAAAAATGAAGTATAAAGAATTTTATAGTAAAGTCAAAGAGAATATTGAAAACACATTTTCCATAAATAATCATTAAGCCCGACATATAAGGCTCAATAACCTGGAAGGTGACAGAGGCTGTCGAAAAACGCATAAACTAAATTCATTGATGTTAATTATTTACATTTCAATATTATTTAAGAGGAGATAAATGATTATGTGAAAACTAAGTGTAATTTCAATATAAACTAGTTAATTAGTTCATTTAACGTCACTTTATGCTGCTATGGCTAATCGGACGATGCTATATTGGGAGCTCTAAATTTTGCCTATCCAGGTTTAATTAGGATAGGGATTTTTAACGAGTACCTGACATCGTACAGGCTCGGGAACCCCGTTTAACGTCCCTTCCGAAGGACGGCGTAACTAAGGATTTTTTAAAGGGAGTAAAAAATCTTTAGTTACGCCGTCCTTCGGAAGGGACGTTAAACGGGGGTCCCGAGCCTGTACGATGTCAGATACTCGTTAAAAATCCCTATCCTAATTAAACCTGGATAGGCAAAATTTAGAGCTCTCAATGTAGTATCGTCCGATTAGCCATAGCAGCAAAAAGTGACGTTAAATGAACAAACAAACAATATAAACTAAGAGTAAAATTACATTTTCTATGTTCTAGTGTTTATCATAACAACCTAACACACCCAAGATCGCTGGTTCACAGCCCGGCAGATGGCCTTAAAACTTTTATAAGGGAGTAAAGAATCCTTGGTAATGCCTCCTTTCAAAGGGACGTAAAATAGGGTTCCGAGCCTGTACAATGCCACAGGTTCTCGTTAAAGACTCCCATTGAAGTTCAGTCTGATTAGCCACGAACAGCATAAAGTGACGTTAAATTAATTGTTTTCAAAGAAAATAAATGAGAGCACCACACCAGTTTTTTTTTTTAATGTGTAAATCTAACCTATATTAAATACAACAAGATATTTTACACTTTTTATACTTATAATGATTTAAAAGAAATATATATAGCCGCAATTTTTTTTTTTTATTTTGTCATCCTGGGTACCATCCTATACACGATATATACAGCTGACATCCCAACCCATCCAAGTACTATTAACACTACGTATGCTGATGACACATCAGTGTTATCAATAAACAAGAATCCATTTGTTGCATCCCAATCTCTTCAATCACATATCTCAAACCTTCAAGAATGGTGTCAAAATTGGAGAATGAAAATAAATCCTAACAAATCCCATCAACTTGCCTTCACTCTTCATCGTAAACCTACGAATTCCTGTCCTACTGTATCCTTTAATAATATTCCACTGATCCCTGTCGAACAGATACGTTACCTAGGACTCCATCTGGACAAACGTCTTACTTGGAATCCTCATACAAGACTGAAAAGACAAGAAACTTCTCGACGTTTTCGCCTACTTCAACATTTACTGGACAAACGCTGTAAGCTCCCAATTAATTACCAAAGACTCATTTACTTGACAGTTATCAGACCTATTTGGACATACGGAGTTGAGCTTTGGGGCTCTACTACACCATCCAATTCATCTCGTATCCAATCCAAAATCCTTCGTAAAATCCTCAATGCTCCTTATTACGTCACAAACAAACTCATCCATCTTATATATCTCTTACATATATCTTAAGATATATTAAGTAATATCCCATATGTTGCTGATTTGGCCCAAACCAGATACCTATCCTTCCATGACAAGCTCCATACACACCTGAATCCGCTAGTTTCTCAACTTGTTTCCCACACTATTGCTGATAACCCTCCGAGGCGTCTGAAAAGAATATGGCCTCAAGACCTTCTACTATAGAATATAACTGTATTCCAATGAATAACTGTATTGGAGTGTTACCGATAGGTAGTTTCTCTAGAAGTGTTTTTTTTTCATGTAATTTGTTCATATTACCAAATTTACTTGTTGTAATATTATTACAGTTGCAAATATCAATAAATTAATTTTTTTTTAAATTGTCAAAGTGAAAATAAATTACTTTATTGCATATAACTTTGCTTGTTTAGGAATATTATATATAGACATATTATATGAGAATATAAAGATAGGAATCGGAGAAAAGACAAATTTAGTTGCTGGATAGTCATGTTCTAAATGTGGACGAGGGTCAGCTCATGCACTGGGCATATATCCAAACATTATGCACTTCATCATAACATGATAAGGTGTTAAATCATGGTTTTTATATACAGTAACAAAAATATGGACGAGAAAGAGGTACGGGTGGAAATCAAAATGAATTAATAAGTAATAAGAAAATATTTAATAGAAATGAATGTTTAACATAGCGATTAATTGTGAAAACGATTTCCCTTTAATATTTTTCTCTTTATTTGTACAACATATTTAGTTTTGATGAAGACCCTGCAATTTAGGTCGAAAAGTTAAATTCCAATAAATAGTTTCCAATTTAGAAATTGTTTTTACCTCCTCCCGGATCATTTTCTCCTTTATATAATTTAAACAGCGAACCCATTAGTATTCAAAATAAAAAAAACAACAATATATTTGAAATAAATGTAAAGAGATCAATAAGCGTCAATCAAATCTGAATTAAAAGGAAGATCTAAGTCACGGGTTGTAGTAGTCCAGGTTTTTTTTTAATAATTTATATAATCAACCGATAATTAGTCATAAAAATAAAAATAGTCATACATTTTTAAAAAGATTAATAAATGTCAATCACATCAGTATTTAAATGCAAAATAAAACGAGCTCTATGTCATAAATATTAGGTTATTTTTCCCTAGAGTACAATTCCGTCACGAATTGTGATTACAATAACACGCTAATAACAATCCTATTTGTACTAACATGTTAATATAAGAGACAAAGTTAATTTATACGACTATCACGGGAACTGACAAAGTATTTTCTCCACAGCGTCCTAAATAAGCCATGTCGAGGATCCTTCATGGTTTCAACTCACGCTATTCCCTCTGCTCACACGCCATCTGACCTATTTCCGGCCTAAAGACTTATCCGTAGCCGAATATTTCCTATCTAAAGAATTCTTAGTACTTGTGACTTAGCCGGTACCCAGGGACTGTTATCCGTCATTGTTTATAAACCGAACACTGATAATTCAGTCGCTGATAACACCTACCTTCTTCATTCATATTAATGAAGATTCAAATATACAAAATGTAATGATAAAGTGCTAATTCGTGACCCGTCTAGCCAAGGTCCTCTTCTTATAAAAATTTTTCCCTACTACTTTCGACGAAAACCTCTCTGTTTCGATTTTTGTCGAAATCCAGGTATCTTACTAATATAATTTTATGCTTGGAATTGTTCCAAACTTCTGGTATTTCACCGCTTTTTCTAAAAAAAGTCGGCTATTCCCAAGGGGTTATTCTGTTCATTTTAAATAGACAATAACAAAAGGATTGGAACAAAAACACAAAGATTGGAACATATGGACATAAACAAATTGTTGTAAGCGAGGCCTGAAATGCTTCATATGTGTTTATTGATAGATCCGCTAAATAAATTCTTCTTCACTATTTATTGTTATTGCATTTGTCTTTCAAAAACCAAACTTGACGTGCAATAAAAGAGTTCATAGCATAATGCACTCACGCAGAAAACACGGAAGCATGATCTCATAGCACAGACTCAATAATTGCACAGCTCGCACCGTGAAGGTAGCTGATCCTTGCACACTGGATCGAGCTTGCAAGATATTACGTAGGTGGTCTAGCCATCCAGCCGCCCTAGATAGGAGTCTCTGAAATCGATTGCAACACGACCTCTCTTCGGGAGATTTTTATATAATGAAAATCTTATTAAAGCTTACTTTATAAATAACTAAATAGTAGTAAAAATTATCGTTTTCATCAATACTGTACTTGTGTATTAGCCGGTCTGCATCAAACCTACCTCCTTATCTCTCAACATCATCAAACTCTTCTTATCACTCGTCTCATATGAGTTATTAAATTGTTTACAGAGTTGCATTTTAGGTCTTGTTAATTTTGTTTATTGTCTATTTAAATTTCAGTATTGTTTATTAAATTGAATTTTGTGTTTTCCCCTTTTGATATTGTCTACTTCAAATAAGCAGAATAATGCTTTCGGTACAGCCGTATGTAAAAGAAAAAGCTGTGAAATACCAGAAATTAATACCAGAATAATTCCAAAGATGAAATTAGGTGATAAATTCCATCAAATCGATTTTGGCAAGCATATAAATGGAGATTTACTCGTCGGAGATTTACTCGTCGAAAGTGTAAGGAAAATGTTTACCATATATAAGAAGAGGAGTGCGGCTCGAGGGATCTAGAATTAGCATTATAGTATAACATTTTGCATATTTCAATTCCATCTATAGGAATAATCAGTGTTCAGCTTTTAAATAATAGCGGATAACAGTCCTGGAAACCGGCTAATACACAATTACCCATCAATAAAAATGTCAGGTAAAGGTGTTAGACTAAACGCAAATTTGTTGTCTGTTTCGCTTAACGTCACTTTATAATACTATGGATAATCGGATAATGCTGTAGAGGAAATCCTAAATTTTGTTATCCAGGAATAATTAGGATAGAGATCTTAAACATGTACCTGACATCGCACAAGCTCAGGACCAACCGAATTTTACGACCAATCCGAAGGACGACATAACTAAGAATTTTTAGCAAGCAGCGTACCCTCGGTCGTGGGAATTGAAGGTTGTTTTGCAAAACCTCTACATCACAGGTAACTCTAGATGCAGTTCTATAAATAGCGCTAGTCAGGTGTACGTAACTTGAATCATTAACACATAATGGCATTGGAAATGTATTGCATAAAAGAAGATGATTCATTATTATGCATATTCAGTTCTTGTATTATAAGGTTGCCTACAGTTTCATTTACATCTTAATATAAGGTTTTATTTGCTCAAATTAGAAAAATTTATTCGTTTTCTGAATATTAAAATAAAATATTGTTTGATATCTCATCAATCAATATTGATCAACTAAAATATTACGTTACTTCTTTATATCAATATATGACGGAACGAATTCCTGAAAATAGTATTTGAAAATATATATAAGTGGTACAATATAAGAAAACGAAAGAAAAAAGATAAAGGTGCAAGGGCTGATCCTGGATTTTTTCTGGGAGAAGCACAACGAGCAGAGGTGCAAAAAAAAAATCAACAATAACTTAGAAACAAACTTGAAATATTTATAGAAATGTTTCAAAGGTTTATACGATAGAAAAATTACATGTTTAATAAAGACAGTTGTCTTTTATGTTTCTTGCTGAAGATATCCAGCATTTCATTAGTGTTCATTTGGGTCGCAATGTCTTGATGGATATAAATTAAATCCAGTCCATTCAAACGCTCTGCTATTCATGCAATTGCTATTTGCAAATACATGAAAGGGACGCAACGAACGAATTGCGCAATTCCAACCAGAGATGGACAAGGGTTTCACCCATGTTCTTTCTGTTATTTTATTCATGTATTTTAACAACTATGATCATGTGATCTGCCTATAAGTTAGTACTGCAATGGAATCTTCACAATAGGTACACATAAAAACCGTCTGGGAGCACGTGTCCCCTCTCCCCCCCCTTAAATCCGCCCTTGTAAAGGTGTGTCATTGAGGTACACGCCTCGTAATGCTCAGTAACACAGCACTACATAGTTCAAATGTATAATGCCTGAAGCACGTTGTTTTGTTGTGAGCTTTAAGCTTCTTACTAAAAATTTATAAATGTGCCTAAGTGCTACTAAATAAACTACAATCATCAATTTATGATGCGCAATATTATAATAAACTATTACTGTTATCAAACTTATAAGATTTTTTTAAGAACTTTTAAAGGATTAATACTGAAAAAATGCCAGGTCCAAGAGTGCTCCAACAAATAAACAAACGTTCTAAATGCATTAGTTTTAGAAAATTACACAAGAGTTATTGTTTAGACAAATTATAAATTATCCAAAATTAGTGGATTACTCCCCGTTCGCCTAGTGACATTTCAACCCCCACTGTTCCAATATAAAAATAGAACAACTGTAAAACTAGCGCTCCTTTTCAGTCATCTTAAATTTTTAATGACCCATTTTTATTTTATCCCATCTCAGTTATTTATTAATTTATTACACTCGTAAATTTTTTATCATATAGTAGAGAGATAAAAAAACAGAAATAAAATCTGCCTGATATCAAAATATCAGAATAAAATAAATGTTCAGAAAATTGTTACCTGAGATCAACTTCGACAAACATGATTGATTGACATGTGAAAGGGCATTAAGGAAACATATATAAAAAAATATGCACATAAGTAAAAGGATAAATATAGCCGTAATTGGAAGGATTTCATTGAAATAAACATTATTTATCTAAACTCAAAAATGAAAAAAACACGTACTTTTCAAACCAATAAATATTCCAGTAAAATCAATTGACAATTAAGAAAAAATCCGAAGACCCAAGAACTAGATATATATTTTATAGTTGAAAAAGAAAAAAACTATTGACTATCATTGATCTAGGTTAGTAACTAAAGATACGGAATACTTATTTAAAGAAAAAAACGATATCATTCTTTATTAATTTATAGCGTACAAAAGTCGAAGTTTAGGTATTTGTGTCTAGCAATATGATTAATTCTTACTTAATTAATTAATTTAAAATCATGATACAACCACACAACGCTAAGCTAGCAGTGCATTGTTCCGAACTCACCCGAAGCTGGCGGAGCTTTCCCTACAAGCGAACTAACTGCTATGTATTCAACCGTGAATCTCGAGTTCATTGGCATTACTATTATTTTGACTTGAGATTATTTAAAATTAAATAATATCTAACCTATAATAATATTAACTTAACCTTAGCTGAAAAGTATCCATTGAGAATTGTGAAACGTATTTTAAGCAAAATAATATACCTATATTATACTGCAACGAGCGGTATAGTAAATATATAATGAAATAAAATATAAAATATATGTAGTTAAAGCAGTAATCATAAAATTACGGAAATGTCCAGATTTCAAAAGAAAATAATCCGTTGAATTCTTATTTATATTTCGAAAGGAAGACAGCCATAATAACATTAAATGTTGTCAAATTAAAGCAATAATAATTTTAATAATTTATGATTTTCATATTTAATCTGTTATCAGTCGGAAATGGATACTTTGGGATCTAGGACCCTCTCGGGGCTCACCCAACCTCTATAAAGTGGGTACCCGAATAAAGGGGGGAAATCTGGCGGTTGTTTGTTCATTCCAGGACAAATCAACAACCGTTGTGACCGGACACAATTACAAATAGACTGACTATAGCACTAAAAAATAGAGAGAATTTACAATAAATGGAAAATTAAAATAAATCAAGATAAAACCCAAGCTACGTATATTATTTACAAAGAGACGACCAAATAATATCCCCCAACTGAAGGTAAATAGAACGCCTGTACCATGGACAACGCAGATTAAATATTTAGGACTTAATATGGACAAAAGGTTAACTTTTACTTTCCACACTGATTTATGTGTGCAACAAAGTGAACAGGGGTCTGTGTACTATAAGATACATATACTTACATACTCGTATATACATACTTTAACAGGAATTCTAAACTAAGCACAGATAATAAGTTATCATTATATAAAGCCTGCTTAAGACCTATACTAACATACGCATGCCCAATATTTAGTTATGTGTCTAAAACTAATAATAAAAACTACAAATATTCCAAAACAAATGCCTTAGAATTGATGGAAATTTTGCATATTACACTAAAGAATTAGGTATACCTTATATTAATGTATTCATCAACAAATTACCTAAATAATTCTTTTTAAAGCGTAAACACAATAAAATTCCACTTATAAAAAACTAGATTTTGCCCGCGGCTTCGCTCGCGTGGAATTTATTCTGCCACATAAAGTTTCGTGACAGATCATTTTAAATAAATAATTTAATTTTTTTTAAACTATAAGTTACTTGTACGTCCAAAATTTCAGATGTCTAACTTCAAAACTGACGGATTCCATACAATCTTTGAACCCCTATTATATTAAGGAAGAAACCCTTGGGGGTGGAATTATCCAAATTTCTTTCTTAAATTATACAAAGAACCTATCTGAAAATTTCAAGATGCTAAGTTCCTGATTTGCCTTTAATTATGTACTATAATGGATTCTCCACGGTACCTAAAAAAATGTATGGAGGGGCATATTTTGTCTTTCATTGTATATTATGATTCTTTACAGATACATTTAAATTTGTCCAATTGTTTTTAATTTGAGACCGGTCTATTTGGTACAGCATTTAATTTTTGTGTATTGTAGAAAATTACATAAGAAATAAATATTTATAAAAAAAGTGCAAGAAACAGTGTGGTCTCTATCATGCACTAAAATCCAGACCCTCCACGGATTTTAGTGGTACAGGTTTTTTAAAAATTAATATTTTTAGTTTACTGACACCTAATTAATATTACATTAATAATAAAAAAATAAGTGTGATTTCAAGGATTATAACTGGTAAAACAACCAAAATTTAACAAATGTAAGAATGAAAGCAATAGTGTTTACAATTGAACCGCAATCACAAAAAACGCGAGCAGTAGCAGATAAAGTATAATTGTACACATCGATGCATTAGCTGACAAATGTGTTAAGTGCAAATTTTCATATATGGGTTTTGTTATATAAATAATATTGTAAAGTTGTGATCTATAAAGTCAAAGATCATATTTTGATATAAAATTAATAGAGAAGCAGTAAAGGTTACAAAAATATATTGTGTGCTTAGACTTGAACTGTATTTCTTGTGGTAAATTATTATCAAAGTTGACTCATGTAAAATCATGTTTTAGGAACTTACCACATTTGTGAACTAAGGCATCAACATATTTAAACGCTGAGTCTAAATATATTGCGCATAAAAATCATTGAGCAAAAGTTCAAGATATTTATGCGTCATAAGCTATTTTAAGTTTCCTTCAATTATTATTAAGAGATCTGCGAGTGCATACAACAATAAGAAACATGGAAAACTAGTAACCTTGTGTGATCAGATGTTCAGGGAAATTCTTCAACATTTCTTTCCACCAGAAGCCTGAAGTTCTAAAACTAATTAAAAAAGGAGGTGGAAACCCGGAAGTACGATAAGAGCAATAAGCGGTATGGATGGAGTAGGCTTCATCAGTCAGGGCAAGAGATGGATGACCCGCTGACAGGAGTACTCCCGTCCATCATCTCCGCTTCCATCAACATCCGTTCTTATAATTGCTAGCTCCCAGGTCGATCGATTCACGTCTATATCCTGATATTTACAAACAATAGTTTAAAAAAACTAAAAACACGCTTTAATAAAAAAAACAAAAGTAAAAAGTAAAATATAATATTGAATAAGTAGAAAATAACAGAAGAGTGACGAACCAAGCAATTTCCATACATATTTCTTTGTTTTTCACTGAAGATGTAATATTGATGTAATGTATTATTATTATTATATTTAAAATTTAATATTAATTTACTCAAAAACGTCTAACGAATTCAGAGAATGAAATCTCTTGTACATAAATATTAACTACTGATTCATTTATGTATGTTATCAGCGCGTCAAGAATAAATTTATGAATAACTGATTAAACGCGACAGATTTATTGATAAAGATTGCTAATGATTCAACAAAATTACAATTTATAAACCGTTGCAACGTTTCAGCTACATTAAGCCATCTACTGGAATTTCTAAATACCTCCTAATTGAAGTTTATTTGAAATATATTAGCCTTATTTAATATATCTTACGCATGTTTTTGAACCTATCAACTAATAACACATTTTCGTTTAATATGGCATCTGTTTTACATTTAATATACAAAAGGAGGTCAAGCTCCTAAAAGATTTCAACTTTAATATGAATACTACGCAATATTAATTATCAGAAATTTGAATAATTCTCCCACCATCAAGAAGCATAATCTTTTGTTATTAATAATTATGGAAAGGGGATATGATTAAATATATAAATAAAAACAACAAACCATAGCCAGGATTGGCTCATTATGGTAAAATCATGGACCATCTTATACGTGAGAATTTCCCGTTAAAATTTAAGGTTTAACGGGAGTAAAAAACCCAAGAGTAAAACCAGTTATGCTGTACTTCGGATGGAACCTAAAATAGAGGTCCCTGGTTTGTGCGTAAAATACTCGTTAAAGATCGCAATCCTAATTGAAATTTGGATAGACAAAATTTAGGAATCTCGATGTAACATCGTCTGATTAGCTATAACAGTACAAAGTGACGTTAAACGAAACAAACAAACTGAAGGTTTAACCGTTAATTAACTTACAAATACGAGAAAATTAACTTAACCTTAAGAGAAACTTCAGTACTTATAAGAAAACAAACTCAATTTGACTTTCTTTTAAGTTACACAAACCTTATCATCTGAACGTAACGTAAACGTGAACTTGATACTACTAGATGGCACCATATGTTCTAGAATAAATAATATAAGCGGACAAGTCGCTGTTCATACAAATATTTCTCGATCGGAAGAAACCTAAATATTTCAACAATCATTATAAAGTATTTTAAAAAATAGAAATGGTTAATTTTGGTTAGAAACACGCTATATCGTACAACCACTTCCAAGCTAGTCCAAAGTCATCCAACTAAGACATGATGTTTACATGGCCCTTCTATTATGGTTATTGAAAGAACTGCAAGTGGCTGAGGCAGGATTTGTTGTTAGCCTTTATGCGAAGATTAAGTCACGGATGGGCAACTTCAAAGCTGAGATTTAATTTAGCTTACCACAGGTTGAAATTATAAAAAGGAAAGGAATTCGCCAACCATCTACGTCTCAAATAATAATGCAATTTCGTTCTTCACTAAATTAAAAAATATAAATTTTATCCTTAAATAATATGATGCTCAGTTTTGTTAGTACATCTGTTTTTTTTTTAATGAATACAGTGTGCTCATAGTATTCACAAAATGTAGCAATAAAAAAAATAATAATAGCTTAAAAAACTAAAAAACAAGTTTTAACGCTAAACAAAACTAAAAAGTTTCAATAACTTTAAAATAAGAATAGAGTGATGAAAAACAACAACATTTTATGGTTAAAAAACGTGGTGCTTGATGTTAATTGTTGTAAAATATTTTACTGACTGATGTTAGTAAAAGAAGAGCTATTAGGAAAATATAAAAAGCATCCCACGATTTTTATCGGTAAAATAATTTTTTTTAATACGCTATACTCATTTCAAACTTATTTTATATTTTATTTTTTAGTTTTGTTTCCTGTTAAACTTGTTTTTTTTTAAATTGTAAACTATAATTTTTTTTATTATTTACATCTGCTAAGCGCGTGTTCTTTAGTTATTTTTTTTTTAAACTAATTTTCATTTTCTACTTTTTAGTTCGGCTAGCTACAAAATCGTGTATTGTGGTTATTTTAAATCATTATTTTTTTCTTGTTGAAAAATATACTCCAGCCAGTAGTAATATGCTTGTATCAAAGATTAAGCCAGTGTATGACTTAGTATTTGGCGCAAGACACTACCCTGTCTTTGGACATAAAATATGGCTAATCCTAATGATCCTATTCAAGGTAATGAGACAAACTATTTTATTGTTATTGGTCTTTGAGAAGTGTGCGAAGTTTCAATCGAATTCGATTTTAAAGTGGCTCAAAAGTGAGTTTAAAGTTTCCATTACATGCAGGCGAAACTAATAAAACTGTATTAAAAAAACCTAAAACCCCAACTTATTAAATATACGCTATTTTTTAACAAATGGGCGCATGAGTTCCTCAAAAATACCTAGAATAGTTTTGGTCAATAGTCGAAATGCCAAATTAATAATAAAAATTAAAAAAATTATTTTAATTACCACGTTTTAGAGTAAAGTAAATTAGCATTTTATTTTAAAAAATAATAACAGTTTTTAATAATCAAATAAAAGCATAAACATGTTAATGGAGATTGCTTGGCATTCATTAAGTTTAGTAAACGGTATGACTAAAAAGAACAGTTATCCACTGTGAAGGAACTCGCAAAACTGCCACATAAATTGACGACTGAATGTTTTACAGCTTATACCTTATGAAAAATATAGCCTTAGATCAGCGGCTATTTTTAGAAGCTGTTCGCTGAGAACGAGTCTATTGGAGTGTCTTAAGGCATTTTCCATGGGTAGGAAGGAAGACTTTTTCGACGTGACAACAAAAATTCAAAAGAAGTAGAAATAAATTTTGTATCATAAAAAAAATTTAAACAATTACTGTAAGTAGCAAGGTTAAAAAAAAGAAGAAGAAAAAATTGGTAAACAAAGACTACAAGAACTCTTATAGAAAAATTTAGAACTGTGAAAGATTGCCATTTTGTGACATGTTGTGGTTGCCACAGGAATTATATTATAATTCATGTAGACTTATACTTCTTTATAAGTCTTTATGAGTCTTACATCATAACTTTTGTTAATTAATGTCAAATAAAAAAAAAATTAAAAAATATCAAAGAATAATAACTTTCTGGGACATCCAAAAAATACTTGAACTAGGGTCAAAATAGGATCAGAACAATTTTTCAAAGCTATTAAATATTATTAGACAAGTTGATATACACACTTTTCAATATTATACATTAATTTATTTGAGACAGATTTTATTTTATAAAGCCTAAAATACATACATTTAAGATGGGCTTGTAAAGGTGCAGGTCTTAGTAACAAATTCCTAAAATGTTAATAAGCGCTGTGCCGACTGGGAAGCGTCTGAGGGGTAGGCCGAGGCGTAGGTGGGAGGATTGCGTTAAGAGTGGTCTGGCGGATTTGGGTTTAGGTAGGGCTCCAAAATTCAAAGAAACAGTTTCAGTTATTTCATTTTCTTATTGAATGAAAATTACCTTCCAAAAGTAATAAATATATAAAAAATAATAAATATAATTTTTTTTTCAAAGCGGTAATAGGCTATTTCACTTTATGAGGTTTTATAACTGACTGAGATTTTAACAAATTTTAACATTCCGTAATTTTTTGGCTTTGTTTCTACCTTTTTTTGAAGGTACCGAATAGTAGTTTTGTGGTTCTAAGATAAGGGAACCCAGAATAGAAAAAATAAAAAAAAACAGGTGTTCAGGCGCCGTTTTTAAGCATTAAATCAAACCTCTCATAAATTTCATGAAAATAGAATTGTTGTGACACTTAGGTGAAACATCGAATATGTTGTCACCCTATTTTAGTGATAGTTCATTTTTTCACCTGTTTTTTGTTTGTATATTTTTTATTCACATTCTCTCAATTTCTGGTGAAAATTATAATTTCTTTACAGACATTTTTTATTGTTGACATACATTTTAAAAAAACACAATTGAAGATCGAAATTGCGACCTTTTTTATTTTTACCGTTTTTAATTTATCATTTACAGTTTTTGTTTATTTATTTATTTTGTTTTTGTTTATTTATTTACCTTATTTTTGTTTATTTATTTATCTTTGTTATAATCATAAATCGATAGGGAAACATGGGTAAGACTGGCAGGTACTATGAGACGAGAGGAAGTTGTAACTAATGTCAACAACTCAAAGCAGTCAAGATTGGTTCCGTGGATCGATAGCCTTATATACTTAGGCTTCATTCATTTACAGCATGCTTTTAGGAAAACAAACAATTTTTTAATAGGTCACAATTTAATAATACGATAAAAAATAATTTTGCAATAAATTATAAAACAAAGGAGTTTACTTCTGAAAATTATTCAAGCCTTCAACTAACCCTGGTCAGTTATAGTTATGCAACTATACCTGGTCAGTTATTCCTGGTTAGTTACACAAATCAAAATTATCAATAAACATTTGCTCAGCCTACATTATATTATATATTATTATTCCATTATGATGATATTATTGTAAAGGTATGAATTCATAATATATATTAACTGACTTGTAAATTTTTGAGAGTAGATCTTCCAGGTTTAGGCATAATATCTATAGCCCCGGTGAATAAGTGGTTAAGTCTAATTTTCTCCAAAATGAGTTCCTTGTACTTAAGTAAGCGGAGTCGAGTTATTTTCGTAGTGATTAAGTGGCTAAGTAAGGCATTGGCTTGAAAAGAAATGCTTGGTTATATTACAACTCCATTTCAAGCCAAAAACTACGAGAATGATACGATTCCAGCTATCTGAAAACAGTAAACTCTCTCTGGACAAAATCCGACATAACCACTTATTCACCGGGGCTGTAGATTTATGCATTTTTTTGAGAACCATGTTTATTTAGCCTCAATTTATGTAAATTGTATTAAGCCTATCTAGTTAAAGAAATAATAGGGGTCTTTAGCGAATACCTGGCATCATATTGGGTCGAGACACGTATTTTACGTCACTTCCGAGAACGAAAAAAAGGATTTTTGTTTCAAAAACTTTAAACAGTTTTGAACAAACAGTATTTTTGACAATTCGATAGTTGACGAAATGTCTCTAATCTTTTTTTTAATAGTATCCTAAAAATACATATTTACTTAATTATAATAGAAAACTCTGAGAACGAGAATTTGCCTATCATATCTCTCCCAAAAAATAGGGAGATTTCGTTCCTTTACAAAATTTTAAAAGATAAATTTTATCCTTAAATATTGCGATGCTCTGTTTTTATACATTTATTTTTTTAACGAATGTCATGGGTTAAAGTGGGCTTAGGGTAGTCACAAAATTTAACAATAAAAAAAATAATTGTTTAAAAAACCAAGCTTTAATAGAAAACAAAATAAAAATACTAGATTGAAGAACAAGCAAACTCATTTTATTTGATTTTTAATAAATTCATAAAGCGTGGGGTGCTTGATGTTAATTTTTATAAAGATAGAATTGGGTTCTTAATGAATACCCGGCATCGTACAGGATCGGGTATGAAATATTAGTTATACCAGTATTTTAAAGTATCGATTTTTTAGTAAATAAAACTTTGAATAACACAATTTAAAACTAGGAAAAATCTGGACTTTTTATTTAAAAGGTTTAATGCTGTAATTTATAAGGATTGTGATATAGTATTTAATACAGTTAACTCTTTACAGCCGTAGTTTGTATTATAACCAACTAACCAGACGATGTTGGTAACCGATAGGGGTTTATTAATAAATAAAGAAGTAATGACTCAAGGGGAGGATGGATGGCAATGTCGTTGACATTCATGGAGATCGATATCTGCGACAACATTCCGTAGCCCTGTTCACTCATAGATCGGGTCAGGTGTAACAAGCCGTCATGCTCACCATTGTTTACCTCGTTCAGAAGCATAAATATTTACTCCAGCGATAATACAGATATCTTTGGTTTGTAGGTTCTGGTGTATTATTATCCAGTGAAATAAGCTCATAAAGTGGTCCCTTATTAGGTAAATCACTTCATTATAGCTTTGTTTTTATCTCTTTCTACAGCGTGAAATAATGTTTAATGTATTAAGAAGTGTACGACTAAATTTCCTCAGTCTGATTCACTTTATTGATTGAAATCCCTAATTTATTTCCGTTTAGATGCTTTAATAATAATATTAAGGCTTAGCAAACCCTAAGACTCGATGCCGATACCATCAACCTCTGCTTACAAACTTCCGTCCATCGGCCAATGCCCAAACCTAAATCCTATTTATAATTTTTTATAAGTATTAGCCAATTTTTTTATTTTTAAAGAGAAAACATAGGCCCTCGGTCGGAATTCGAACGCGGAACCTTTGTCTTTCCGTGACAGCGCCCTACCATTTGAGCCACCAAGGCCGCCTGCCGGCAGAGGACAAATCTTTTCTCTTATCCGATCCCATATCCTCGTGTTCTCGCAATTTTGCGATGAATACACTAGAACGAAGTTCTTTGAACATTAATTTAATTTTAGGATCTTATTGACTTACGTCATATTACTATATATAACTTTTTATAATTATTGGTCAATTTTTTTATTTTTAAAGAGAAAAGATAGGCCCTCGACCGGGATTCGAACCCCGAGAGCGCTGTCACGGAAAGACAAAGGTTTCGGGTTCGAATCCCTTTCCTATCTTTTCTCTTTAAAAATAAAAACTAAATCATATTTGTCTATAATGTACCTTACAATTTTTTTTCTCATTACTTATTTTAGAATTTATCTTACCGTCTGTATTTCTTTTTCCACTACTTCGCACTTTTCGAATCTTGGCATCAAAGAGGTCGCGTTTATAAAACATTCTGTTCTTGTTGTTTGTTAAAATTATAGATCTAACCCGTGTAAACATTGGGTATATGTAGTTACATAAACAGGAATTTAACGTTCCTCCTTGTATAAATCATACATCTGAGAAATAGTGCAACTTTTTGTTCTTGGTTATTCCTGTGATTTAAATCTTTAGAGAATCATCATCGCTTTTTGAACCCTTGTTTTTTAAGACCTATAAAAACTGACGTCGTGAAGGCATTTTGTAGTTTCCTCGACAAAAATGACAACTATACTGAAACTATCGCGAGTTATACTGAATATTCATATTGTACTAAGGATTCGTTCAAATAGAAAATTCTAGAAATTAACTCAGGCAGAGAAAAGAAACAGTCGGAGGAATTCATTAATCATGTTCCGGCAAGTGATAGTGGTGGCCTTTATTAAAAGCTAAAACATTATGAGAAATACTCCACCGCAACCGATAATTGTCTATTTCCAAGTAGTAATCTAGGTGTAACCAACAAGTTTCAAAGGCATAATTTTGTAGTAAACTAGTTTTAAAGGCTTGTATGTTCGTACATAAATAGTTAACTAGACTTAAACACTTTGGATTCCACGTGAAAAATTGGTTATCTTTACTTAGGCAATTGTTCACAAATTGAAACATCTCTGTACATTCAGTAAACTCGACTTAACCATCTAATGTCTTCAAATCATAAGATAGATAAAAACACAATAACTCCGTTTCTAGCTACTTAGCCACTAATACACTACAAGGATAACACGATTCTACACCCCCCCCCCCAGTACCATTAAGTCATTTTGGCCAAAAATCTAAGTAACCACTTATTCATCGGGACTGTATATATAACGGAAAATAATGTTTATCTTTAGACAAAGCATACGACTAAATGTCATATACTTACGTCTCATTCAACATTTGCAACACAAACGCTCTAAGCTCCCAATTAATTAAAAAAGATCACATACATGACAATTATAAGGCCCATCTGGACTTAGGGAGTAGAGCTTCGGGGCTCCATTAAACCATCGAATTCCTCTCATATTCAATCCTTGCAATCCAAAATCCTCCGTAAAATCTTCAATCCTCCTTATTTTGAAACGAACAAAGTAATCCATAAGACCTTAATGTCCCATTTGTAGCTGATTTGGCCCGAATCCGACATGACAATTTTTATTTCCACTCAAACCCACTAGTTTCAAACCTAGCAACCTCTTCAATTCTTGATAATCCTCCGAGGCGTCTGAAGAGAAGATGGCCTCGTGACCTTCTAAGTCTTATTATTTGAGTACTGCCACTGGGTAGTTTCTCTACTTGTCTTTCATGCTTATATGAACCAAAGATTATGTTTACTTGTTGTGTTATTTTAATACAGTAGTAAATTTAATTAAATAATTCTTTTTTTTAAATATCGATTTCTTTTCAATTTCAGAAGTGTACTCAGTGCTTCCACGAATAAATCACCTGCGAGTGTGATGCTGAAATTTCCATTTCGTTCCAGACGTTCTCAAAGAAACACCGGAACCGCCAGCGCCACGAGAGAAGACGTACAAACTTTTAATGAAGGTGAGATGGTCCAGATCAGATGCTATACGGATAGGGATCGGAAGTGAATGTTCGGAACCGTTATCCGTCGTACGGGACTCATGCATTACCTGATTGACGTCGACGGGGAAGAACACCGACGCCACATAGATCAAATGCGTGCCACACTATATGACAGTTCTCAAGGCTAAAATTATAAATGCAATTATTAAATTAACTACAGGGTTTAGAAGCCACGACACGATATACAGAAGAGAGTAGAGCCCGATGTTGAGTAGCTGGACTTTAGGATGAACGGTTAATGGAATTAACTTGTATCACCGCCATCAAATATCACTCTCACTAACCACCAGCCTGGGAAATTTCTTTTCCCCACGCCATTGGGAAATTACACATCCAACGAATTAGCTGACTCATCCCTACTCACGTACCTTTTAGGCCAGCGGCCAGGTGTTTGAAGGTCACAATAAATTGAAGAGAGCTGCATTTTTGATGTATGCTACCGAAAAAACCGATGGGAAAACTTTGGTGGCCGAAAAACCTCGAAATTTTCGGAGTTATTTCACTTTTTGGCCTATATCTCCTAATCGGTACGTTTTTGATAAAAACAAATAGTAACCATTTTAATGTAAATTAAATTTTCTATGATTTGAGTCCAACCTCAGCTCTGTAGCTCCAATAGATTCTGTGTTACGCCCCTTTGAAAATTTGTAATTTTTTCCAAAAAATCCAAATTTTATGTTTTGGCCAAATTTTGTGAGGAACTTCGGCCGAAGAAGTGATTATACAATGAAAGTCGTGAGAAAAGAAGCCGTAGTAAATTTAATTTAAGCACAGACCGAGGCCTGTGGGCCTAATAGATTCTGAGTTATGCTCTTTGGTCATTTTTTGCAAATAGTCCAAATATAGGCCAGCAGCCAAGTGTTTGATGGTCACAAAAAATCGAAGAGAGTTGCATTTTTGATATGTTGTAAGGGCATGACTGAGTTATGTAAATCCAAGTTTTCAACCGAAAAAACGGATGGGAAAACTTTTGGTGGCTGAAAAACCTCGGGGAGACTGGGTGGTTCCCCTCCCCTTCATTGTAGTAACTACTAGTACTACCATTATTTTTTTTATGGGTAATTTACAAGAAAACATTTATAATTTACAATAAACAAGCTGTTTTAGATCGATCTATAAACTTAAATTTTTAACATTATGAATCTGAAAATAAACATTTTTTGTTAACTTAATTAAAACCTACCATATTTGCTTTTAGTAATGAATTTACTGCGATTTCATTTTCTCCCTATCTTCCAAACATAATAGTGATAATAATTATTATTTTTATTCCTAATTTATCCAGGGGTAACTGTCCCTAAAGAATGTTAATCATTTGACAAAAAGTCGCTCGAACGGAATTTTAAGTTTTCGCATAATTTGGTCAAACTCGAACAGAACTAGACCCAACGGGTACAAGTGAGTGCAGATTTCAACGATGGCTCCAGAGAATTCGAAAGGGAGACTTGAGCCTTGAAGAAAAAGAATGCCGTGGAAAAGGTTTTATCCTTTATTACGATGTTCTCCAAGCTTTGGTGGAAGAAAATACAAGAATTGTTCGAAAACGAGCGACGAAACTCGAAGTCATAATATAGATTCCTCACAATAATAACCGTCAATAAGACGAGCGGTATGAAAATTTTCCAAAACAACAGCGATCCATTTGTGAATCGCGATCAAGAATTGTGACGCGATGAAAAGTGGATCCTCTACGACAACATTAGAAGCACTAGACAGTAGCTTGACAAAGGAGTAGCAGCACGCCATTTTCCAAATCATCAAATAAGGCGATGATTATGATTATGATTATGATGATTATAATGATTATTAAATGGTGGGCTCATTTGTTCGGATTCACTACAGTTTATTGAAACCTGGCGAAACCATTAATGCCGAATCGTGTTGTTACTAAATAGAAGTAATGGGTCAGAAATTGGCAAGAATAAAGCCATCTTTAGTGAATGCAAAGGGATCAATTCTGTTGCAATACAACGTTTGGCAAAATATCTGACGTTAGACTTACCGAAAATTGTTGGAGCCTATGCCACACCCGCTTTCCTCTTGTCAACTAAATACTATTTTTTAGACACCTGGACCGAGATTTACAAAATAAAAAAATATTGACCAAAGAACATTAAAAAATGCGTTTTCTGAATTTATAAATATTATATGTAGGGGATATTACAGTAAGGGAGCGGAGTGGCTCAGTAGTAGAGCCCTGAGTCGCCATGCCGAAAATCCTGGTTAAAATCCAGCTGTTGGCAAGACTTTTATTTCGTATGTTAGCAGTTGGAGATGGATCACAAAGGATTTAGAACCTGGGCTCCTCCTCCATAAAGTAGGTACCTAAAATAAAGGGGGAGGGGTAAATCTGGCGGTTGAACGTGAGGATAAATATCCTTCCTGCACAAAAGTTTTCCATAAAATAGTACAGTCTCTACCATGTAATGGACCCCAGACCCATTCACGGATTGCAGTGGTACAGGTTTTTTCTAGAGAGGGTATGGAAAAGTTACCCACACGTTGGCAAAAATGTATAAAAAGTAATGGAGACTATTTTGATTAATAAAAACAGTTATAAGCTATTAGTTTTTATTTTCAAACCACATTCCCACATTATTTTCTGGCAATTCAATAGAATGATTACTAGTATATATATATATATATATATATATATATATATATATATATATATATATATATATATATATATAAAAGAAGAAATGTCTACACTTTTCTGTGTGGTAAAAGGAATTTCACTGCATGCATTGTAAGCTATCCTCAAGGAGAACATTTTACATTATCAGTAAATGAGACCTTCCTGGTATCAGCGTACTGATATAGTAGCATATTTTTACAAATAATTATCGCATTTTACTTACAAATGTAAATAACCTCATAATATGGAATTATTAAACGATTAGATATTTTTGGTTAATTCGAGTTTTCAATGATATCGAGGTAATAGATATTAAATAAACGTGTTAAATGTGGCCTTATATTTTTTAATTAATTACATATGAATGAACTATATTAAACGGCAGAGTGACAAATATGCAGTGGATTCTAGAGGAAAAATTCACTTTTAACATTCACAATTAACATTTATATGTTTACTCAACATTTCATTGTTTATAACATACAACATATAACAGAATAGGCAACCAATTTTGAAATACAATTGAGTAGTTTTTCTTAAAAGTCTTATAAATCTATGTTTTCGTGTATCGAGATATTTAATTGTTTACACATTTGAATTAATTTAAAATTTTGGGAAACTTAATGTTTTTTAACAATTAGCCCTTAGTTAAGAATATATATTCATACATACAGACAATATTATCTGGTCAATCAGTTCCCAACACAGACATACACAACAAACTTGGTGAAAACATCAGAAACAACTTTTGTAAACTTAATTCCGTGGTAAAAATAAAAAGGGTGAAAGATCACTCTGACATCAAGGATGAGATAGCAGATAAATTTAAAAAAAAACCTTATCATTAATAACATATGTTATTATAGAGCAGTCAATGCTAGAACGAGGGCTGGGCCTGATAAATCGCTTATTGTTCATATATTTTTCCGAGACTGGTTATAAACAATTACAATTTAATAAAACCTTCAAATTACAAGCTGAAGATAATATAGTTCTTGTTCGAAATTCAGAGAACATATCGTCCCTGCCATCGCAAAGTATCGAATGTGAAAAAAACAGGGTTTTTGTTTTCGACTTATAGCAGTTGCTTTAGGATTGATAATTGATATAAAATTCATATAGAGGCATCTATTAGTCACGAATGTCATTGGTTTGACTATAGGCACTCATTTTTATTGAACCTTGAAACTGCTTCTTTTTTTTTAAATCTCCTCAAAAGTACCGATTTTCACATTAGATAGTTGGAAATGGCAGGGACGATATAATCGATGACTGCTTAAGGTATGACCGTTAACTATTGAAATATATAAAATGTATAAACAACTATAAAATGTATCTACCTTAACTATTCCTATAAATTTGAGAGGCGAACAATTTTCAATGTCGTAATACAAAATAGATTTATTCGTATAAATTAAACTGGATTTATTATAATCACGATAGTGATCATCTGAAAAGTCGACTAAGTACGGATTTGGGAGGTTTACTACAGTTATGTTTAGATATTAATTAGTTCGCTATAAATTTCACTTTCTTTAACTTTTGTATAACAAAAATTTCTAATATTCTCCAGTAAAATATTATGTCCCCCGACTGTATTTTGGGTATTATGGAGAAACCATAATAGGACATAATTAAAGGTAAATCACATGATAATAGTAGTTAAAATAACCGAAAGAACATGAGCGAAACAATTTTTTTTTATATCCTACTAATCTTACTAATATTATAAATGTGAAAGTTTGTATGTTTGTCTCTCTTTAACGCAAAAACTAATGGAAGGATATGGATGAAAATTGTTGAGTAAAATAGGTTATACATCATAGGGCAGATTTATGTGAGGGCACGGGGGCATGTACCCCCCTCTTATAGTACATAATTAAAGATAAATCAGGAACTTAGCATCTTGAAATTTGCAGATAGGTTCTTTGTGTAGTTTAAGAAAGAAATTTGGATAATTCCACCCCAAGGGTTTCTTCTTTAATATAATAGCGGTTCAAAGGTTGTATAGAATCCGTCAATTTTGAAGTTAGGCATCTGAAATTTTGGATGTACGAGTAACTTATATTTTAAAAAAATAATTAAATTATTTATTTCAAATGATCTTTCACGAAACTTTATGTGGCAGACCAAATTCCACGCGAGCGAAGCCGCGGGCATAAGCTAGTTGATTATAAAATATAAAATGGTATACAGTTGTATAGAACGTGTCAATAAATAAACGGTCATCTCAAAGGGTTTCTTTAAATGGAAAAAAAAATTAATTGAAGAATTTCGGACTATTTGTTGATATATCTTATTAAGGCGAGTTTATGATCAGGATCATATGTTAATCTAGACATATTATAAAAAAAGTCCTCGGCCGCGTTTGTTCGCGGTGAACTCAATAATTACAGCACAGATTTTCATGCGCTTTCCACCAATAGATAGAGTGATTCATCAGGAATATTTAGGTATATAATTTGTCGAGGTTTTGTGTAAATGGGTTGGAATATCGATGGGTTTCACCGAAGACGCTGCCTAATCCCGTGCAATTATCTAATGTGCAAGATAATAAATTCGCAAAATAAAGAAACATTTGGTTTTTATAATTTCTATATAATAATGTACATTAGCTGAGATGGGAAGAAAGAAAATCAAGGCTCCCAAAGAAGCCTAACCAATGATATTCATGTAGTCCTTAGTGGTCGGTACGTGATAAAAAAAAAATTATGTAGGCTTTATGTATGCTTTATTACCCGAGGAAAGCTGGGGTGGGTCGCTAGTGTAAAATAAAATGAATGAAGAAATGTAATATTATATTGAATGATTTATTTCACTCCTACCTAAACATTTGTTAACATTTTTTAAAAAATTGCACGTTTCCAAGAATGAAAAAAGTGAATTAAATTGCTAAGCATTGAAAAAAATATTTGAAAAGAAGAATTAAGTCTTCGTTTTCAAGATATTATAAGAAGTTTTAATTTTATTATCAATATTATTTTCTGCTGTATTACATAACTCAAGCATAATATGCCTTATTACCCGAGCAAAGCTGGGATGTGTCGCTAGGAATTATAAATGGGCAACACTTGAAAAAAACTAATAACGCTGAAATAACATAAAAAAACTGTCATTGTAATATACTTGTTTTAATAATTTATTTTTATTTATTATGCTTTTGATGGTGATTATTTTTAAATGGTTTTATTTAGAAGAGAAAAGATTTATCCCGGTCAGGACAAATCTTTTCTCTTCTAAATAAAAAAAAAATGTTTTATCTTAAAACAATTGCGGCTGAGGTACAGAATATAATATACATTTTAACATTTTTCTGGATAGTTAATAAATTTGAGGTTTATGAATATTCAAAAGGTGTGAAGCCTCCAACTACACGTTATATATTCACAGGAGTATGTTCTAGCAGTAAACATCCCAGGCATGTAAAAATGCAGAAATTTCTGTGCATATTATGATGAATCTTAATTTTAGTTCGGGTATGAAAGGTTCTGGAATATATCATCAAGATTAGATGTTCAGGAAACTCAACTTCAGTAACAACCTACTCATGTGCTAAAGGGAATATTTAAAAAAAAAATCTCCGTAGTCTATTTCATTGTTAGATTAAAATTATAAATTGTTCAATAAAAGGGTAACAAAAATAATATTTAAAAATAAAATACATCAATGTTTTTATAGTTCGGGAATCTCTATTCCGTTATCGTAGCTGTATACGCTACTGGCTAATGTAGAAATCGATAAAGCAAAAACCAAAATGTTCCAGCATGTCACAACATAGCATTATATCAATGATATCAAACGACATTTGTCATGTGAATATGAAAATGGACGTAGAAGTAATAATCCAATATTCAGAAAAATTTAACCAGATCTCATAAATGGAAAACAAGAAGGAGGAAATCAAAAAGAAAAGAACTCATTTTAAGCCGTCTCAGTATAATTCTCTGTAACTTTTCAAACAGGCACATAGGCTGAAAATATTCGTTCGACATTCGAAATATAATAAAATAACTTCAATTGAAGACCATACAGCTAGGTCATAGCTTGTCAGAATTTAAGAAGGGCTTCGATGTAGATGGTGTTAAAAACTCGCGACATTTTTAATTCTTTAAGACAGTGAGCATTGGTATAAACCTCTGCTATGTATTACTGGTATAAAGAATAAAGAATTTTTAAAAATAAGATAATTGTCTATTAAACACTTAAAGAAATTATGTATAAAGTATTACGCTGACATGATAACTAGTATAAACTGTGTTGTTATAGTCCCGCCTATGTTGATAAGCCATAGTAGTTCTTTATGTCTAAATATAACTAAGCATATAAATAGAATGTTGTGAGCTCAGAATATGCCCATGAAGTGGGTGTGAACATCCGATTAAATATAAATTTTAAATTTAGACATTGTTCACAGTCGTTATTACTGTTTTAATGGTTAAAATTAATATGAATGGACTGAGTAAGGTTTCAATGTCTTTTACAAATCTTCGCAAGACGGTTGGTTTGACTATTTATTTATTATATAGCCTGTGTCTCTACGCGATTTCAGAAATGCAGCACCTACTTGTGGCATTTTTAAAAACTTGCACAGGCTGATGGTTAATATGCATTTAACAGTAATTTTACCAACATTATCATTTTCTCCGATATTATGAAACAGGATAGGGACTGCCTATTAACCATCAGCATGTGTAAGTTTTTAATAATGCCACAAGTAGGTGCTGCATTTCTGAATTCGCGTAGAGACACAGGCTATATGATAAATAAATAGTCAAACCTTGCGAAGATTTGTAAAATACATTGAAACCTTACTCAGTCCATTCATATTAATTTTAACCATTAAAACAGTAATAACGACTGTGAACAATGGTTAAATTTAAAATTTATATATAATCGGATATTCACACCCACTTCATGGGCATATTCTGAGCTCACAACATTCTATTACATCACAACATTCTTAGTTATATTTATACATAAAGAACTACTATGGCTTATCAACATAGGCGGGACTATAACATCACAGTTTAAACTAGTTATCATATCAGCGTAATACTTTATACATAATTTCTTTAAGTGTTTAATAGACAATTATCTTATTTTTAAAAAATCTTTATTCTTTAAACCAGTAATACGTAGCAGAGGTTTATACCAATGCGCATGTTAAATGCAACCGACAAGCCTTTTCTAGTTGTCATAATATTTTTTTTTCAATCATTGTTACCACTGTTTATAAATACATACATAATACATAGCAGAAACATCGTTACCTTCTGCAACTTTATCTAGCCTATAGCGGTCTTCACGAGGATCAACAATTTTAATTATTGTTTCTAAAAAAAGTTTAGTAACTAAGTTTAGATTATATTTCACCTTATCACTCATTGGATTAAAATAGATTAATTGGGGTGATGGAGAATTATTTTGTTACATTCCTAAACTTGATTTGGTCTATCAAACTGTTCAATTACTTTTAGTGCACGTGAAAAAGTCCAAACTCTGTCATATCTTCAAAGTAAGAAATGGTACCAGTTCCACTGGTTGCCGCTCCGATTTAAGTCACAAGTTATAACTTTTTATTCGTTGCCTTTTTAATAATGCTCTCGAAAATAAAAATAATTTTATTATTGACAGAATATAGTAACTGTTACTGAATGCATATAGATTAAACAACCGAGATACACTTACTGTTTGTTTTTTTATTCCCAATATATACATTAACAAAAATGTTATCTACAAATACTCTCTAATCAGATTTTTTAAATAAGTAAACTGACAATTTATGCCAGAAAATAAGAAATTCAAATACTTTTTTTTACCAACTCCTTAACAATCTCATTCAGTATCTTGTTATGTTAAGGGGCGAAACGTGAAGAAATGGTTGTACTAAATAAAAAACGCGTCACATCTTCAAAAGAATTAGTGCGAAAGCACAGCTTGCAAATCAAGGTTCATTAATCATTCATGTCAGTATAGATCAAAACAGCTGTGTTTTAATTTTTCGAAAAGTGCAGACACTGATAACCTAATATAAAATAAAACGGTCCTGGTGCAGGTAAAGATATATAATTCCTTAAATACTCGTATTTTTTTTTATCAGAAAACGTCGTTTCGACCCGGTTTCTAATAAATATTAGATCACTATTTAAGGAATTAATTCATCGACCTCCACTTGGACTATTTTCTTTCATATAATCTAATGTCAACTAATAATTATTCAAGACAATGTTTTAAAAAATAAATAGTTCCAGACAAATAGATAATGCCTGATCAAGAACTATGATCTGATTATCCATTAAACTTAGATAAGGAGTTTTTAGTTCCTGATAAGTCTAGAAATCATTACGGTTACAATACTTGATACAACATCTTAAAAAATACATTCTTGTTATAGTAGGACACTTGTGGAAAGATTTCACCGATGTAAAAACGGAAACCAAAATCTTCGGTTCCTGATGCATCTGATAAGCTGTGTGATCGTTCGTCAAACCAAATATCATCATTAGAAGGCCATCATTAAAACATGATTATGACTTGTTTCTTAAAAAAGAAAACATGTATATAAAAAACATGAAACGGAAGATAGTTCTGATGAATATATAAATGAAATTGCTAAGCTTTAACATACTCTACTAAAACCCAGTTATTGAGAATAAACCAAACGGACTACATAGATATATTTTAACAGTTTACCTAAGGGATCGCAAACGTTAAGAATATTTAATTAAATGTGAATCACATACAGACTTTAGCTATTAGAAGGTGTGTGAAGAATGAAAATAAATACAGCTTATAATAGCGTATTAGAAACATTGGAATAGTCACATAAAATAGATTGGTCAAGACTGATCAGGACAAAACATATTTTACATCTATATTAATTGAAAAAAATACCTGTACGTATTAAAAATTATTTTCTTTTTAACCTTGTTATGGAAATATCAATAAAACTTAAAAAATTAAAAATGTCAATGGAAACCTAATTAAGACTACGAAGTGCAGGAGTTAAGAGTAATTTTTCTTCAGAAATGAAAATTATATAATGCCATCACATATTATAAAAATAATTAAGATAAACTTAAATTAATTTTAAACTGGTAGATTATACATAACTTGATAAATAGTATTAAATCAATCAACTCACCTGCAAGAAGTGCCAGAGGAAGGACCACCCTTTGTAGGCATAGGGAAACGAACCATCGAGTCATTTTTTCTAGACTTTCCTAAAAAATGGAAAGCTCTTTCTAGGTGAATTCCATCACATAAAAACACTATCTAAGCAAATATATTAACGCTATTGGTCCTATCATAACAAACTAGTCACCGGTATTAGGACTGGACTACTGATAAGAATGATAACATTGAAAAATTTTACTGGACTGATTTACTTCAAAAATGCACTGACAAGAATTAATTTAATTACCTTACATCAGCTTCCTAAAACCGGACTTATTTCATTCATGCAAAGCATGAATGATATTTTACATGTTAATTAAAATTTAAACAATCTTCCGCAACACGCAAATATATGTAGAATAACGAAAACGAACACGATTTAAAATCCTGGCACTCAACACAAATCATTTCAACATAAGCTAAAAAGTGACTAAAATAAATTACAACTCTTATAAAAAGAACTGTTGTTCCTAAGCTTCCACAAAACACTTATGTCAAAGACAGTTTGTAAAGGAATGACCGCATGAATGGCAGCTGGTCTTGGTAGTGGGGGTTCATTCGAGGAGAATAAATCGATAAAAAATCGTATATCATATTCGATATTAATAGAAATGATCAGATAACTTTAACTCTATTCATTCTGAGTAATTTCTGTTCTTAACCTTTTTTTTCATTTTTTATCGCTATTGGTTTATTAAATTTACTTAATTCTATTGAATATAAAGCAATAGCCTATTCTGAGCTAGCTTCTTTCGACCCTATTCAAGTTTAATCGATGTATTTTTTAAAATGGCGGCATCCACTGAACATTTAACAGCACGTGAGTTATGAACCTAACTAAAATTATATAAATAAAAACTTTAAGAAGAATATTTAGTATTTCTATTACCTCATTCTTTAATTTTCATTCCATTGTTGTTTAATTTCACAATAAAATTTCTTGCTTATAGAATTGGAAAGTAAATGCAAGGATGAAAATATCCCACTTCATGAAAGATTGGATGTTGCTCAAAAAGCTTTTTGTTCATCAACTTTACCAATACTCCAGAAAGAAGAAAAAGTACTCTCATGGGTTCTTGAAGTACTTCAAGATGAAAGCATTAGTACCGTGGAAAGGAGGTCCTGCTATGAATCTTTACTTTACTGTTTCAAAAGTAACAGGATGAAAAGTTTTAATGGAAATATTAGATCAAGTTTAATGTCGAAAATACAACAGGTAAATATTTTATTGAATTACAGGCAACTTACTAAAAAGTTTGCCTCAGTGCACTAATGTCATCTTGCAATTGAATTACTGTACATATCTCTCACTCCTGTCCTCTTATCTCTATCAAATCAGTTTACATATCTTAGGACTTTCTCAATACTCTGTCAATTACTCTTAAACTACACCTCTAAAATTGTTGTGATCTGAATTGTTTTTTTCTTTTTTCAGGCTCTAAGATATGTTAAAGATTATCCTGAAGATCTGAAAAGTGTAATCAGGAAGTGTTGTGTTGAAGTAGTCGATACTCCATTTTTCCAGAGACTATTTATGTGTGATGTAAACATCGTCAGTAAAATAACTGGTTACTATTTATCATCGATCACTTGTGAGGAAGCATCAGAAGATTTCATCCACATGATTGATCAATACCTCTACATCAATAAAATGTGTTTGCTAAAAGGAGAATTTCGCTGTAGTTTTATTAAAGAAGTTTTGACACCGTTATGTTTAGTACTTGTTCATTCATCTTTGGACAAAAAATTACACTTTGAACAAAAAGCTACAAGTCTTCTGAAAGAGGTAGAGTGTACCTAATTGCTTGTTTTGTTTGTTTGTTCATGTAACACCACTCTATGGCTTATTGGACGATACTACAGTGGAAGCCCTAAACTTTGCTTATCCAGATTTTATTAGGATAGATAGGAATTTTTATCAAGTACCTGACATCGTATAGGCTCAGGCTCCTGTTTAACATCTCTTCCGAAGGACAGCATAACCAAGGATTTTTTACTCTCTTTAAAAAATCCTAGGGCCATCTGCCAGGCTTCGAACCCACGATTTTGGGTTTAGTAGTTTGTTATGCTAACCACTAGACCACAGGTCGCCCCTCAAATTGCTTGTTATAAGGGTTTTGTAATGTATAAGATTTATAGTGATTCTATATATCGGTGTGTGTTGGCCGAACTATATGATAGATTGAATAATTGAGATGCATTCAGAACTGTTCTATGAACAATATGGCCCTGATGGTGCCTCACAAGTTAGGGGCGAAACAGCTCTAATATGAATAGATTTTATCAGACTCACACTCACATATGTACCTCTACTGATCACTTCATTTAAAGTGTTTTTGAAGAAATAAAAATCTAGTGTCGAGGCTCAACACATTGATTTAAAACCGTGTTATCTGTTCCACAAATTGTCGCTTCAAGTTGAGTTATTACTGTTTACGCATTCATTTTTAATATTTTCTAAAAATAAAAGTTATCGTGAGCTTTAGTATGGAACAAGGAATGTAATTATGGGTAATGAGTAGATTTTGGTAGTCATTTCGTAAAAAAATATTAGTTTCTACTAACATTTTGAAGTATAGACGATGTATGTTAGTTGAAATGTTCATTTCTAGATGAAAGGATTCCTACAAGTTTCTCATAGTTAAATCCATTTTTCCTTACTACACCTCATGATAACGTGTATTTTTGAAAAATATGAAAAGGGAAACAAATGGATAGTTAACAAAAAAATTAATAATGCCTATGAAGAAAATAAGCTATGAGCTGGTTATTATTTTTTTAGCATGATCGATGCCTGAGGTTAAATATTCAATATCCAAACCTTTTGTTGATATAGTAATTTTTACCTATACTTAGAGCATGCTTCAATATTTTAGTATCAATTTTGAAAAGCTGTGTAATTGATTGTGTAAGGTTTATATCCGTAATATTTTTCGTGTAAGATATACATCTGTTTTCTGTGTAAGATTTAGATTTTTTTCCATTCTTATACCTCGAAAAAAATTATCAGTTTCAGTTTTAATTATTTTATATTTCCATTATTATATAAATTAATTGTTTAACCTTATATATCTATTTAATAATATTTAGTTACTTAGTAATAATAATTAATTGGATTTAGGCAATATTTTATTTTTTTATATGAATGATTAAAAAATAATACATTTCTTTTTCTTTTTTAGGTGCTGTTCTATGAACCCAAATTCATTGAAAATTTTATTGACATCAACAGTACAAAGTCTATTGAGCCAACCAAAGAATTAAAATCTTTTAGCAAAAAAATCAAGCATATGCCTACCAAGCATGATCCTCATATTGTGGAAATATGCTACTCCATATTTCTAAAGTCTGTTGCCGCAAAGTACCCTGAAAATTATACTTTGATATTCAAGATTTTTACTTTGCTTACGCCACCATTGGGAATCATTGTTAACCAAATACGTTCTGTTGAAATGAATCCAGTCAACAATTGGCAAATTGATGATAGTTTTGTAGTTATTAAAACGTTAGTTGACATCCTTGATAATAGTAAAATTCCCCTTAGCTGTCAGCTTGAAGATGTCACTTTACAAAATTGGTTCACAGGTCTGGTAATAGGTTTGTGCTACATCAACAATAAAACATTAAGATTAAGTATTAATTTCTTCGAAATGATCATCAGGGTGTTAGAATTTAATCCATTAGTTATTGAGCCATGCAGCAAAGTATTGACAATGATTATGCTCCAGATAAAATCTGATGAGATCAAATGTTCCTACATCAAGCTTTTTAGAACTGTTTTTAGCGGCTCTTCCAAACTTCAGAGGCTTCAGAAATTCATAGCTTTTTTCTTACAGCATATGAGGGAATGTCTTATGGTTTCTTGTGAAGATAACCTCGTTCTTGAAGACGTTTTACCAAAAGAAGTTGCTGATGAATTTAGTCAAGCTGTGATAAGATTACCTAATTCGCAAGTGCTGTCTGTGATGAAGTCATTTTTGTTTCACTTGCAAAGGGATTGCCTACCATCGGTAGAAGCATACGAAACTGGTTGGTTTTTTTTTTAGTTAGAATTCTCTTTAATTTTTTGAAGAATGTTTTTTAAATTATCTAATTTATTTTAGGTACATCTGTTTGTATAAATATGGAAGTGATTAGTGAAATGACATATCAGCTGATTCAAGGTACTAACATTGCTGATCACAGTGTCCCAGAGGTCGTTAAGCAAAAGTTTAAACATATATTGGAAGAGATGCAAGATTTGCTGCGACAATTCGGAATTATATTTCAGGAGATTCATGTAAATTTAGGTTTTGTTGCTTATGTTTTAGTTTGTTTTTACTTGCCTAATCTTGTTTCAGGCTCTTTGTAGTCTTTAATTGTTTCAATCTTTAATGATTAGCTCACATCACTCTTAAATCATTAACAATCACTCTTAAATTATTAAAGAAAGTTAAATTCTACTAATTTAAATAAATACATACAGTTATATTTCTGATGGCCGCTTATTTTTAGGAAGATCGTTTGCTCCGTCCTTACTTGGTACTCTGTAAAGCATTTGGTGCTATGAAGCTGCTATTCAGAGAATATGATAATATTCAAATTGTCGCTCCAACAGAAGTAGATTTGGAACCAACTAATCTCTGCTATGTTCATAATTATATATTTCCAGAAAATTGGAAAAAAATTGCTATATTGCTAGAAAATCATGATGGCTGCAAAGCAAGACACGCATTTGTTAGTATAAATTCTATTGTTATTGATTTTTTAAACTTCATAAAAACCTTTTACTACCACTTATTTAACTCTTATCAATTTGCTGACCTCTTTTTTGAAATTTTTTTTCCTGTATTATGAATGAAATTACACGAGGAAAAGTTCTGGTTACGTCATAGCATTTAGATGCTTTGTTGTAATAAGTTTTCATCCATTAACATTGTAGATTCTAAAATTGAAAGGTTTTAAGATTAAAGTTAGTGAGTATCTCCCTAAAAAAATGAATTGAATAGATGACTTGTAATACAAACAAAAGATCCTTGATATCATTAGAGCTATCTCTGCGTTTAAATATAAAATGAATATATGAAGACTTTTATTAGGTTTGTTGTTACCTAAAATAATAATTGAAATTTTAATTTAATTATCAATTATAATTTTTTCAGTTTGAACTGTTGGTCCAAAAGACACAGGCTGTTGCCCAAGTTGAAGAAGGTTATGAAGGACCTGGGACACAAGTCGCGAGATACCTTCTTAGTATGGCAGACCTTGCATGGCTGTGGGACCATCTTACTGTCCTTGCTCCACTTTTCCAGTCAGCTGAGCTTGCCATTCTAGTGAAAAAAATTGTTGATTTTCTAGGTGATGACCAATCTTGCTGGCTTCCTCTTCTCAAGGATGAGGCCTTTTCTGAAAACAGGTATATCCCCTAGTAAGCAATACAAAAGACTCAAGATCATCATATGATTTACTCCTGTATAATTTGTTTGTAAACGATTCACTTTTTTAATTTTTTTCAGATGAGAGAGGGTGGTTTGTGAAATACACAATTAAATAATATAATATTAACAGAATGTTTTCAATAAAAAAAATCATTATCATATATGTATATTTCAGAAGGATTAGATTATTTTAATTTATACAATAACAAAAGGCTTAGCCAACTCCAAAGGCTCGATGTCCATATCACGAGTAGCTATTAAAAAAACTTTCTTCTATATATTACCCATTAACTCAAATCTAAAAATTTGACCCATAAGCAAACCTTCCACGTACATCTCAGTTTATCCCTTGGACATTTGCCAATCAGCTAACCACTTATTAAATTTTTTTTTAAATTTCATTACTAAGCTCAACTAAGTAGTTGAACTAAGTAGTAATGAAGTCATAAGACCATTTCAACCTCTCATAGACCGTCAATTCAATTAAATTAACCGCATGCATACTCTGTGATTCCGCATTATAGTTCTCCTATGGACTCATTGTTATTCGGACCGAATATTCTATAGAATACCTTATTTTCGAATACCTCAAGTTCATCCTTAAACATTAGTTCCCTTGTTTCTCATCGATATTGAAAAGTTGGATGGACGGCAATTTTATAACTTCTAATTTATTAAATTTCTGGACAAAAGTAATGAATTAAGTAATGTTGATACTGCAAAGTAACAAGTGTTTACTTGTCAGGCACGGATATTTTACTATTCAGATTTAAATTGAAAACTATGTCAGTGTTTATCACTAAATAAATAAATAAAGTTATAAAATCCAACTTTTCAATATCGATGAGAAACAAGGAAACTAATGTTGAAGGATGAACTTGAGGTATTTGAAAATGAGGTATTCTGTAGAATGTGCATTCCGAACAACAATGAGCCCATTATGAACTATACTGTGGAATCACAGAGTATGCACGCGGTTAATTTAATTGAATTGACGGCCTATGAGAGGTTGAAATGGTCTTTTAAAGTAGTTAAGCTTAGTAATAAACAAATTCTTGAAAAGTTAATATATGATTAGCTGACTAGCAAATGTCCAAGGGACAAACAGAGGTGTGGGTGGAAGGTTTACTTATGGGGCCAATTTTCGGACTTGAGTTAAATGTTAATAGATAGAAGCATTTTATAACTACTTAATCTTTCCACAATTTTTTGTTGACATGAAAATTTTACTTTTTAGTGTCTTACTTCAATGATTTTTATTCTACTTTTAAACATTGATTAACATCTTTCAATAGGCGACTGGTACTTGCTACTGGCTTCCAGTTGATGGCAAAGGCCAGCGAGGGCTTATCCGAAGGAGATGAGGAATCAGTAAGCTATCAGGTGTTATCTCTTGTCGACCATGGCTCCCTGTTGGAGTATGAGTTGTCACAGATGATCACTGATGATTTTGATCTTAAACAAGAAATCGAGGAAGCTCTTGATGAGATGGCCAACATTTTGAATGAGAAACTCTTGGATGATCCAGAAATTTTAAAAAATACTCCTCATTTAAGGTAAGTAATATTTTTTTTTAAGGATATATTAATTAATATAGGATCGGTGAAAGAGAATTTGTCTGACTTGGATAAGACCTCCTGGTAGCTCAGTGGTTTAGAGCACTTAACTGGGATGCAGACGACCCGGGTTCGAATCCCGGACAGGAAAAATATTTTCTCTTCAAAACAAAAATATTTTAAAATAATCACCATCAAAATAACAATTAATAAAAATATATTAATAACCTTAAAAATAAAGTATATATTTATTTTTTTAAAGTTTTTATGAGTTTTTTTATATAAATGTATAAGTGAAAAGGAATTCCATAAGTATGGGTGTGTTACGTTGAAAACTCCCGCGAAAATCGCCGTAGCAAAATTTGCCCCAAGCTCAGTGGAGAAAGGTGGGATTCAATCCTATGTGCGGGGATATCGCCAAAACAAATGGAAACCCCAGTAGGTCAACTAGAATAATTCCGTAGGTAGCTACACCTAAATAAAATGATAATGTGTAACAAACATAGCTACTCATTAGCATCACCTGGACGCCACGCTATTTAAAGAAAAGTAAATAAAAATAAATGAATACCTAAAAAAAAAAAAAAAAAATTAGAAAATTTCTAAAGAAAAAGTTTGAGAAAAATAGCGAAACCTCAGACTGTTTAAAATAGAAATAAAATACTATTTATTAATTTAAACATTGTCTTCCTTATTAAATTGAAGTTTGATAAAAAAAAAAAAAAAAAAAAGAAGAAAGAAACAAAGATAAACTCTAAACTAATATACATAAAAAAAATTAATAGATAAAAATATGTACAAAAAAAAATATACTCAAATAAAATAACAAGCCAGCTCTAAGAGAAAAAAAAACATAAGAAAGAGGAAAATCACCAATATCTTCCATCACAAATTAATCACTATTTAATTATTGATAAATTACAAATTTACAAAAAGATATGAATTCCAGCTCGGAATTAGAGGAAAATCACCAATATCTTCCATCACAAATTAATCACTATTTAATTATTGATAAATTACAAATTTACAAAAAGATATGAATTCCAGCTCGGAATTTGAATAGCATACAATAACTAGCAGTCTTTTGTTACATACGGCCAATTGGTGGTGTTGCCATCATGGCTCTGGTGAATTTTGAAGCTCTGGCTTCTTCCTTCTTCCTCTCCTTCAGATTCTCGCAAGACGGGAGAATACCTCGATTCTCGCACGTCAGCAGGGACACAAAAAAACAGTCTGTAAGAAATCACGTTTCACGTCAAACACTGTGCCCAGCTATCGCTTCCCTGACGTCCTAGAATAGACTGCCTTATCTCGAAGTCAGGGCTTAATCCCAACTCTCTCTCTCTCGTTCAATACAAAGGCTTACACTGCGTTTCACAACAACAAATAGAAAAATGATAATACAGAAAAATAGAAAAAAAAAATAATACCTAATAATATGTCTTATTTAAACATTTGTCTTAAATCTAAATTAAATTATCATAAATCTAAATGCATTTGACCATCAATTTTCTCCTAAATAAAAAAATTAACGTTAATGGTAACAAAAATTTTTAAAAGAAATATTCGTCACAGGTGGATCAATCTGATGGGTAAATGCTATACACTTATATAATAAATAATGATTATATATCTCAATTAAAACTGTACATATTTTACATTTTATATATTTTATATGCACATATATATTTTATATATACATATATATAATATATTTTATAAAAGGTATTAGGGAGTTACTGGTCATCACTCCACTCCAATCACACTTCACCAAATGGAACATAAAAACAGCCGTGATTGTGAAATAATAAAGGGAACGGTTTGGCCAGGGGTCGGCGACCTGCGGCTCTTTAGTTCCATGCTATTTATTTTATCAAAAAAATTAAAACTCGTTCTGAATCGATTAACGAGGATTAGGAACCGATCCTATCTCTCAGCCACTTGTATTCGCTTTTCACCACACCCCTCCCCTGTGACACACGTCGTCAATCCGTTGGAAGCTCTGGAATGGCGCCGTCGTCTAAAAGTATCTAAAATTTTCCAAAAAAAACAAAACAACTAAAATGTGCAGACTGCGCCGTGATGAACACGTTCGGACAAGTCTGTTTGGCTAGTCAGCGATTACCACACACGGGAGACGACCACAGATGCGACGAAACTATGTACTTATAGTCAATCAGTACGTGAGAGAGTGAGACAAAACAGTGTTTTGTGTCTAAATTATTTATTTTAATAATTAAATTATTACAGAATTATTTATTTTAGTTAGGCAAGTATTTTTATTTGGGAAATACCATTGTACAATGTTTTTTGATAAATTATATTTCATTTTGTCCAGCTTCTCGTATTATTTACTTAGGTATACGTTGACATAGTAAATATTTAAAAAACTTGTCATCTGCTGTTTTGGATACCTAAATAATAATTTTAAAATTCTTTATTACTGCTTCACCGAAAGCATGGCATCTACAAAAAAAAAAGAGAAGAACTGAAGAAGAGCATCGAGAATTCAATCGGTGTTGGATGAAGTCGTTCACTTTCATATACTACTCTGATGGTCTTCCGACTTGTCTCATTTGCAAGTAAATATCCAGTCGGCGAAGAACGAAAAGAAGCTGTCGATGAGCTCCAAAAACAAAAACAGCAATCAAGTTCCATGTTCAGTAACTATCAATCTACAAGTAATGTTAGTCTGGCAAGCTTCACGGTATCACTAGAAATTGCAAAAAAAAAATGGCAAACCATTCACAGATGGTGAGTATGTCAAAGATTGGTTCATACGTGATCTGAAGAACGGTTTCGTGATTTCAAAAAGAAACCAGAAATCTTGAAAAAATCAAAGATTTGCCACTATCTGTGTATAACACAGTACAAGATAGAATAGCTAAAATGTCTTCAAATGTAACATAGTTGCAGATGGAAGATATTCAACTTTCTTCTGCCTTATCACTTGCTATTGATGAGTCTTGCTGCATAAAAGACACGACACAAGTTGCCTTTTTTGTCAGGTATATGTCTTCACAAGGTCCAAAAGAAGCACCTTGGAGAAGCATTGCTACCGCTCTCAGAGCAAACTAGAGGGGGGGGTGCAAAAATGCCTTGAAGACAATAAGATCGATTTAAATAAAATAGTTTCAGTAGCAAGTGGTGGAGCTAGAAGTATGACAGGAAAAAATAAAGGGGCAACAACGATTCTACAGAGCAAAATGAACTACGAAATTCATACATTTCACTGCATAATACACCATGAAGCGTTTTGTGCCCATACATTTCCGTCGAAATAGCTGAGGTCATGAATTTGGTAATCAAGATTATTAACAGCATCTTGTCAAAAGCACTTTACCATCGTCAGTTTAAATAATTCTTAAACGAAATGGAGACTCAATATTCCGACCTCCTTCTTCACAGTAAAGTGTGATGGCTTTCGAAAGGTAAGATGTTGAAATGTTTTGCTTTGTGCTTGAATGAAATATATACATTCCTAAATGAAAAATGAAAAAGGCATTTATCACCCTGAATTAGAGAACGACAAATGGTTGCAAAAATTTTACTTTATGGTGGATATCAGAGCAAAATTAAATGATTTGAATCTAAAACTGCAAGGAAAGGGAAACCCAGCCTATGTTTTGGTAGAAGAATTGGTTTGTCTTGAAGAAAAATTAATTCTTTTTGCAGAAGATATTGAGAGCGGTAAATTACTTCATTTGCAATTTCTAAAGCAATATCGTTATAAAACCAGTGCAACTATTGACACGAATTGCTTCTGTACAGTTATAAAAAAAATTAAAGATGAATTTGCTGACAGATTTGAGCAATTAAAAATCATTCTAGCATTCATAAGTAAATCCTCTTAACACAAATAGTAACGAAATCCACATTGAGTCATTTGGAATTGATACTGGATCTCTAGAAATGCAATTGATCAATTTAAAAAGTAAATCTTTGTGGATTGAAAAATTTACAGAGTTAAGAAGCTAGTTGGAGGTCTAGAAATCCATGTGGGTAACGCAACAAAAGTGGACAGCTTTAAAAGAAATGTCGCGAGTTGAGGCACTTCGATATTTGATGCATGGAATAGTCTTTCAGATTGCTACAATGAGGTGAAGAAGTTGGCATTAGGAATGCTGACAATCTTAAGATCGACATATTTGTGCGAGCAAGCGTTCTCTTGCATGAATATAGTAAAAAGTAAAGTAACAAGCCAAATAACAAATGAAAATTTAGAATCATGTTTGAAACTTAAAACAACAAGTTATGAGCCAAATTTATCTAAACTTTCTAAAACTATGCAAAAGAAACGCTTCCAATGAATTTGTTTGCCCAAATGTATGTTATTGTTTTGTTTTTTTATTTTAAGTACAAGTTACATTGTTTGAATTTTCTGCTTGAATAACTACGCAAAGCCATAGCTCCCATTGAATTTGTTTATCAATTGTTTGTTATTGAAGTACGAGTAATAATGATATATATATATATACATATATATATATATATATATATACATATATATATATATATATATATATATATATATATATATATATATATATATATATATATATATATATATACATACATATATATATATATATATATATATATATATATATATATATATATATATATATATATATGTCTAATTTGTTGTGAAAAACACTACATATTTATGGTTTAATAGATATTTTTCCTTATGAATAAATAGATATTTTTTCTTATGAACTAACAGAATAGTTTTTTATATCAAAAAACTTTATTTATGATAGTACTATTTATTGTTGGCAAGGAAACACCTTGTGGCTCTTTAAAAACTTTGAAATTTTGTAAATTGTAACTTTTTACTCTTCCGACTCAAAAGGTTGCCGAACCCTGGGTTAGGCTAGTGGTGAGCTGCTGGAATCTTATTTTAAATTTCACTGTGGTGTATGTTTTATAATCCTGTAAGTTATTTTCATATAGATACTTTATAATATATTCTTATATTACTAAAACAAATCGGTATTGAGCTAACAGGCACATACTCAAGTACCCAAACACAAATGACTGAACAGCTTGCAATGTTGCTCATTTTTTGAAAATAAAGGGACTACCTTTCTAATTCTCCTTAATTTTATATCCTATAATAACTAAATTCAGCAAGGAATGAACAAGACCAAATGATTTCTGCATTAATACTTTTTTATTATTGTTATAAGAAACATACTTTTATTTTTTTTATTTTAAAGATAAAAGATATGCCCCCGGCTGAGATTCGAACCCAGATCCTCCGTCCCTCTGTTACTGCGCTCTAACCATTTGAGCCACTGGAGTCGCCTGCCGTCAGGAGACAAATCTATTCTCTTATTCGATCCCATGTCCCCGTGTTATCACAATTTTTTGCAATGTATACATGAGAACGAATGTTCTTTGAACATTACTTTAATTTTAGGATCTTGTTGACTTACGTCATATTACTATTTATAATTTTTGGTCAACTGTTTTAAATATTTTTATTTCAAAGAGAAAAGATATGCCCCTGGCCGGGATTCGAACCCGGATTCTCTGTCTCTCCGTGACAGATGATAGAGGAAGTAAAAATGTGATATAACCAGAATTACGGAGGCTCCAATGTACTTAAAATATTAAAGTTACCATCTTTAAATGAACATTAAGACAAATCTTTTGTTTTGTTTTTGTTTGCTTTTTTTTCAATAAAAATTAATTCTTAGAAATTCAATAACAAAAAAAACTCACTGTCCTTTGACGAAACATTTATTAGCATTATGAAATAATCTTGTAAAGGTAAAATATAAAATAAATAGCTTTTAGCAAACAAAAAGATAAAAAAGAGGAAAAAAAATGGTCCGGGTAAAGGTCCAGAAAATTCTCTTATATAAAGAGAACTTTTTGAAGAAGACCTGCAATGTGGGTCGAAACATTAGCTTACCAATAAAAAGGTCACCCTATATAAGATAATTTTCTTGACCTCTACCCGGATAATTTTCTTCCTCATATATACAAGGTCAACTAATACTATTCAAAAAGATAAAAACAAAGTTCAATTGAGGAGAAAGAATGGCAGATGGGGAGATTGATTTAATTATCTTCATTGGCTTAAGAATTACTATTAGCACATTGTTTTCCCTAAATGGATGTTTTTATTATCTAAATTTTAAAATTGAATTTTTAAGTTATTATGTGATCTAGTTATCCCTATAAGAGCCATGTAAGTAATTAATAATTAATTTGCTTCTCATACTGACATATAACTTTTGTTACAGTCTGTTTGAAGTACCTGCAAGACTTCCTCTTCATCATTTCTCAGCAATAAACCAGTGCTGTGCTGTGCTATCAAGCACGTCCCTGCTCTACCAGTTGCCTCCTGATAGCGAAGCTGACCTTTATCTATTCAACTTGTTACTTAGTTGGTCTCAAATTTATCCGCTTAATAAATTTTATTAATTTGCTTTTAAAACTTTCTGATATAAATTTTTTTTTTACTATTAATTTCAGAAATTATGGATGGTCCGAAGAGAAATGACAAAGCCCTCCTTGGCAAACTGAATCCAGGAACACTTATAAATTTTATTGGGAAAAGAGGTATCAACTACCGTGGACAGAGAAAATTGATGAAAAGAATGTGCCTGAACACATTTCATACCAAATCATCATCCAAGAAATTATTCAAGCAGGTGTGCTATCCAGATTCTGACAATCTTTGGGTGACTGCTCTAGTTGTTGACTCTCTGACCCAGGTAAGTTAGGTTTTGTTTTCAGGTTGCATAACATGTTAACTAGTTTAGGGCATTTTTTGTATATAACCAATGAATCGGGCATAAATTTCTATCTATTACCCATTATTCCTTAATTGTTTTCAATGTTTAATTCATTATCCAACACAGATAATCTGTATCGTCTGTTATTATTTTTTTCAATCATTGTTTGATAGGTGGACCAAAAAAAAATTGGGGTAAAAATTGGCTTTTTTTTTTTTTTTTTTATTCACTTTTCCCATAGTATCTCTTGAAAGGATAGATTGGTTTTCGCTATTAAACAATTTTTTTACTGTTTAGTCAAACAGAGAAACTTGTGCAAACATTTTATCTTCTTTTTTTCTTTTCCTTTTTCATCATGTGAACAAGGGAAGGAATGGGTTTTAGTAGTCCAACCAATAGATATTAATTCCATGTGTTAATTACTAATTGTTTGTTTTTAATTTTATTTTCATAAAAATAATACCCCCATATGTTATGAATGACCAGCCTGGGCGTTCGTACTTTGTCCCATGGGTCACGTGGTATTACCGACCAGGCAGTCAGTGGCGGGAGCTAGTGGAGTGTGGGTGCAGGGGGGAAGTAGAACTCTGTAAAGCTCATGCCTATCTGCCATGTACCATGAGAAGGCATTTTTCTCTCGCTACTTCCTTCCTGACCCTCTTCTCGGCTCACCCTTGGCAACTTGTTGCATTTTCCCATCCTCTTCTCGGCTCACCTTGGCACATTGGTGCATTTTTTGCATGCCCTCTTCCATGTATCATGGGAGGGCACCCGGGTCGAGAGGAGGACACGCTGGATCGAGAGGACACACTTCGCTAGCGCTGACTCACCAATAGCTGTACGTATGTAACCAGATCTTTGTATTTTATTTTGTATGTCTATAATTAAGGGGTTTTTTTGTTCTCTTTTGTATTTGTATTATTACTACACAATTTATCCAATGTATTAAATATAAGATTTAATCTTATATTTAGAAATAAGCTAATGATTCGGATCATTTTGAAACGGGGAGGAGGATTTTGTTTTTTGAACTCTTTTACCCTCTCCTCCCACCATATTTGGTCCTTCAGTAGAACCGGCAACCCCCAGGGGAAGAGATTTGCGTTTCAAATGTGAAAGGCCCCTCTCACCCCGCAACACCATGGTCATATTTTGTGACATTCTAAAAGAAGTTCATTCAATGCTCCCCCCCCCCCCCCTCCTACATAATAGTACCTATTAGTTCTACCATTATTTTTAGTATAAGTAATTTACAAGTAAATATTTATACTTTACAATAAACAAGCTGTTTTAGATTGATTCATGGTGTACAAGGTCATTTTCTTAAAACACTAACTTTCCCTGATTTTCCTTTTTTTTAATTAACAAGAGAAGTATAATTAATAAGAGAAGTAAGTAACACCTACAGACCTCATTCTGTGCTCAAATTAAAGCTAATTAAATTTACTACAACTCCATTTCTCTTGACATTCATCGTAGGATCACTCTTTCGGGCGGTGTTCCCCACGAAAGTGGGCTAAAACTTAATATTTGGATTTTTGGAAAAAATTACCAATTTTCAAAGGGGCATAACTTAGAATCTATTACACCTACAGGCCTCAGTTGGCTTCAAATTGTATCAAATATAATCTACTTTAAAAATGGTTACCCATTTTTTTTTTCAAAAACACACCGTTTAAGAGATACAGGCCAAAAACTGAAATAACTCCAAAAATTTCGAGGTTTTTCGGCCACCAGAAGTTCTTTGAGATACATTGTTTAAATCTAATTGTATTTATGACTAGCTTTTGCCCACGGCTTCCCTCGTGTGGAATTTGGTCTGCCACATAAAGTTTCGTGGCAGATCATTTTAAATAAATAATTTAATTTTTTTTAACTATAAGTTACTCGTATATCCGAAATTTCAGATGTCTATCTTCAAAACTGATGGATTCAATTCAATATTTCAACCCCTATTATATTAAGGGAGAAACACTTGGGGGTGGAATTGTCTAAATTTCTTTTCTTAGTGCTCATTTAAGCTATACAAAGAACCTATCTGCGAATTTCAAGATACTAAGTTCAGCGGTTTCTGCTATGTGTTAATTGCTGGGTGTGTTAGTCAATCAGGTTACAGTTTTATATAAACTTCGCCTGTATGGTTTGTTGATAAAAAGTAGCCTATGTACTTCCCCAGGCTTGAGATTATCTCTTACTGTTGTTCGTGTCAGTAAAGGATTATTATTGAATTTATTGAAAATGATTACTTAGTATAACGGTTTCACTTGTTGTATGGCAGCAGCGAGAAGTGAACTATGTTATTTGATTTGTTTCGTTCAAGCAAGCATACAAACTTTCCCTCCCTTTTTCACCCCCTTAGGGGTAGAATTTCGGAAAATCCTTTCTTATTGGATGCCTACGTCATACAAAGAACACACTCTCCAAGTTTCAGGTCTCTACGATCAGCGGTTTAGGCTGTGCGTTGATCCGTCTGTCATTCCGGACAAATCATTTTATATGTATGGATAATTTAATATAAAAATATGTATGATAAATCTTTGTTCGGCCTTTTTCTTTTTTATTTCATTTTGACAACATAATATTTCACTTCATCATGATATACCCGTCATCAAAAGATTCTCAATTGTTTTGTCAGTTACATATTTGGGGTCGACTTTCAGATTTGTCCAAGTGTCTTCTGCTATGTTATTCATTTTCATTACAATAGTCCTATCAGAAAACCTGAAATTTCAAATGAATTCAAAAATAAATAAATAAAGACTAATTGTGTCAAATTATATAAAATGTGGTTATACCTAGATACCAGTTTGTTCCACGTGTACACACCTAATGCTGCTATCATTGCAAATAGTACTGCTTTAATCACTTTTTCTGTCTTGCTTGCCTAAATTAAATCATTTATCATTTTTGTGTTACTTGTTAAAATTCTGTTTTATTAACTTATACCAATTTACTTAAGTTTATTTTCCTCTAACCAAACAGGTCTGAGTAGCTTTTCCAGGATATTCTATTTCAAAGCCTCCGTTGATAAAACATCCTATATCTATATGACATTTGTTGTCAAGGAGCAATAATTTAGAAGGCTCGGGTTGCTAAAAGTAAGACTGTTTATTTGATGTTTTTTACATGTTTTAAAAATTAAACATCACAAAGATTGTTTAACTAGTTATTGACATTAAAAAATGAGTAATTCTCTAATATATTGATTCCTTTGTGTTCATTTATCCAATTTTCCAAGTTAATTAAAAATGTTGTGCCAGTATGTACCTTTCTAGGAATTTCTTTTCTTTGATATAGATTCTTCTTATTATTCATTTTCTTTCTTCTTTAAAGCATTTACATCTGAATTAGGTTGCACTAATATATTTGTTAGATTTTTGATACTTCTATATTCATTTCGAATAGAGAAAACAAAGGATGTTTTCACACATTTTTCTATTTAATTATGTTCAAGGCCATTTTATTGATTTTTTAAAAAACATATGTTATTTATTTTTGAACACTGAATAAGTAATTGTTAAAAATTTAATTTTGTTGTTAATGGATTCATACTATTCAGCTCTATACTTTTTGACTTAATATTGTTACCGGCTACTGGGTATTAAAAATGAATTAAACAATTCCTTAATTAAAGATACTAATATTTATTAACAAAAGTGATATGAAGAATACAATTAACAATTAACAATTAAATTATTAAACTAATATAAATTTATAATAACAATATTCTAAATATTTATTATCTAGGCCTAACTCCTATTTAATTATTACAATAATATAAAATATTACTAATTCTAAATGACTTAACTATTTACATAAATTTGTATGAATATTATAAAATTACACTATAATTTATAACTACTAATTAACACTTACAGTTCACTAGTCCACTGACCGTAAGATTCTCCAAGTATGACAAAATGACACACAGTAACAAACAGAAATAGTTTATTACACTCGCGAGACAGTCACAGTTCACTGATACACTTATTACACTGGCCGGTTCAACACTGACTAGTTTATCACACTGACACTCACTTATCACTGATCTTCACCGTGCGTGGTCTTCTCTCAGACTAAGACTGACTCGCTCGAGGCGAGGGAGGTATTTAAATAGGCAAGGCCGAACATTCTAGAACACGGAAAGGTGGAGATTGTTCTGGAATCTTCTTAATCCTTTTTCCGACAAAGCAGAGGCGGATCTACTATGCTGAGAAGGTCCTAATCCTATTTTAACTTCTCCCGCCAACGGATTTAAGCCGCTAATCCCTTGCTTCTGCCCTCCTGTCTGCGACCGTAACACTGCCCCCTCCTTAAAAGTGCTCTGCCCCAGAGCATAGTCCGGAGAAATTGGGCATTTATGAGCTTCTACTGATGGAGAGACTCTTTCTTTCCAGGGGTTGAACGTGCACACCAATATGGCAACTCCAGAGTTGGCGAATGTCCGTTTGATCATGTCCCTGACAACCTTCCACTCCAGGCTGTCGTATCCACAGCCCAATTTCGGAATGGCGAGCTTGGTGACACGCTGTCTCAGAAGCTTACTCCGTAGGTCGTCGAGGCTTCGCTGTAGTACGTCATATGTCGGCTTCTAATCAGTGGCACGCTTGGTAACCAAGTAAAAAAGTAAAGCAGCTCCAACAGCGTATCTCCTTCTTACGGGACTTGAGAAGTTTTTCCAAAACTTTTGTCACGATGTCCTCGACGCCAGGAACCATATAAGGCTCCGCTTCTTCTGCTCGAACTCGTGCATGGCCCTTAACTGATTGTCTGACAGCCTTGAATTCCAAGGCCTGAGATAATGCGTCTCCCAAAGTTTTTGGCGGGGCGAGCTTCACTGCTTGTTACGTCTCGGGGTCCCGAAGTCCATCCAGGAATTTTTCGACAGCCAGGCTCTTGTAGACATCGTCGGTGACCGATGGGTAGGCATTCCTCACCAGCTGGGCAATATCCGCTTCAAACACCTGCAGCGTCTCATTGGTCTTCTGGATCCTGCTTCTTAGCTGTGAGCGTTAAAGCTGGTCCATGTGTCGGTGGCCAAAACGCATCTCCAGTCTTCTAATCAGCTCCCCGTAGTTAGACCGCTCCGACATGGGCATCCCCTGCAGTACTCCCAAGGCGTCTCCACGCAAGGCTAGGCATAAAGCTGAAGCTTGTGTCTCTTTTGACCACCCTTGGATCGAAGCCGCTGTCTCGAAGAGAGTCATGTAGTCCTCCCACACCGTCTTTCCGTCTAACACTGAAATTGTGTTGTGAGTTGGTGGCGTCCCTAAATTGGCGGGCGTAATGGTTTTATGAAGGCCGCCCTCGGAGGAAAGGTCGGTGTCGTTCGTCGGTGGGTTGCTCGTACGTCCCTCAAGAGCCTCCATTCTTAGCCTAAGTTCGTTCACTTTTTCTCCTAGCCTAGATTCTACATTAGCTACTTCATTATTTACATTTTCCATTAACTCAGTTTCTAATGTGCCTAACTTAGACTCTAATGTATCCAATAAATCACTTTTTGCAGTACCTAATTCATTCTGTACATTACCTAGCTCATTTTTGACAGTACCTAATTCATTACCTAACCTGTTTTCTACATTGCTTAACTCATTTTTAACAGTACCTAATTCATTACCTAGATTATTTTCTACTTTGCTTAACTCATTTTTAAAAGTTGCAGACAACCTGCTTAAATCAGTCTCAAACAGAACGTCATCTGGATTTTTCCCTAAATCTACAAAAAATTGACGCAAGCGCTGTTGCAGCACATTTTTAGTTCCGGATGAATCAAGATCACGTTCTTCTAACTCCCGTTTCAAATCCGCAACTTTTAAATCAATTAATTTAACACTTTTAGAAGCCATTCTACATACAGTAGCCCAATAATTAAAAAATTAGTTTTAGCCTATTAGTTTCAGTTATTTAGCTTTTTTTTCTCTTCATGTGTTCCTGTTCATCTATTCGGTCAGTGATAACATCCCCAGATACTTCAAACAGAAGACAAATTCTAAAACTGGCATTTTCCCAATACATAATTAAGGTAGGCTCAGAGATCTTTTGCTTCTAAGCAACATAAATGTTTTTCTTAATTTATGAAATGTCTCATTGTTTCCGTTTCTCTTGCCAACCTTTTCCCACCTTATTTTGGCCTTAAAAGTGTTATAACTAATTTATTTGTGAAATTTCAAATTATTACACATATTTATTTTAGTATCAAAATACTACTACTTTATAGAGCATGTAAGGTCTTATAGAAAGGCTTATTTAAAAAAAAATCTATTTCAATTACTTTACAGAGAACCGTTTTTTTAGATTATAATCTAAAGTTGTCTTCTTTCAGTTTAAAAATAAACATTTGGGCTCTGTTGAGGATGCCAAAAAACCATTAGAGAGAAAAAAGTGCATGGAACATCTTGTTTCATCTATGCTACCTTTGCTTTGCTCAGAAAAGTCTTCTCCAAAACATCTTTATAGTTACTCCATTGTGTTTAAATACAGTATCCAGCATACCGCAGTAGCCAGTGACTACCTGCAGCAGCTACTGCCTAACCTCAAAGAGTACATAGAATTTGCAGTAAGTGTTCAAAAGGATTTTTTTATCATATAATAATTTTTTAAATTATGGAATTGTTGGCAAATGATGAGATTTTGGTTTGTTGCTCTGCTTGGAGCTTATTCATATATGCATTTTTTTAATTACTATTTTATAAAATTAGAATCATGAATTATTTATCATTTATCCTCTATATTTTACCCTGGTCACAAATACCAATTTATATGGATTTTACAATTCACGTATATTTTAGAGTTATAAATACAATATGTAAATATTATAAACTTGAATAATATCAGTTGATCTTATATATATGAGGAAGGAAATGGTTTGTGTGGACGTCAACAAATTTTTTTACCTCTACCCATACCATTTATAGGATAATATTTACTTCTGACTGTATTTGATTAAATTTATATCTTGTATCTTGTATAAACTTGTATCTCGTAAACTATAGTTTTTGATGTTACAAGAACATAAATAAGAAAAATAAAATAGTGTTTTCCACATAAGTATGTTGTATTCCTGCATTGCTAAGAAAGTTTTTTTTACTAATTTTATAATTCTTTCTACTTTTAACAAATAATGATGATAATTATCAATAACTTAATCTTTCAGATGGCTGATTACAAAACTGGATCACTGTTAATTGAATCCATGATCCAGCACAGAGATGAAATTGATGATGAGAATTTCCCAAAATCGTTAATATCTCGTACTTGGCAGCTAATTAGATCAGAACTTATGGAACCTCAAGAGTCCGTATCTCACCTCATCTTTGAGGCTGCTACCTTTGAGGAATTTTCTGAAATTATTCCTGCTCTTCTCTCAGATACAGTAATATGATACTAAATTTGCTCTTATTATTTTTAAATAAAAAGTTTTAACTCCTTAGTGCATGCTTTTTTTTTAAAAAAAACGACAAACAATAAACAATTTTTTTTTAATTTAATTTAAATTCTCGAATATATTCGAGTTCGAAAATTACAGCAGCATAAAATACGGCACAGCTCGAATTAACTTGAGTCTATGCCTTAAGGGGTTAACAGTCAATATTTTTATATATCATTCATTAACTATAACTCAGAAAAAATTTTATGGTAAAAGTAATGTTCCCAAACAAGAAGTTCTCTCAAATTCAATATCTCCCAGTCAATTTCATTACCTGTTCAAAATAGTAGTCATTAATGGAAGAATTAAACATAGTAAGTTTTGTATGAGAGGAAAATAGTTGACTGGATGATAAAATGGAGAACGGAGATAGTTGGGGGGTTCAGTCAAAAAAACACCTAATAAGTACTAGACTTATATTTAGTAAGTGCCGACTTTTCGACCTACAGTGTAAATCATCTTCAGGGCGACGATGGGAGAGGAGCCGCTGGCTGAACAAAAATCAAAGATGACCTACACTGTAGGTCGAAACGTCGGCACTTACTAAATATAAGTCTAGTACTTATTTGTTATTTTTTTTACTGCATCTCCCAACTATCTCCGTTCTCCATTGTAAGTTTTGAAATTCTCAGGTTAATTTTTGTTGTATAGAAAAGAGGAACTCTTTTGTGAAATATTGTACTGAAGTATTTAATATTTTTTCAGCAGAAAAGTTTCAATTACAAGACACCATAAACAGATTTTTGTGATTTATGCACATTAAGAAAGAAAAACATTAAAGAACAATCTGACAAATCTCCCTTGATTAGTTCTCTATAAATACAAGACAAATTTTAACCCATGAAAAGAGTGTTGATTTCAAGTTAAGTGAAGTGTTGGTGCTTTGATTTATTACAGTACTCCTATTTTAAAGACTGGGGAAGAAAATGGTCATGGTGGAGGTAAAAAAATGTATTCCTCAAATAGTAATAAACTATTCAAGGGATTTATTTTTTAACCTCCACATGGACCGTTTTCTTACCCATCTTTATATAATAAAGTAATAATTATTCAACATTTTAAATTATATTAGAATGTTTTAAATAGCAATATACAATTACTCAGATTCATTAAATATCTAAAGCTGAAAAAGGTCAGTTTTTGTTACTTGTAGAATGTTTACCTAAAACCATTGGTCATAAATAACATTTGATCTATAAGTTGTAATCTAACAGTACCAGAATTTTAGCATATATTTATAAAAGCAACTATCATATTTTTTAATCAAAACTATTCTGTTACTAAATTAATGAAGTAATGCCATCACAGTAGTGTTATCATTTCAGACTTGTAATTTTTCCTTCACATAATAAATGTCTTTTTTTATTCTTAATTAAATAAATAATGAATCTGACATGCTGCTGGGTATTGTTTTATTCAAAAATTCCTGATAATTATTTAATAATAAGATGCTATTCAAACATTCCATTATGGATAAAGAAATTTCTCTCAATTTGACCTTTGCCAGAGAATGGCCCATATCAATGATAGTTTTGTTTAATCTGTAATCAAATTTTATATTCTCAAGTTTCTGTTTGTTTTTAAAGATTATTAATTAACAGGAGAATGAGATGCTGAAGAAGGAGTGGGACTTCAGGATGGCCAACCTGTTAAACCTCTGGTGCCACCTAGCTAGTAGCCTCATCAGCAATGAAAAATCAAGCTGTCGAGATGAAGCTCTCATCAGTTTAGTTACCAAGCTACCAGCATTAGCTACTAGGTGGCAGTCTGGTCAAGACTACAGCATAATACCTATAGTCATAGAGTTCATTAGTACTGTAGCTAAGAATACATCGGTAATTTTTATTTAATTTATTTTACAGTTCTTATTTAAATAAATTTAATAATAAATTTAAATTTATTTTATATTTACTATTTATTAGGTTAACCATTAAATGTGTTTAAAGGTTTACCGAAATATCATGAGGAAAGTTTCCTTAAAGAAAATATAGCGATGTTCTCTGTGACTGTCTGTTTTTATTTCTAGTATTACAGTGCTTCATTAGTAAAGTAGTAGAACATTTTTCATAGGAAACCTTTTTCTTATTATTCTGCACCTTTCAGTCTCTATGCATTTCAATTTTATGAATTGAACTTAGCAATTTAATTTTTAAATTTATATTTACTTGATCACAAAAATGTTGGGTTATGCAATTTTCTCCTATAATAATCTCTATTATAATTATTTTTGCCTCATTATGATAAATGAAATAAAAAAATCTATTGTAAAGGAGATAGTTGGGGAGTGCAGTCAATAAGTACACAGAATAAGTGATGAACTTATATTATGTGCTGACGTTTCGACCTACAGTGTAGGTCATCTTCAGGGCGATTATGGATAGCGTGGCCGTTGGATTTGACGGGTTGGATTTGTTGGTAATCAAGAGTTCATATTTTTAAGCACCAATTTTAATCTTTCAAATTCATTTATCCTATCTACTTTTTTTCAAACAGACATTGTACACTATTGTTATTGTACAAGAGTTTTCACTTATTTTAACTTTTCAAATTCATTAATCCTATCCACTTTTTTTCTAAACTGTCATTGTACACTGTAGTTACTGTACAATAGTATTTCTATTATTCACATCTGTTATTGTACATATAGTTCCATACTTTTCTGTAACATGTAACATCATCAAGTCCGTTATTCATACATTTTATACCTTTATTTTACTAGTTTTTCTTTATTCTTCATATTCCAACCTTTATGTATATGTAAATATCCTCATTTTGGTTTCTTTTGTTTAGCTCCTCCTTTTGATTTTCCTTTATATTAGTATTTTGTACTGTACCATCCTTTCTGTACATTTATTTTCTATTTTTTATTTTATATGCGTTATTTATAATTTATCATCTCTGCTCATTTTCTTTAATTTATTAAATCTGTCTTACTTTATTATATCTGTCATTATTTTCATCAGCTTCTCATTATCAATAATTTGTCATATCTGTCTTTATCTTAATTTCATTATATCTGTCACTATTTCTATAATTATATCTGTCACTATTTCAATAATTTTGTTATATTTGGCTTTATCTTAATTTTATTATATCTGTCACTATTTTAATTCATTATTTTCACTATTTATTACACACACACATTATCACATTATCTGTCACTATTTCAATATTTTTGTTATATTTGGCTTTATCTTAATTTTATTATATCTGTCACTTTTTTAATTCATTAATTTTGACTATTTTAATTTTTTCATTATCATTAATTTTTTTAAATCTGTCTATATCTTTATTTTATTATAATCTGGCCCTTTTTCTATCTTCATATCTGCCACTATTTTATTTTTCTACATTACTTGAAAATTACGTCAAATCCAACGGCCACGCTATCCATAATCGCCCTGAAGATGACCTACACTGTAGGTCGAAACGTCGGCACATAATATAAGTTCATCACTTATTCTGTGTACTTATTGACTGCACCCCCCAACTATCTCCTTTACATTAGATCATCCAGTCAACTATTTTCATCTCATAAAAAAATCTATCTTTAAATATTAGAGTGAAATAAATATGTTTTTAGTGATTTATACGTAATGTTATATTCAAAATATTTTAAACTAACTAACTTAAAAATTGGATATTGGATAATGTTAATTAATTTTTAAAAATGTTTCCCTTTGTAATTGATTGTGCAATTCCTGTTTGTTGCAGATATCTTTAAGACCAGTTGCCTTGGACAGTTACCTTATATTGCTGCAGGTTATTCCTTTCCCCGCTGATTGTGGAGAAACTGTAGTGAACCATTTGAATCACTGTTTGGATGCTATGTTCACCCTTTATTTGTTCAGGACAGCATTGCTAGTCGATCGGCTGCCGGCGTTCATGCAGCGTTTTAGGAACTACCTGATTGCTTTGGCATCTGTGTGCGATCCTTCCATCTCTCAGGACTTCCTCAAAATAGCAACACCAATCGCTGATAAAATGGAGAGGTCAATTTAAAATACTGGCATGCTTTAATTATTTTATTAAAACAACAAAAGTGATGAATAACTGATCTGATTTCAACTTCTTCCTTTTTGTTTCTGTTAAGTTCTAGATACTTAGTTTTTAAAACAATTTTAGATAATGGATCAGTAAATATTATTTTATTTAGGGCTGCTACAACAATGGTTAAGAGGCAGAAGGATTTTGCTAGACTCGCTCCATATATTATTGCTGATGTGATGGACATCTTTCAGCACCAAAATATTTGTTCTGAAATCAAGGTAAGTCATCAGGTTTATTTACATTTCGGTCAACAAATGTTAATGATCATTAATAAAAAAGCATACATGTATAAATGCCTTATGCCTCATAAAATTTTGTTGTACAGTAAAACTTCCTTGAACGGACACTTCTAACAGGCGGACATTTCTCGTAAGCGGAAGATTATATTTCCCCCCTCATAATTTTTAAGGTTTCTTTATATTTTTACTTCTGATATCCGGACATTCTCATAAGCGGACGCGGACAGAGATTTTATCAATATTTTGACGTAAAAACTTCCAATACGCGGACAGTAGAGCCAAATTTCCGAGAAAGGAACCTCGCTTGGAAATTGGATTGAAACAAGATTTGTTTCAATTCAATTTCCGAAGTCGATGGGTTCGAGGAATGGTTTGTGCTTGCTTCGCTATGAATATTTTTAACTCAGTTTATTCTCCTCCTTGAAACTGGGAACATGTCTTCTAAAAGAAAAGTGCTAACTATTAAAGAAAAAGTAGAGATTATACACGCGAGTGAACGTGAAAAATTGAGTGTCCGTGATCTTGGAAAGAAGTTCAAAATTGGGAAAACGTGTGCTGCAGAAATTTTAAGAAATAAAAAAAATATTCTTCAAAAATGGGTAGATCATGGGAATGATAACTCAAAGAAGACATTTAAAGCAGAAGGGGGGCTGATGATTGATCAAGTTACGTATGAGTGGCTATGCCGAGCGCGATCAAATAACACCCCGATTTCTGGACCATTAATACAGGAAAAGGCGTTGGAAGTTGCAAAAAGTTTGGGAAATGACAATTTTAAAGCTAGTGGTGGTTGGCTGGACAAATTTAAAGTGAGGCATGGAATAAAATACAGAACCTTAAGCGGTGAGGGTGCTTCCGTTGATTGTCCTCTAGTTGCTGATTGGACATCGAAAGTAAAGGAGCTTTGCACTGGATTTTCCCCTAAAGACATTTACAACTGTGACGACAACAACTATGGCAAAACTATGGCGCTGAAAGCAGAGACTTGTAAAGGAGGAAAAATCTTGAAGGAACGTGTCACAATTTTTTTGTGCACTAACGTGGAGGGTGTGTTTGAAATTTCACTTTTGATAGGAAAAGCCAAAAAGCCAAGATGCTTTAAGGGTATCGATTTGAACATTTTTAAGGTGGAATGGCAAGCAAATAAAAGAGCATGGATGACCCGCCAAATTATGTCAGAATGGCTGATTAATTTTAATAACAGAATGCAGCGACAAGGAAGACACGTTATTTTATTTATGGATAATGCCTCGTCACATCCAAATTTAGAGTTGTCAAACGTAAAAACAGTTTTTCTCCCGCCAAACACGACCGCCTCCTGTCAGCCTTTAGACCAAGGGATCATTAAAAACTTTAAAATACACTATCGCAAATGTATTCTACGGCACATTTTAGCCCATATAGATGAGTCAACTTCGGCCAATGATTTGGCTAACAAAATTAATGTTTTGGATGCAATTCAGTGGATATGTTCGTCCATTAAAAATATTAAAAAAGATACTGTCACGAACTGTTTCATTAAATGCGGCTTTTCAAGTGATTGTGACAACGCAGCCCAAAACTCTCAACCTGAAATTGAAGAACAGGACTTGGCTCCACTCATGGAAACACTTCAATTCGGCGCGGCATCTTGTGAATCCTACATATCTATTGACGAGCACACATCAACAGAAGAAACATCACTTCAAATTGATGAAATTATTAAGGATTTGAACACACTTGCTGATGAACAAGCGGGGGAAGATGAAGAAGAACCGTGTGGAAAAAGCTCAAGTACGTACATGCATTATGTAATTGCATCCATATGCTCTTATTCTCATTAATTTTCAAAATTTGGTAATGTTTTAGCACAAGTTGAGAAAATCACCAGTAAAGTAGCACTGTCTCACCTTGAGTCATTGCTTCATTTCTACATGATAAAAAGCGATCCTTCTGGAGTGGAAGCAGTGATGAATTTAAAAGTCAATTTGGAAAAAAAAATATCTGAAGAAAAAAAATTACAGATTATTTTATTTAAATAATATTTATTTTATGTTTATTATTACTACTTATAGAAATTATTATTTCTTTGTTCATATAAGTACACAATTACGTATTATCTTTATTTTAAAATAATGTAAGCCATTGAATAAAACTTGTTAGTCATGTATAAACATACATATTATTTTACTGTTTTCCCCCACACTCAGTTTCTCACCAGCGGACACTTCTTATAAGCGGACAAAATTTAATTCCCCACCTTTGTCCGCAGATGAGAAGTTTTACTGTATTAAGTTATATTCTAATGCGAATTTGTCTGTTGGTGGTTTCATTTAAGCTCAAAATATCCGAATGGAGGGGATGATAAGAAAGGTCGAGACTCCACAAGGCTCTTCTTTCCGAAATTCAACTTGTATTCATATTTCCACCCATTCAACTTAATTTAGAGCATCTGTAGAGTTTTGTGAAGCCTGAAACTGTTGCATTACAACCCATAAAGAGTCTTGGCCTCAGTACTTGGTAGAGTATGTACTGTTTCTAAGGTAATGGTTGTGCATAAATGTGATTGTCCGAGATCATTTTCAATCACCAGGTTTTCCCCACAATTTAGGGTCCCCACTTTATAGAGGATTGGTGAACCCCAGAAGGGATTGTAGGTCCCAAAGTGTGTATCCACGGCTATTGCCAGATATTAATAAGTTATCTGCTGGATTTGAGCCCGAGAGTTTCAGCACAGCAACTCAGCGCTCTACAAACTGAGCTACTCCACTCTCTTTAGTGATATTGCAACTACTGGTTAATGGAGTACATGAAATTTACCCCCATGTCTGTTATATTAAACTGAAAGGGGACCTGCATAACGTAGTCTAATGTGGTGAAGGAATATATATATATTATTTCTTAAGTGTGGTAGTTGGAGTGTGTTGCCTTTAAAACCCATCCAGTCTGTTTTCTCCAAGCTGCTGGAGAGTCAGTCCTTCTAAAACTCTTTTTTGCTCTTTAAGATTGTGCTACTATGTCTAAGTAGTAAATTTAATTTTGCGTTAGAATATGAAATCTGACACCAATATGCTGTATCAACTCAGCAGTTCCTGAGGACTCATTGATTATCGGAATCATGAGTTTTTAGATAGCATAAATAATGTTTGATTAATTTAATAAGTAATGTAAAAAAATGTAAAAATATCACTATTGACTGATAAACCTCACATCATAATGTGTCCATTAACTTCCCAAAACAATGAAAATATGCTAATGTATGATTGAACTCTGAACAAAGGTTGAGCATCATAGAAATTGGTCGTATTGCTTAATAGAGTACATAATATATAATAGTAATTATAATAACAGATATATGTGCTATATAATTCACAATATATTAATTTTTTTATATTTATGTTAAATATGCAATAAATTATTTTATATCATAAAGATAAATTTAAGTTTCAAGAATATTTTATAATTTAACACTATTTAATCAAGTATAAAATACATTTGAATCACCTATATTTATTTATTTTTGAGGCTCATAGTGTTATTGTTTTAGGCTCATGAAATTTGTTAATTTAAGATGATATGTTTTTTTTTTTTCAGTTTTGCTTCACAAACATTATCAACGCTTTCTTGTCAATATGTGATAAACATGGCATTTCCTACCTGAAAGGTGTACTACCCATTGGCCAACAAGAACTTTTTAACAACATTTACGAAAACTACAACAAATTCAATAGATTTGTTGGAAAAATATAATGTTTTTTTTTCTTTTATTTATTATTTGTACATTCCTCTGTTAAATATGTTACATGATATGTTATACTCTTACTCTTTATTGGTTTTTGTACAGCTTTAATACCTACTCTTGCATAGTTATGTAAATATGTAAGATATTGTAATTAAATTTTTTCATTAATTTCTTTTATTGTGTTTGTTCCTCGTCTTGATTTTGGTTTTAGCATATTTATGAAAATTTTATTTCCTAGTGCTGTTTTCATCAATAATTTTTAAATTAAAGTATTATAAAAAATATGATTACAAATAAATTGTATGCTAAACAAATAAATATTAAATTGTCATACTAAAGTGTTTTATATGAGGCGTTGAAATGCAAAAGGTGATAAATCCAAATTTGAAAATTTTTCAGGAAACACAAACCTATGCGTAATTTAGGTTATTATGAAATTATTATTTATTTGAGACAATTTTTTTAGAAAAATTAGATTGACTTTGGCATGTTTTGAATGGTGAACCATTTGCCACCGCCTAGAGTTTGAAATTTGTGAAAAAAACATTAAAACATTTAAAAATGATAAAATATGGATTTATCTCTTTTTGCACCTCCATGCCTCATATTGTATAAACTATTTTACACTTTTTACTAGTCAGTCAAACTATTACGATGTTTTTATAATGGTCCTTTATCCCACAAATAAAATTTCATTTTATTACTTAAATGAAAACATAATTACTTAAAATTTGCAGGAGGCTTATTGAGGTCATTATTTAATGCTGACAACATTTTAAAAAAATGGTCTGAGCAAAATTAATTAATGAATTTCAAACAGTTGCTATGAAGCCTTTATTATTTAGTGTTTGATTTCAATTCCAATTTCAATTCAAAGGTTGATTGATTAATTGTATTGCTATATTACAAATGTAAATTTCAATTAATAAAAAAAAAGTAAAATCGTAATATATAAATGATTAAAATAATCTAGAATACAAATACTGCAAAATATAGAAAATATTATTTACAAACCTTTTTCAATTACTAAATTTATGTTTATTATACTGTTATTGTTTTGTGAGAAAATAAATTAAAAGTCATAAGTATTGTATGATTCATGCTTATGTTGAAATATTTGACGCTAACAGCTTTCTTTAAGTTTATGAAATAGTTTCTATCAAAATCTGGATCCATGGTGTGGTATTTCAAATTATTCATTTGTAACTATTTTTATTTGAAGAGAATAGATGCCCCCGGCCAGGATTCGAACCCGGGATAGTTAAAAATTAAAACAACAAAAAATTATTCATTTGTAGGTCATGAAAATGTGCTAAAACTTGAGATACTATGTTCGGTAGCTTTAATCCATTCAAGTTTAAATATTTTCATTCATTTGCAAGGTATTGAGTATAAAAACTTTTCTGCAAGCATAAAAACCTTAACATTTTTGGATGAATTTCTGAAATAATCGATTGATTAATCAAATTTAACTACCTTATTATAGACAAGTACCTTAATGTTCTTCATTATGTTCTACTTTTTTTTGGAAACCATAAAACAAAACTATCCAAAAATATTTTTTATACCATAAAGTTTGCTGCCTCTGGTAAAACTCTCATAATGTTATGCTTTAGGACTACGAAATATTAATGTCCTTTATGAAATAATTTATTTCAAGAATATTCAAATTAACTTACACTCTTATTTTCTTAGGACTTAATCTCTTAGTAATCTCTTACCTTAATGTTCTTCATTATGTTCTACTTTTTTTTGGAAACCATAAAACAAAACTATCCAAAAATATTTTTTATACCATAAAGTTTGCTGCCTCTGGTAAAACTGTCTCATCATAATGTTATGCTTTAGGACTACGAATTAATGTCCTTTATGAAATAATTTATTTCAAGAATATTCAAATTAACTTACACTCTTAATTTCTTAGGACTCACAACACTATTGATGCATGCCTGTCATAACATTTAATATTTTATGATAAATTTCCAAAGTGGTTAAGTCGAAATTTGACTAGAGAGAGTTGACTGTATTAAGGGAAGAGGAAACGTATCATTCTCGTAGTTTTTGGCTTGAAATGCAGTTATGATATTAGTAATAACTCCATTTCAAGTCAATGCCTGACTTAGCCACTTATTGACTACGAAAATAACTGATTTGACTGTGATCCGCGTCCCTAACTACAAGAAACTCATTTCCACTCAACTAATTATTCACTGGGGCTGTAGGTATATGTATGTATTGTAAGTTGTCATCATTATCATATTATGTCGTCTTGAACCGCCTACGCAGTTTGAGGAGGAATTCTGCACACCTTTCTCAAGCTCTGCTGGTCTTCCGCCAGCTGTGCTATTCTTCAAATTGTAAGTTGTACAAATCTAAAAACACAATAAAGTCATTTAAAGTAATAAGTTTATCAAGATCAATTAATCTGTCACAAACTCCTGAAGAAGAAGACCATTAAGAAATCTAAATATCATCTCAATGGTCTAAGAAGGAGCTTCCATAAACATGCCAAGATTTAACATTTTTAATACAAAAAATAAAATAAATAATCACGGATAGTAAAATGTAATGATATCAGTTGTGCATGTTTATATTTAAAAAAAATAATTTTATCTGTTTTTTTAAACCACGATTTAATCAGCAATATTCGTCAATACCATGAGATGGTGTGTATGTACATTATATTAACAGACTAATTACCTAAAGTATAATCATAAAGATGTTGAATTTTGTTAAGGTCAGAGGAAGAAAGAAATGGTGGCAGATTAATTCCCTTTCTGAAAAAAGTCCTTGTGCAAGTCCCCTCATTTCTCACGAGCAATCTTCTTAATATACCTAAAAACTATATGAATTACGAATACCGATAGCATTTTGGAATTTACTGGCATAATCCCACCGTTTATTTTATATCAACAATGACCTGGCGCTATCTATTTATTTCTTAACATCATCATCATTGGCCATCCTCTCTACAGCTCATGCAGTGTGAGGTTTCCTTCTGTACATCCCGGAAAACACTGTTCGTACAAAGGATCGTTCCTTTACCATTTCCCTTCTTCTATTCCATTATCGGTTTCTCTTCGTGAAGTTTTCCTTAGCACCTTCTTCCCATGTCTGTCGGAGTCTTTCTCTGGACCTCCTTCCATCAACATCAGCCTCGTATTGGCCAGCCTGTTGTTTTCCATTCTTAAAACAAGTCAAACCATCTTAGACTGTGTATTTCTTAACATAAAGTCCTAATAAAGCTGACATTTTTTCAGTGCTTTGACCTCAGGAATATTGAGTTTTCCAAATTTCATATGAATTAACGTTATTCGAATATTATTTTATCCAATGGACGTTTAACAAATAAATTGATAATCCGTTATTCAACAGATAATCTGACTTAGATTCTATCTATGGTTTGTCGATTATTTGCTAAACGAATATGTTTGAGTTTTAAAAGATGTAAATAAATAAAATTAAACACTCCGAGGCCTAATATATAATCATTCAAGCCCTAATTTCCGACAGTTCGTTCGCTCTCCATGTTAAGTTTCGTGAACGGTTGGCCGTAGTTTAGAATTACAAAACGTTGGATTAAAAGGAAATAAGAGGATGAAATTTCCCTACTTAAATTAGCGCTGTGAGTTTTTGTAATCCTGACAGATATGCGACTAACTAGATGTTGGCTAAAAAAAAAAAGAATTGGATTACTTTTCGTCTTTTTTTCGTTATTTCTCCTTAGCTATGAAAATCAGTATTTGGTCTTACATGGTTCAAACTACTTAGGTTTTTGCATTTTGGCACTATTTAAGACTTAACTATAAGGAAAAACTATTGTAAACATTTTCTGATTTTACATTATATTTCCCACTGAAATATAATGAACTAGTGAATGGATTCTTCAAGTTTCAATTCGTTACCGACTTTGGATTTTATTGGTAAAATAAAATAGTACTAATGGAAAATGTTTCCAACTTTTCTTTCGCTTTTCCTCATATATCTCATGTACGGGTGAATGAATTTCAGAATTCCAAACAATTTTTCAGCTAAATAGGGGTGGATTAGACAAAAAAAAAAGGGGGATGAAATTTCTTTGATTCAAGACCAAAATCGGGTAAATAAAAAATCTTCAAATTTCGATTTGATCACACCATGCTCCCGAAACTTGAGGTTCCGAACTCGACTAAAACCATGAGAAAGATGGCGGCAACGTGTCATGTTAGACGATATTTCTTGGCTGTTAGCAAAAAATGTGCCCATTTTTGAAATGCCGGAAGGTTTTGCAAATTTTTGTGCAAAAATTTGAAATCCGCTTTTGATCCTGAATGCCTCGTATAGAAGAAAAAGTATCATATTTCCTTATTGCCTTTACATTTATTTCTGATTTGTCACTTGTCTCATTTTTGCCTTGAATCCTTGAATTAATGGGAAATTGCTGTTTTTCGTTGTTATGTTTCTATCATTACTTCAATTAAAAAACTAACATAACTTCAAATCTGCTTGTGAGATAAATCAAAGTATTCCCTAGACTATCTTCTGACTGGAAACCTTGTAAAAGAAATCTTTCTAGGATTTATCCCTCCTTAGAGTTCTTTATCGGCCGGACAGACCATTCCTTCCATTTTGAGGCCGTAAATATAGGCCCCTGTCGAGTACCTCCTCGTGTATTTTTAGTTCTGAACTAACTAACCCTTCAGATAAAGCCCCCTCCATAATGCTCCACTAGTGCTACTACGTTGGAAGGGGTTAAACTATTTATACCAACCCTCTGGTGTGTTTCCCAACTATTTTTATGATTAAATCGTGTAGTGTATTTGGGTTTTATCAAAACAATGCGTATTTCTTTATTAATTTTTAATAAAACCAATTATTAAAATTCATACCCAACTCTTTTGTTGTATAATAATGGCTCGTTTCATATGATATATCCGTTTTTATTATTTCTAAAATTAAAATATAATATTAATAGCGCGTATAAAAAAAAAATGACCGTCTACCGGCCATTTTCACCTTCCCCATGGGGAGAAGATAGAGACGAACAAAATCTTTCGACACACCACGCTCCCTGACAAGTTCGCGAGTACCTACTTGTGGACGGATTTGACTCGACAGCTTCCTTCAGAACCTCATCAATATCCATTAATGCCCGCCCGGAGCCCTTCTTCCTTTTCACCGTCGTATCTCCACTGCTATATTTTTCAAACCAACGCCGCGCAGTGCGCTGGTCAAGGACACCTTCCCCTTCAAATTTAATAATTTCACGAGTTGCTTCAGCGGCTGTGATTTTTTTTTCCCAGTAATGTCTTAAAATTACGAGAATTTCGTAGGACACTGTCATGTTTCTTCTTTGAAATAAATAACTAAACTGAAGTTTTTTTTGAAGAATCAAGTGCTAGTAAACAAGCTTAGAGAATGCTCTAAAGGGATTATTAAGTGTTGGTAAATAATAAATAGCTTTAAAATATTTACAGACTTTTGAACTCAGGAATTAGATAAAACGTCATTTTTTTTTATACACCCTATTAGTATTTACAGATTGTAATGAGGTGGTGTCGATTCTATTTTTTTTTATAACCTTTACTATCACTACAGTTGAAAGAACTTTGTTTAATATGCCATCCAATATGATCATGAAAACAAACTGTTTTCGGGTAATTTGTTTTTACGAGCTAAAAATTCAGCACTCGACAGCCCAAGTTGCTAGAAACATTACCACCGCGTTCTGGGAAAGGTGTACAAATGAACAATTCACTTACATAGTTCGAAAAATTTTCAAGTGGGAATACATATCATTTGAGCTGTTATTTTGAAAGTCCATTTGGATCTAAAATAAAATCGTTTAATATATTAAATGATTTTAATGTTTATTATTTCATAAAAAAAAGGCGTACAGGATTTTAAACATCGCTCTTTGGTGACTGCTGAGTGATTAAAACATTTTCCCGTATGTCCGCATTTTTGAAGTAATTCAAGTCACCCTTTGAAATCACAAATATGAAACAATGGACTTATACCACTTTTAAAGTAACAGATCAATTCATAAATGGGTAATTAATTAATTCACTATCCCTTACTACTCAAAATCTTCGTTTCATTTAGATTTCAATTTATTCAGAAATATCTGAATATTTTTCAGATAATTAAATATGATACTGAATATTTTAAAAGAAAAGTGAAAAGGTAGACATTACAGTACCTAATTCATTGCCTAGCTCATTTTAACATTGCTTAACTCATTTTTAACAGTACCTAATTCATTACCTAGATTATTTTCTACATTCTTGCTTAACTCATTCTGTAAATTACCTAGCTTATTTTCTACTTTGCCTAATTCATTTTTAAAAGTTGCAGACAACTTGCTTAAATCAGTTTCAAACAGAACCTCATCTGGATTTTCCCCTAAATCTACAAAAAATTGACGCAAGCGCTGTTGCAGCACACTTTTAGTTCCGGAAGAATCAAGATCACGTTCTTCTAACTCTCGTTTCAAATCCGCAACTTTTAAATAAATTAATTTGACACTTTTAGAAGCCATTTTCCATACAGTAGCCCAATAATATAAAATGCAAAATAATAGTTATTACAAAATATCCCACTTCTGACACCAATTTGTTACCGGCTACTGGGTGTTAAAATGAATTGAACTACTGCTAAATTAAAGATACTAATATTTATTAACAAAAGTGAAAAAAAGGATACAAGTAAATTGTTAACAATTAAATTATTAAACTAATATAAATTTACAATAACCATATTCTAAATATTTTTTATCTAGGCCTAACTCCTATTTAATTATTACAATAATATAAGATATTACTAATTCTAAATGACTTAACTATTTACATAAATTTGTATGAATATTATAAAATTACACTATAATTTATAACTACTAATTAACACTTACAGTTCACTAGTCCACCGACCGTAAGATTCTCCAAGTATGACAAACTGACACACAATAACACACAGAAACAGTTTATTACACTCGCAAGACTGTCACAGTTCACTGATACACTTATTACACTGGCCGGTTCAACACTGACTGGTTTATCACACTGACACTCACTTATTACAGATCATCACCGTGCCTGGTCTACTCTCAGACTGACTCGCTCGAGGCGAGGGAGGTATTTAAATAGGCAAGGCCGAACATTCTAAAACACGGAGGTTGGGGAAGAAATTCTGGGAATGTCTAGAACCTTCTTAACGCCTTCCGACAAACGACATGTTCCGACAAAGGTTCTAATCCCATCTTAACTTCTCCCGCCGACGGCTCAAGGCGCTTATCACTTGCTTCCGTCTTCCTCTCTGTGACCGTAACAGGCTTACACGATTTAAGAAATGTTTTTGAAGTAGTTTAATTATGATATAGGTCAATAAGATTATAGATTACTGGTAGGTTTAGAAGGCTTAGGAACAATTGTAATCTTGGAAAATTTCCAAAAAAGAAGAAAAGTAGTGCTTAGGATGGAGTTATAGGATGAGGGTAAGATAATGTACAATTTCCTGAGATAACTAGAAAATTATAAAGGGAATGATGAATAAGTATAGGCGTTTCTGTTTGTTATTCTGTGAAGATAATTTTCGTTAGTATGAATATTGCTCTGAAGTTGTTATGCCAAATAACTGAGCAAGATATTGTGTGAATTAATTATCTTTACTTAGTGTATGTATCTTTCACTTATGTTCGTTTGTTTAGTTCCAATTGATTGCGAGTATAATATAACGTATATTGGTGTGAACAATGTATTGTTTAAAATCCGCGTTTTATTATGATATCTCTCTATTTTTTATTTTACACTACTTATTCACTACGAAAATAACACGATTCCGTTTCCCTTAGCCCAAGAAACTCATATTATGAAAATTGGACTTAACACCTATTCACCAGAGCTGTGGAGTCTCTACTGCTGTTGTTTTCAAACATTGATATTTCTTTGTGGAATTTTCTAGTTACATGAGTTATGGTTTGGATGATGGACATCCTATTATCATTCAGCTCTGATTCTACGTTCTATGTGAAAATATTTCGTATTGGCTGAGAACGACTATACTATAGTCGAATGCCAAATTTCATTCTGTATACATTGTACCAATAATTTACAGTATTGTCATGATCGTAGGCTATCCAGAAGTGATTTATTATTATTAATAATTTAATTATAATTAATAATATTACTAATTATTACTATTTATTAATAATTTTAAGATGTAACCCTATTCATATAGCCATTGATTAATGTCGAGGATGTAGGTTTTGGAGGGTGGTTTAATAGTTCAAATAAGACTGGGCCATGGTCAAAAGAGAGAACAGAAAGAGAGGAAATATTAGAATGTGGAAGTGACAAGGAGCTTGTGAAAAATAAATCAATAAGATTGTGTGACTTTGATATTGCCATAGGCAAATAATTAGTTTTAAATGGAGTATTGAAAAACATATTCAATCTTCTGTGTAATATATAATTTTGTCAGTCTATGCGTTTGTAAGGTATCCGATGGTGGATTTGATTATGTTATTGTAGTTATGTTACAGCAGCCTTTAAATGAATTTTTGTGAGCTGATTGATATATAATTTTGGGACCAGTTCTCCTTAGAACAGAAAATTGTCATATAAATAACGATAAGGAAATATGAACGAACATTATTACGATAAAGCGGTTTTATAAATTTATGGGGAATATACACTATAACTAATCTGTCACCTAACTCATTATTGTCAATTCCATATTTACTTTAAATAATAATCCACAATCTTTCGTAAAATCCTTAATGCTCCTTACTTTGTTACGAGTAAAGTAATAATGACCCGAATGCCCCCCCCGTTTGTTGCGGATTTGGCCCGAACCCTATACCAATCTTTTCATGACAAACTTTATTCCCATTGAAATTCCATAGTTTCAAATCTAGCTATGACTGCAATTCCCGATAATCCTTTGTGGCGTATGGAATGACCTGACCTTCTAAATTAATTTGTTATTGAGTACAACCAATGAGTAGTTTCTCTACTTGCCTTTATCCTTGCCAATATGTATCATTCATTATATTTACTTAATGTATTGTTATAATTAATGTAGTTGTAGATTTCTTTAATTAAAAAAATTTAAACCATTTTATTTTTATTGTGAAATTTAAAAGCTTAAGTTTATGAGCTCTCTGATATTGACTTATTCAGTGAGCTTTATGTGTATGTTTATAGCTGTATTTAGATCATATTTGTATCTGTAGAGACATCTTGATGTATGTCTGCTGGAAGGTCGAGAAGTTATTCTGTGGTTACGATTCCCGATGTTGCAAAGCGCAGCCTATAGCATTTTCTTCTGTTACTTCCGTCTGTGAATGTATTTTTCACTTCTTTATTCGTATGTGTAGTTCGTGTTGATTGTGAGTATAATTTGGATTATATTGTTTGGTGTAAGCAATGTATCGGTTCAAATTCGCTTTCAATTGCTGTACCTCTATAATTTCTCTTATGAATTATGATGTAATTAATCTAATTGAAAAGAAACAATTTGAGGAATACATAGTAGAATATTGAGTATGTATTCTGATTTCTTTCCCTTTTTTTTGTATGTGTTGAAAATACTATAATTTTTATAAATTGCGAATTCCTTAGCAGTTATGAATAATGACAGGAAAATGATTGACCCAATGACCAATTTGAAGCTTGATTAGATACTTCAGGCTTCTGACGTATCACATTGGTTATTTAGCACTAGCCATTGTGTTGAGACGGTGTTATCTGTTATGAGTAAGAGTAGCCATGCTACTTTAGAGAATGGACGAATTTTGAACTGAAATAATCTTTACACTAAGAAAAAAAAATCATCACTTTGATTGTTCTGTTAATTTCCGTTAAATTCCGTAATTCTGGGTTAAATTCGACAAAATGGGTGTTGTGAATAATATTTTTTTTAATAAACTTACATTGACTTTAAAATTGATTGGTCTCAGATAAAAGCCTCGTAAAATTATGGATGATGGGTTTTGGGCTCATTATATAGTACATACTTTATTGATTTTTTAGCCAACGGTTTTTCTAGTAGAAAATTTGAGTAAGATCACAAGGTTCATAGAGGCTGAATGAGCCCCAAGAGGGTCTCCATATCCTAAAAGGCCCAATCTATGGCTCTTAATAAATTAAATAATTTATAATAATTATAATTAACTCTAAGAATAATAGCCCGGCAGGTGGCCCTAGGATTTTTTTAAGGGAGTAAAAAATCCTTAGTTACGCCGTCCTTCGGAAGGGACGTTAAACGGGGGTCCCGAGCCTGTACGATGTCAGGTACTCGTTAAAAATCCCTATCCTAATTAAACCTGGATAGGCAAAATTTAGAGCTCCCACTGTAGCATCGTCCGATTAGCCATAGCAGCATAAAGTGACGTTAAATGAACAAACAAACAAACTCTAAGAATAAAATAAATAAAGTTACTATAGTAAAGAATGGGACGAATTTTAAACTAAAATTGATTTTTATATTACGTAAAATATTTTTTTTTTTTTCGATTTGATTGCTTCGTTCATTAATTATTTTTCCGGTAATCCAGTTGATGAAGTGTTTGAATGCTGTGAGACGATTTGATTGAAGGTACATTAAGAAAAATATTTATGTTGATATTTATAGCTTTTTTCGGTGAAATTCATAATTTTTCAACTGAATTTATAAATTTTTCAAACGAATTCATAATTTTCTCTACCAAATTCATACACTTAATTTAATGAAGTACCTTCATCACTCAACTGAGACAGCATTTCTTGCAGGATGTAAGCTGCGTTTTCTTTAATTACATCCTTAATTACTGCAATATTTTCGGGTCTCAAGCTTACCATTGTACATATTTTTATGGCATTTCTTACCATCTTGACTCAATGCGGACACATTTTTGGAGTTTCTTAATAATGATTACCACGATTTAATTGAAGATATTGCACTACAACTGAGAAGGAACATGTGGTTTCAATTAGATGGCTGTCCTGCACATTACGGAAGAGTTATACGACAATGGCTAAATGCTAATTATCCTAATCAATGGATTGGCCTGCTCGATCTCCAGACCTGACACCACTGGATTTTATTGTTTGGGGTGACATTAAACAAAAAGTCTATGCAAGGCCAGTAAATGACCTTCTTTACGAAGAAGGATAATTGAGTCTTCTGATCTGTTGAAGAAAGATGCCGAGTCTATCTGAATGCTCAAAGAAATCACTTTGAACATTTAATATGAATGCTAATGGTTTACATTAAATAAATAAAGAAGTTGGAACAAATAAAATAAGTTTTATTTATTCACTATGCCTAAATAATTCGTAACAATGAAATCATTAGATGTGAATATCTCTTAAACAAAGCGTTTGCGGACATACCTTCGTAGGAAATTGTTTTCTTGTTTTGAAGTCCTTAGTTCAAATTTTCAGTTTGGCCATTTAACCCTGAAACACCCTGTATCTTATAATTCTTAGTACTGCAATGTTCTTATAGTTATTTTTATTTTTTTCACCTTAGCCTTGAAAATGGCCTACGTCGTAGGCCGTAACTTCGGCAATTATAATAAATAAGATAACCTTATTTAGTGTTATTAATGACTGCACCCCCAGACAAATTGTGCCCTTCATTTATATAATACAAATCGTTTGGGCTCAGAAAAAGGCCTTGTAAAGTTGTATATATAAAAACTTTTCTCCATGGAATCATAGTTCCGGTCTGAATTAAATGTCTATGGTTTTATTTTAGTTATTAAACATGGGATGGTAAAGGGTACCCGAGCAACTTGCTCATAGGTTGTATTCACTTGTTACAATTACTCGCTATTAAGTGATATCTGCGACACGGTATTCTTAAATTTTCAGCTTCTGGAGGATATAAGATCGATTGTAGGCACATATCGATGTGAAAGTATCGAAGCAGTGGGGGTGTGCGATGGTGGGGTAACTGATGGAGGGGATTTAGTACTCGGCCGGCTCCGGGCCAGGTCGGTTGTGTATGTTTTGTTGATAAATGTTTTGTGTTTGACTGTTTAAAGTGTTTATATATTTCCAATACAGCGATGGACGCCTACGACTCGGACAGCTCTCTCACCTGGGAGGATTTTTTCGGTGAGCCTACCAACATTATATAAATAACACAATATTAATTTGTTGACTATAAACAAATTACAAATACAATTATTCTGATTTGTTTTATTAAATCATTTCACTAAATAATATTCATCCTATACCTCCTACCTACTCACACCAAAAAAATCTTGTGTAATAAAGTATTTAACAGAACAGGAAAAGTTTATGCTATTTTATAATTTTTATTATTGTTCTTTCTACTGTTTATCTTGAATATAATATTTTATAGACGTTCCACAGATTCTCTTTTCCATTCTAAAGATCATGGTAACTTGTTTTTTGGAAAATATTAAAAGGGAAAGGAATGAAAAGTTAAAAATTGTAGTAACTCAACTGGAAGCGACAATCTGCGGAATAATTACCTTTGTAACCAGTCACGAAATAATAATTATGTGTAAAAATGAGAATCTCATAATTCATTCACATCTTACAAAACCTTTCCTTTTAAACCAGGTGTATTTGTTTACTCGTGCCTTAAAATACATTTATATGCATCAATCATAAATTCTTGATGCTTCTATATGTTGATAATGACATATTGCCACTACACATATCGTGTATACATATAATGTATCTTCAATACAATCGTAAATTCACTTTACCCCGTTGTGTATCGAACTCCCTCCTCCGTTGAATTACTATTTCTCGAGGACCAAGATACGATGACCCTTAATTTGTTTTTGTTTCGCCAATTATTGCCGATTTGGTCAAACAAGGCAAACATTATTCCGGTTTACAGAGCACTGTTATTACTGATAAGTTTCATGACCCAACCCGCGCTCTGGCACACATTTACAATATTTGAGAATAATTCGGCATTTATTTAATTTTTAGTAATTTATGTAATTTATTTCACCTATATAATAATGTTCGTGACCCAAACTTCGAGTCTAAAACCGTATTTTCCTGTTTATTTACATTTTTTCGGAGCAGATGTTTACGAGAAGCATTTCAACCCATTTCAAAACATTCTATGCCCTACACTCGGTTTTTACTCGTTGTACACGTAGCTTAATTTTTACTTTTACTTAATCATTGATCGCAATAATTTTTATATATATTTTTTTTAAGAAAGTGTTTGATTTATTTTTAATAACGAAAATAAACAATACACTTAAATGCATATTTCAACCCTGAATTATTTCCCTTATTATAAGTTATTATGATATTTAATGTTTATATAAAAAGTATAAATTGTCGAGAACCGCACTTCTGTCCTTAGCAACATTGAAGTCTCTGGGGTTATTGAGACAAAATACAAGTTGCAAATCGTTTCCATTATATTGGCTGATAAATGTGGACCAAACAACTTTCTGTTCTTTTATAATAATTAAAAAATTAAATTTTATAATTATAGAACAGAATAATTTTTAAGTAAAGAAATTACATGTTATATTACAATAAAGAAATTATTCTTTAAATAATAGGCAACTGTAATGGGCTTGAAACAAACAGTTAATAAAAGTTAAAGCTAAATGTGACTTTTTCAACATCAATATATTTATTAAAAGACTTTAATTGGATTTTATTATTTATTTAAATTTATTTTAGTGTATATAATTTTAAAATATATGGGCTTGTGGAGTGTTTTAGACAAGCTGTATAATAATACCTTTCTTTGAAGGAAATGAGTATTTAAAAATAATGGCATAATAATGACAAGTCCCTTTAGAATAACAATACTGAAATAATATATAACCTGTATTAGAGTATGAGAGGAAAATAGTTGACTGAATGATAAAATGGAGAACGGAGATAGTTGGGGAGTGCACAGTCAAAAAAACACCAAATAAGTACTAGACTTATATTTAGTAAGTACCGACGTTTCGACCTACAATGTAGGCCATCTTCAGGGCTATGAGAGAGAAACAAACAGAACAAAAAATATATATATAAAATATAAATATATATATAATAAATATATAATATATAAATATATACATATAACCTGTATTGTCTTAGAGTATGATATAACAGATTTAATTAATTATTGCTATTGAATTAATAATGAGGAATGAATTAAATTTAATTAAAAAGAAAATTTTGAATTTTTAGAGTATTATATTATTTGTTCCTCTTTAATTAATTGTTACATTCATTGTTATGTTAATATTACCCTCTATGAGATAATAAAAATAAAAATATGTATTAAAATGCACGCATAGTGTTCTGTTTTCTATAATTTCATGTTAATTATATGTGTTTACAAGTGTACGATTACACATATTTATTTATGTTTCAATTTTTATAATGCTTTGAAATAACCAAGGAAGGGAATAAGGAATAACTACCTACGAAATTCAGTAGACTTTTACATATTTCTATTTTAAGAATTAAGAAACTATCTCATCAAATCATTTTTGGTCTAATGATCCATTTTTTTATTTTATTAAGATTTAAGTTGGCAGAAGGTTGACAGATAGACAGCTCTCAGTTAGCTTCATTCCAGAACAGATGATGCCTGGGCGGGTTATCGTTCTCGACAAGGTTGGCAAACCTGTTCGCATTTTGCACCGGTTGTACCGCCAGTACCTCATTTGATAGCGGTAGCAATTTGAACGGGTTTAGAATACCTAATGAAGTTTTTCTTATCTAATTCTAAATTTATTTAAGTAAATAGTTCTCATAGAAGCAGGCTAAATGCTTTTATCAAATAAATTTATGTATATATACCGTATGAAGTTAATTGAGTCATCTTCTACCGCACCTCGCAAAAACCTTCGAGAAAATTATCCTAAATTATCTTAAAGATTTCTGTGAGGAAAACTCTGTTATCCCCTACGAACAGACCGGCTTTCAAGCACACCTCAGCACTGAACACCACCTAATGAAAATCCAGATGGAAGTATGCAGAGACCTCAACAGAAATGCAGCAACAGCTATGATCTCAATAGACTGTACAAAGGCATTCGACTCCGTGTCTCATGGAATTCTTTGCCAGAAGCTTCTGGATCTCGAGTGCCCGGAACAGCTCTATAGCATCATAGCCTCATTTCTAAACCACCGGAGTCTGGCCGTACGCGAACGGGACAAACTATCGAGAAACATACCACTCACCTGCGGAGTTCCACAAGGAGCTGTACTATCCCCGACCCTTTTCTCCATCTATACTGCTGATATAGTGGGTAAAAACTACAAACGAGCAACTGTCGCCGCATACGCGGACGATATAGCCATCTATAGAAGCAGTATGAGCGCAAAATGGGCATTAAAACAAGCCGAAAGTACGTGCCAAGAAATAGTAGAAAAATTGAGACACCTCAACATCCAGGTAAACCCGGTGTAGACGGACTGTGTAGTGTTTGCCCTCCAAAAAGGGAAAAAAGGCCGTTTACCAAAAACTCTACAAGTGGCTAATACCACTATCAGCCCATCTAACTCCATAGTTTACCTCGGAATCAAACTAGATCGCCACATGACACTGTCAACCCACTGCTATTCAAAAATCCGCATGGTAAGAAGAAGAACCTATAGACTTCATCACCTACTACTATCTTCAGTCTTATCACTGCGTTTAAAAATCAAAATTTACAAGAGCATCCTAAGGCCTGCACTTCTATACGGAGCCCGGCTATTCACCCACCTCAGAGTCGGAACGCAGCGCCAATTACAACTGTTTCAGGACACTATACTCCGAAAAATTGTTCGGTCTACATCGCTGAGAAAGCTAAAACCGGAACAATTACACGATCTCTTCAACATACCCACAACAACTGAATTCATAAAGCGAAGACACATAAAATTCTTCGACTCCCTCAAATGCACAACTAACGAAATATTTAAAACTCTGACACCTGCTTCAGCTCCAATAAGGTGGCAACAAGTAATGGAAGAAACTCGTAAGATTGATGAAAGTAGTATGTAAGATTGTAATTATAAATACAAACACAAAAATTAAGTGTGCCCCGGCACTTAAACAAATAAGAAATACAACTAAAACAACAAAAATTCCAACCACCTCAACTCCTTAAAATGTAGTCATACTACAGTAGAAGGAGAAGAACTCAGAAAAATAAATGTGCCCATAAGAGAGCACAAAACCCAGTTGCACAATAAAAAAACAAACATATTTAGGGGTTATGAAAAAAAAAAAATTGAGTCATCAATTTCCGATTTCAACTATTTTAATACCTGTCAATATTTTAATTATGTTAATGTTTAATTTAGTTTTATAACGAATGATGTTGCTGAAAAATTACTATATCATTTTTTAATTTATTAGGCGTGCGTCCACTACCAAATACTATAGATTCCTCAGACGTTAAATTTTCAAAGTCATATTTTTTTTTCGAAATAGAAATATACTTATAAAATGGAAGTTGGGGGATTTGTAAAAGATTATCTGTATGACCAACGAGGTGGGAGCATGGTTGTACCTAGCTTATAGGTTGAGCAATGAGTTCCCGTGATGAAAGTCCCGGGTTCAAATCCGCCTGTTTTATAAAAAATAATAATTTATTTAATCTTTTAACAATTGGGGATGGAGCTGACCTGTGGTTTAGTGGTTTAGCATAAGAACCTCCTTAGCTGAAGAACGCGGGTTCGTAGCCCGGCAAGTGGACTTAGGATATTTTAAAACGGAGTAAAAAATCCTTGGTTATGCGGTTCTTCGGAAGGGACGTTAAATGGGGGACCCCGAGCATTTACGAAGTCAGGTAATCGTTAAAAATCCCTATCCTAATTAAACCTGGATAGACAAAATTTAGAGCTCCCACTGTAGCATCGTCCGATTAGCCGTAGCAGCATAACGTGACGTTAAATAAATAAACAAACAATTGGTGATGGATCCTGTGGGATGTGGAGACGTTTTTGGGGCTCAATCTGGCTCTATACACTGGGTACTCTTAATAGGATGAAAACCTGGATTATTTGGTGATCTCTGACAAATAATCTCCCTGCACAACCATTACACTAGAAATAGTACAGTCTCTACCCTATTACTGAACCCATGACCCTTCATAGGTAATAGTAGTAAATGTTATTTATAACCAACATTGTAGCAATTCAATATAAAACATTAATTGTTCTTAAAATTAGTTGCCATTACAATGCTCTCAATTGAGAATAAGCAAATGCATCGAAATTAATTCTTAAAAGGAAACCTAGCAGCGTTCCCATGTTGAGGTATCACAGTCCTAGGGGACATTGTTGATTAATATATTACTATAGCGATTATATTTCATTGTAATTGATATCCTAGTAGCTATCTTAACATTAAATAAAAATTGTTAGATTCATAAATAAATCAAACTATTTTCTCTATTTAATTTTTTGAATACGATTATTTTATTTTACACTTCAGAATGTTATAGAAATGCAAACGTTATAGTTTCGAGGAAAGAAAATTTAAAATTCGAATCATTTATGCAATTCCTTATTTATTGAATTTTCTTTATTTTTTCGGGTTTTTTTATTTACTTTTTTTGTACTTCTGGCTACTTTCGAATTATTATATCAATTGCAACATCATAGGATAATAAACATTCGATATTTTTAAACAACTCTATCAATCTATTAGTGCTCTATTGACCAGATTGTCACTTACAAGGCCTTTGAAGTTGACTATGATATAATACGTGTTTCGGAGGAAATAAATTAGTTGCTATAGCTATCAAAGTCTTATATACCCCTAAATATTAAACTAAAATGGAAGATAAATCATAAATTGGGATAAGATTAATAATAATAAGAATAACTTCTTTACAAGTTTCTTTGCCCGTATAAAAGCGATTGGTTAAGATCATACATAGATATATATATATATTTTTTTTTGCTATGCAATTATAATGCAAACATTTATATTCTTCGATACACAGGGTGTTTTAGGGTTAAGTAGACAAACTGAAAATTTTAAATAAGGCAAGAAAAAAATTTGCTATGGAGATATATCCACTAACGCTTTGTTCATGAGATATTCATACCTATGGGATTTAATTCTTATGAATTATTTAGCCATATTAAATTAATAAAACTTATTTTATTTTTTCCAACTAATTTATTCATTAAAATTAAACATTAAAATTCATATTAAGTATTGTTCAAAATGATTTCCTTGAGCATTAAGACAGGTTCGGAATCTTTCTTCGACAGCAGCAGAGACAGCACGGAGTGGATATGTGTTATAGTTCGATTCAGACCTGACTATTGGATTTTTTTATTTGGAGGGACATTTAACAAAAATTCTCTGCAACCCCGGTCAATGGCCTTAATCCTTTACGAAGAAGAATAATTGAATCTTGTGAAACAACACATATCCAGTGCCGTTCTGTCAATTGTCCTGTTGAAGAAAGATGTCGAGCCTGTTTTAATGCTCAAGACAATCACTATGTACAAAATTGAACAGCAGTGTGAATATCTCCTAAACGAAGCGTTTGCGTACATACCTCACTAGGAAATTGTTTTCATGTTTTGAGGTCCTTAGTTCAAATTTTCAGTTTGGCTACTTAATCCTGAAACAACCTGTATACATATATTTTTTATTTTAGTTTTTTAAAGATTTTGTGTAGCTCTTACACACTTAGATCATATATATATATACTTTATTCATTAAATTTAAACATTAGCAGTCATATTAAATGTTGTTCAAACTGATTGCCTCGGCATATTTCTTCAACTGCACCATTGACAGAACGGTACTGGATATGTGTTATTGTTTCACAAGATTCAGTTATCCGTTTTCGTAAAGAAATAAGTTTTTTACTGGCCTTTCTTAGACTTTTTATTTAAAGTCACCCCCAAAACAAAAAAATCCAGTGGTGTCAGTTGAATCGAAAAAAAAAACACATATCCAATGCCGTTCAACCATCAAGGAAACCACTTTGAACAACACTTAATGTTTAAATTTCATATATTAACTAATTGGAACAAATAAAATAAGTTTTATTAATTTTATATGCCTAAATAATTAATAACAATGAAAATCTTTAGATGTGAATATCTTCTAAACGAAGCGTTTGCGTACCTCCTGAGGAAATTATTTTCTTTTTTTGAGGTCCTTAGTTCAAATTTTCAGTATGGCTACTTAACCCTGATTTTTTTTAGCACCTTCCTCCACTGCTTCTATCCCTCCTACTGTTTTCTTTAGTTTGTTCACGTAATTAAAAATCTACACTTAGATTATATGTATACATAAAATAACGATTTTTAGATCATTCTCTAGTGCCTGGGAAACTCGGATCCTCTAAAGACGTGTTGATGTCTCCCCTCCTCGTGTTACAAGTGCCTACTAGAGGGCGGAGATAGGACCACCGCTGAGCCCTATAAAAAGCAGACACCGGTATAAGTGCTATATTCCATATAGGATACGACCAAGTTTCCTGCTGCATTCCTCCCGAAGGTCGCTCCCTTCTCCGGTCAGCTGTTGTACCTTCTATATACTTAGCTTGGGACTAAGCATAACATTATTTAATTTCTATTTGTTATTCTCAAAGCATTTCAATACACGCACTATCTCTCTGTAAAATTCGTTTGTTTGTTTGTTAATTTAACGTCACTTTATGCTGCTATGGCTAATCGGACGATGCTACAGTGGGAGCTCTAAATTTTGCCTATCCAGGTTTAATTAGGATAGGGATTTTAACGAGTACCTGGCATCGTACAGGCTCGGGACCCCCCGTTTAACGTCCCTTCCGAAGGACGGCGTAACTAAGGATTTTTTAATCCCTTAAAAAAATCCTTGGGCCACCTGCCGAGCCATAAAAAATTCGTGTTTTCTTTCTCATACATGATTTTTGGTTGATTATTCTTAATAATAAACCTTGATATGATCCAAGAAACCAAAAAATATCTACCCCCTTCTCTTCCATTAAAAGTTATGTTATATCCCCATCCCATTTCAAATGTATTTAAAAAAAAAAGTTTAATTGTTTTCATTAATTATTATTAATTGTCATGACATTTTATTTCAAATGTATATTGTCCAGCATCATCTTATGCGGGGGGAGAGTGTTATATCCCCACGAGTTGCGCGCGCATGAGATGAGGCAGTACGAGTGTGATCATGTGATGTGTAACCTTATATGTAATTCAATAAACAGGTATTGTGCCACATTGTGCTTCTTAATATTATAGATAACTGACCTACGACACAACAAGTTAAGATATCTGTTCCGCAGGTTGTTGTTTCGAGTTGACTTACAAGTTTCAGAACGTCGGATTAAATTGAAACTTCTCAATAATAATTTAATAAGTCTGTTTTATTATACAGACCGGGATCTTCTGAATAAGCGATTTTCCTTCTGTAGACAAGGTAGTGTCTTGTGCCAAGTACTAACGCGCGTACTAAAGCATACATGGTATAATCCTTGAGATAAGCATAGGACTACTGGTAGGATGATCTGGGGAGTTTCGTATGTTTTGCGACACAGAGAAAATAATAGTTTAAAAAACTAAAAAACACGTTTTAATAGCTAGTTGAACTAAGAAGTTGAAAACTAATATTAGCTTAAAAAACAACTAAAGAACTCGCGTTTATAGCAAGCTGTACTGAAAAGTACAATATAATTTTCAATAAGTTTAAAATTAAAAGAGCGACGAAAAAAAAAGTAATTTTTTCTTAAAGCTTTTTATGATATTTCTATAATGACTCTCCTTTTAACAACATCAGTCAATAAAATTTACAATAATTGACATCAAATACCTCTTTTATTTCTACGATTAAACGATTTTTTGTTCATCACTCTATTCTTATTTTGATCTTATTGAATTCGAGTACAAGTGGATAGTTTCTTTACTGCCATTATCTCATGTAATTATATATCATTCATTCTACGTAATTGACTTATTGCCATTATACTGTTGTAAATTTCAGCAAATAATACATTTTTTTTTTAAACTTGTTGAAAATTATTTCGGATTAATCCACCCTTCCATCACACTCTGATGACTGATGAGACTGAAGGACACTAAGCCCGGTGCGTTTGGGAAAGCATTCTTCCTCATGACGTCATAAATCTCGCTCAATTTGATTGGTCGTTGGTAAAGCCTCCCTCCTGCTTGCAGGACCTTGTAAATCCTGTTCCCTCCGGCTTCCTCATCCCTCTGCTCCTTTGGAAGCGATCCAACTGTCACTGGTCCAGAGTCAAGCCTCCACTTGGATCCAGCTTTTTAATGTTTAATGACACTCTAATTTACCCTACAAACACACATTGTAAGCATTCCTTTCAGTTTTATTTCAATTAACTTGAAATATGAAGAACATAAACTAAATTTTCTTCGATCGAATATATTTATAAACTGTATTATATTGATCAACAACGATTTTTTTTCTCTTTTTTCTTATCCCCTTGGTTTATTTGTTTTAAATCATTATAATGGATACATAGAGGAATCGAGGATCTCTTATACTGCAGTAGGTGGGGATAAGGATATGAATATCATGGAATTCTATTGGATGATAGAAATAGGACTCTAGTGAATTCCTGAGTAATACCAAATATTGTGGTACATATATGATCGCTAAAATAATGGAATTCCCTTTTTCTAAGTTAGTGTATTTTGCTAATAAACAGTAATCCATGCAATTGAGCAGGCTCAGCCAATATGGACCATTGGCTGTGCTATTTGATAAACTGTTTTAGGTTTTTCAGATTTCCAAACTTATAGAAGTGCAGCACAACAGAACCATCTGACAAAAAGTTTCTTAAACTTGCATTATTAAAATTTTTGTATGCCGCTCAACTAATGCAAACATGTGCAATATATGTTTCGACGATATCATTGTAATAACATACTTAATTTACATTTAATTTGTTAAACAATTCTCAAGTGCTGGAATGACCTAATTGTCACCTTGGTCGTCGAAGTTTACCATCATTTAACAGTTATTTGGTAGAAAAGAAATTTCGCTCTCCTGAAAAGTAGTATTTTTCACTTTCGATACTTAGCATTTGTATCGACGACATGTTTACACCTCGGATGAATGTCATTATCAAGCAATGTACCTGTCCGGATCTAGGTGAGGAATATAGAATAGGATGAAGCTACAGAATTTATAAAATAAATATCAGCTTCTGAATTTGGATTCAGATTTTTGAGTTAGCGTTACCAATATTAAGGTTGTACTCTGTCCTTAAACCTTGAGATTCGATTCCCGATTTGGATTTAAAATATCTTCTGCAGACAATTGACTATCAATTACTTCACAAGAGAATTAACTACAGAGAAGGGCTGAATAGAGAAGAGAACACGGCCTCTGGCATGTCATTAGTGGGTGGGTCCTCACAGCCTCCTCATAATTAGATTGCCTTCTCCGCCAATATTCCATTAACCTTCCGGAGAGATGTTTTGACTTGACTAATTATCTTGGAGGAGGTATTCATTTATTTATTTGTTAAGAAATATCTCATCAGTCGGTATTATCTCTATATATATTGAATTTTGTTATGTTAAGCATATAAACAAAAAAAAAATCCGTCAAATTGTAAATCTACTGTAAGAAATATATCTTTTAACACGCTTTCTTAATTATGTAATTTTTTAATTAAATTTTCGGCCACTTCAAAACATCAAATTAAATTGAAACTTTGTGCACTTCTCATGGACCAATGACTATACAACTATTTAATTAGATTGTATTATTATCCTGACTAGCATCTCCAGGATTAGCGATTTTTCATTTCCGATGAAACGATTCTGTCTTGTGCCATGTACTAAGGCATGAATGGCTTAATCTTTGAGGCAAGCATTACAATGGTAATCTCTACCATGTACTGAACCTCAGGTTCAGATGGTTGCATATATGATATAAAGGAATAATAAGTTAATTATTTATTTCTTAAAATTAAATTAATCTAAGCCACCCACTGAAAATTCTGAAATCAACGGTATCAAATAATGGTTCGTTACACCTTCCTCGAACTCGGTGGTAATGTTTCCTGCAGCTTGGGCTAAAAAAATCAATCTTTAATGACAAAAACCGTAATTTAGAACTTATAAAAAACTCGTTATTTTCATAAAATTTATTAAGAAGTGATAAATATGATACATGAATTAAATTTTGTTCATGGTTATAATTATCATAATATGTTTAATTTGTTTTGTTTTAATTTTCAATTAAAAATCGTTGTACCAATTCTTGTGTAATGTCTATAAAAATTTATAGTTTTCAACTGGCAGCGTTATTAGCATTACAATAATTCCTTGGTATTTTTTTAAAATTAAAATACATTCTTTACCGTACGATGTTTGTTTAAGCAAATGAAATCGTTTGAACTGGACCTGACATACACTTCTTTAACACTACAATGCTTTATTTATAAATCGTTTTGTTTTTCTCTGTCAGAATAAATATAAACATTTGGGATGTGTGGAGTCCATTGTTATATTCGCTGGACGTGGCTCATTATCTATAAAGTCATTCAGAACCATAAATGCATTTTTGGAAGTGTAGTTCCATGTTGTAAATTAAATGTATAACAATCTTTTTTATTAATTACACTAAGAAATACGTGGCAGATGTTATAAGATGCTATAAATGTTTATTAATTTTTTTAACGATTTGCCCAAGTCCTGTTTCTCAAGGAGTACAGCTTCCCACGTTTTCTGGTCTCCTGTGTAAGCTTTTTAAAGAGGGAAATTATTGTATTTGTTTATCATTATTAAACAGAATTTTTGTAGTTACTTCTTTATTGTTTTATCTTTTAAAAAACACTTTTAATTTTTTTTAAATGAAGTGATTTATTTGTTTTCAATTAGTATTTAACTCTTGTTCTTTTAATGTTTCACCAAGTTTGAATTAAATTCGTTAGTATTCCATTGTATCTTTAAATATATAACTGACTTTAAGAGCATTAATGCAACAGCATTAATTGACTGATTGTGCTATAGTTAATTTAAAATTATACTGACTTTGAATTTCAGTCTTATTATTATTAGTGTTGTTTGTTTAATTTTTAATAAATTATATAAATCATACATAGTTCAAATACCGCACGCTGACGGTCTTATTTAATCTGTTAGCGTCCGGAGATGGATCCTATGGGATCTAGGACCCATCTGGGGCTCACCCAGAAATCTACTTGCCTCACCTCATGAGCGTGATCACCTCCTTGCACAAACGTTGTCCAAGAAACAGTACAGTCTCTACCATATAGAACCCCAGACCCATCACGTGTTGAAGTGGTACAGTTTTTTTTTATAAAAAATACTATCTAACGTTATATAAATATAGCGTTTCTTCAAAGTAACTTTTACTGTGTTTTATCTCATTCACACGTAAGTAAGAATTTTTCAAAACGGAATAAACATACCAGAGAACCTATTTCTGATACATCTGGTAAAACAGCGTGCAAATAAATATAATTAAATTAAAGCTTAAAGTTATTAAATTATAAATCTGTTATAACTGTATCATGATTAGTATCTCTTGTTTAGTATTCGTCCTTAGTTCTCAATGTTTCTTTCCTGTGGTCCTGATAACATGATTCAGACAGATTAATTAACTTTCACTTAGAACTTGGGCTGGATGGAGGGTGTCCAAAGTTGAGGGAAGTATCATTCAAGTTATTAAAGACAGATATGATATGAATTATGCGCGAAATTGGGCCCGGGTAGAAAGTGGACATGGGACATCTGGACTAGGTGTGCCCAAGCATGAATTTGCATATGTCCTCCAAAAACTGGTATATTATGATATATTATTTATCATATATCTTCTTCGATCATCGATCTTCTTGTTCCCTGCTATCAACACTCAAGTATAGATACTAGAAGCCTTGTGTGTGGTCTCAGAACATTTTTAAGAACGTTTGAATGAACTTCTTATGAATCAATACTCAATAGTATATAATGGTTATTTTCGAGCATCATCATCCCATTACTTTCATAACATATATGGGAGATTAATATCATACAATATGGTTCGTATGCACTCTGATAAATCTTAGCGATAACAGTTATACTGCAAGAGTCAGTGCAAGACATGTGGTACTGCGTAACCATGTGTCTGTCTCAGAGTGACGTCAGCCAGCCGGATATGGTATAGTAGATGCCATGTACCCATCTGTGTATGTTGGAGAGGTCTCCCATAGCTATCAGTGAGTTAGGGGCATTTAATAGCTTTCTAGCATTAGTTGGGATATCGATACTTTTGGTCTCTCATTTCTCTGGCAATAATACACAATTGAAACTATTTCCTACAGCGGTATAACTATGTATTAAAGTTGAAGTTTTAGAGGTGAAGAGTGTATCCGAAGTGTAACTTCAACAAATAAAATTTGTTCGATATATTTTGTTTGTAAATTTGACGTGAAGTTAAATGCAGTTATTAGCTCCGATAAAAATCATTAAGGCTTGTCATACAAATCGCTTTAATTTCAATGAAAATTTTGGTTCAAAATAGAATTGGTGTAATATCTTTGTAAACCTAAATATCTCCCTCTTCGTGTTTTACTTTACATGCTATCGTGTATTTCTAACTTTTTTTTTTGCGTAATTTTGATACCTCGTTCTGTTAGGAGCATTTAATGGGAGATTTTTCACGGCTGGTTTTGGTAGATACGACATCAGCATGATAAAAAGTTGATGATTCGGGAAGTAATAAGACATAAACTATCATTATTTGTTTTTTATGGAAGATAAAAATATTGTAATAGTAATTTATGGATGGTAAAATACAAATTGATTTGTTTATTTTTGTATTCCATGAAAGGAAAAGAAAAAGAACCCATAGCTTTATTTTGTTTTACAAATCCCTAAAACCACTAAAAAATTCTTTAGTCTTCAGATCTAAGTTATAATTGAAAAGAATAGGTTCGTTGTGTTAGGTATAATTGTTACTCAAACATTCCAAATATCAGTATTAATACTGATATCATTAAGATTATAATGGTCAGAGTAATCCAGTGAATTAAAAAATATATTATTTCTGCATCTATATATTCAAAAATTAACTGTCTACATTATTATACAAAATACAATTATAATAATGCCCGTTCAATTTAATTGTTACTATATTATCTGTGTTACTTTACTATATGTAAGAATAACAGTGAGTAATCCCAAAATGAGTTATTATTATTGTGATTACTCTTATTATGTTTCAAGTTTCCTCTGAAATATACCGCCTTTAGTGGATATGAATATACATTGTGAAGCATTTTCAGAGGGTCCCTTCAAGATGATTTAACGTATAGACAAGGGCGAACTCCCTTTAAGGTCTGATTTTGCATGAGGTATTCATTGGTTCATAGTTCGGTTTCAGTACCTTTGTATCCTTCCATTGTATCCCAAAAAACAGGCAGTGATCCACGAACCCTTGTTCAGTAAGATCTGCCCCGTATCCATCTCTTATCCTAGGACATGATCCTAGAACGCCTTCCTGGACGCTAGGAAAACAAGAGGAAGTAACTCTGAGCTTATTAACGACGGACAAGACAAACAAGCCAAAGCAAACAATGACCCCCAGCTCCTCACAAAGAGATAATGAGCAGCTGATCACGTGGACCGAAATAGATGCAGTTTCCGGAGGGTGTGTTCCTGTATAAATAGATACAGGTTGTTAAACATAACGCACCGCTCCTTCCGTCCTAGCCCTTTCCAGTACTTGTTAAATATCTTTATAAATATATAACTCTGTTTATATTTATATATATATATATATATATATATATATATATATAGAGAGAGAGAGAGAGAGAGAGAGAGAGAGATTTAACAAGTACTGCGTATAAGATATTTAACAAGGGCTAGGATAAATATATAATTAAAAAAGGTTTTCAGGTTCTTGGTGTTCAACCAATAAGTTTGAAACCATTTATCAATTGATGAATTTTCGAAACTTCACCGAAAGATAGTTTTTACTCTCCTGAAAAGTTGTTTTTTCACTTTCGATACATTTTATTTGTATCGACGATAAACATAACTGCCCATTATAATTCACATTTTTAGTACATCATGTTTTGGTATACCTATAACAAAATATTCTAGACCTGACGAACTGTGTAATTTTTAGTTTTTTACTTCTCTCTGACCCACAGAACATAGAACTACTACTAGAACCACTTGGTTTTATGTTCTATGCTCTCACCCAACGCATAAATTAAAAAATTAACTATAAATTTTTATCGGTATTACAGTATACCATCTTTGTTGTTTATTCATTTACGGTCTCGTTAAACAGCCATGGCTAATCTAAACAGCGATAATACTGTGGAAGTCATAAATGTTTGACAAGTATAATTAAAGAGTCCGGAGTATGAGCCGGGGACTGCCATTTTATGCCTCCTCCGAAGGACGGTACAACTAAGGATTTTTTACTCCCTTTACAAAATTCTAAAATTCTAAGGCCGCCTGGTGTTCTATGAACAAGCTAAACACTAAACTCATGTCTAAAATTTTTGTACGTTGTTTAATCCATCAACGTAACTCAGTTGTGTGTGATCGCCTAATGGCTTACATTCGATATTGTTGATATATAAAGAAACGAAAGGATATTGTATAACCTTTCACTTTCAGAATTATCACAAGTTATATAACAAAGATTTCTGACGTAATTCGTACTAATTACAATTCTATACTATAATGATATGCTTCATCTACCTGCTTGGTTTATTCAAAACTGACTAGTAGTTTTGAAATATCTTTCGGAGTAACACCGTGTATTTTCACACACTATCACCTATTCGTGACTATCACTTTTAAAAGATTTACGATTTATAACGGCACTGGATGTAAGCGCATACATGGATTGCGACGTTCTCCAGGTCTCGACTTAAGCTCACGAAACGTACGATCCCCGTGCGGCAACATGTAATCTCCATGGTTATGAGCTCACTATAGTAGTAATAATATAATAATAACCCATCATGTTAAGGTGTAATTATGTTTCATCACAGCTATCCATAGTTTCTTAGAGGATTGCTAGTTAACCAATATCCCTCAGACGGTATTCAGTTTTCTCATGTTTTTTTTTTCCATCTCACACGAAAACGGACAGAAAGCGGTAAGATGCCCTCATAGTTTCGACGCGTTTATACTTGACCACTTAAATGAATATTTTCGAATTAACATTATTAAATCTTCTGAAATAAAAACTATTCCAGAGCCTTACCTTATCTAACCCAACTATCCTTGAAAATAAAAAAATCTCAATCTCCAAGAAGACAAATTATAGTGATGTGTTTACTAGCAAAAAAACGACCATGAATAGAAATTATAGTACAAAACCGATTAACTAGTAAATATTACTTTTGAACTACATTAGAGTTTAAATTAACTTCTTCCATAAGTATAAAAATAGTACGCATTATTTATTTTTCTAATTGCCTATTTCTTTTTATTGTAAATTTGTATGCTATTTTTGGAGTGTACTCCTTAAGAAACGATTTTCATATTTAGCCCGCGGTATGAAAATTTTATGAGGAGTAAAATCAAGTTTTAAGTAAAAGTGTCCGTTACGTTCCTTTCCCGATAATATTGTATTATTTGTTTTACATAATAGATAGATAGATATATATATATATATATATATATATATAGAGAGAGAGAGAGAGAGAGAGAGACTATAATTAAGTTAAATTATGTTAATTAAAAGTTAATAAATAAATAAAAAAAAAAAAAAAAAGAGAGAGAGAGAAATGCTTTATTTTTTTCAGAAGTGCTGTCCAACTACATTGAATTGCCATAACACACAGCATACTCATTAATCCATATTGGACATACTGTACATTACATTTTTAAATTTATGAACATTCGTCTTTTACGAATATTTTAGTCGTTCCTTGTCATACATATTACATATTTCTCCTTTTCATGCCATTAATCAAAATACATACTAAAGAACTACAGTACAATTCCTATTTCTTTTTACTTCTTTTTTTCTTCTTAATAACGAAAAAGCAAAGAAAAGATAAAACAATCGTGTGGGGTATCAATCAACTTCAAATAATTATATTTGAGTAAATACTGTCTTATAAAGTATCCCATAACAAAACACTAAGAATTAATATAATATAATATTTTAAAAATTGGTTTAAACGTCTTTGCACTTGCTAAATGGTAACAGTAATGAACTTTGGTGCTAATATATTGACATTTTCCGTCGGAAAACTCATAGATATTTCTTACATTATTTTTCAACCGATAGATAACACTTTTGCATTTATTTATGTGTGTTTTGTTTTATAATTCGAAACATTGTAAACATTTCGTAAATAGTACATTTGATGGTCAAATCGGTCGAACCATATGAAAAAGAAACAGATAGATTGTGTATTTAAAAATATTTTCTAGCATAATATATTATAAGGTCCTTCATTATATATACATATATTAGATTATGTATTAATATGTATATATATTCTAATATAAGTCTATGATGCAACGTATCGACGTATCCTTCCATTTCCAATAATATCTTCGATCATTCTTTTTATGGAATTCTTTTTATCGAATTAAAACTAATAAAAATTAATCAGAGCTGTTAACCTCATTGTTGAACTGGAAAACATCTGAAAGTGTTTTTTTTTTTTAAATCGATATTTAAGCATTAACGAGTGATGGAAATGTCAACAGTGAAACTTGAGCAATGGTCTCAAAGATTTATACTATATATTTTTATGAGCATTTATTTGCATGATCTTTATTTTTGATAGAAAATAAGTATATTCCTTATAAGATGATCATGTTAAACTATATTTCTTTTTAAATAATCTTTATTAAAAAATTAAAACTACTTTAACTTATTTTTCTCTCGTATTCATCAGTCATTTAGTGATAAGAGGACCACCGCATCTACGGTTAATATGATCACAAATCTGATGATAGGGTTTTCAGTACTAAAATTTTGATTAAATAACTGTTAACTGCTAGATAAGTATAGGTAAGGCTTCAAAATTACATGCAATAAAATGAACTCCAACCATAAAATAATGTTTCAAATATATATATATATATATATATGTTTCAAATATTTTTGCTGCTATTGATTTCATATCCTGGTTTGGCTATGGCGTCAGATGAGATTACGGGTGATTCATTCTCAGTATTTATTTATAGAATCGCTCACAGTTTTCTTATGTCAGTTTTAACTGCTTCCATCAATAGCTTCTTAAAAATAATTAAAATCTATTTCTATTCTTTAATCGTTAGACAAAAGGAATGCTAGCTTAAGGATTTCTTCTGCTCATAGCATAACCTCGGATCGGGGAGGGAACAATGAGCTATAAAACTACAATGGTAATAAACCATGGAGTGCCTTGATGGAAGAGCTGAAGGGATGGCAGAGCGCTCTGCGCCTGGTACCATCAGCTGATTGAAGATCCTTGCTGGTGCGGTTTCTTCTGATGCCTCAGTTGTCGCTAATAGTAGCTCCGTGTTACAACTTAGCCTTCTCTGAATTAGCTCTTGAAGTTTGGCTATGTCTAGGTAGTTTATCAACTGGTCTTTGGATCAGAAAGACTTCTATAGGTCATCTATTTTGTTGATTTCATATGTTACTTTGGGGAGAGTTCGAAGTCTCGAATCACTGAATGAGCATGCTAAGATAAACCAGTCAACTTTCTTCTAATTCAGGCATAATCACCACGTGAATTCCGTTGAAATAGCCGTACGTAGTTTTTTAAAAAATAGTCTAACTCAAATCAACTGTCCAATAATTAAACAAATAGAGGCCGTAGGAGGACTATATGAGTCCTAATAAGCTCAGGATAAATTGTGGTTTTTGGAAATTTAAAAATGAAAGGAATAAACAGTCAAAACTTGTTCTGACTCAACTCAAAGTGACAACCTTCTGAACAGGTACCATATTTCCATTTCACGATAATACGAATTAAATTTATGGGATACTAGCTTTTGCCCGCGGCTTCGCTCGCGTGGAATTTGGTCTGCCACATAAAGTTCGTGAAAGATCATATTAAATGAATAATTTAATTTTTTTTTTAACTATAAGTTACTCGTACATCCAAAATTTCAGATGACTAACTTCAAAACTGACAGACTCTATACAATTTTTGAACTCCTATTATATTAAAGGGAAAACCGTTGGAGGTGGAATTATCCAAATTTCTTTCTTATATTATACAAAGAACCTATCTGCAAATTTCAAAATGCTATGTTCCAGATTTGCCTTTAATTATGTACTATAATGGATTCTCCTCAGAACACTGAATGAGCATGCACGTACCCTCGTGCCCCCCCCCTAAATCCGCGCTTGCTATAGTCTATGTGTTATTCTGATGTATATCCTATATTACTGTTAAGTTTCATCCAAATCCGTTCAGTAATTTTTGCGTGAAAGAGAAACAAACTTTCAAATTTATAATATTAGTAACATTAGTAGAATATCAAAACAATAGTTTCACTCATGTTCTTTCTGTTATTTTAACAATTATGATCATGTGATTTGCCTTTAATTATGTACTATAATGGATTTTCCACAGTACATACCTAAAAAACTGTCGGTGGGCACGTACCCTCGTGCGCCCCCCCTCTTAATCCGCGCTTGCTATAGCCTATGTGTTATTCTGATCTATAACCTATATTGCTGTAAAGTTTCATCCAAATCCGTTCAGTAGTTTTTGCGTGAAAGAGAAACAAACATATAAACTTTCACATTTACAATGTTAGTAAGATTATGGGATTATGTAAGGTACAGTCTATCTATCGAAGTGTCTCCTCATCAACAATATTTGGAATAGGGTTAAACCATATTTGAAAGTAATCAAATTGATGGAAAATAACCAATTTGTATGGTATAGTAAGATAATATTGTAGTTCTAGACGCTGACGACAAATCCGTGAAGACCATAAGGGAGCCCTTGTCTCGGGCGATGGCTGTTATCGATGGCTGTTATCTTGTTGGGCATTAGTGTAACATGTCCTTCTTCCTTTTGGTGATGTCTTCCAGAGTCACCAGGAAGTCGGTTCTGAATCAGTCTTTAATGGAGGATTACCGAAGTATTTTATCATTATCTTTATTCAAGGAACGTTGGCGCTCGGTTTTCTTATCAGTTAGTGTCCCATTCTAATTTCGGATCTGATGTAATGAGATAGTTAAACTGGTTAGAGAATAGAAAAGAAATGATTAAATTGTTAGTTTTTTTAAATAACCAGAATTTTGTCTATTAACTAAAACGCTTAATTAATTCCTCGTATGCATTGGTTTTAGGTTTTCAGTTCTAAACGGATATATTTATTTTGACCATTCCTGAATCCATTTTCACTTCCTTCGGCATATCTTTATATATTTGCAACTCAATAAGAGTTATGAAATTCATTAATACAACCTAATTATGCAACTCAATAATTCACAATAATCATACAACTCAATGATACATCATAATCATACAAATCAATAATACGTCATAATCATACAACTCAATAATTCATAATAATCATACAACTCAATGATTCATAATAATCATGCAACTCAATAATACATCATAATCATACAACTCAATAATACTTCATAATCGTACAGCTCAATAATGGTTAACCGTAGGGGTAATCTGAAATTTCGTATTATAATACCAAGTTGTGTAAGTGGTTGTGCTGTGTGTAACAAAAATCACCCCTTTTGGCTATCCTGGTTGTATACATGAAGGCCTTAACAAATTTTTATTGTGAGTGACAAACTTACTTAATTAAGAAATGATTGGCTCGGTTTTGTAGACGTTAAAACCAATTTATATTCTAAACAAAAGCTTCATTTTATTTCCTTCGATGTTAATGATTTTACTTATGTTGTACAAATATATTATATTCTTTGAACTTCATCATACTTATGTAAAATAGGATTGTCCGTTTTTCATTTGTGATCACTAATCATGAAAACCACTTTATCAATATCTAAAACATATTTGTCCTCATGGTTTAAAAATAATGATATTTTTTCAAAATGTATTTTATTATTTCTTTACTGTGAATATTGTAATTGAAACTGCTATAAAATTCATTAAAATTAGGCCAGTACTAGCAAAAATACGATGTAATGTTTTTATCCTGCCTATGCAGGTCGGACGAACTGCACGCCGCAAAGGTCGTACAACAAACCTGTATTTGGTAATTGCAGGGTTCGAAATGCATTTGGCCGAATCACAAATGCAAAGACTGACGGTTCTACGCGTTTCCAAAAGCCTCGGTCCAATAAAAATAAACGGATTTTCCTCTCTTGGTCTCTTTGTTTGTCTTACAATGGCACGATTATCTCCGAAACAGGTTTTTAGTATTTTGCACAGCCATTTAATTTTCAGGAATGGCTGGTAAAGTAGAATGAAATAAGTTGAATAATTAGTATAAAATAAAAGTAGAAATGAAAATTGTTGTCGGTTTTGAGACTACTAATTTAAGATTTGAAATTCCATTTTTTTCGAACATTTTCTTTGTAAGATATAAATTTTAAAACCGTAAGATATAAATTAAATTTTGTAGTTAGTTTAAATTTTACCTTGCAAAATGATTTGATATTGCTTGGTTTATATGGATTATTCTCTGTATGTGGCATGATCTTTACCTAACATTAGAAATATAGTGTATATATTTATCTGTATAGTCACTAAGAGCCTATATTTCACTGATGTCGAAACCGTTGACGGGATATATCTTAGAAAAGTGTAAAAACTTGGTCATGGGGTGCAGTAAATAAATTTGCACAAAATAGTTCAACTTATTTTATTTGAACAGAAAACAAAAACTATATAAGTAATTCTCAGCCCTAATGGAATAGGCTTATACTTTAGCAATGATAAAATAAGTTAAACTTATTTTGTGTAAAATTTATTGAAAGCATTTATTAGAATTTCCCTGTTACTGACTCCCCATCCCTGTCATGTCCACCCTCTGTTATCCCTTCCACCCACTCTCTTTCAAAAATCCCCCCCATTGTTGTCGTTGACTATTGTTTTGAACGACACGGAAATTGCCCCACTTGTCATTGAATGGTGCCAAATGTGGGGCCATTTCCTAGTTCACTAACGTTAGATCATAAATTTGGCTCTAAGCTGTTCAATGATCGCAATAATATAAAATACAAATGACATAACAAACAATATTAATAAAACTAATATTATGTTATTAATATTTTTTAGTATCTTATTAATTCAATTTTTATTTAGAATAGAAATATGCTCAGGAATTAGAGGTTTTCTAAACTAATCATCGAAACTAATCACCAAAGCACCATGGTACGTCAATAACAAAACTTTGCCTACGGACTTAAAAATACAACCGGCTGACGAACATACACGAACGTATTAAAAACGCTTTAAAGATAAACTACACTGACACCCAAGCCCATTGATACAATAAATGACCACGACTCTCATTCCTGAGAACACTTGGAGGAGACTAAAAAGAACGTGGATGAGGGATCTATTATCGTAGGAAATTAAATCAAGCCAGGGGAGGGGTACCGCTTTCTTCATTACTGTTTTTCTTCATGTCTCTTTCATTATATTTTATTTTATTGTCAGCCAATCTGCTTATTGTCAATTTTCGTATTTGATAGGTGTGGATACAAAAATAAATATAAAAAATAATGCAATTTAAAGGATAAAAAACTGTTGTAAAAACTAAAGTAGTGATAATTTTGCTTAAGGCATTGGGATAAGTTTTAACTAAAGAATCTTATTTACCTTGCGGTTATCTAAAAAATGAGCCCGGAAATGATATTCTCAGTTTTATGGAAGTTATAAGCAATGTATTTTCAAAACGAAAGATTCGTTTTTTCAACTTCGATGTTCACGATCTTATTTATATTGCATAATTATATTATATTATTTGAACCTATTCATGCTCTCATATTATAGTGGAGAATGGAGATAGTTGGGGGGTGCAAACAAAAAAACAACAAAAAATAAGTACAAGACTTATATTTAATGTGTGCCGACGTTTCGACTAACCTTGTAGGCCATCTTCTGGGCTATGAGAGAGATACAAACAGAACAAAAAAATATATAAAAAACGTTACAGTAACAAGAATATAGTAACATGTAATGTAGAAAATTAAAATAGTGACAGATATTATAATTAAAGATAACGAATATAAAATACAGAATAAACGCACAGAAAGGATAATAATGTAAACATAATATAAAGGGAAAGAAAAATGAGAAGGTAAACAGAAAGATACAAAATGAAAAGATTAAAATATAAAAAGGTGAGATATAAAGGATTTAGAAAAAACTTGTTTAATTACAGATATAAAATGTATGATAATAGACTCCTAGAGGTTACATAAGTAAAATGTATGAAAAATAATACAAAATATGATGTCAAAGAATAATTAGGAAAAGAATAATTAAATACAAGGTAGGTCGAAACGTCGGAACACATTAAATATAAGTCTAGTACTTATTTGGCGTTGTTTTTTTTTACTACACCCCCCAACTATCTCCATTCTCCATTTTATCATCCAGTCAACTATTTTCCTCTCATATCATATTATAGGATGGCCCATTTTTCATTTGTGATATGTGAAACCTGTGATTATACTATGAAAATCTAAAAAATCTATGATTAGTATTCAGAGGAGTTATATTTAGGATGATATATGCAGTCGGTTAAGGTTGAAATAAGGGATCAAGAAATGCAATTCTGTTACATCTGATTCACGAGGGATGAAAAAACTATTATAACAAAAAAAAAGTTAATAAATTTGTAACAATATAATAAAGGCACGTGCTGTGAATGATAATGGATGGGGAGGTCAGAGAAATAAGTGAGCCGTCACGTAGAGCTGTCAGGCTTCGTAGGGATCTATGATAGGACCACCGCCCTTCCGACTCTGCGTTGTCCATAATCAGTATCCTATTTAGGGAGGATATTCTTCTCATCTCTGCCTTGTTCGCTGTAAAAATTATATTTAACAGATTTCTTAGAGTTGTTTCGTTGGCTGCTGAGGTCTCTCTTATCAGTCACGGGTACTTGTTCCGCAGGTTGGTAGAAGGAAAATTAAAGTCTTCTCGAGTGAAGTCATTTCTACGTCACGATGTTATCTGTATTTGTGATCTATAAAATTGGAATGGTTTGAAAAACATTGCCTTGAAAATATACCTCAATAAAAAAAGTAACAGAGATAGTTGGGGGGTGCAGTCAAAAAGTTTTGACTGCACCCCCAACTATCTCCTTTACATTAGATCATCCAGTCAACTATTTTCATCTCATTCAAAAAAAGTAACAGTTCATTTGAGAATCACACTAACGTATCCAATAATAGGCAATTCAAGACGAGGAATAAGTAACTTAGCACGATCTATATAAGATTCAAAGTATTGTCTTTTCTAGCGGTTTGCTTGGAAGCCATTGATTTGGGAAAGTGCTATTAAAGAATATTTAACAACCCTTATATTACCCATTCTTATTAACTAATACCAAAGATGATAGAAAACCACTCGAGTTGGTAATTTGAAGAATATTTTGCTAAATTGTGTAGACATTGATGCGTAGCCTAGGCTGTAATCCAAACACTGTGTCTAGTTCAGCTGGGTTCGGTTCAGGACTAAGAAACTGCTGGCCATTATAATTCTTTTTCTGTAAACCATTCTATCGCCGTATTTATTAGGATACTCCCTTCCTAAGTAACGACCGAACACGAATAGCATTCCCTTTCGCATTCACCCGGCCTATGCTCGTATTTGGTACACTGCCAACAGAGTGCTTTATCTGCTGCCTTCTTGAATACCATCCTGGCATTATCTAATGGTATTTTATGTCATCGTAATGATCGAGTCGATAATGTAGGGTAGTAATGTAACTTCAATAAGGTCGTTGATGGTGGGGTGGAAAACCCCCATGGCATTCAGGTATGGATGGTATTTACGGTGGACATTTTGAATAGATCAGGTGAATTATCTAACCCGGAAGTGAACCTGATTCTTGTCATGTGCCTTCACTGCCTACTCTCCTCAATCCTCGATGGCCAGATGTTGCACAGAAGCTTCGGCCATAAAATTTAGGTGGCCCGAAAGCTCACGACGTCGAAGCGCATGTAACTCGAAACAGAACCTGGGGTCAGAGTCGTGAGCGGCTCGTTAATTAGAACTGCATGTTATCCGATGTTGAGTGTGTCCACGAGTTCAATTTGTTCTCCCAACTACTGTTTAATATAATTCAGTTGAGTGGGGGAGGGGTCTTTAGTGGCCACTGGGGGGTAATGAAAAAACTTCTGTAACCTCAATTAGAAAGTTCCTGATTTAGAGCCGCAGCTGGTCTAAAGTGGAAGTTAAGCTTTGTGGAAGATTACTTTTGTTATTTACCTCTTCTCTGCCAGTTTTGTTTCCAAGTGCTCTCATAAGCTGACTGTAACATCCATCGAATAGGACCATCGATTAGGTAACATCCATCCATATAGGATTTAGGACACTCCTCGGGCTAACCAAGCATCTATAAAGTGGGTACCCAAAATAAGGGTGAAAATCGGGCGGTTGAGTGTGATCTAGGACAAATCACCTCCCTGGACAACCTTTGTCCTTGAAACAGAATTGAAACTACCATTTCCTGAAGCCCAGGCCCGTTCACAGGTTGTAGTAGTACAGGAAAATAGAAAAAAATCCATCGTTGAGTTTTGGAAATTCGTTCTCTGCTTATATATATTTAATGACATAAAAGTACTCATGTTGGCAATTTTCAGAATTCTTTGATAAACTGTATAGACATTGATGCTTTGCCTATGTTGTAATCCAAACGAATATTGTCAAGTTTAAGTAGAATCGATCCACATTACACCATCATATGTATTGTATTATCAATTATTATTATATCATTTATTATATGAAGTGTATTCTTCCACCAAAGTGTTTAAATGTTTATGGATTAAATCAGAAATACAAAATAAACGAACAATGTTAATACTTTTGACATTATTAACGTTCCTTGTATAATATACAATATTGTCCACCTTTCAATTTTTTTAAAAATCTTTTATGTTATGTTGGATTTTTCCTTTTCTTTAAATACCCCTTTTGTACGATTAATTTTTAAATATTTCTTCGTAAGAAAAGATTAAATTAAATGTATTTCTCAAAACGGAAGTAAGATAAATCAAAACAATTGTATATGATAAATATAATATCTCTGAAAATTCAATGAGCATTTAGAATAGGTAAAAAGTAATGTGGCTACTTTGAAAGAAGTATTTGAGTTTAAGATGATTTTTTATAATATTTTACGTATGGGTGATTATATTCTGTTACTTTTTTAATTATTTTTTTGAAATTCTATAATTAAACTTTTTTAGTTTTTAATGCATTTTATTTCTGTGTAATATTGTAAAAATAAAAATCCAAGAGGATTTTTCTACAACTTAAAAATTCGAGAATGATGAACATATTTCAAATTCTCCATGTACTGACTCATTCACCAAGTTACTGACAAAAAATAATTTCTATTTTTTTTAAGGTATACATTCTTTAGAAAATTATTAAATTTATTTACTTATGGAACATTAACATTTATGGATTAATGAGTTCAGATCATTTGTTTCAACAAAAAAAATAATGAATTCATTGGTAAATTCTAGAAACGGATAGGAACAAAGTACTGACATTTAAGTGAAAAGTTTTCCCTGGACTGCATGTTATACGAAAAAAGTGATGAAATATGTTCATGAGGATCGTATTGTTACAAAAATTGTATACATATATAGATTTTTCGTGGATGACCCATAAGTGTAACCAGTACAGGTCATTAATAAACACTCTTGGAATGGAATCAGCCTAATACTATTTTCATCACTTATAATTTCATATACTAATCAATAACATTTTACTCTAATATATTTAATTAATTTCAAATTATTAACAACAATTAATTGAGATATAGAGATGTATTAGTGATACAGACAGCATCTGTTGAGCAATGCTTCCTCTCCATTCTCCAAGTCCATTTCTTATCGATAGGTGAAGATCGGTATCAGCCTATAGTTGCTCCTTAATGACCTTAAGTAGATTAGGTTACCCTTTCTCGGTGCATCCTTAGTGAGCTCACATTCGTGACTCGACTTAAAACTACCGTGTGATCAACGTGGAGACTAATGACTTTTCATAAGCTTAAAGACTAGAGTGCTTGGAGTAATCATGCAGCGTAGGCTGGCGAGTTAACTGAAGTAAGGCTGAATAAGCAACGGGGTTAAATATGTTGTAAATTACATTTTCTCGCCAAATGAAGCTGTATTTTTAGTAATGAACTTATTATTTCTTAAATGAACGAAGTGAAGGAGGTAAAGTTGTTGGTGAAAAATAAATGAAGAATACATTAGCATTAGATCATTTTTAAAGGATTTTCAATGTTACAAATATTATAATTAGCTTTTCCTAAAAATATAATATTAAATTCATGATTAAGATACATAGTTTTATGTGAACCTAATATTATAAAAAAAACCTAAATTATAATTATAAACATAATATAATATAATTTAATTATATTATATTATGTATTTACATTATAAATTATAAAAATATTAAATAATGGATTATATTTTTAATTGATTAATAATAATTACTTTCCTTTGATACACTGTCCAACTTGATCCAACCTGCTTTGGTGTTTCTTCATCCTAAAACCTTTCCAGATTTTTCATTCGGATTCCGAATTCACTTCCTTCTAAAATGTGGGACTCTGTAAAGTACAGTTTTTTCAAATCTTTAATAAATAATTTAATGCAATAATTATAATAACAATAATAATAAGGCTTAGCGAACCCGAAGTCTCGATGCCAATATCACCAATCTCCGCTTACAAACCTCTGTCCACAGACCACCTACCTAACCCAAATCCGCTAGATCATGCTCAACGCAATCCTCTCACCTGCGCTTCGGTCTATCCCTCAGACGCTTTCCATTCGGCACAGCGCTTATTAACATCTTAGCAATTCATTCGTTTCTAAGCCCAGCAACTTCGCAGGCCCATCTTAATCTTCGCGACGATCACTTGAATAATACTTAGCGGATGCATTCTTCGCAATGCCGCATTGTGTAAACTCCTAAATTCATTCCATTGGTCTCATCCTTTTTTTGGACCGAATATTCTACGTAACACCTTATTATTTTGGTGCAATGAAATTTTTAATGAATACGTTATAATGAATCTATATGTTTTAATCAATTAGTATATGTACGTTTCATTAATTATATCATTGCGCTTTGGAAATTGCTAAGGAAAATGTTTATTACATTATGCAGTATTAGTTAATTAGGTGAAATTAATCGTTCCAATGTTAGTTGAGTGTCCAAGAAACAAGTAAACAACAAATATTCAATTTCTAAATTAGTTCGAAATTTCCATGGATGGAAAATCTCGGGTTTGCAACTCGGTAGGTTGCCTTAGGATTTTAAGGGAATAAAAAATCTTAGTTATACGCCCTTCGGAAGGTACGTAAAATGGGATATCGAGCCTCTACGGTGTCAGACAGTCTTTAATGCTATTAAAGATGCCTATCTTACGTATATCTGGATAGACAAAATTCAGAACTCCCACTGTTGGATTGTCCAATGAATAAACAAAATATCCATGATGAATTTTTCAGTTACTGCCTTTATAGAACCTTATCGGTTTTATAATGTTATTTTATAGTTCCGTATTTATAAATTAATTTTTACTCCTCAGTGTCAAAAGATCGGGACACTTGTGGCGAAGGTAGCGATACAATCGACAGAGGGGAGAGGAAGGAGCAGCGCGGTTGCCATGACAACACCCCACCTCTCAGGTGACTGGCCTCCACCGAGCTCTCTATACTCTCTCTCTCTCTCTCTCTCTCTTCATCTCAATGAGCAAGCATATCACCAATGAAATATATCCTACAAGATCATCACATTGGTTTCATTATGACTGCCCCCGAATAAGAATGATTTAGAAATGCTGAAAAAGTCGCTAACATCTCGGATTTGGAAATTACTTTGGATAAAATCGAAAGATTATATAGAAAAACAGTGATTCGAATTCCAAGATTTTAACCCGAACAGATCTTGTTGATACTTGAATGCAGTACCACATATAAAAGCAGATATACAATGCATTAAAATTTAAACAACAAAAAGGTCCTATAAAGTGACAATTGATTTTTATCACCTTGTTTTAAAATTATATGATTAGTTAAAAAAAAAATTTGTTTATAATTAACAATAACAGCTGTAGCTAAAATAGGCTGTTGGATTGAATGTGCTGTTCAAAATACAATTTTAAAGAACTTGGTCCATTTTGAAAGAATACACGTTATGTAAGTACCAATATACTCAATCACCCTATATTTAACCTTTTCTTTCTAATTTAGCCCTAGTTCCATCAGTAACATAAAAATGAATCCTTGGATACACCATATATAATAGTCTAATACAGATCCTGGCGTATGCAGATGGTGTGGTATTATTTGCAAGAACCATCACTGCATTGGCCGGAGCCTTAGGAAAATTCGAAAATAGCAGCAAGAGAAATGGGCTTCAGTCAGATCTAACAAAAGACTAAATACCTGGTGACACCAAGAAATGAAAGGATGCAGGCGAAGGTAGTGGCAATCGGCAATTATACAATCCCTAGTTGCAAAGAATTCGAATATTTAGGAGGCATTATCAGAAATTATAACATTATTAGGAGCTGTGCATCCAAGAATGCCCTCCATCAAACCCTTAGGTCGGAGTGCATATCCAGGAAAGCAAAAATAAATGCATACAAGACAGTTATCAGGCCTACTGACCTACGGGAGTGAGACATGGGCTCTCACACATTAAGCAGAGAACGAGATCAGCAGATATGAACGAAAGATATCAAGAAAGATGTTTGGTCGAATACAGGATAATGGACAATGGTGGACAAGGAAAAATATATAACTCCAAAACATCTATCAGGAACCCGTCATTGTCGATATAATAAAACAAGGAAGGCTGAGATGGCTTGGGCATGGGGAAAGGATAGAGCCAAGCAGACACATCAATAAAATGCTCTAAGGAAGAACAGGAGAAAAGCGGAAACGAGGAAGACCATGTCTACGGTGGATCGATAGCTTAGAGCAAGATTTGAAAAGCATGGGATAGAGCAGGTGAAGAGAGAAGGCGATGGACCGAGAGGTGTGGAGGGGCTCGTCAGGAAGGCCTAGGGCCCTGCAAGGGCTAGTGAGCCGAGCAGTTAGTTAGTTATTCACGTTGTAATTTCAAATACCGGGCTTAAAGGAAGATTTCTTATCCGATTTCTGTCGATATCTAAAAAATATTAAATTTTAAGTTTATCATATATTTTTATCATGTCATCGTATATATATACTTCATGTATATGAACACTGCATGGTTTTAAATATAATTTTACAATTAAAAACATGCATTGTTATAAAAGAAATTGATCGATTTCCTGGACAGATCAGTCCCCTCCATGTCAGCTAACAAAATGAAGAATGAGTCATGACGGGTCTTGGCCCTAGGGCATTCAGACCCACGTTCTTTCTCAGGCTCAACAAATTTCAGGATCAATCTAAGCATGTCTCGGTAAACGTTCTTATTAAACTTAGGTTTAGGAAAATATTTGTTTCCAACGATTTATTAAGAGATCGGATCTACAAAAAATATTAGTATAGGGGCTAATAAAAAAACCTTCTAGGGAGCATTCATAAGGGGAAAGGCCAGTTTCAAGATCCAAAGTTTCAAGAAGTCAAGTAGGCTCAAACCGATTAGAAAAACTGTGGTTAGGGTTAAAGTTGTATGCACTCATTTCTTACTATGTTGTACTATGAGTGCGTTGATTGTTTTTCGTTTTTTTAACGTCAATTAAAGCTCTCATGGCTAATCGAACGATGCTACAGCGGGATCTCTAAATGTTGCCTATCCAGGTATATTCAAGACAGGGAACTTGAACGAGTACCTGACACCGCAAGGCTTGTGACCTTCATTTTACGTCTCTTCCGAACTAAAATCCGGATTAATAATGGGAGTAACACCCTCTATAAAGTTCTAAGGCTAGCTGCTGGGTATAGTAGGTTATTATGCTAACTACTACACCAAAGGTGACTTTAACTCATGTCTTACTTTACGAAATTCCAGTATGTTTTGAGTAAAATCAACTTATTTCACTTAGTGTGGAAGGAAAACCTATGGTCTACTTTTGTCACAATATGAAAACGTATGTCTTTATACTGAAAACACACAGTAGTTAAGTTCAGTATTTATTTTGAATTTTTTTTTTAATTAGAAGATTTTTAAACAAATATTTATTTTATTTATATTAGTAAGCATTGATTCCGTTCAAAATCACCTTTAACTTATGTTTGATATTGTTCCTATTTTCCGAATACCCCCAACGAAGTTTTAACATTACTCAACGATATTATAAAACCCTAATGGTGTGAGACATAAATTTCTTTTAACTAAGTTAAACCCATTAAGAAAAAAATTAAGTAGCCTGGTGGTCCACTTTACTTCGGAAATTACTCTCGCTGGTCAAGAGCCAGAGACAAATTGTAGCTAGTAGGAGCTAAGATGTGTCCTGTCCGAACAAGTTGAAAGAGATAAATTGGAACTGAAAGTGAGTTCATTAGAAACTCGGTACAAGCTCTTAATATATTGATCATCAGCTTAGACAGTACGGCAGGTGAATGCCGCCTCACTATCAAATCGCTTAGTTGATACATTCATTTGAAACATTCCTAGCTAAACGTTCTTGCAGTTATTACTGCCTTAGCATTGAAAAGGAATTCTGAACTAAAATGTGGGTCGATGCTGATTGTTATGTAATTTAGTTTTACAGCTACCTACACTTAAAGAAGTCACACAGGACGCATATAAAGTACAAAAACCTCTACCACTACAACCCATGAAGCTCTTGGGTTCAATACATGATAGGCACTGTACTCTTTCTGCGACAACGGTTGTGCAGAAAGTTTACTTTCCTAGTAGACGCTCAGACAAATCACTTTTTTTTTCTAATTAAGGGTACCCACTTTATAGTGATTAGATGATCATCAGAAGAGAGTCTGTACATCCAACAGGGCCCATCCACTGAGGCTATTAACAGATTAAATATTTTATCTGACACAACCTGATTTCAATCTAGAATCCTCAGTATAGCGAATCAGCACTCTACACACTGAGCTACCACGAGTTGCTATTACTGACTGCAGGTAGATTAAAGAACCGATTTACTGTTTTATGTAACATCATCGATAGATCGAAATGTTTGTTGGAACGTTCATTTCTTGATGAAATAAATTGTCCAACAAACATTTGATAGTATACACATTTTCCATTATTACATTATTTGTTTCATACTAAAACTTACGATTATTTTAAATTAAGATGTAGTAAATTAGGGGATTCACTTCTTATGTTCCCTTGCTTGAAGCATTTATAAATGCCTCATTTTTAAATGAAAGGAATTATGAATAGACAAAAATGTGGAAATTGAATGGATTGGTGAATGAAAAAAAAATAGATGTCACAAAGAAGACTTGGTGAGGAAATAGCGTTGCTCTTCTCACATTCGTATTGATTTTCCATTAACGGGTGTAATATGGCCGTACAGAAGCCCACACTGTCTGTTCTCGAATTTCATTAGTGTATATATTTCAGAAACGGGAAAATACACAAAATAATAACTTTGTTTATTCATCATTATTAAATGTACAATATATTATCCTGTGTTTATCCGCTAATATTCCTTTCCGAAGAGAATCGAGGAACATGCCTGATAGCAGTAGTTATTTGCACATTTACATGTTATTTTAAATTATTATTTTATAATTACCCTTGATATACGATTGGTTTCGGTGGAACGACTTTTTACACATGAATAATAATCGATTAAAATATATATCATTATTTTCTGTACCATCACAAATTCATAATTATTAGTGAAATTATACTGGCATACTTCCTGCTAACAGATTTGTTTCCTAGTCTTTTTAATTTCATTCCGGGTTTTCTGAATTGTTGTAATGTTTTCTTAAATAAACTACACTAGCATTCATTAAAATCATAAAAACTACTTACAGTAAAAAAAAAAAGTTTTGATGATGCAGCAGTTTGTTAGAAAATATCAACACCAAACATTTGAAATAATAATTATTATCATCCAATACAACATAAATGCAAAATGCTGTATTTAATTAGTATTATCCATTCCCTCTATTACTGTCTTTCCTAGGACAAAGGATTTTATAAAATCAAAAGATTTTTGTTCAAAATATTTTTATCAAAATAGTTTTATCAAATTTTCAGTTCCAAAACTGAAAAAATTCAGGATTCTTTGATGAAATAAAGTCTGAAGAGTTTGTTTGAGAATCATTTTACATAAAAAATGTTACGCTTAAGAAAGGTGTTGGAGATAATGTGTGAATTAATAAAAAACTTAATGTATCAAAAGTAAAACTAATTATATGAGGCAAAATTCAATCAATAATGTAACATCGGCTTCGCTAATATCGATTCTCTACTATGGCACTATCGACTTAGGTCATGTTCGAATATAGTTGCCCTAGGTCAGTGTTGCCAACTGAGATGCCCCCCTTCCCAATCTAATAAAGATCAGCCAGTGTAGCCTCCCTCCAATATATCTGAGCCTGGCGCTAATTCGGTTTCCCTTCAGTGGGTCTTCACGTCTCGAGGGTCTTTGGGTGTTGGAAGAGTGAGTGAGTCACCGGTCCACAACACTGATGAAGGACGTTCTGTGAACGAGGGTGCTATTCATGTTTTTGGCATGTATTGATCGCCTTGTCGCGTCTGTCCGTTCCAGATTCAGTTTTGGAAATACTTTTACTCATTTAACGTATCTTCATCTGTAGGTAAAACTATTCTGAAATCTTATCTGTTATAATTATTTACAAGAAAAGGTTCGAAGGGCACATCATCAGAATGCCCGATGATCGCCTGACAAAAAGAAAAATGGAATTTTATAAAATCTAAGGCAAAATGATTTATATGGTTCGAGGAATGTGATAAAGATTTTAAAGAAATTGATATACCGGAGGACAAAATCATGAACAGGAGTTGATATCGACGAATGGTAAAAAGCTGCAAAGGTTTTCAGTTGGGAGAGGATCTCAAATGGCGAAGAGGATCTCTGTCGGAAGAATGGGAGAATATACTGAGAAAATAGCTCAAGAACTGGATCTAGACGCTGAAAATAATATAGATTATCAATTCGCAGTCCATAACGGTTCAATACAAATGCGAAAAAGGGTTTTTATTGATAAACATGAGAATTGGACTGTTCCTTTTGAGGTTAAATGACATAAGGAGATGCAGGTTTAAATTTAGAATTTTGTGTTTAATAATTGAAAGCAATTGAATACAATGTTTAATAATAAGACATCATTTAAATTATTTTTTATTTCTTCAAGTTCATCACAATTGATTATTGTCGCTCTCCTCAAAATGGAAATAATAATTTAAAAATTAAAAAAAAATATGAAAAATTATAAATATGATTATTATTATTTTCAATTATTTTTTAAGTGATATTACTGATGAAACGCATCAGATTCATCTTTAAAGAGACGAGATTTATGATTTATTTTTTAAATTTATTAACATTATTTTTTCAAAATGATATGCTCCATAAAAACACAAAATTAATGTGCATTTTAAAATGTCAAAATTACAAGTTACGGGGATCATAATACTTTAATGTTCATTTGAAAAAATACATGTTTCGATTCCGCTAAATATGGTAAAACGGTAGAACGTTGAAAAATATGGTATATTAATTTTTTTTAAAACAGGTTTAATGTGAACTAATTATGATATAAAAACAACCTATGCTTTGCATAAATATCTCTTTAAAAATAAATCATGCAGATATTAGTCCTAAATAAACGAGACCATATTAAAAATTAGTGTAAATCATCAATACTTATCATGTCGTGGGGCTATTTAGTCGCTAATTCATTTTAAAACAAAAAAATTTAAAACATGCAACTTCGATATTTTTTAACGTTTGCACTAAGTAAATATTTGGACTCCGAGCGCTGGGAGAATTGTCAGCTCGAATATAATTACTTAAGCTTGAAAGAATTCACTTATGCAGCAGGTATAAATATATAAATGATAATTTACTAATTAAATATTGCAATATGAATGTACATCCTTATTCTTGCTGTTGGCTAACTTCGATTTATTAATCATCTTTGCCTTGAAACTTGAATGAATACTTTTTATCTCATGATTTGAATAGTTTAAATAGAGATGCTAATAGGTTTCCTGCTTGTGTATTTATTTCAATGTTAAATAAGTTAATAGCAATGTTATTTTTTAATTAATTTTACAATGTGAGCAAACGTAATGGTTTTAACATTTGGCACTTAGCGAACAGTGATATTTTTACGCAGTACGCCTTTAAAATTCCATTATGAAAAAATAATCATTAAAATTATTTATAAAATAATTTTAAAAAATCCAAATTGACTTATGCCACTTTCAGAAATAAAAGTTTGCTAATTAAATTATTTTCAATTAAATATCTTTAATAGAAAGTGATACTGGATCTGTACTTTCATTTTATCTTATTACTTTATCCGATATAAATATTATTTGATACAAGTGAATTTAATTAATTAACAATCTTGTTATTGTAAGTTATACTTATATTATATAAGCATATTATGGAATAAAATAATTCCTTAAATAATGATAAACTATTTATTATTAGAAACTTTATCACCATTCAAGGAATAGGTTTTTTACGGTTTACTAATTATTAAAGATAGCATTTTATATTTAGATACATCCATGACGTTGAACTAATGGACCGGAACTTCATAGAGATATAAATAATTTTTAGTTAATTTAATATTACTAATTTTGCTATGTTTTTAGATAGACTACTATTCTTAGTTTTTTTTTTGTTTAGGTGATATGGCAGAACTGTCATTTTTTACATTTTTTTTTTATTTGTTCTACTTTTACTACAGTATTCATTCTCAAAATCTGTTTTGTTTTTTTTATGAGAAAAATTAAATTTAAATGGAATTTTGGTATCATGTTTGCGGCAGGCATTTAACTCAGGACAGCATACAATAAAAAAGGATAGAAGTTTATAATTTTTCTTTTATATTACTTATTGAGTTTGTACAATAAATAATTAAAATTATAAATAAAATAAACTCTGTTCCAATTGATTATCTTTTAAAAGTTAAATAAAGTTTTTTGGTTCTTTCTATTCATCTTCATAAATTTCATTTTTTTTTTTTTGTCATAAGCATCACATATACTTTTATGACTTTAAAAACTGTTTAAAAAAGAACATTTTCTTTTTTTTCTCTCTTTGATTAGAGAAGCGTTTATCGAATTGGGATTTTTATATTCAGTAATTTGTTCATATATTAAACCGTGAAAGTAGTTAAATAAAAATGGGTGGAAACTCTCTAGTATTTGAATTAGTTGATGGAAATGTGTGCAGGTATCAAGTATCATTAGTAACTTCAAAGAACAGAATCGTGGAAGATCCATTAATTATGGCAGATTCCTTACAGCTTAGGCTCACCTCCGGTCAAGATGGCGCCTGCCACAGTCGGTCTCACCTTTTCCGTTCTCTCTTCAGCTTTTATGGCGAAGCCACCCGTACTTTAATGTCTAATATAATATTAGCGCTAATCTATTGTACAAATATTATAGCTTTGAAAGTGTGCTGAGAGAAAGGGTCGTAAAACCGTACGCTCTCTAATGTTTCTTTAGTCGAGTTAAGGCCAACCTCTTAGTGCTAATCTATTTTATCATTACTATTTATATTACACCGAAAATTAAGATTGGTAACAGGCTCGTATCTGCTTCGCGAAGGTTGGTTTAAAACCTGGCTCGTACACGTACAACTTATTATATTAATTATTATATTGCTTACTAAATTAATACGTATTAACTTATTATATTAATATATTTTAGCTTAATATATATTTTAAAAATTATCTTTAATTATACCTAAGACATGCTAACATTTGCTTGTGATTGAAATTTGGACGGTTTAATAATTGAAATTCGTTCAATATTACGACCGTCATATTTCGGTATGTAGCAACATATGGGATATTAATATCATGATGGATGAGTTTGTTAGTGACATAATGAGGAGCATTGAGGATGTTACGAAGGATTTTGGATTGTAAGGATTGGATGCGAGATGAATTGAATGATTTAGCAGAGCCCCAAATCTCAACTCCGTATGTCCGAATAGGTCTGATAGCTGTCATGTAAATGAGTCTTTTGTAATTAATTGGGGGAACGTTTGTCCAGTAAATGTTGAAGTAGGCGAAAACGTCGAGCTGTTTCTTGTCTTTTCAGTCTTGTATGAACTCTACCTTACGATGGAATTTCATCAGGCGTGCGTCCCAATACTCCTAGTTACGAAATACTTTATATTCGACAACTTTTTTTGTATATAGTTGTGTGACTGAAGATATTTTTATAATTTTTTAATATTCCTATCTCTAAAATTATAAACACAAATATATAAAAAATATATGAATGAAACGTTACTACAGTGAACCTTCTTCTTTCTATTTCTAAAAACACCCAAATTCATATGTAAATAGATTAATAAAATGTTATCATAATAAGTGTTTGTGTACAATCAAATGGTTTAAATATTATTATGAAGTTTAAAAGAAGTATTCGGAAGAAATAGTTTGCAATTGTTCTGTTTAAACTAAAACTAAGTATTAAGTAGCTGGATAGCTTACGATACAAGGGGAACGGTGTGGTTCAGTGGTACAGCGCTGAGTTGCCGTGCGATGGTCCTGGGTCCAAATCCTATTCGCTGGCAGATTTTTATTTGATCTATTAGCGCAGATGGATACTATAGGATCTGGGACCTCCTTGGGCTCACCCGGCCTCTATAAAGTGAGTAATGAAAATGAGGAGGGGTCTGGTGGTTAAGCATAATCAAGGACAAATCACCTCTCAGCACAACCGTTGTCCGAGAAACAGTTCAGTCTCTACCACGTTCTAAACCCAAATCACTTCGTGTGATGTAGTGGTACTTATTTTTTTTACGATACAAGGTTAGCTTCAGATCCTTGATATTAAATATCAATTTTCTCTTGATACCTGCTACCAAAATAACACTGGCATTCGCCTTGAAACTACCCACATAGCCATAACCAGCTCTTGTGAAATCTAGACCACTGTGTAATACAAATTTTATGTTACATTTAGTTTTATTGCCTTGTCCGACCGAAAAAGCATAATGTGTTGGTTGTGTTTAGTATTGTAATTGGTCCCTATCAGTATTCTAGTCGCTTTTGCCCTCTTGAACGACTTTTTGGAAAAATTACAACATAAACTTTACCCTGCAATTTAAAAATTAGTTTTGCCTTCTAAATTACATGTCATTAAGTCATGAGGACGCTGTAAAAACAAAAATTACAACATCCAGACAGACTATTAATATTCATAATTGATTTATGTCAATTTCCTCAAGGTTCGTTTGAAGCTTATTCATCAGTCGGTAATGCAACTGTAATTTCCAAGAAGCTAAAAATAGCAGATCGTTGGATTTTTTTTTTTAGGACAAAGAGTCATTGTTTATTTGAAACAATGTGAATATTGCTCATTAAAATATACATATAATCATTTTCAATATTACAAACGTGTATTTTGGAAAAATATGAAACCTAATTACTGTTTTTAAATTTAATCATTATTTGCAGAAAGATCATTGCAGTATTTTTACGATTACATATCTAATAGAGGAAAAATACTGATTTGATAATTTTATTTTGCTGCAAGCAGAAACACCAGAATTGAGAATAAATAATAAGTTGTAATTTTTATTCTATTTAGTCCAAGGTGACAATAAAAGGTTTTAATTGAAAAATATAACATATTCATTGATCCATCAGAATTATAGCTTATTTATTCTTAAATACATATTACCATTGTATTTTATTTAAACTTACATATTGATTCCCATTTTCTACAAAGTGATTGTTTGTTTTAGTCATCTGGATAGAAAATAACAAATACTGATCATATATTTGCCATAGATTCACATTCAGGGCTAAATATACAATATACATAAAAATTTAAATAATACATAGTAAAGAATGAAAAAATGTTTAGTTATCTAGGGATAATGGTGATAAAAAAAAATTATAATAAAAATGGGGAACCCTTTTATAATTATTATTATTTTTTTAATGTTCTTTAGGTAAATTTAAAAAACAGAGGGTAAGTTATAGAGAATAATCAAGTAAGTAATAAATAAAAACAGGAAGTAATATAGCAATAAAGAATATTATTACATAAAGGCCTTGTTTAAGATAAATTTTGGAAAATTTATAATAGAAGGAATTGAATTATATAACAATGAGGTACTATATACAAACCAAAAGATTAACATTCGAAAATCAAATAATTAGGAATTATTCTCACCTTTTCATACAAAATGGTAATATTAAATATTATATAAAATATTAAGAAAATGGAATTACAAAGAAATAGCGAAACCATTATAAACATTTTAGCTTATAGTATATATATATATATATATATATATATATATATATATATATATATATATATATATATATATATATATGTATATATATGTATATATGTGTATATGTATATATATATGTATATATGTGTATATGTATATATAAAAATATATATATATATATATATATCCTACTAATATTATAAATGCGAAAGTTTGTATGTTTGTCTCTCTTTCAGGCAAAAACTACTGAACGGAGTTGGATGAAACTTTACAGTAATATAGGTTATACATCAGAATAACACATAGGCTACAGAAAGGGCAGACTTATGGGGGGAGGCGCATGGGTGCACATGCCCCCTACAGTTTTTTAAGTACTGTGGAGAATCCATTATAGTACATAATTAAAGGCAAATCAGCAACTCAGCATCTTGAAATTTGTCGATAGGTTCTTTGTATAGAAGGTTGTACAGAATCCGTCACTTTTGAAGTTAGACATCTGAAATTTTGGATGTACGAGTAACTTATATTTTAAAACAATAGTTTAATTATTTATTAAAAATGATCTTTCACGAAACTTTATTCGGCAGACCAAATTCCACGCCAGCGAAGCCGCGGGCATAAGCTTGTATATATATATATATATATATATATATATATATATATATATATATATATATATATATATATATATATATATATAAATACAAGTCAAATACAAGTACAGAATTGATATTTTAAGTTGTGATAACTGTATTTTCTTTTCCTTAAAACGGCCCTAACAATTACAATATATTTATATTTTTTATAATGTTCTGATTTAAAACGTTTCAAGAGGACAAAGTCTGTCGTGTCTGTGTATATAAAGTATTATATATATTTGTAGTATTTATATATAAAAAATCATATTTTTTATATATCTGATTTATTTGTTTATAAAAAATCACATTGGTTAAATTTTCTCTTCACCATTATATAAAAGATGGGAGTTAAAACATTTTTAATTTGAAAATTTTACTACATTCTAGAGAAGAATACGCGACATATTGTAGAAAAAGTTGCTCCACTGCTACAACTCACATGAATTACTTCCATTCCAGTGAGCTCGGGGTCGGAGTATAATTAAGCAGGGCTGCCACCCTTCATAAAAATAAATCAATAGCCATGCACCCTCCTAACCCAGACGACGTCTTAGCTAAGTTTGCGCACGTTATGTGTTAGTGTGCTGCAGTATACTGCATTGCGCTTAGGAAGCAATCTGTCTTGAAGGTCGTTTTTTACTATCTTCTTTGGCATTTCTTGGCATAACTGAAGAAGAGAAAGTGGATAGTGGGGAGAAGCAAGAAAACATACATTTTCTTACATTCTTTTGATATCCCTTTTAAAATGACACTTCGAGATTTGAGAAAAACATGAAATATCCTAAAATGGACATTATTAATTGATTGAAGAAATAATATTTTTTACTGATATTAAAGTTCTATTTCAGCTTATTTACCGAATAAATCAATAAGTATTTGTAGTTTATAGTATCAAGTAATATGGAGTTTATCATGTGTGTGTAAATTCTAAAAGATAGATTTTGTATTGAATAAAAAATAGAATTCTGCACTTATTAATATTATCAATATTAATACTGTATTTTCTATAAAAAAAATTCTGGATTTTTATAATTTTACAATTTTTATTTCTTACTGTATTTCTTATCATTTTCTACATTTTTTACCCATATCATTTTTTAGATTTCCCATTTTAATATTCAGTTTTATTTTTTATCTTTATCACCTTATTCTTTAATTTTAACACCTTCTGTTTTATTCTTATTTTATTCTTTATTATGTATTTTACTACCTTCCTGGCACTTCGTTGTTTATACTATACACTCATACATTCTAACCTTTATATTTACTTTGCTGTCCAACATTTATCATTTTTATTTTCAATTACCTGTATTCACCATACTTTTGTTTATTCATATTTACTATGTTTTAATACATTTGTACCATTTTTATTCTTAATTGTCTTTATTTTGCATATAGCCCTGAAGAAGACCTACAAAGTAGGTCGAAACGTTGGCTACTTAATGAAGTTTTCTCCTATTATATGAGAAATTCTTTGACCTCTACCCGGACCAATTTCTTTCACATATATTATCAAGGTCAGCAATTATCATTCAGTAAGAATTCTGCACTGTTTCTTGGACAACGTTTGTGGAGGGAGGTTAGGGGTAGTTAGGTCGTTAGTTGTCATAGATCACTCTCATCTGCCGGATTTTTCACCCTTATTTTAGGTACCGTTTTTACAAAGGCTGGGTGAACCAAAGGAGGGTCCTAGATCCAATATAATCCTCCTCTGGTCGCTAAAAAAGTCAATAAAAGTCTGCCAGCGAGCGGGAATTGAACCCAGGACCTTCGGTATGGCAACTAAGCACTCAACCACTGAGCCACTCCTCTCCGATGTATATTACTAAAAGAGATTATTAAACCAACTTTACTAATTATTAATTAAGAATTAATAATAATAAACTAATCATATCTTTTTATAGTATCAATATGCTATGTCACACATTTACCATTATTTTATTCCAGTTTTATTTAGATTATTTTCATAAATATAGCAAACCATGTCTCTACTTATTATTTGACTGTACCTCATCGTTTTCATAAATTCAACTCCTATAGCTAATTTTCGTAGCATGGTTTCTTATACTAAGGACTATTTTAATTAATTAATTATTATTAAAGTTATTTTCATCGATTTTATCAATTTTCCCCTACCCATTTAATAAATTTACCAAAATTGCTTTGAATTAAATAATAATGTGCTGTCATGCTTGTCTAAAATTTTAATTATTAAATATAATAACAAACTACAGATTATTCCCCAACAACAGTTGCATCATCTGGTTAGAATATAGATAGAAATAAATATCATACTAAGCAATTAGTATAATCAAGTAATAATCAAGATACTAAATGATTCAACTAATTTGTTGTATCTTTTTTGGATTTTTTTTATTAACTCCAGAAGAAGATCGGCAATGTAGATATTTTCACTACTTTATTATTCACTCCGCAAATAATTGATATGGCTAACCATTAATTGAAGCGTTCAGAACAAAAAAAAAAATATAAATTCGACTTTTTCACATTTTTCGCTTGTTTAATTAAGCAAGGTTTATGATCCCAAAACTTCGTATTCAGAACAGGGCTAAACTGGCGAAAAATGTGAAAAAGTCAATTATTGAAATTGCGGGTACATCCCCTTTTGGCACTGAACGGCTCAATTAAATGTATTTTTTAATTGAAATTTTCACTATACTAAAAATATATTTGTCTTTAATTGAACTTTTCACTATACTAAAAATAGTGTAAAAATTCTCTTTAGTTAAAAAAAAAAAATGGTATGGTAATTTTGAAATCTTACTTAAGGAAGTACTTCCTGGAAGAAAGGTTGATAGAGGTAGTTTAGAATGGCAGATTATTCCTTCGTAGCCTATCATTGGCGGTGGATTGCTGCAATGATGGCATGGTCTCCTTTCCCGTTGTCTTGTCGTGGGACAGCCCGCAGACAATGGAACACACATAAAGAGTCGATTACCCTTAAATGTTATCATGTATGCCTTTATGTATTATGATAATCGCGAAAATTCAGTGTATTGAGATGATAGGTTTAAGGATTGATCTATTTTATACACCCGTGAAATTAATTTACTTATTATTCTTTTATTTTTTTATATCATTTTATGATAAAAATCATTGAGTGATTGAAAAAGGCTTTTGTTTATATAGAAGCATTTGCAGGTATTTTTTGTAAATTTGTATTTATACTGTAAATAAAATCACGGAGGTTGTGAAAAAAAATAATAAAAAATTTATTTTATTAATTAATTTACATATTTATTATTTTTTTTTCTATCCTTTATGTTGCACCTGCTTAGCATTGCATCCAGCCAATTTGATCTCTTGACATTTTGGCCGATAGTTATTTTTTTTTTATTGTTGACGAAATAGGGTATTATTAGTTCATTTTAAAAAGACGATGTAAACTGGACTAAAACTTCAGAAGATTTCATACTAAAGGAAAACCATTATCCAGTCATATTTTTTTTTTTTGTTTATTTCATAATTAATAAAACGTTTCGACACTAGTTGTCATTTTCAATTATTTTGATAAAAATCTTGCATCAATTATCATCGTATATAACTTAAAAAAGTTATAAGTCATAAAATCTGTAAAGTACAAAATTAAAAAAATTCTAACAAAAAATATATACATAATTATAAAAATATGTCCAGAATAATTAGCAGAAATAAGTATAGATACCTCATTAAATGCCATTATTAATATTTAAAATCTATTTACTTGGAGATCAACTGTCCTCCATGGTCAACTGTTATTAAGTGATTCAAACTTTGATCTGTGTAATAATTTATGTGATTTATATTAAGACCGTGGGTAAATTCCAACGAAAAGCCTTAAGTCTCCAAACTAAAACAGAAATAGAAATTATCTGTCCAATATTTCGCCCATTCAGGCTTCCTCAGGGTAGAAAGAGAATAAAAGAAAAACAAAACATGAATAATGGACCCAAGAAACATATGTGATTTATATTTTAATATTTTCAAAGCATCTATTATAGCATTACAAAAAAAACAAAATAAAATAAAAAATGAATAAATTAATAAAAAAAATTGTATACGTAATATACTTTAATCAGTTTAATAAATTTTATAATATTATTGTAATATTTGTGTATTTTCAGTTAGAAATCTGAGACAGTATTTAAATAATGTTAAACTTACACATTACTCATCTCTTAGATTGTTTTGTATACTTTATCAATGTATTTTAATCAAATTTTTAATTATATCCCTAAAAGAATTCTGTTTATCGGAATAAACCCTTAAATTGTGAATGTTTAGGGTAATATATTTATTATCAAAATCTTTATTGTCTTTAGTTTATGCGCACCGATCAAAATTAAATGAATTTGTTAAGTGATTCTTAATGAATTTAAAATAATTAATAATTAAAACATGAATATAACCAATTTATTTTACCCAAAACTACCAAATATAAAAATAAAGTTGGCTTAATGAGATGGAAATTTTTTTTTTATAATTTGAAATTTTAGAAGAAACTTATTAATCTTTTTATTAATTATTATTTAATAATGATAATAATATAATAAAATATAAATAAAAAATAATAAAATAAAACATGCATTTAACTAGGCACTGTTTGATAGAATTCCATTGATAGATTTTGTTTTCTAGCAGTAATCTTAAACATCCAAGTTGTAAATATTCCATTAAATTTGTGACAAAGGCATTTTAAAACTATTTCTAAGTTATTGAAATGTTTCCCACAGTCTGTCTGTCTCCTGTAGTCCTGCGGAAGATAGATGACGTGACTATGGCCAGTATTTCTTGGTCTCATTGTCAATTCAGTAATTACTTACGCCGGGCAGCCATAACTTTATTACGAGTATTTCTTGAGGCGTTATATTAAAAGAAATAGGGAATATGACCTTTTTTTTTCTTTATAATTTACTGCCTTAAATCGTTTCAGGAAGAAGAAAACATAGGTGTAGAGTGGAGTATGAAGGTTCCACATGATAGAAACCGAAATAGTTCTCACACTGGGCTTGATATAGTCCCATTGAGGAAATGATTAAGTAGTATTTATAATTGTTGCTTTCTTGTTTAGATCAGCTGGAAGTGGGAAAGGTTTTCTTCTCTTCAGATCGAAACATTGGAATCGAGAACTAAAAAGAAACCAGATTTACTTTAAAAATTTTTATTTTCAAATTCAATAACATTGACATGAGAAGGTTGCTGTAAATTATGTACTTTAGGTACTGAAATTATGAGTATTTCATGTTTTCTTTGACAAGAGTCTCATAATTTATCAGTATTGGATTTAAGCCAGTGCCAATATATTAGAGGAAGTTTTATGAGGATGACCTATGTTTATAGAATAATAACATAAAACACAAATTTTCCCAAGTTACATTTTACCTATCCAGGCTTAATTAACATATGGTAGTGCTCTTTTACGATTGGCTGACTGAGGTTCGGGATCTATATTTTACGTCCCTCCCGAAGGATGTCACAACCTAAGTTTTTTTTTTACTTCTTTTTAAAAACTTAGGGCCTCCTGTCGAGCTGATAATCCGCGATCTTGGGCACAGTAGTTTGCTAAGCTAACCTACTACTACGCCATGGGTTTTCCTAAAACTCCCAATTTGATGTTTAATATCCATTAAGATGAGGTTATTTAAAGAACCTTGTGCCATTTCGTTTTTTAACATTTTACTTAAACGTTTTGAATCGAAAAATATTTTCAAGATATTTCAAAGAGTTAGGAAATTCATTTCGATGGAGTGTCTCTAAAGGGCTCTTTAATGTTTATAAGCGTTGATGTTCGTATTTTCCTAATTACATCGAATGGCATTTCAGATCAAATTTTGATGAATTCCTAATTAAATTTTCTACGAAATTCGATCTTGTCGTTTGCTCATTTTACTTCACATTATACTGCTATGGCTAATCGGACGATGCTACAGTAGGAGCTCTAAATTTAGCCTATCTAGGTTTAATTAGGATAGGGATTTTTAACGAGTACCTGACATCATACATCACCCCCTTTAAAAAATCTTAATTTTAAAATTAAAAATTTTAGGAAATCGTTCTGCAAATTTACTTCTCATATCGTACGTACTTATAAGGAGAAAAATATTTATAATATTTAGTTATATTTATAACCTTCCTGTCTAATCAATATTAGGTATTGAACATAAATTCTTTTTAACTATATTTTATTATAAATATGCCTATTTTTATTATAAATAAGTTTCTTGTAATATTCTGCTAACTTTAATCTGTTCATTTCACCTTCGAATTTTAAATTAAATAATTTTTGAGTTTGGTAGATTCCAAAGGTGAAGATAGACTCAATAAGTTTAATTTCAATTTCCGATTGACGTATTATGACGTATGTACGTACTTTATGTTGTAAATTTTCCTGCCATATTATGATAGCATGATGTACTATAGCCGACATAGTATGATGTACTTTTTGAAAGGAGATACCAAACACCCTACAGACCAGGAGAACGTAAATAAATTAACGTCTATTGATGTCAATTGGTGTCAGTTGCTAATTGAGGTAGAAGTTAATCCAACTGAGAATTAATCATGTAGTCGAAGTGGCTGCTTCGAGCATGAAAGGATTTCTTCAATTAACCCTACTTGTTCTTGTTTATGTCGGGATGTTTTAGAGATGATTAATGGGAATATTCTTTTCTTTTAATGTCCTATTCAATAAGTAATTTAAAATATTTGTTTAAAAACAATATTATTTAATATATGTTTTAAATTTTATTCACGTTCATTAATTCATGAGATTGCGAGTGAAATATACCGAGTCAAAATTTTGAAAAAGATCTCTTATAAAAAGGCTCGAGTACTTGGAGTGAGATGTTTCTACTGATGAATCCTACTAAACCATATTTTTGTTAATTTTTTCAGTGTTTCGTAGTTTTACACCACGTACTTAAACCTTTTCATCAGCGTTTTTCAATCAAAATCACATTTTGACTTGGTGTATTTCTTTTGTATTCCCATGATTTATTAAAATGTGAAACTCAAATTTTGGGATGAACTTATTTCATGATCGAGTACAATTATTGAAAATGATGAATCACATTAAAATATATATATTTTAAAATTGTATAAATTATATTTGTTTACCTTCAAAGTATGTTTTACCGATATTTTTATTTTTCTTCCTCATGTTATATTACGTTCATGATACGTACCGTTTTATGTGAACCTGATATGATAAAAAATTAAATTATAATCTCTCTCTCTCTCTCTCTCTCTCTCTCTCTCTCTCTATATATATATATATATATATATATATATATATATATATATATATATATATATATATATATATATATATATATACATACATATAAGATTTCGTCCTGACTGAAATGACCATCGCAGAGCCAAAGCGGCAGAAGCTAAAGACTTGAAATTTCGACACTAGGTACATTTTATAAGGCCAACGCGCAATAAGAAAGGATTTTTGAAAATTCCTCACCTAAGAGGGTGAAAAGTCTTTAGTAACGCCAAAAAATCAATTATATGCTTTTAGCTGCATTCGAAGGCGAGGTCTAATACCATCCTAGTAAACATTTTAATTCAAGAGATTACAGTTTTGGATATCACATATTGGATTTCAAACGAAAACACAACGAAAGTTCTGTATTTATGCCAATTCATATTTAATTGGACATTTTATTAATATCGATCAACCAAGGGATAAGAATTGGTAGGCTGGCTGAATTCACTATTGCTATTAGTCATTGTGAATAATAAGGAGGTAAAAATTCACTCTCCGTTTAAACTCAACATAAGTTTTTATTCAAAATCAAGGCGGACGAATTCGCGGACAAAAGCTAGTTATAAATATAGCATAATATAAATACTACAAACAAAAACAAAATGAAGATTGATATATAGTTTAATAATAATAATAGTCTCAGAAAATAGACTAAACTATTCAATTATTCAATTTTCTAATAAATTATTTATGAAAATTTCATTTGGAACACTTCGGATCACATTACATCTTTCCTTTCCTCTGCTGGAGGTTTTTCTGTCTCCAATATTTCTTCATGTTCACTGGCCCGTTTTCTTTGATCCTCTGTCTAACTTCGTATAATCTTCTCTGGTCCTTCTTCGTTCTGAAACCCTTCCATATTTTTCAATCTGCTTCCAAATTCACTTCTTGTTATAATCCGTGACTGTAATGCACAGCTTTCTCAAAATAAGTTATATTAATGTAATGCAATTTTTAATTAACGAATTATCAACAATTTGTATGTTTTAATAAATGATTATGTAAATGATTTTAAATGGCAGTGGGCTGGACACATTGCAAGAATGGAACCAATACATTGGGCTGACGCAACAGATTGGTATCCAATACACCGCACTAGGAGAAGAGGGAGACCAGCAACGAGGTGGCGGGACGATATACAAAACTTCATGGGAATATTATGGCACCGTTCTGCTTGGAACAGACGCAACTGGGACAATTTGGGAGAGGCTTATGCTTGCGATAAGCTTAACCTGGCGATTGAGCATCATCTAGGAGAATTCATGTATCTGCATAACATTTCCCACAGTCTATACCAAGTACTAATATCTACCCCCAAGATTTTTCACGGGTTGTGGTCATACAGGTTAATGATAGTTAAGCATCCCTAAGTTCTAAAAATATAGATATACCTACTCTAAAAGAAATAAATTCTTAAAAATCGTTGTATTATTTTGTTTCTATTTTGTCGTTATTGACAGACGTCGCCGAAGGCAGACTGCGATCTAGCATTTGGACGAACACTTAATTGACATCGCAGCTCGAGAGCGACCATATGGTGGCGGATTGCCAAGGCTCTGGGGGAGTCCTGTCTGGAAATAGTGATCTTGGGACTGGGTCCAGTTTCCAGGTCCGAATTTATTTATGGACTTACTCATCCAAAAGCCCTCCCGTTACTGTTAATATTATGTAATAAATACGGATATTTACAGTCACACTCCGTGACGTCGTAGCGCTCAAGGATACGTGAGGCCGGCTAGCCTCCAGAAATGTCAGAGGCTGAAGGAGCTATTTATAGTCCCGGTGATAATGCCTGACTTATGAGCTCTTGTTGACAAGTCTCATTTAGATAACTCCCTCTCTCGGAATTAGTTTTATGGTAGAGCTCTCAGTTTTCTAGAGTTTATATTAATACACGCCGGAATGGAATATTAACAAATGTATTAAGAGTTGCTCACATGATGGGGTGCGCTTTGTTTTAACTAATCATTTAAATGTAAAGATATTTATCTGAATAATTATAGCTGCTCACTAACTACGGTAAAAAATATCGTGCTCATCCATGTTTCCGGTTTCAAAGCACTTCTTCATTTCCTTCTAAACATTTTATTTTTAAATTTATTTATTGAAATTTACAGCTGTATAATAATAATACACGAAGTAAATAGAATGAAAAATATATAATGGCAAGTAGAGAAACTACCCACAGGAAATACTGGAATAACTAATTAAACATCACGAGGCCATCTTCTTTACTGACGCCTCAGATTATTATTGGGAATTGAAGAAGTAGCTAAGTTTGGACAATTGGATTTTGGTTATAAAGTTTGTCATGAAAAGATTGATACCGGGTTCGGACCAAATCAGTTTCCAATGGTACATTGAGGTCATGGGATTTGTAAGGATTGGATACGAGAGGAAATCGATGGCTTTGTGGAGCCCATGCTCTCCTCCGTAACTCCAAATTGGTCTTTTTTTATAACAGTCATGTATATTTATTGAGTCTTTTGTAATCAATTGGAAGCTTTGAGCGTTTGTCTAGTAAGGTTGAAGTAGCCGGAATCGGCTCTTTTAAGCATTAAAAATTTGTTTAGTAATACAGTTTATATTTTCCCCTGTTTGTGAGATAATTTTTTCTTTCTCAGAACTGTCCCTCAAGGTCGAATCCCAGTTATAAAAACCTGATTAACTGGGAATTACTAAACGTTCGACTAAATCTGTACATTAAATAAAAAAAAAACACGCATACACGTCAAGCAATATCTAAGAATCTAAATTTACTAAATTCTTTCAACATTACTAATATGTTACTCCACGGCCCTAAAGAAAATATTTATTTTTGGGCAATCACGGCCAGTAAATGAAAATATAAAAGTAAATTTGGAATTCTTTTTTAGTTATTTTATATTTATCCGCGTGCTTTTGTTGCCTGACCGAACTCCCCTTCCAAATTCCTGTATTTTTTTTTGCGCTCAAAGATACACAAAATAAAAATGCGTTTGATGCATATAACCATTGTTTTACAAGACAGTGAAATATTTTAGTAACCCCATTTTTTTCCCAACATATCTCTACCACTTACTAAATACTAACGTTGACCTTGGGTATAAAAAAAAAGACCTGTGTGCTCAGTTCCAAAAAGTCCATGATATAATCTCATTTCAGGTTTATCCATACATCAATAACCTTTATTAATAACGTTATTAATTTATTATTAATAATAAATACTTTTAGTTTTAATTACATGTAATCAATATTGAATAAAAAGTAAATAGAAATGTAAATTCTGTTAAGTGTTGTAATCGAGATGGGTTAGAGTTCCTCTCTATGGCCTCCAGAGGTCGTGACGTTGCGTCGTGTTTGCTGCCATCTGTGTCTGCTCTTGGAGCTCCCTTTCAACGTTTAGGCAATAGAGTTCTTTCATTTAAGGAATAGTTCGCAATTGTTAGCAGTAAACCCAGTCGATGAGTTAGTTTCTTCATCGAAGAAATAATAAATAAGTTCTAATTAGATGGTATTATATGAATTTATTTTTATGAAACTATTGTTAAATTTGACCATCTGACAGATATGTTATTTATAAAATGAAATATTAGTAATAAATAAGAAAATGTTGGAGTCTTGGGATAGAAAACAAAAACCATCGAAATTAGATGCCTAAAAATGGACACTGCTTATCTACTCTTAACCAAAATGATTACAATGAAAAATGTACGTACTAGAAGGCATTACAGTTATAAACACCGTGCATAATGTACAGAGATACTAATTTGGAACTGGAAGGGGGCTATAGAAAATGTTCATAATAAGAAACTAAAGATCATAAGAAAGTCGGCCAGCAGGAGAAATCAAAGGAGAATGGAACAAAATGGTTTCATGAAAGAACGGAAGCCCACAGCAAAACAATGTAACAAGAATGAGCAGAGAACAAAGGCAATGCATGCCTCTGTAGTCTTAATGGGCTCATTCGAAAATAATAATGTTAAAAAAATATTATTCTCTGTTTTAATATCTTCGAAATCAATAAAAATTCACTTTGTAAAAGATTGATCCTTTTAAATAGTTAGCCTTTTATGATATGATACGAACTTTGGATGCAAGTAGTTGACGTTAAACTTCAGAAATATTATTTATTTCTTCATGAACACAACAGTTAGATTTGATATTATCAGGAGGACTGATAAGCTTTTGAGGGAAAAAAGAAGAGTTGATTCAGCTTTGGCTGAAAGCTGAAGCTAATATTTGAAAATAGAGTTGATGTGGTTGCAAGGACGTTGCCTAATGCTACAGCTGGAAATTACTGAAGAAAATACATGAAACAATGATGAGCTGTTACGTCATAAACCATCATTACCATCATTAGAATCAAGGGAAATCACACAAACACGAGTGCAATAGTTTGTTGCCTATGATCAGCGCTTATTCACCAAGTGACTGTAGGTAGCTATTTTTCTTGCAATGCGTTTAATTGAAAGACTAATTGATTTGTTATTCTGCCGGTAAGTATTGGCTGATAGATTGTTTGGTTGAGATAGTTCCAATGGTATTGGGAAGGGTTCCTTTCTTTATTCTCCAGAATATTGCTGTCTGTGTGTTAAATATCATGACAACAACAATATCAAACATGAGTGGCTAAATATTAATCAGTTTTAATGAAGTGCCGTTAACTTCAATTTGTATATAGTATGCCAATTTGTTACATATAACAAGCCTTAAAATATATTAGATTTTTTTTTTTTTTTTTAAATTTGGCTTTAAGACTTCATTTTCAAAGTCCTATTTTGCCAGTAAGTGTGTACTTTGTTAACTGTTAATTTAGATGCCAACAGCACGCGGATTTTCCCGGATGGTTACCGACTGTTTTTCCCAGGCGGTCACCCATCCAAGTGCTAACCACGCCCGACGTTGCTTAACTTAGGTGATCTGACGGGAACCGGTGTATTCAGCGTGGTATGGCCGTTGGCATATAATATTAGTTAATTACTTGAAAAATATTTTATTATAATTTTAGTGCATTGAAAACATATAGAACGGTAAGTAAATATTTTTATAACTATACTAAGCTGGACGTACAGAGCTCAACTTAGAGGTTCAGCAAAACGCGCCTATACACATAAAGGATAGAAACAACACAATCCATAGTTCTAAGAGAAAAAGGTGCAAACGCTCCTAGGTTTTTTCTATTCACACTATCACATATTCAAAGCAAATGAACAAAATTCTACTCATCAACACAAAATCACCAAAGATCACTTGTTCCTTTTCTTCAAATGTCGTTTTGTAAAAAATTATTAATAGCAACAAAACACAGTATTTCGCTTCCTTACTGTTTCAAATCGATAATTGCTACTGAAGTTGTTATAATGATTTATTGTTTTGAAAGTTTTGTTTGTTTGCATTATTGTACTGTAACACCAAGCAAAAACAGACAGTGTAGACGCTGACACGCAGGCGCAGAGCAGCGAGACCCCATCTCTTATGTTAGTCGTGTTTTATCTCCTTCAGCTATTAACTATCTTCTCTACCAGCCACTTTATGGACCACGAAGAGCACAATCGCCTCTGTTGACAATTCTGCACGCAGTTATTGTCCTGATTTTGTTCAACTAGCAATAATCAATCATAAGATTGCGGTGGAAATAAAGATTTAATGGCTTGCGAATCATGAAGACAGTCATTATGATTATCAATGAATACATTGAATCATGATTTCTACATCTATCTCGAACTGATCAGATAATTTTAACGTAGACCCCATAATGAAATAAATATTAAAGTACACTGGTGGAATGGTCCGTTCCCAACTAGCGATGGCCTACCTCCTTTGTTCCTATTGTGTGATTCTTCAAACCACTCCAACTTGTTGAGTTATGTTGTATAACTGTGTTCAAGTTTTTACTAGCATAAGCATCGGAAACCAATTCGTTAAGTCTTCTTTTCTCTAGGACGAGTTTCTTGGACTTAAGAAATCAGAATCGTGTTTTTTCCTCGTGAACAAGGGGTTAAGCCAATCACTTATTTGATATGCTTATTTTATAAATCCATTCCAACCAAAGACAACGAGATTGGCAGGAGTCCGATTCCCTCAGTAAAGTAAACTCATTCTGGACAAAATTTGTTTTAAGCACTTAGTCACCGGGACTGCAGAATTATGAAATTTACCAACTGTATTGGTTTGGTGCTCTATTAGAAAGCAAATTGAGGACGTGCGATCGGGCTTAGCAAAGAGGTGTGGGCACTAATTTTTCCCAACTCTGCAAAAACTTAATTACTCCCTACTTCCTCAAGTTTGCCATAAAGACATAAGATAGTTTTTCTTTTATTACTCTTGCAAGAGATATAGCATAAAACGATTTAAAGCATCAGAATTTCAATTCCCGACAAATTGACAGTACATTTACAAGATTATATAATTGGACGAATAATTCTCAGCTGAGACAGGTCTGCCAACTACCAAAGGGTGCAGCAGGTGCAGCACTGCATGCAGTTGCATTGACACGTTCCCCGCATGCGCCCTCATTACCAAATTGGAAGGGCGTAGTAGAGCAGCAATTAGTGCACCCTTTGTTGCCACGGCTGTCAGTGGAGCTTTGGTTAACTGAAGAACGGCAAGGGTCGCCATTGTTAAGGGCATGTGGCTTTCTTCCATAGTTTTCTTTTTCATATTCCAAAAGAAAAAAATTAAAATAGGCAGTCGACAAACGACAGAAGTGAAAATTCAAAACTTTGAAATAACTGTCTTCTTTTTTGAATTTCTAAATCAATTATAGTCTGAATTATTTAAATTTCATAATTTGTTTGATAGAAATTATTAGCGTAGAAATCTTCACATCAAATGGATCTTCGAGCACTAATAATTTACATTTTCATGCACTTTATTTATTAATGAAAATAAGTAGATACAATTTTAAGTAATGATAACATTAAACATCAATATATATTGATTATTTTTAATTGTTAATTATTATTATATTATCTTTTATTGTTGTCATTCTTATATCAATGTAATTCTAACAGTTCAACAAATGATGATTAAAACAAATTATATAACTGTTATTCAGGCTGCTACGCGGCGCAATTGTGCTAAATGTCAAGAGCATGCCACAAATATATAATACCTGCCTTAAGATTAGTCACTTTTGTTTGACCTATGAACACCTGATAAAAAAGAGAGTATATATATATATATATATATATATTGATACATGACGCAAATATCGTCTAATGAAGAAGAATATAATCATTCCTTAATAAACCTGGAGACAAAGACCGGAGGATATTTCCTAGAGAACTTTGAAGAGTTTAAGTAAAATGCCGCTAGGGGTCGGCAGTCTCACCTATCCCTTCTATAGATAAAACAACCACTTCAGTTCAACCCTTTCAGCAAGTAACAAGAGAGACTTCATTTCAATCCTTCGATCAACATCAAGCGCTCCATCTCAAGCTATGGAAGAAGATTGACCATTGCGGGGGGAAGGATCACCTCGTCTATCAACGCAAGTACTAATATATCATTATTCTGCAGAATACGTCGATGACTACAATTTGTTTAGAGCTCATAAAATTTAAATTAAATAAACTCAAAGCGATTTGATAAATGTAAATTTTCAAGATCAATTTCTTTGATTTGTTCATTATACTGTTTTCTATTGAAATTAATTTATTCATTATATTATTTTATATTGAGATTAATCGGTTTATTATATTATTTTTCTATTGAGATGGATTTGTCCATTATATTGTTTCAAATTGAAATAAATTTGTTTATGTTATTGCTTTTAACTGTGGTTAATAATAAATTAATGTTAGTGAAATGAATTTTGCCTTATCTATTGATTGCCTGATGTTTATCCATATTTATATTCAAATGATAAAAGGTTTATTAGTAGTTAATAAGAGTAATTGATCAATTCAAGGTAAGATTTTCAATTTAGCTTAAGTAATTTATTCCAGTTCTTATCAGTGAATATAGGTAATTAAAATCTGCCCATTTAAACCCGTAAATACCTTAGATAAGCGGAAGTAATGAGTATTAATTAACAAAATTAAATTTTTATCACTGGTAGGAATGGAATAATATATATATATATATATATATATATATATATATATATATATATATATATATTTATATATATATATCCAATGTATGTATGTGTGTGTGTGTGTGTAATGTTTACAACGTTATAAACTATTTTTTAACTATTAATTTGTACAACGTTTATATAAATATTTTAATTATATTTTAAAGTTTATAGAAATATGTATAACGTTTTATTTTAGTATGAATAACTTTATATAAGTATTTATCTTTCTATTACTTGTTTAATATCTTAATATGTCTCTACTATTTGTAATATGTTTCTATTATTATTATCTATTGTTTCTGTTATATGTTTAATATGTCTCTACTATATGTAATATGTTTCTATTATACGTTTAATATAGTATAGTATGTTAATATATGTAACAACATTTTTACTAAGTAATAATGTAACATTAATGTATAAGTAATAATGTAACAATAATCTATATTTGTAATTATCTAGGTAATGTAAATATGTATATACCCTAGTTGTGAGGGCAATAATAACCATTTGTAGTTGTTTGCCCTTAAAAATAAAACAACAACAACAACAAATATTAGTGATGGGAATACCTAATGGTAGAGGAAGGTTCTAGTCTTTGAGTAGTATTGTACTAGCTTTAGTTCTTATACTTTGTAAATCATCTAAATAAATATGGAGGATGAGAAAAAAATGGTGATGTGAACCAATAAGTTTTTCCACTACCGACAATCGCACAACCTGGCTAAAGAAAAACGATGAAAAAAAAAACTCACTTCATAAATAAAAACGATTATGACATTATATATGACGCCTATAAACTTGTTCATAATTTTATGATAAATATTCCCTTTCACAACATCAGTGTTTCACCAGAGAATAAGTAGTTTATAAGATTTATTTCAAATATGTGGAAGATTTATATTTGCCTAAATGGCTGTCAGATCTTAACTTTCTAGTGATCGAGCTGATTACTAAAAGTTTAGTTTATGAAAGTATTTATAAGTAAAAGGATCGAGGAAGTTTCCTAAACTGGCTATGATCTGTAATGAAACTCTTTTTTTCGGTTATGTTGCTTTGATTAGATTCAATAAAGCATGCGAAGTTTCTTCGGAATCAATAAACATTTTTGATTGAACGCATAACGTCTCGTTGGTGGAAATGGACGCATAAAGTTGGATAATGAGCGGTTTATAGTCACGTAATAAATTTGAACCGACAGGAAGGCGTCGGAAGGTGTTGAGTGAAGTAGAAGGGGGAGGTCGTTAAATCTGAATAACATTCATACATTAAATTCTATTTTATCAATATGAATATTTTTTAAATGTATTTATTGAAATTTACAACTGTTTAATAACAATATATCACGGAAGAGAATGAAAGATATATAATGACATGAGATATGCCGGTATGCTGAGAAACTAACCATCCACTGATATTACTCGGAAATATTAAATTGATTTAACTTTTTGGCCATTACATGTTATTGCATTAATAAATTATTAACTATTTTATGATTATTTCGGTTAACATAGCATCATCAGGCGTGTTCTAAAATGAACTAGCATTATCTCACCGCCTTTAAATTTGGTTTAACTCCTAAAATACAATTTAAACATTTAAAATATTGATAGAAAATCTCATTTGTTGTAATATTTTTTAATTAACAGGGTCTATTCCAGAATATGTTTTTATAATAAATAATTATTTATTATTAAATAATTATAATTAGGTTTTCTCATATTTTTCTCCTTACCCTCCCACTCTATTTATAAAATAATGTTTTCTGTCAATAATTTCACATTTATTAAAATATTTGAGTAATCGACTTGTTTCCTGAGATATGAAGATACGTACATATAGACTCATTGACACAGATCTTATGTTATCTTAAATTGTTATATTTTAGTGGTTTTTAAACATTGATTGGTACGTTACACTTACACGTTACACGTACATCTTAAAAACCAATTTTTTATTTTGTGCTACATATGTATATTTTATTTTTGACTAACAGTCTATCTTCATGTGGAACCATGTTCCAAATATAGAATTATTATCCAAGTTTGAAGGTGCAAACTGTGCATCCAATATTTCTTTTTCTATGGTCGGTATTTGTAAAATATATATTAGTTTGTTTATTTATTCGTTTAACATTATTTTATCCTTCTAAGGCTAATCGGTCGGTACTACAGCTGGAGTCTTAAATTTTGCTTGTTTAGGCGTAGTTAAGTTTCCTTTCTATAGGATCGAGGAATTTTGTCTCTTTTAGAAAATACTAGTACCACCTGCTGGGATGCGAACCCGTGACCTTGGTCTACACCATAGCTTGTCAGTTATTAATTTTACCCCTTTCATAAAATGAACGATATAAGCGCCAATTAAGATGTTGAATCAATATTTAAGAAAATATTTTTTTCTGGACCATATTTTAATGGCGGACAATATCTATGATGATAGGCCATGTTTAACCTCAATTCGTTTGTGAACTAGGTTTCTACCTTATAGAAAATGGGTTTGACTTAGTAGAAGTTGGTCCTCTGCTGTTTCGGGTTTCAACATGGGTTTCTGAACTACGAATCTAACCCCTTATCCGACTAATTTTCAAACCATGTCATTAAGAAAACGTTTTAAAAATAGGAACAGTTATTGAAGACCAATGTGATCCTCCCGACAGTCGGTGCGACCCACTTCTTGTACAGATAACAGGATAATCCTCGGCCGTCAGTCAGAAGGTGGACGCTGGAAGACCATGATGAAGGGTACATGATGTCCTATTCTTAGCCACGGCATATACCGCCTTATAAAAACTACAAAGCCCACTCAGTTGTGGGCATCAGTTAGCTCTTGTCTTCTTATTTTAGACAGCCTATTGTGAGGATGTCCTATTTTAACGTTAGTCAGTTGTGGGGCATCTAAAGCAGCTTTCGAAAGTTTTCATTTTACCTTTCATCGCTTATTGTTAAGGAGATGATATATAGATTATTTCTTTAAGGTGTTGAAAACATATTTCAGTCCCTCTTCCTGAAGAAAAAATACTGCCCATTCATAGATAGTACTCTTCTCCATAATACGCATGTCTTATGCTCTCTGTAATCGTAATTTATAATATTTAAAAAATTATCAGTATATGATATATTTTAATTTTTGCATGGATAAGATGAAACGATGAAATGGAATGTCTAAATTTCCTGCGGAATTGGAAAATACAATAACATTATGTGAAATATAAATGCTACTTGTCGGAAATTATTCAAATTATGTATTTTAAAAGGTTAATATCTATAATTTTCTTATGGTATATTAGTATACCATAGGTTTTATTAGTATTTTTATTGTCATTATAAACTCTTTAACGTTTTAAAAAAATTAAAAAGATTTCATTAATTTGATTTGTATTTATTTATTGTATGGGTTATAACGGATATATCAGGCGTTCAGTGAAAAAAGCGTGATAACTCAATATTTAAAAAAAAAATTAACTTTTTACTCTCGAAACATCAGGTTCATAATCTGACCGAAGCCATAAGAAAGGAGACGGCGAAAATTCGTCTTTGATGAATTTTTTTGACAAAACCTAGCAAAAAATGTGAAAATTAAATTCACTATAATTTGTTTATTATTTTTCATTCCTAGGAAAACGTTACACTCAATGCTGGGGGCAAAGTAAATTCGATTAGTGATACTGCATTGAAAAATTGTGGGATAGGGGATTCTATCTTCTGAATTGCTTTTGCAAATCTAAAACCTCAACTCTCTTCCTCAATTCTCTTTTACTTAGACAACTCCAAGATATTAGAGATTCATAGGAGGATCCAGCTTGATTTGAATGTGATGAAGAGATATTGGACATGAGGAATATATTTCTCAATATTTAGCTCAGTATATTTACATCAAATATGTTTAGAAATAGGTTTACCATTTAGAAACTATTTAGATAGAGCTTTTGCTTAGAAACCAGCAGTTCGTTCGAAATCGATTACTGATTTAAAATTTAACCAGAAAAACAATTTGGAATCTTGAGTTATTTCACCAGTGTTTCGCTTTCAGAAATCGTTGGGATGCAAGCCAGATCAATTTAACTATGTTGATGAAAGTAGTGAAAAGACAAGTCCTAGTTAAGCTATTTTCTGATAAGATCTCTCGATCAGTTTAGCCTTTATCTAATATTAATATAAGGAAATATATTGCTGATTGCCGCTGCGAATTTGCAATGCAGATCTCCTACTCTCCCCGCGTTACGTCCCTCCATTACGGAATGTGGATCAGGTGTAGGTAGAGGTATAAATCAGTTTATTACACGGGGCCAATTATAAAGAGGTTTAATGATTGCGTCATATTTGTCTAGCAGTATCATATGCTAGAAGTGATTGGATCACTCTCACAAGATGTATTGGACCGGGATTAATCGGAAACATCTTCCAGAGCTGTAAGTAGGCTATCAAATCGAGTATCTTCTCAGCATTCGCAGAGTGAGGATCTATCCAGCTTTCAGAATAATGAAACCTTTATCCTCTCTTTTTTTTTTTAAATAATATCAAAATCTTTTATCAGTTATTAATAATTAGGAACTTGAACAACTAGCGATTTCAGTAAATGAGTTAAGTTTTAAAAAATCTAAATCTTAAAAAAAACGAGATAAGTTTTGAATAAGCTGAGATTAAAGGACAGGTATTAATTTAGTTTTGATTCAGCTCAAACTAAATAAATTGATATTGAATGATAATTGTTGACCTTGATAATATATGTGGAAGAAAGTGGTCCGGGTAGAGGTCACAATGAATTTCTCGTAGAATTGGAGAAAAACTTTATTGATTAGCCAACGTTTCAATACAATGATTTTTTTTTTTAAACAGTGTGTGTTTCAAGCTAGTGAGGACCTAGCCCCTAGCCCTCCCCACAGCCCTGGAGAAGATCTACAAAGTAGATCAAAACGTTGGCTAATCAATAAAGTTTTTCTCCAATTCTAAGAGAAATTCATTGTGACTTCTACCCGGAACACTTTCTTCCACATAAATAAATTAATTTTTGATCGATGAAATGTTTTTGCGTTTAGTTATTTACCAAGTTTTTCAAGAATCTGCGCCCATATTTGTAATTTGGGTATGGTCAAGTACTCTTCAAATATTACATGGTTACGGGCAAATTTTTTAATTATTATGAAAATCTAAACAGTTGTATGTTGAACGTCTTGGTGGTGGGGTGCTGTCTCATGTTTGGAGCCTGTTTGGGCTATTGATCGTTGGGATGTATTGCACCTTTTTCTTCGAGATGCGATTTACATAACCCCTTTTTTTGTTTTTGGTGTCTTGATAATGCCTGAATAGGCGAAACGTCGACTGGTAAGTGGGTGTATTTTTGAAACATAAGGCTTTGCATTGTGGTTTTTCCCAATTGCATTATAATAAACAGTTTTAAATACGCTGCTCTAAATTTTGGGCAGCATGCCCTATTTTACCTAAACGTAAATAACGTTAAATCACGAATATTAAGATTGTGAAATTCTTTGTAAATTCTTCGTTATTGTGAACTTCTTTTTTATCCATCGGTGTTCCCGAATGTTACTTAAAGTGGAATGCTTCTTGTTTATTTTTGTTCTTGTATTGCACTATTGTAACTGGGTAAGTTTCGGCTTCACTCTTCAGGGGATGATTATAGTCTGTGTTTTCTTGTCAGCATACTAGTGTCATTAAGTATATTTATGTAACAGATTGGCTGCTGTTATGTTAATGCTTGATGAACCCCCAGTTTATAAAATTACCTAGGATATGTACCCGCATAGTGTGTAATCCCTATACAGTTAGATAATTATAGCTGAAGTATTTAATGGATAATGCTCGAGAGATCTTTATTTGTCCAACTGTTATCTGCTATATTATGATATGGAGTTACCTAGATACTATCAACTTTATTTTTTCATTATCCCCATTTTTTTCATTCATCGTCAATTATATTTTCGATTGCTATTAATACAGAAATCTCCTAGGAGAGTTACATTTTCATATCATTTACTGCAATGTACTGGTAACACCTCCACGTACTAGGAAATAAAGAGATGTGAAACCTGCACCACACAGAAGTGACTTGGAAGAGGCGTTGGAAATAATTGATGAAGGAAGGGGAGCTGCAGTACTTCAGCCACTCCCCCACTTTACGCTCCGTCCTATTTTTCTGGAAATATTTTTAAAATTCATTCATTTCAATACATGGAGTTTAAGGAGTTTCCTGGTTGGTATGCGGAGTTTCTTTCAATCCACCCATTTTTAAATACTTATGTTCGATCAAACATTTTGCTCAGAGATGGTTGAAATTAAACGCTAAACCGTACTAAATCATTAAACATTTCCTCCAACATTGCAGGAATATTCGTACAAAATAAGAAAATATGGTACTTGGATTAAATAGAGCGAATGATGAAGTAATAAAAATACACAGGTTTATTTGTGTGTAAAGAGATTCACAGTTATTCTTAATATCGACATAGATTTAAATAATTTTGGACCATTAATGTTACTCTATTTTGAATGACGTCCCGTACTTTATTTCGTAGTTATGTTTGTTATCTTATTAAGTATGGCTGTTTTTCTTTCCTATTTTCAGCCTGAGTTAGTACAATATCTAAACCACATCCTTTTCGACTGTCCATTTTATACACAACCCAGAAATAAATACATTAGTTCAAAGGACCACACTATTTATACAGTACTGAACCCCAAGCACATCAATTATATAATTAATCTCTGTAACTTATTATATAAATCTCTAAGTATTAGAATAGCTCTGACCCATTGATACATATATGTTTGTTTACCCACAAAATAATACTTTTGAATTACATAAGTTTTGTTTCAAGAACTTTCTATATTTTGATGTAGAGTTGATTCATGGCAATATTTTTTATTTTATTTTCATTAAAATGTTTAGTATTATAGTTACCTACTTTCTTTTTCTGTATGTTTACTATTCTGTTTTTGTTTTTTTCTATGTACTATTATTTTTGTAAAACTTCTAACCAAACTCTCTCTGTATTATACAATTGTAAAAATCTGAAATAAATAAAATTAAAAAAAAGTAAAATATCTTAAAAAACTGTAATTATTCCGCAGATTGTCGCTTTGAGTTGAGGCACAATAAGTTTTAACTTTTCATTCGTTTCCATTTTAACATTTTCCAAACATAAAAGTTATCGTAATCTTTAGTATAGTAAAGAGAATGGAATTATGAGAAATGTGTATGTTTCGGTAATCATTTCATCTACAAATGAACGTTTCAACATTGTCTATACAATTCAATTATCTATACTTCAAAATGTCAATTGAAACTTTAATTTCTTGATGAAACGATTACCGAAAAATAGCTCATAACTTGTATTTTTGGTAAATATTAAAATTGAAACGCATTAACAGTTAAAATACGACTCGAAGCGAAAACCTGGGGAAGAGATACAACATTATGTTTAACCCGTTATTAGTCATTTACTTCTTAGATGAGAAAGGTTTGATTCAAGTATAATACCGCCGTCATGTGATTTACATTAAATGAGGCGTGTTTGATCAAAGCCGGATAACTCCAATATATAAAAAATAGAATATATAAAATAGATGTTGCTTCTTCAAGAACATGCACTGTTCCACGTCCATCTGTTTCTTCGATTTAAATGAAGTAGTCCCAATAACCTGATCTAAATTATAATGCCACGTTGCAATTCGTAAATTGAGTTAGATTGTGAAATTGATATTAGCGTTCTGAATATTTGTTCTTAACACATTAACGCCATGTGCGGCACCGGTGCGCACGACCTGAGTACTCGTTTGGGCCGCGTGTTCACATATCCACAGGCAACCTTAATTAAAAATTACTTAAAATTACTTACTGGAGCCGCGCGATCACCGGTGCACACACGGAAAATTAAGGTTGCCTGTGGATATGTGAACACGCGGCCCAAACGAGTACTCAGGTCGTGCGCACCGGTGCCGCATATGGCGTTAATGTGTTAATACTCCATCTCTATTCCCAAAAGTTTATCCAGAGTGTGATGCTGGAGAATCCATCCTCATTAGTATGGAGATTTTTTGTTCTAGCAGGACGCCATAAATGTTAAGGAGATTGTTTAATGGTGCTAATCGATCTATCTATATCTGCATCTGTTCTTCTATTTTTTCTCTCCAGCTTTGCCTGGAAAAGTACAGGTTATATTTGCTGGTGCAAATGTCGAGATTAGTTTTGCGGATTTCTCGTTCTGATAGAAACTAATACTGCTTTTTGTTTTAGTAAGTGTCTGTTTCATGAACACGTACCTTTCCATGTCTTTCAATGCCTTTGATTTCAATGAGTAAATTCAGTAAATTACTAAACCAACCTATTAAACTGTGTCTCAGTATTGCATTGAAACCAAAATGCACTTGCAAGTGCATGGTTATGCACTCGAGTACTCCAGTTGGTCGAGAACACAGACGTCCGCGAAGGCTCAGGGTCAGGGCTACTATTGATCGGGCACGCCCCCTCTGCAGTGGGGGCGGAGGGTGGTTGTGTCTACGCCAACGAGGGGGTTGTCGGGTTCTTGTAGACTCTTTAGGGTCCTTTCCGACTTCCGTTATTATTGATCCAGTAATGTTTTTAAAACTCTAGGCCACTGAAATAACTCAAAGAAACTCAGGATGTATTCTTCGCCGTTAAGAGCATCAACAGAAAAGCAATGAATAAAATCCTGTTTCTATCGACGATTCTTCACATCACATTCTTCTACACCATAGATTCCACATTCCACGAGCCTTAACATTATGCGAAATAATCATGTTTTTCATTAATAGGTATACATTTTCATTGAACATCTGACGTGTAACGTTTCCTTGGCAAAAGGAGTTTTTATGATCCTTCTTCTTCTTCTTAACTATTCTTTATGGACTCTTTATACAAACAGTAAACGCACAATATTAAAGAAGATCCCTCATATTTTAGGTACATAGTGTTGCATAGAATGATGTGAAAGGCAAATTTGAATATAAATGAAAGTAAAAGGGAAAGCTCACCTTGAGCATCCATAATTTAGTGAATTTCCATACTGATTGATTTACTAATTGTTGGAGATATCGACAACTGCGTTGAGGTCTCCACAGGACAGACTTGTTTTTTACTTACATTTACGTGTACCTGTTATTAAAGATGAGTGTAACTCCTTTTTTAGTTCTTATTATATATTGACACTCTCTCTACCGTTATACAATAATTGCATTTTTATTTTATTAAAGTATTTGAAAAAATGAAATATATTAATTATTTAAATATAATATATATATATATATATATATATATATATATATATATATATATATATATATATATGTATATAGCATATACTACACCGCAGGAGTAAGTCAATAATATGAATGCTAATAAATAACTATTGCAATCAAAAGGGCGTATAAAAAAAAATTACCGTTTTATCAAATTCCTGAGTTCAAAAGTCTGTAAATATTTTAATGCTATTTATTATTTACCAACAATTAATAATTCTTTTAGAGCATTCACTAAGCTTGTTTACTAACACTGGACTTCTTCAAAAAAAGCCTCAGTTTAGTTATTTATTTCAAAGAAGAAACATGACAGGGTCCTACAAAATTCTCGTAATTTAAAGACATTACTGGGAAAAAAATTCACAGCCGCTGAAGCAACTCTTGAAATTATCAAATGTGAAGGGGAAGGTGTCCTTGACCAGCGCACTGCACGGCGCTGGTTTGGAAAATTTACCAGTGGAGATACGACGTTGGAAAGGAAGAAGGGCTCCGGACGACCATTAATGGATATTGATGAGGTTCTGAAGGAAGGCTGTTGAGTCAAATCCGTATAGTTAATAGTATAGACAAGTACTCGCGAATGTGCCAGAGAGTGTGGTGTGTCGAAAGTTACTGTTGATTTTATATAAAAGAAATAATAATACAAATATTTGATTAAAAAACGGTCATTTTTTTATACACCCCATTATAATTAATTGAGAATTTTTAATATAGCGAAATTCGCTGATTCTGGTTCTGGGAAACAAAAAAATAATAAGAGACAGGAATTTCATGAAGTAAATCGATGAATACACAGTGAAGGCTCAAAATGTTCAAAATCGTGCAGTAAGTATGGGTACAATTGTGTAATAACAAATCTAATATAGAATTTATATTAATATTAATATATTATCAAAATTATATTTTGAATTCATGTAATGCTTGTGTTAAGATTTACCGACTATGAATTACCACTACGTATGGTTCACGGTAATACGAAAAAATGCTTAATTCGTGTACAAAATTCAATAAGGATTTCGATTTAAGAAAAAAACAACATACAAACCTAAATAATCGGTGTAATAATAACAATAAGGGTATAAATAACAATATTAAAACTAATAACTATTTCTTATGGTTTCTTACTTATTCAAAGAACACTTTAACCTCCTTATTATTGTCACTCGACTTTATAACTATTCAGAACCGAGTTGTCAAAACCTATCGAGTGGTTCAGTTAAACAAAATTGATACAAATGATAAAACAACTTGAACTCTTCTACCTAAACTATGAAGTTCGTAATAATATAATTAATTATCGATAATATTATTAAATGATATATTTATTTTTATTATGAACATGGTACTCCAATAAACGCATTAGTTCTCAACCTTGCTTTTCAGTCAATTTTCGATTATCAGCTTAGACGTCTAAAAATAATACGACCTTCTTCAGACTGTCATTAGGAAGCTACAAATTGATATTTGTATACCTCACGGAATCACCGACATTTTTTGAGAATGTTTCTTTAACCAGTGCTTAGTAATATATTTTTTAAGGTATCTCTTCTCTCTCTTTGATCTATTTTGCTTTTCAATTTTTTAAATCGTCAAATAAAATATTAAAACCAGTTTATGATCAAACCATTTAATGATTATAGTTTTTTTTTTTAATCTTTTTATGTGTTTTTAAATAAAAGCATATTTATTCTCATTATTTTTTTTTTATTTCAGGTACGTACGAGTTCTTATATGTGCTAATTGGCTTCAGTTGTTGTATGTTTACTTTCGTTGTTTGTTTTATATTATTTTGTATTATCCAAATAATATTAATTAATATCAATCAAAGAACCCTCTCTCCAAATAAACCTCGTTAATTAGGGACGATGCTATAAGTAGGAAGATGTAATTATTGATGTGTAACCGAAGAGGTTCAGGAAGCGATCGCTACAAAGTCGTAAAAACATTCTTATAATTAACAATTTAATATTGCAACAAATGTTTCCAATTAGAATTATTACAGTAATGCACATTATTTCTTATTAAAGTTACACCATACTAATCAAGAGGACATGACGTGATGCTATGATGCATTTAAATGATATTATTTCTTACTGGACCGTTAATGGAATGAAAAATTGCAACATGCATTACTGAGATATTGGAATTTATTTTGAGATATTGCCTGTCATTAAATATAAAAAGTTCTTAAAGGATTTCGTTGGTATGTCCTATTCTCTAGAATTTTACCTGTAGCATTAAAAAATTCCATAGAAATAGAGTCATTACCATCCTATTATTACCACCTACTTTTATTAAAATGTATCATACTGTAATATGTTGATTGTTATATGCATTATATAACCAATGTAAGATGGGAAAAGTTTCATTCATTCAAAACCAAAGTGACGTTTAAGAAAATTTGTGGAACCGATATAGCTGTATAATTAAATTATTTATACTTTTGATCTGTAATTAGTAACGTCACATATTCAGTAAGATGTTTTAAGCAATAGGAAGTAATTTAAAAGTACAAGTAAAAATTCAGGATAACTCCAAAATATAAACATTTATGAAACCACTTTTGCTACAGATCTATGATATAAAGTACTATAAGAATACTTCTACAGAAAAACAAAGGAAAAATATGTTATAATTTTTTCATAAATATTATTTTTTATATTTTAATAAATATATTTTATTATGCTATTAATTGTTATACCGTACATCGCTTGTTGTTAATAAGGTATATAAAGTTTTTATAGTATACACCTAATTATAGTCATACGTTTACATAATTACAAAAGAAAAAAAATTTCCTGCATTCTTATTCGTAATGCTTTATTTTATTATACTTTAATTCAATTAAAATATTTTAAAAAGGTTTATTCTTCATGTTAATTGTCTGTGATCTTCTATTGAGAGAGGTCTTTGATGTAGCCTTTTCACACGCAGCAAGGCTATGTATTTTTATTTTTTCAATCATGGATGTATTTTATTAGTATGGTGTATCATTTCTAACTTTTTATTTTTAGTATTTATTATTTATTATAGTACCTGTGCAGTAAAAAAGCAGTTATTAACTACAATCAATTTCACTATAAATGGAAGTATTTAGGTTTATAACTCTCAAGACCTATTAAAATTCGCATTTCTAGAATGTTTTTTCTTAAAACTGCTCTATGTTCTATGGTATACAAATACAAAAATACTACATGCATACATCAATTAAAATATTTTATGTGCTAAATATTGTTTTATTATTTAATTTATACCGTCAAAACACTATTACAAATTTGCAGATATTTGTTAAGGAAATATATATATATTTTTTTTAATGATCTAGAATAGAATATAAAGTAGATTCGTTTAAAACAATGAGAAGAGATGTAAATTATTTTGATAATGGTTTATTTATTTATTGCAGGTAATTTATTCATGAATAAAGATCTTTCTAAGTTGAACTTTAGGTACTGTTATGATTAAACCCATTATTTAGCAGTCTGAAGTTGATTTCTTTCTGAATAAAATATTTTTTAGAGTAGATGCGACTATCTGACCGAAGAGCCTTTATGGTAGGAATTGTTAGGTTTATGACTCTTCTCTTTCCCCCTGATGCTATTATACGGCTTTCATTATCGTAGTTATGGGTCTTTTATTACTCTTCTTCCATTATCTCATTAACTCATTTCAGTAGAAGATGGTTGTAATGATAGCCTAACGTTTGTCCTGTAAAACAAAAACTATCATGAACGCTCCACTTGAGCTTTTATTTACTTATAAAGTAATGCAAATGGATGATTTTTTATATACATTGCGACTATCAGCTCACATTTTAGTATTAATATAAAATTATCTTCACACAATACTATTTATGAGATGATTTGCAAATTTACCAATTATTCCATCCTATCCTAATAACGAGGTGATCCGAATAATACAAAAATACATTCGTTTAAGATTAAATATAATAAAATACCATGAACCATTTTCACTGATTCCGATCACATACATAATATCCTTTCTTACTACTTCTTCCTCAACCTAAAGCTCTTATCCATTGAGTTCCACCCCTCGGTTGCAAATCTTGGATTACGGATTACTTGGGATCCAAACCCACCCTGAATCAATTTCCCAATGCACCTGAAAATCCATTGCTATCTTCATACAGTTCCTAAGATTCCCCAATTTTATATCCTTTAAAACACATCAGCTCCTAGTCCCCTTCATTTTACTGCCTAGTGTATGCTGGGTCTGACAGGTATGATTTATGATTGTATGAATAGACGAATGTATGTGTCCATTAGATTCATATCATGCCTTAGGGTGAGTTAAAGTAGCTTTGCTCTGCTTTTTGGAGACAATACCTCCGAAACTTGTATGAATTATAAGTAACGCTGGATATCCTTATAAAAATATAATTTTAAGCAACTTTTTAAATGTATTCACGTGATTCTTACCAATTTCAATTAGTGTTAACTATGCTTGTAATAACTTATATAATAACTTGTTTAAAAAATAAAGTAAAATTATCATTATAATAGGGTCAATGAGGATAAAAAACCTGTACCACTACAAACCATGAAGGTCCTCCATGAAGGTCTTGGCTTCGGTACATGCTTGAGACTATACTGACTGAGACAAAATGAGACTGACGCAAGGAGGTGATTTGTCCTAGATCACGCTCAAGCGCATAATCCCCCCCAATTTCGGTTACCCACTTTATAGAGGCTGGGTGAGCCCCAGGAGGGTCCCCGACCTCAAAGGATCCATCCACGGCTGTTAAAAGATTAAATAAAATCTGGAAGCAGTCGGATTTGAACCCGAGAACTTTGAAACAGCTGCTCAGGGCTTTATCAATAAGTCACTCCGATCCCATATTTGCTAATGGAGATTAACTTATATTATCATTATTTAATGTACAATCATGATATCAATAAACTAATCTTAGGTCGTTGTTGTTGAAAGTCATCAATTTAAAATAATCAAGTTGAGATCTATAAAGCCTGTTATAATTATTGATGATCTAATTTAATTAATCATACTTCAAACTGAAAGTCTCTTTTAATTTCGAAGTTATTGATATAATTTTTGTTTACTAACATCGTCACTAGAGTTTAACTGTTATTTTTCGTAAAAAGATTCTTTCATGTTCTTCTTTCACACCTTCCTCAGGTACTCCTACACTAGAAAGAAAGGATGAGCCCACAGTGATTCTTCTTCTTCACCGCTATATGAATTGAATGACCGTAGCTGAAACAGCTGCTTAAAATAGTCCTCTCAACACATCCTTTCCTTCCGCATTAACATAGTTGTATTAAAGTAATCTTCACTTACTAATTAAAGAAGTGGGGTACCCAGCAGCCAGCCCACCCTGAGTTCGTACTCAAGTCGGATGACTCCCACCCATCGTGCCCTATCGCTGGCCAGCCATCTGCCAGACATGATCCCATTTCCTGCCTGCGACTGCCTCCATCTCGATCATTGCCGCCCGATTAGCCTCCAGTCTGTGTCATTTGTGGCTGGTTTTCCTATCTATATTAAATTAATATTGATTTTACTCAAGGCATGACATAGAGCCTTATCATAGCTCACAATTATTTTCATCATTCACAGAATTATATGTTCGCTCATAGATAATTTATATTTATCTTGTGAAGCGGTCGATACACTTTTTAGTTTATTATATTCTACAATGTTTCATTTTTAATCATAACTTTAATATTTATAAGATCCTGCCCTTAGGTTTATAAACTGAAACTATAACTTATAGCCCCGGTGAATAAGTGGTTATATCTTTTATTTTTCGAAAATGGGTTTCTTGTTCTTAAGAAAGCGAAATCGTGTTATTTTCGTAGTAAATAAGAGGCTTATTATTGGTTCAGCACGAAATGGAGTTATGATTTATATTATAACTCCATTCCAAGCCAAGAACTATGAGAATGACAAGATAACGCTCCCCTCAATACAGTTAATTCTCTCTGGACATAATTTTACTCCGCACTAATAAACACTTAGTTTCTATTGAACAACGTAGAAGAGGTCAGGGTAGCTTATTGAGTAGAGCACTAAGTTTCTGTCCTAAAGCTCCCGGGTTCAAATCCGCAGCTAGATCATTAAATCTGTTAACATCGATGGAAGGACATAGTGAGACTTCTGGTGCTCAGCCATTCTTATCGAATTGGGTATCCTTAATAGAAGGTTGAGAGCGATCTCGGACAAATTGCCTCCCTGGACAACCGTTGTCTTACTTGGAGGTACAGTCTTTACTATGCACTGAACCCAAGTCCCTTCATGGGCTGTACTGATGTAGGTTATTTTTAAACTTTGCGAAGAGAGCTTAATACAAGAAGTGTTAATGTACATAGGTCTGCCTGATCTAACCAGCTTTGGTTTCATCTCTGGTGTTCAGGTAGAAGTAACCTATATCACGGCTCATACAAAAAATTAATTTATGTGAAACGATTCTGCTTAATGCAATACCTCAGCTACAATTCAATAAGTAGGAGGTTGTTTAAAATACCTGTCATTTGTCTTAATTTTTTGCATTGCTAAACATATCGTTTATACAAACGATTAAATGGTGTTGGCTGGGAACCTTTACCTCTGAGTGTAAAAAGATACCCTTAGGAGGTTTTTGTTCCACTGCTGACTAACCATTTTATTGTATGTCCCATAAAATGTTTGTTGTGCTGGAAGAAGTGCAGTATTGTTGATCTCATATAAGCGCAGACAAGCACAACACAAACAGTGGAGTTAGGTGTCCGTGTTTATGCCGTGGTCACGATCGAGACTGCTGAGCTTGCACCTCGTTATTGAGTCAGCAGAAGAGGAGGGTCATGGAAGGAATATGTAGAGGCTTGGAGGTAGTTCTTCTACTTCTTGTATCAGGGAGATACATCATTAGTTACCTAGGTTTTGGAAATGAAGAATGGTATTTCTCTCTGTAACAGAGTTATTCATGATATTTTTGACAGCGTTCTGTTGCTTATTCTTGATTTTCTATATCTAGTTTACTTGATTAGATTTCATCCAGGACTAATAATGAGGAAAAACAACATTTCTGATCATACAAAGCAAAAATTCAGAAGGAGTTGGAGAAAATATGTAACACTTATTCCTTTACTGCTTTATGCCTATTCATACCATGTTGCATTTAAATAATCATTCGTTGATATTATTCCCCTTTAAACGTGCGGAAATCTAACAGTAAAAGAAAAAAATAACATCATTTTTCATGACTCCACACTGACTTTTTTAAAAACTCAAGGTCACAGTAATTATCCTCCTAATTATCCTTTCTAATCATTAAAAGAGTCTTTAATGTGATGACTTCGGAACTAAGCACGTTTTGCAACTCACTTCGTAGATAAGTAAGCACCATTAGACCAATGCAGCTTTGTTTAAACGCCTAATCAACATTACATGTCTGTTTGAAACTAGCAAATAATCTGTTTTATAATAACAAACCTCAGACCTTTTTCACCTACCTAAGCTATCAACTTCGTTATAATTTTATAACTTGAGTAATGTTAGTTGACCTTATAGACATTAGGAAGAAAATGTTTTAGGTGGAGGTAAAAAAAAATTCACTTTAATTAGGAGAACAACTTATTGGCTTTAAAATAAATAGTTCTTATCAAAGAGGTTTTTTTTCTGACCTTCACGCGAGCCATGTTCTTCCTAATAATTCTATTCTTAACTTAATTTCATGCGCCAAATTACTTGGTAAACTGTCAATCAGAAACTTCTCGCTTTAGGTGAAGAAGAATTTAAAAATAATTTGGAAATAATTTGTTATGTGCATTATCGCAATTAAATCTTCATAATTAATGATGGTTAAACATTTATGATTTTAAAAAGTACAGATTTTTTATTGATTTTCTCATCTTTCACTTTTTAAGGTATAGCTTATTTCTGATATTTATTTTGACTTAAAATGTGATAATTCGCCAAAGCCCCCTATCCATTTAATTTACAAAAAAAAAAAGGAACCGTCTCCTCTGTCACACTTACAGAGGAGACGGTTCCTTCTGCGCTTCTTAAGTTTTCGGAACATATAGTAAGATCCTTTTTCGGAAGAGATTGAAGAGAGATTATTAAATAGGAATAACAGCTTCAACAATTATCCTTTTCTCACCCTCTTTCGACGATATACTACCAACTAATATTAGCCTATAGCCAGTAGTAGAGTAATATCTTTAAAATACATGAGTTAATGAAGAAGTAGTTTTAGCTTTTAACTTTTAATTCGTAATAACGAATTATCACCAATAGAATATTACTAATCCGACCTGGATCCGACAAGAGAAAGATGAAAATGGCGGCTTATTCGAATTTGAAAAAAAAGGTTATCCTGATTGAAATTATTATATATAATATTTTTATAAATGTCAGGGACAGTTTCTTTTGTCTGTTTTTTTAGGATTGAAGCAATGTGAGAAGGATTTATCTATTGTTTATAGAGCCCAATAGATAGATTAATGTATTGGAATATTTCGTGCATGTTATAATAATCGCAATAAAAACTCAAATACGTGCTAGTAGATCACTTGCATTAGTAAAGATATATATAAATAAAATCTCGCCACTACCGAGAAACAAATCCATTCTCTAAACGCTTGTATAAATCAGTGGAAAAGAATTGTATTGGGATCGCGAACACTCCAAGTAGTCGGTAATTGGAACGGCATGTCGGCATTTAGTACAAGCCTTATCTTCATGTCGATCTCCCGGTGTTCGGGTGTTCTCAAGGGGCGCTCTGTTCTTTACTGCTCTCCGGGAGATCCTTGTAGGATAACTGCGCCACCCGGCTCCAATACAGTCCTGATTTCGGAAAGGTTGGTATTTGGAATCACGATTTCAGCTCCGGCGAAATTATTGTGTATGCTCAAGTGGTATAAAATACTTTTATTTATTGGGAAGAAAATGGTCCCAGTGGAGGTCAAAGGATTACTTTCTTAAATAGCGATAAACTATTTATTAGAAACCGACGTGTCAACCTACATTCCAGGAATCCAACATATATTTTTGAAAGTGGTAAAGTCCATTTGGATCTAAAAAAAATGATTTTACTTGTTATTATTTCATAGTAAAATTTACAAGCTGTATGGGATTTAATACGTCACTCTTTGCTAAATGTTCAGTGATAAAAACGTTTGCAATTTTGAACATACTTTTAAAGTAATTCAAATGGATGGATACCTTTAGATATTGCGAAAATGAAAAAAAACAGATTTATACCGCTTCCCCTTATTTACATCGCAAATTTCGTGAACACGGATATATGGAATCAGTGAAAAGAAAGGATGTGTCTGACCGAGATGCGAGCCAGGTTAGCTCATTTGGGAGAGCACCACCAGACGTGAACGTGGACGATCCGGGTTCGAATCCCGGTCTTGGGGTATATCGTTTATTTTCAAATAAAAATATTTAAATAATATTTTTAATATATTTATTTGTTTTTAATAGTTTGTGATCTTCATACATTATTGTGACATTCATACGTTATTATTATCCTGAACTCAATACATCTGAATTTATTTCAGTTTTTAAATATCTCCGCTTTCACTTGCTTTTATTTGTAAACATATCTTTATAAAACTTTATTTTCTCATGTTAGCTTCATTTAATAATGATAGTACTTATTTAACATTTTTTATATATTTTCCTACTCTTTTTTTATAATCAAGTTTTATAACATTCAGATGTATTGAGTAAACTCCTAGGTAGGATAGTTTTGTAACTCCTAGCTCCTGTATTTATAATGCTATAAATAATGCATTTTATGTTCGATCAAAGTTGGATGGATTTTTTTTACTCACCGTTGAACACACCATTGGATCGTGTAATTGATTGTAACGACGAAATTTCTCAGTAAATAGAGTCAGTTTCAGATATTAATTGCTTTCTTAATTTCCTGTTAGAACTAATCTCAGAAGGGTACAAGGGTCTTGTATTTAAGGTCAAGTATGTTTTGATGAGACAGAACTTAGTACTTTACTTAATCAACCTCACGGCATTAAATTATGCTAATTACATTGGAACAAGTTTGAGCTATGGTTATTTACCTTGTAATGAGCTTATAATATTACTTAAATTGACCCTCTAGGCTCTTTCTTGGCCGCTTAAGCGCAACAGTCCTCTCGACCTGATTCTTCTTGAGCAACTGGTGCGACTTAATTTTATCGCCCGATGCTCCTTCCGACGCTTAATTAACACACGATGAACTCTAGGTTGAACTTTATTTAGTCTTCTAGCGTTTGATGCTACATTGGAAGTAATACCTATCATAATTAAAATATATAAACAGTTAAGTAGGTAATGCTTATGATTTTTGAACATTCGTAATAAGCACCCCATATAAATCTATTTCGGGCATTTCAAATTTTTCATTACCCTTTACTTTGCACTAATAACATAATATTGTACGATTTGATATAAAAAAATGCTACAGGTTCTTATATGGCCTATTTTTTCCATTATCCCAATTTTCTTATCTTCTTTACACATTTATTTAAATTTCCAGATTATCTTATTTTTATTTTATTTTTTCATTTCTTTCCCCGAATAATATTTATTTGGTGATCTTTTAAATTTTATTATGTTATTCCCTTTCTTTGTTTATCCTCGACGAAGGCCAACATGTTGGCTCATACCAAAGTTTAACTTGTTATTATGCATACCTTATTGGGTTTTTATCATCTGATAGAAACTCCAGCATATACGACTTGGACTCCTTTTATGGTTAAAACATCTCTGCCATTTTATTTTTATTGTTATTCTTATCTTTATAAAACGACATATTTTTATGTTTAGTATTTGTTTACCAGTTCCACCCAACTTCGAGTTACTTCGGACCAATCGTTATCATTATTCTATTTACCTTGTACCTTTTCATCGTCTGCGATGCTGTCACCATAATTCTCATCCTCTTGTCTCGGTTTATGGTCTTGGCAGTTCCATCACTAAGCGCATCCCTCGAACCCTAGAGTATTTGTATGTTATTATTGTTCTTAAATATTTATGAAGTATGAATGTTTTTTGGTATTAGGGATTAATAATGAATTTTCTCTTTAATTTTATTTTTTTAGAAATTTTATGTTATTTACTTCTCAGCATATTTTCTTATTTAGACTTGGGCCAACCTTTTTTTTCCGAAATATCTCAGATGGTTTCTGTCACCACAAACATAAATATACTACATAAATATAGGCTATAATACCATAAACAGCCTGGTGGAAGGAATACATTGGACGAATTTAACTGTAATTTCTTTAGAGGTATCGGTTCCGGAGGTTGTCACTTCGAGGTTTAGTCACAAGTTTTAACTTATCATTCGTTTCCTTCTGATCTTGTGATCTTGTCATCTAGAAACAAATGTTTCAACAAGCATACATCATCTATACTCCGAATTGTTAGTTGAACAGTTAAAGCTTGGTGTAACTCCACTCGAAGCGACAAGCTGTGGAACAAATATCAAGATCCCTGTACTAATTATAGTTGGCAAAATTTAGGCCTTCCCTCTTGTATCGTCCGATTAGCGATAGCAGCATAAAGTGACGTCATGTGAATAAACAACAACTACGGCAATGTGATGAATTACAAACTATTCTTAATACAATATCATTCAGCCTCAAGATCAAGACCATTTGAGTCCATGCTGGCCTAATCTGAACAATTGGATCAATCATTGTTTGGCTTATCCCATTTCAAGCTGAGTTTGATTGGAGAGAGTTTCCGGAGAGAGTTGATCTATGTTGGAATCGTTAAAAATGTTACTAGTTTTGACAGGGTCAACAATATGCCTATAAATGGCCGATCCGCCATTGCCTGGTCTGACTCCCTCTGGCGCCGCCGGCCCGTTATGAAAGTTGTAGGTCAGTCGAGGTCTTCCGGCGGCTGGTTCTCGCTAGCGACGACGATTCCACTAATTGTCGTGGGTGTCTAATTATATTTGTCTGCGATTATTAAAAGAAGTGAAAAATAAATAAATGATTTCAACAAATATTATCTAAATGATATCTTGTTGATAACTCATTTCTCTTTAAAAAAAAAAATATTAAAATAGGCCAACGATTTAGTTTAGCATAGGTAAACGTAAGCCTATTTTGCATGCCCTATTTAATCGGTAGCTTGTAATATAAAATGCTTTGCTACCATTGAAGGAATATTATTAAACTTCTGTTTTTGGAATCGTGTGGAAAAAAATCTGTCTTTTATTAATTCGAATTAATATGGTTTAAATTATCCATATCTTAAGATTCAGATAAATAAGGTGAACATAATATTTAAAAGAATTTCTGTTTGTTTATTTAACGCCACTTTATGCTATTTAGTCTAATCGAACGAAGCTATACTGCGAGCTCTAAGTTTTACCTAACCAGGTTTAATTAGGATAGGGATTTTTAACGAGTACCTGAAATCGCACAAGCTCGAGACCACCGCTTAACGTCCCTTCCGAAGGACGGCATAACCAAGAATGTTTTACTCTCTATAAAAATCTTAGGACCACTAACCTGCAATCTTGGGCTGAGTAGGTTGTTATGACTACACCACAGGTCGCTCCTTGGATATTCTTATAGGTTAGGTCGCCTAAAGGAATATTCTTAACCTCATCCTTTTGGAATTATGTGGGAACAACATTTTCCTTCATTACTGTATATCTACTCGGTTTCATATATCCAATTTCCGTATCGTTAAGATGGATTCATACGAATAAGATCAAAATAATATTTTTAAAAATTGATAAGTTTCAATGCCAATTTGTAATCCTGTCTTTAAATTTGAAAAGTGATGAATATTTCAAAATCTTGGAGGCCTCCAAATTCCATAAATGGTAATTCGGCTGACCGAGGCGTATTTGGTTAGATTTTGAAAATAAAGACGAGTACGTTAAGAACCATATAAGTTAATGTTAATGCCATAAATACCATTTTGACTTGCAGTCATATTGGTATGGTAGTATGGTAGTGGGGCCCTCTCTAACCCGACTTGGGTATTAAGTTGACTATAAAACTATTTATGTTGAAAAAATATTGAAATTAAATAGGAGGGTAGGAACATATACCAGTGGGATTTCGTCATTTATTAATTTTTTGTCTTTATAACCTCCATATCTATCAGAAACAGACTTAATTACCCAAGATGAATAATAATATTATAATTAATTTCAATATTATATGTTACAGGAATAAGTTCAATATTCCAGGAAGGTGGACTCAAGATTTTTTAAAGGGAGTAAAAATTCTTAGTTGTGCCGTTTTTCGGATGGGGCGTAAAATAGAGGTCCCGAGGCTGTAAGATGTCGGGTACATGTTAAAGATCTCTATCCTAATAACTCCTGTAAAGTTTTTTTGCTGTTTGTTTTCTCTATATCCTCATAGGTTCTGAGTACCAATGATTAAAGACGAGATAATTACGTATTTTTGAAGATAAATATGTTAAACTGCAATCTCGGCGATGATGAGTTTTTTTTCTATTTGCGTGTTTTTCATTAAAATTTACGCGTTATAATTGACTATTTTATTATAATAAACCAAAAAAACTGATCTGTTTTCAACATATTGTAGAAACTAATTATGTAATTTTAAATCTGTTTCCGCCATAATTGTATTATATCGATTATATATATATATTACAACTGTAATATAACAATACAACAATTAAATGGCAGGAATAGTACATATTTGCTTGAGAAAATACCCAGTATTAGTAGTACTCAAATAACAAGTTAAACTTAAAAGGTCACGAGGCCATCTTCTTTTCAGAAGCCTCGTAGGATTGTCAGGAATTGAAGAGTTTGCTAGGTTTGAACTAGTAGGTTTAAGTGGGAATAAAGTTTGTCATGAAAATATTGATATTGCTCTCGGTACAAATAAGCAACTAATGGGATATTAAGGTCATTATGGATTACTTTGTTCGTTACAAAGTGAGGGGCTATAATATTTTAAATAAAATATGTTATTAGATGTAATCATACTTCATATTTTCCCATTAGATTTTATTGAATTAATTTAGTCTTCTTACAAAAAATATATACACAATCGTAAAAATATATACACCATCGTATCGTTTGAATTTTTTTTTTAGTATGGATTACCATACAGATTCTTAAATTTTCTTTATGATTTATTTTACCATTCCGTTAGTCGACATTATATAATTTTTAAAGTGAAACTTTTATTCTATCAGCCCAAAATTTTTCGTTTATCTATCGGTTGTCGTAATACTCCTGGAGAAGGGGTAAAGTGAAAGGTGCATGACAGAGCAGCCAAGCCCAATATGGCGGCGCCCAGTCAGCTGACCGTGTAGCATTTATATTCTCACTTATTCGTGCAAGTGTTCCACGGTATTTGTGTGTTTTTTTTGTGTATTAATGTAAATGCTTTTATTTATTTAATCGTGGTGGATAACGGTACAGCTAGTGTATTAATTATGTATTCCGTACTCTAATACGCAAATTGAAATTAAATTTTATAATTGAATAATTTGTCTACTATTTATTTTCCATTATCATTCCCATTTTTCAATAATTAAGTTAAGATTAAAAACGCAATTTTAATACCCTAAATCGAATATTTTTTTTTTTTCAGTTAAATGCCTATAACCGAAAAAAATTTCACTTGCATCGTGGTTTCATAAAACCACACAATTCTTTTTAAATATTTTATTTGAAAAGAAAAGATATGACCAGGACCGGGATTCGAACCCAGGTATCCGTATCATCCGTAACGTTTGTCATGAAAATATTGATATTGCTTTCGGGCCAAATAAGCCACTAATGGGATATTAAGGTCATTCTGAATTAGTTTGCTCGTTACGTGTTCTGTGTTATGGATTACGCGTTCGTTACGTGGGAGACCCGGGTTCGAGTCCCGGTCCTGGTCATATATTTTCTTTTCAGATAAAATATAAAAAATATTAAAAGAATTATAACATCTAACAATAATATAAAAGAAATCATATAATTTTCTTTAATTAATAGGCAAAGTAGTCAATATTGTTTTTTAAAATGAAAATCAATTAAAATACAGATATTTCCATCTCATATGGTTAGCATTAAGAACAATCCCTAAGATTTTGCATTCAAAACACAATGATAATACTCATTTTGCATTATTTATAAATATTCACTGAAATCATGCACGCTGTCGGTTGACCTTCGTAGGTAATTACGATATTCCTCGTTCCTATAGTTTTTGTTATTTCTTTCTTTTTTATGCCCATTTAGGATTATGAATCACTAATACCCGTTGTGCATTATGTGCATATCAATCCAGTATTGATTGAGAGCTAGGGAATGTGGCAATGTGTTGTGTGCTGTAATGTTAACTGAATTGGTTAAAGACTTATTGTTTTATAAAATTGATTTATTTAATATCACTTATCTATGAGGTTTGTATTTAAGGTTCAAATTATCAAACTGTATGAAAAAAATGTAAATTAAATTATTTTAAATACATTTTACATTCTCATAGGAACAATGAGACGAAAGAATGAAGATATTGTGATATGAAATGAACATGCACAATTTATGTTTACGCATCTTCCTTAATTTGTATCTTCATAAATGTTATATATTTGACATTTATGAAGAATAATCATTATAGATATTTTGATCTTATAGAGAGACTATTATGCCGTATATAGATATCAGTAACTCATTATTACCAATCCCTGTAGGTACATTTGAATTGATTAAATTGTTCGTTGATTATGAAAAATTAAGTAAATGACAAATATCTATTCCCTGACCAAAATTATGTTTTAAACTTAATATATTTATTTTTATTTCAATGAAAAATGTTACATTTTAAGCTTTTTTTCTCTTCGGTCCTTGATAACGTTACTTTTTATACAATATTTTAACGACGCTTCAAAGTTATTATCATAACGAAATGTTTTCAACTACATCATTCAATCCATATACCTGTACAATATTAATTTATATCTCGTTTTCTTTTTAATATTACCTACCTCGAAAATAGAAGCAATCATGTGTTTAACTATAAAAAAAAAGTGTAGTTTTGAGTAATGTAATTCGGTAATCATGTCATCAAGGAATTAATGTTGAAACAAACATTTCGAAATATTGATAATATATATTTGTTAAAATATATATTCTTGATGAAATGATAACCGAAATATACACATTTCCCATAATTACGATATTTTTGTTTTTGGAGAATTTTAAAAAGGGAACGAAAAGTTAAAACTTGTGTATTAAATCGAAGCAGTAAACTGTGGAACTGAGACCTAATAATATTTTATGGTATTCATAACAAAAGCTGCTTGATTTTTGGATATATTTTTAGATTTTTGGACAGATTTTTAAAATTTATTTATCACCCAACAGATTTCTTATTTAGATCTTTGTTAAATTTCTGATTCTGAAGTATTTATAAACTGAAGTGTATCTCGTAAATACTGTTTAAGACTTGGTGTGTGCTGAATTATATATCTTTTCTTCTTTCTTCATTTAGAATAGACAAAAGGCCACTATGGGCCACATTTATTTCAACTATTTTTTCCATTCCAATTTCTTCTTGGCCCAAAACTATTTCATCCTCTTTCTATGGTTTTTCATTCTCCCCTCAGAATTCCCCGGGCTCCAATCTTCTTTTTTGTTTTTTGTTCAAAGCCTTGCATTTTTGCAATTTTTTTTTATTTTTATATGTGCACAGTTCGCAATCCTTTGTGTCGTTATATTATTTATAACGACAAAATAACGTATTCAACTAAAGTAAAGAGAAAATTAAGTATTCTCTTTTTCTTCCCACCCTAAGATTGAACCAATAAACCACTACCACATTTTCCTGAGTTTTTTTATTGACTAAAAAATTGTGTACCCAATTTTTTTTTGGCCCAGGTCGCTCCGATTTATCGGCTGCTGTTATTGAACCCTCCTAGCAATAAATCTTCGCGATATATTCTTTACGATATATCACTTATCTTATACAGCCTCAGTGTGAATGCGGCCATATTGTATAAAAGGTATTGCATATAAGCTTATCGCTAATCATGCCCTGTACTTAACGCATGGATTAATTGACCTTTAATTAATGCACTCACATGGAGCACTGCTACGAGGGGGCGGCAGTGCGAAGAATGACCGCATTGATAATTGCCTGGTTTATGAGCTGGAGTGTCCAAAGGCCAAGGCCCCCTCGATTAGGAGGAGATTGAGGCGGCACCGCTCCAGATTGTGCCAAGCCCACTTCCGCCCTATCCCAGTCTTCATTAACTTCTTCATTCAAACCTTTATAACCATCATTTTAATTTAGAGTCATAACCGAATAATGTATATATATTTTTTTTGCTAAGCATTACCATTAATGCTTTAATACCTGATTCCACTCCCTATTTTACTCCTTATTTTGCTCCACTGAGCGTTTCCTCTTTCCCCGACACTACTCCTACAATTTTATAGGTAATGATGTTTATTTTGAGGAAATCCACATAGTAAGTTTCTGATACTCAGCAGTACACTGTAACCACATTCGTATTACATTTATTAGTATACTGACCTAATTAATTTAAAAAAAAAATATAATGTTATTATAGTAGCAGACATAAGTAACATTTGATTCAATAGTATTGATTAGCAAACGCACTGCTAACTCTTTAGTTTTGTTTATAAGGATGTATATTCCTACTAAACAATTGACTACTAGTTTGAACTTGACATTTTATCAAAAAATTCTAGTTTTTTTTTTAATAGAATAATTTATTGATATTCACAACTGTAATTATATTACATCAAGTAAATCTGCTGTATGAACAAAGGACATGAAAAAAAAAATACTTGTGGAGAAACTACTCATTGATAGCACTCCAATAAAGTTCTATAGTAGAAAGTCTCGAGGCCATCTTCTTTTCAGACGCCTCGGAGTGTTATCAGAAATATTATGGGAAGCAAGTTGAGAGACTAGCGGATTCAAGTGTGTATGGATCTTTTCATGGAAGGATAGGTATCTAGTTTGGGCCAAATCAGCAACAAATGGGATATTCAGATCATGATGGATGAGTTTGTTTGTGACATAATAAGGAGCAATGAGGAATTTACGAACGATTTTGGATTGTAAGGATTGGATACGAGATGAATTAGATGGTTTAGGAGAGCCCCAAAGCTCAATTCCGTATGTCCAAATAGGTCTGATAACTGTCATGTAAATGAGTCTTTTGTAATTAATTGGAAGCTTACAGCGTTTTTCCAGTAAATGTTGAAGTAGGCGAAAATATTTTTCGAAAGCAGTTTCTTGTCTTTTCAGTCTTGTATGAAATTCTAAACAGTAAAACTTAAATTGCGATATAGTTCTATTTGTATTGAGCTGTTCTCATAAAACTATTTACCAGCTTCTTCTAGATGGATTATGAATATTTTTTTTTTCATTTTTAGAATTTCTAATTGTTGAAGTGAGAATATTGGTATATCTGTCTTGTAATTGGGCTAAATAAATTAATAAAAAGTTGATGGTGAACTTACACCTTTTTGTAGGACATTTATTATTTATTTGTTTATATACATATAATGATATTTTATAATTTTATAATGGTTGTATGCCTTTGGATTTAGAAATAAAGACGGAATTGTTTCTCTGAAAAAAACAAAGATTTATTTACAATACATTCATATTTACATGTCATAAATAATTACAATCATTTTCAACTAAACATTCCCTCACCTGAAAAAAACAAGGAAACAGCATTCAATGCCTTTACTTCGTATTTCTTATAAAATTAAATGGTTTCAATTAACTCAATACACTAAACGGTAACAAGACTATTCCCTCTCGGATCTTTTATTTACAACAGCTGTTGGGTCAAGAAGGTTGTGAAGAGAATTAAGAAAACTTCCTTATATTAACGAGGCAGTTTTCTTTACATACATATATATGTATCCTAATAAAAAGTACATGACATACCACCAATGAATACTACATTGAAAAACGTAAATAGCAAAATAATTTTATTTTTACTGTTTTTTTCTAATAAAACTATTTCCCTGCTTCTTCCACCTAAAATATAAACAGGTTAGAATACAGTTTTTCCATTTTTAGAATTGAACACCATTACATAAATACATCTTAAAGTATTGAATGAAAAAATAGACCTAGATATGCGTGATAGATGAATGACTTATGAGTGATTTGCTTATTGATGCGCCTTTCTTTTTCGATATTGTTATTATCATGACAATATATTCAAATACATATTTCCCGATCACACTTTTTTCTTATATTTTAAAAAATCGAATTATAGTAAGCTTCTGGAATTTTAATTCAAATTACGATGCAATACACCGCATTATTAATCCATTGTTTGAAAATTTCCTATTAATGTAATGATTCTAAAATGTGTTTACATTTCCCGATTGTTTTGCGTTGCATTAGAATGAGTTGACGTACAGGCTTCATTAGAAGCAGCATCAGCACATCCATGCCTACATGACCTAGGTTCCCCTTCACGCTTTTAGATTTTAATTCTTAATTAAAATTTATGAGACTAATGATGTTTGATATAGCGCATTAGAAATTCATTCTAGTTGCTGATGGTATTGGAACTAATGTCATAGTTATCATAGCTACTATAACAACAGAGTATGTTTTGTTTTTTATTTGTAATTATTTCATTAGTTAAGTAGTCCAAAAAATGTAAAAAGAATGTGGTTATAGTGAACTATTGTATTAAAGAAACTAAAGTGGTTTTCATGTTTCTTTAAAATAAACATATTTCACTTATGATATAAAAATCTAGCGCGAAAGATGGTGAGATTTTTACTAATATAGACGTATGAGAGATTAGCTCTATGTTTAGAATTATTTTTCAAAGTTAAAGACGGATCAAACTAATAGTAACTTGTTTGTTTATTCATTCAACGTCAATTCCGTTATGGCTCATCGTATAATGGGAGTCATACATTGTTTCATCAAGGTAATATTAGGGGTACATCTAGGTAATATAGGGACGTTTAGCGTGTACCTAACGCAGCTCAAGCTCGGGAATCCTATTTTACGTCCCATCCGATGGACGACGTAATTAAGAACCTTTTACTCCCGTTAAACAGTCCCAAAGCACACTGATGGACTGCGAACCTATGAACATGGGTGAACTTCTTAAGTTAGACATAATTGCTACCGAGTGAGATGGAATGCTGAATTTAAGCTGAGCGGTGAGTAATATTGCATCGAATGATCGCATTCAAGGTGAGTGAACGTCGAGTTTTCGGAAAATGTCCGCTCATTTCAGTGAATTTCGATGAATCAGTGTGTTTGAAAGGGGGATCTTTTTCACTTCCTATGTAGATTTATACTGCACGCTTTTTTCAACTTAGGGCATCCTTTATTATTTATTGATATTTACAACTGTATTACAATATTACAACAAGTAAATAGGATACGTGATACATAATGACATGAGAATGACAAGTATAGAAACTACCCACTGGTAGTGCTCAAATCAAAGTTCAACTAAGAAAGGTCACGTAGCCATCTTCTTTTAGACGCCTCGGACGGTTCAAGTGTTGAAACTTTTTTAGAAGCTAAAAATGAAGGTGCCACGTGTTGGTTATTCAATCTTATTTTGCATCCCGAAATTCGAAACAAAATGATTTATCACCTAAAAGGCACAAAAACTTGTTGCGATTTTTTTTAGGAATGAATGAAATAATTATTGTTTGTTTGTTTATTCATTTTATTGTTATTATTTTAACGGCACTACAACCCGGTTACAGGTCTTGGCCTCTTCCAGCCGCTTCCTCCAAACGTCACGATCTTGTACCGACGCCATCCAATTTCTAACTCGGAGGATGTTTCGAGCATCACCTGCCACACCATCACTTCAGCTTAGGTCTCCCTCTTCTTTTTCCAAGAATTGGGATAGTCAGGAGTACGTTTGGCATTTATCCATCTCCCATCCTTGAAATATATAATATAATGATAACCTTAAGCGCCTCAACGTCATTATTCTTACGACGTCAGGATTTTGGTAATTGATGTACAATTGTTAGATCGAGCGTCGCTTCTACTCATCTCCAACCCTTACACTCCTAAAAATGCGATGGAGAACCTTTCATTCAAAAATCCTTAGCTCCTTTTCAGCAGCTCTGGAAGTTTTCCAGCACTCAGAACTATATAGAAGTATGGGCCGTACTAATGTTTTGATGGAGCAAGATGGAGCTTGGTCTGTCCGGAAAGAATCCGTCTACTTATCTATTTCCTCAATCCATAATAACATCTGTTGGGGGCTTTGATTCTTCTCCTTATCAATACATCTGGGTTATTGCCCTGGGTGACCACAGATTTACAATAATAATAACAGTAAATAAGTGTTTGTGGTTGAAAAATAACTTACTTACGAAATTACCATTTTTTAGGGATGAATGGCTAACAATTTCAGACGTAGATGTTTCTTTGTTTTTTAATTTTACGCCACTTAATCCCGCTATGGCTAATCGGACGATGCTATATTGGGAGTCCTAAATTTTGCCTATCCAGGTTTAATTAGGATAGGGATCTTCAACCGTTTTACCTCCCTTCCGAAGAACGGCATAACCTAGGATTTCTTACTCCCTTTAAAAATTCCTAGAGCCACCTGTCGGGCTACGGACCCGCGATCTTGGGTATAGTAGATTATTATGCTAACCACTATACCATAGGTTGCCCCCAGGAAATAGTTGTTCATGAGTGCAAACAAACAGTAGTGAAAACAAAAAAAACACTGATTTCCTGATATAACATGTAAAAAGAGGGTTACGTAATATACGCATCTCAAAAACTTAAATGGCTAACTTTACTTATACCAATGATTACAGATGTTCCTCTTGTTGTGTTGCTTAAACAAGCTATTTTGGCTTGCCTTAACTTTAGAAATTTCTTTTTTATTCATTATGGTTAACAAAACCTTACCTTAAAAAAATGTGCAACACTACATAAATAAATTTAATTTAAATTATATAAAATATATTACTTGTATTCATATTAAATCTATAATTCATTTATGAATTTATAATTCATATTAAATAAACATCTTTTATACACATAAGTCGCAACCCACACACCCTTTCCGACACGGCCGACTAACCCAGACAGCGCCTCCTTGATGCCTGTTATTTATTTTACCCAAGGTGATAAATTATTCGGAGAACATTAATCCATCGAGAGGAGAGACTCGGCACTTTGGCCGGGGTCGAACCAGTGGGTTGGCGACCTTTAGTTGTGCCTTTGGCTGAGTTGTCTCTTACGAAACCTAAGGACGAATATTTGGTAGTATAATGCCACTGGATGGAAATAGCGTTGCCTACGCTGTCTCGCTTTACACGAGTCAGCTCTTGAGGATTTCCAAGTGCCTAATTTTAAATATGTCAACAGTTTTATCCAAATTATGATTAACTATGCCAAATAGAAGGACTATAGAACAAAATCTTTATCCCGTTTAAAAGGTGACAGTGCACAGAAATGACGATATATATAATATATATTTGCTATTTATATATTCCTAATTCAAAAAGAAGTACGTCTGAGGTTTTATATCTGCAGCCCAGGTGAATAAGTAATTAAGTCGGATTTTGCCCAGAGAGAATTAACTGGATGTATTGAGGGGTGCGGAATCGTGTCATTCTACTCATTTTTTTAAATATAAAAACCTATCCTTTTAAAAGTAACAAGCACGAGATAGATCCATTTTACTCCATATATCCGTGCATTTGGTGAGTCCTTCTATTACTGTAATTGTGGATATTAATCTTTGTTTGCTATAATAAGATAAACAAATTTGTCAGAGGTTCCCATGTGGCCTACCAATTTCACTTCTCAGATAACTAGTTATACCACATACTACTGGATCATATGAGGTTATATATAAATATATATACAACGATTCATATTTAATGAAATTTCAAACTTATTTACCAATTTTTATTTAATAAATAATACAAGGGGCGACCTGTCTGGTGGTTAGCGTAACAAACTACTAAGTCCAATATCGCGGGTTCGTATCACGGCAGGTATCCCTAGGATTTTTTAAAGGGAGTAAAAATCCTTAGTTACGCCGTCCTTCGGAAGGGACGTTAAATGGGGGTCCCGAGCATATTCGATATCTGGGCACATTAACTAAGGTTATAAATGCCCGATAAAAACTCAAAAAGTTATAGTTAAATATTTGTTTATTTAAACTAAAAAAAATCGTCTAAACTATCTGTACTTTGTATTTTTCTGTTGGAACGAAGCGTTCCTTTTGCTATGAGTTACCTTGGCTATGAGTTTTAGGATAAATACGTTTGACACTAGGATGAAATGAGTAATTGAAATGACTTATGGCTTCAGAATGAACTTGTTTCTCTGTTCTCGTTGAAACGATAGCTCGTGGTTTTGGGCTGATACTTCAGCTGTAGAATAGAAAAGTGATTTTGTTCTGGTACTGAGTCCTTCTTGAATAACAAACATGAACATAAAAAGAAACATAATTGTACGATAAAAAAAAATGTTGCCTGCATCTCGACCAATAACTTCGTCGTCACAGTTGACCGACCAATACCATTAAAACAAAAATGCATTCAGACAGCTCTGGATTATCGGCCGGCTCCAATGTACGTCCAATGTATGCAATAAGAAAACATTATGTTAATATATTCCATTAGACCTGTTGCTGAATCACCAACAAATTATAATGTTGCTCGCATCGAATCGAACCCTTACAAGGATAAAGGCAGAAGCCCTAAGAAATAGCCAGTTCTGTCGACTATCACTTAGCGGAGCGGCCTTGAAACCTCTCTCGAGTAAACAAGAATCCTCTCTTGGCTTCCTGGTTCGTTGTCACCACTGCTCTGTCTGCTCTTGTGTTCAATGTGTAATTTATTCTTTTTAGTCTCTTGAAATAATGTAATTTGTGCTGGTGTTGTGTCCTATTATTTTAAATTAAATTTCTGAAATGACTGTTATTTAATTTTTACATTGGACATACATTTAAAATATGTAATTTTTTAAACTTTTTACAATAATTAACAAAATAATGTAACAGATAACAGTAATAAAAATAATTACGCTAATGAAACAGATACAATTCTAAAATTGATAAACATATAAATTAAGGATTTTGGAATTATTTTTACCAGGTCTTCCTGTCAAGTCCAACTTCTTCGTTAAAATACAATTTTCTTCTTCATATATGTACAACGTTATGTAGCTATATCTATATTAGAAACAGGTTTACTAAGTATAGCCAAAAAGCGTGGAAAGAGTTAGTTAGTTCATTTAACGCCACTTTATGCTGCTATGGCTAATCGGACGATGCTACAGTGGGAGCTCTAAATTTTGCCTATCCATGTTTAATAGGGATTTTTAACGAGTACCTGACATCGTACATGCTCGGGATCCCCGTTTAACGTCCCTTCCGAAGTACGGCGTAACTAAGGATTTTTTACTCCCTTAAAAAAATCCTAGGGTCACCGGGCTACGAACCCGCGATCTTGGGCTTAGTAGTTTGTTACGCTAACCACTAGACCACAGGTGACCTTAGGCGTGAAAAGATAAATGAATATTCGGTATAACGTTTTTTTTTAAACTATATTAAAATGCTGTTATAAAATATTAAATAAGTTAACACATGGAAAGGTGTAAAGCTATGAAAGCCACAAGCACTGTTTTCTAATCATTTTGGTTCATCAATGAACCATCCCTCTGTATCTACCACCATCCTATTGCACATTTTCCCTGAAACGTAGAAACTCCTGAAATCTCAAAAATCATGATTACTGAGAAAAATATCGTTTGTATTTGTTCGATGGTAGCCTCTACCTGAACTTAGTTCATATGTGAAACGTCGATTCTAATGGCGATGAAACTGAAGTGACATGATGTTGAGTTATTCAACAATATGTAATATCCGAAAATACCCTAAAAGTACTTAAGCATTCGTTCAATCGAATTGTCTTACTCGTAAAAATAGTAATTACTGTTTTCTACATCCTGCACTAACCACTCCACATCAAGTTTAATCGAGAGCATTTAAGTAGTTAAGGAGAACGAGGGTTGTTCAAAAATACTTGCCTGGGGATCTCCGGGGAGCAAGGTAATTAGCTTTAGGCTGTTGTGGAAGTAATTTTTGTATTGATCGGCTTGTAGAATTTATAGGTCTGCCCACCATGGTGTGGCTTGATAGTTATTTGAAATTCACATGCAATTAAAACATAAACAGTTTGGGTAATAGTGAAAATCTTTAATAAGTTTAAAAAAATATTCTATACATTTTCCTCAGTGTGTTATCATATTTTCAACCACATGACTGATATATGCAGGCATCTTAGATGAAATACAGCCTAAAATGCGTTTTGGACTAATTTTCAAAAATTTTATCATTATGGGATTGTTCGACTTTCTGAAGAGATAAGTCTGGCGAATAAGGTGGGTGTGGATGGATTTCATAAACCACCTCGTTTAGCTTGTTCACTGTCTGTCGTGAAACATAAGCACCGGCGTTGTCATGGTAAAGTATAGATTCCATCCGATTAACCAATGCAGGTTGGTTTATGATAAGTTTTTGTTGCATTATGTAATTTTCCCTGCATTAAAATGTGGTGGTTTTACCTTTAGGTAGAAAGGAGAAGTGAACTAATTATTTATTTATGAATTAATTTGTAGCACCTGCCTCAAAGTATCAAACTAATGACGAATGGTCTGTTCGCTACAACACCCAACACGCGGTGGTAATGTATCTTGCAGCTTGGTCTGTCAAGCATCCTTGTTTGAACTAATAAAAGAATTACACGAAAATCACTGTTGTCATGGTTATATTTGATGGCACACTTAAGAATGTTTGTTCAATTACTAAACTGTACAATTACTAGACTACTAATTCCAATTTGAATCTTAGAAATATCAATAAAGTAAATTTCATATTAAACGACCCGATAGATAGAAAAAGTGCCATATTAATGATACTACGCTTAATGTATTGTTAGTTTATTTAACGTCACTTTATGCTGCGAAGACTAATCGTAAGATGCTACAGTGGAAGCCTTAAATTTTGCCGGTCCATGTTTAGTTAGGATAGGGTTTTGTATGAGTACCTGACATCATACAGGCTTGGGTCCCCCGTTCTACCTCCCTTCCGAAGGACGGAATAACCAAGAATGTTTTACTCTCTTTTAAAAATCCTAGTGTCACCTGCAGGGATACGATCCCGTGATCTCGGGTATGGCAGGTTGTTATGCTAACCACTACACCACAGGTCGCCTCCATAAACCTAATGTATATTGAATCGTGATCACAATGCACAAGTGGCTGGAACTTTATAGGGAGGTAGAATTGTAGAGACACTTTCTCCAGAAGGCGCTAGACACCGGGGTTTCTCCAGTAGGTCCTCCATTATTTCTCTATAATTCATTGGCTGCCCCCGCTCCTCTGACAATGGCTAAGAGGAATTAGGTGAAAACAGTAGCCATTATATCACCGCCAGGAGCAACGCCCGCTGGGGCCTGCTATCTCCTTCGCTATTTATTTGCCGGTTTTTTCACTATTCGGTTTTCGCTATTCGGTTTGCCGGCCACTCACTCTCCTTCTGCTTAGCCCCTTCCGAGCTCGGCAGGATTAAAAGCTACATGGTAACATGAAGTGAACATTAATATTATATTTAGTATAAAAGTCTGATTAGTAAAAAGAATAATAGTCTTTATTTATAGATTAAATAATAGTATTTATTTAATTGATAGTTACCTCCTTTTTTTACAAATGTTATGCCAAAGAAAAATATAAACAATTACCAACTAAGATAATTTATTTTTAAATTATATCTAACTGGATGAGAGAACAGCCAAATTAGAAGTGAAAAAAAAATATATGCACATACATATGCTCACACAATGCAAATATATACACTAAATACATCATTCATTCGTCACCTAGAAAATTTTAATCTCAAAAAGGATAGTAGGTTAGGTCGGGATTTGAAGGTTGTAATATAATTGGAACAACGAATAGAAGAAGATACAGAGTTACAAAGGGACGAGGATCGGATAAGGAACGCTCTGTCAGTTCACTGCTGTTCAGTGGGATGCTGTATATAGATCTGAGAGCCCAGAACAGGTGCTAGGAAGTACTTACGGCGGTAGGAAGGGTAAATATTATATATATATATATATATATTTATTTTTAAAAATACAATAATAGTAAGATTGGTTTAAATAAGGTTATTTAATAGGTCATTCCATAAGGAATGTTCGTTTTTGAGAAATAACAAGATATAACAAGAACTGGTGCTGGCCTGAAAATAAAGCTACATTCGAAAACCAAATATGTATAATGATATAGATTTTATGATAAAATTGTTTTCTAATGTTAAATAATTATAGAATATCTTATTAATTAATATTTATTATTTTGTTTCCTAAAATACTGGGATGTGTCGAGGCAGCCTCTTCTTATATGCAGGCGCCTGGAGCGGCGCCGATTCGGGGCGAGCGGTTAGGCTTGTACTTTGTTGCGGACCGGTCTAATAAATTTAGGAGTCTCGCTTCGATAGGTTGGGGTCTGCGAGATAATTCTTTTTCTTAAACTAGTTTTAGTTTGCTTTTGTTAGCAGTGATGTAGTGGCAAGAGCTTAGCTGCCAAAAAAGTACATAAAATGTTACATTAAATAGCAGTAATAATAATAATCTTTATTATGATTATTCTCTTATGCAATCGCTTAGTTTCAAATCCAGTACATTTAATTTAAATGTTTTTTCCCTCTACTTGGAAGGATATACAATTTTTGAACGGGTTAATTATTTCTGAGCTGGTCTCTAGGCCATTGTATCTTCTCATAGGAAGTCCGGAAAAATATGAGAATATGAAAGAGAAAGAATTGGAGGAATTTATTGATGTGTTCCTGAGTGGAATAAATAATTATGTTCAATAAACGGGACTGATAAACGGAAACACCACAAAACTCATAGCTTTTCCATTTCTCTTAGCTTAGATAAAGGAATTCTTTTGAGTTACAACGTAGAACCTATCTTCTGGATATTCAAATACTCAATAAGGCAAAGAAAGCGAAGTTGTTTTATTATATTTAATTAAAACAAAATTAAACAACTGCTTTACCATTGATATGATAGGGAATATACCATGTGAATATACCAACACTCTTTGATATAATTTTATAAAACAGGTTCTTAGTTTTTGTATCAAAACAAAATACTTTTAAAATACCTGATTAAATTATTACTTTTCATAGACCTTGTTTCAATCCTCGGTGATATGCATAGTAAATAACTATACCATTTCAGTAAAAAGTTTTATGTTCCTATTATTTGTTTTCTAATAAGATTTAAAGGATCGGTAATATTTATAAAAACGAATATCAAGATTGGTAGCGTACGCTGAATGAAAGAAAGAGAATCAGGAAATGTCGAGACAAGAACCAAGCAAATATTGAAATATAATGAAAAGGAAGAACTAAATCCGGACAGTTGTCATACATCGTATTCCGAGATCTTTCGAGGACACAGACAACCTTATGCCACTGACCTGTTCCTCTTCTACCAAACCGGTCTACGTTTCTATCATGAAAAAAACTTTTTAAAATGATTATAAGATATGATATGTGTTGCTTGTGTTATTAAGAATTATAATCCCTCATGCCCTAATCTGCTCAGTATTTTTTTATCACATGCTAAGTGTGTCATTGGAAAAATAAAATGGCAAAATGATTTTAATTGTAATACTAGTAGTTCTTTAATAAATGGCTTATATTTTTTTAAGTATAATTTAATTACCCTTCTATGGGTTACTTATTTATTTAGTTTTTATTAAGAAATGATGGATGTTCAGGGTTATTAGTAGATTATATTGGAATTTAAAATTGTAACAATTGGTAAATTGAGGGTAAGAAAACCGAATAATATGAAAAAGTTTGTTTTTAATATTGTACCACTTTTTTTTTTTTAATGTGTTGTATTTTGTATCTGAAAATGTTTGAGTACAAACAATGTTAAAGAATTAATATTTATAATTTTATCGAACAAGATTTATCTAATTTCAAAAACTAAATAAACAGGAAATAAAAGTGGTTTCGCATCAATTAGAAATTATTTGTTTGCGAAATATTATTCTAAAAATATGTAACTTAAAGGAGATTACTTTTGGACTTATTTCCATTTCTGTTGCCACACAAAATCTTGCTATCATTTTTTTTTTTAATTCAATGCATGACTTAGGTTTTCTGTTGTATAATTTATGTTTTTTCTCTGCATTAATAATACTGTTGAACAAAATCAATCTTTATTTGAAATCCAACTTACTCTTAATTGTTATAAAAAAATAAATACAATTATAACAAAAATTAAATATAAATTAGAATATAACAGGACAAATTCTATAAATAGTAAAGCTTTAAGCCTCTACAATTCTAGAAAAAACTAATGATTCTACGTTTCGCCAGTGAATCTCCCAAGCAGTGCATTAGCTTTCTTTTCCTTAATTGTTTGTGAAATGTCTCAGAGCAAGGTTGCTGTTTCTATTTGATGAGTCTGTATGCACTGTTGATGTGAGATATACTTCACATTGTCTTCTTTGATGGTATTTTTCGTTTGCCGCATGTCTGGTTAGTTTTTCCCAGCATTCCACAGGTTTTAGGCTTTGCTTTTTAGGTGTTTCGTATTGTATTCTAATTTATTATTTATGTCTCTTTTTCATTTTCTGCTCATTTTTATTGATAAAATTTTAAAATTGTTTAGTAGTCTTCATGAGATGAGATGCATTTCCTAATGTGGTTGATAGCTGAAATTACTTAAAGAAATGCCAATTATTCACTACTTTAGTTGGATGGAACACTAGATTCTTCCAAGTGATTTCTTCCTTATTGGCCTTATTCCTTAATAAGGGCATTCTAGGTAAATATTATTAAATACCCACTTTTCCCCACGAAGGGTACAATTAAACGTATAAATAGAAAATTGAAAGTTGGACTTTTAATTTTGCAACCCGTGGGTTGCCTGCTATTAAGAGGTTTAATAGTTGTAACCCACTTAGCAAATTGGTCTTCTAAAATTCGGTTTATTACACATTACTTACGACTTTCGATAAGTAGTATCTCTTGGAGAGTTCTCTGATATAGAAATACTCTCACCCAAAAGCTTCCATGACGGACTAATCTATCCCAATTATACTTCGTCCGGGTTTCTTCTTCGGTGAGAGTGGAATAGTGTTATCTCCCGCTGTGAAGATGACACAACGTGATGCTTGAAAGGTGTAGATTTCTCTCTTAGTACATTTTAAAAAGGTTTTGGTCTTCATGTTTCCAAGAAAAAAAGGAAAACGGTATTCTGTAATTTTCATTACTATTATACAAACTTGATCAGAGCTGAAGCCACGGTGAATAATTGATTAAGTCAAATTTTGTCCAGACTGGTTTTCTCGTAGTTTGGTAAGTTTAATCATGTTAATTTCGTAGTGACTATGGGACCAAGTCAGGAGGCATTGACTTGTGATTTGTTTTTGTTTTGTTTTTCTTAACCTCCATTATTCAATAATATAAGACAATTACAATTACAAATATATCCTTAATACAGTAATTACTATAAATATGTATATATAAAATATGATACATCTTTCTTTTACCCTAGGGTATGTTAAGGTATAACATATATATTTATTATTTTTTTAAATTTTGAAGAGAAAAGATTATGTCTTGGCCGGGATATATATATATATATATATATATATCAAATTGGGTTGACAAAGAGCTATTACTTATATTAAACTAAATTTCAAACCAAAGACTACGAGAATGACGATTCCGCTTCCCTAAGTGCACGAAACTCATTTTGGATAAAATTCGACTGAAAAATTATTAATTAGGGGTACAGATATTTTAAAAAACTGAGTAGCTTTACATATTGCATTTGATCTATTTTTTTTTAATTCAAAATTTACTATTTTATCAAAATAGTGTAAATGACTGATTTTTTCTTATACGATAACAGTATTATTTTCAATCACCTCTTCCAACAATTTTAATTTGTCTCCGTTAAATGTATTCAAGTCTGTTGAAATAAAAAATGTATTGGAACATTATTGTATATTTTTATTAGTGGCAAGTAATTATGTGCCCACATTACTAGAATTGAAATATAATAAATCATATTAATATAATTCCTTTATATTAACAAGATTATAGTACATAATAATATCGCAGGAATAGGTAACCTTGTCAAAAATCCTGTTTTGTTCCATAATTCTTCTTCAATGACGTTCATAAGATCAGTTTCCTTGTGCATTTCTCTTCGAACCTCTTTTATTATCCATGTTCTCAAACATTTATGCAATTTATCATAAACATACTCTAGAAAACATTAAAAATCCTTTACCTTGACTGTAAGAGTAAAAAATAACTTTTAATCATAAGATAGGAAAAGTAAACATAGGTACATGAAGTAAGTATATATGAGGTATATACTTATTTCAACCTGAATTAAAAATTGCATGAACTAAGAAATCTTTAAAGTAATCTACTTTTTAGGGATTCAGAGGAATAGTCGTTTCTGTAGTTATAGATTCTAGAATATACATTTATTTGACGGAATATATTAAAGTTGCGATACAAGTTGAGAAATAATTACTTTTTTCGTTATATATGTGTCACCTCAGATTATTCGTTTCTCAACTTTTTTTGTTAAGAAGTTGAATAAAATCTAGGAAAGAAAGCTACTAAAAAGATTAATAAGGTATCTAAAAACAAATCCAACGATTTTCGTAAGGCATTTTCTAATAATTCAAACTTCTATATTAATACTCCATTTTTGTAAGTATATTTCACTAACATCTTTAAGTATTAATCTCCCAAATTTTTTGAAGGGCTGAAGACCTGTGCGAACCCCCTATTTAGACTTTTTTTTTTAGATTTAGATTTAAAACCAACCCCCAGACCTTGGAGATGGCAGGGGAGTTTTCCCTTGGTCGATGTGCTTACATTTGATCTAGGGATGGAGTAAGTACTCCCTTGTCCTTATCCTTCCTTCCTTTCCCTTCTTCCTTCCTCCCCTTTCTTCTTTCTACAACTATTTCTTGATCCTGCTAAACGGTCCCTCCCTGTTTTGTATTGTATAAAGTCAGCGGCTTTGAGCCGGTTCGAGTAAAAACCGCCTTCAGCGGACTCAGCCCATTGTAACGCCTTAAAATACCGAAAGGTAACAAAAGGCTTTTGATTTATATAGAAGCATTTTGAGGTATTTATTAAAAAATTTGTATTAGCTTGTAAATAAAATCTTGGAGGATGCGAAAAAAAGTATTAATTTCCATGTTAATACAAATTTACAGTTTTAAATTAACTTGTATAATAAATTAAACATTTTATAAACTATTCTTTTTACTCAAAAATAAAAGTAACATGTGTACGACAAATTCGGTTGATTTTGTGTCAGAATGAAAGTAGAATTAGTTAGATGTTGAATGTTAAAAATTTGAAAATGAGATTGGAAAATTTTGCTCCATTGGACACGGAAACTTGTGGCCGTCCGAGGACGAATTTTATAATTAAAAAATACTTTGCAGTAGCATAGGTGCATGTGCATCGTGATGGGAATACTGCATAATTGAATAATTTATATGCTTTAAACTTGGAATTTATAAAGGAATCCTCTTAGATGTTAGTATGGGAACAACCTTCACTCATAATATATATTTGTTTCCTTAAAATTGAATAATAGTAGGAAAAGTAAAGAATAAACTATCCTTTACGGAAAATAAGTTTGACAACTTTGTTTTTAAGTAGTGCTTACCAGGTATTTTCCATTGGAACCTGTAGCCAACTTATTTTTGGAATAGAGAAACATCAGGAGGTGATGTTGCAAAAATAATTATTAAAACCACCTATAGCATTAATCGATACGATTCACAGTCCTTAAGATTGTGAACACTGTTTTTTAAAAAAAAAAATATTTCCCCACCATCGCCTAAATTTATAAAGTCTATTCTTTAGAAATTCAGGATAATGTACAGTAATCTCGTTTTTGTTAAATTATTCGAATGCAAACTTCGAAAAAAAATGTTAATTTTGTTATTATTTTTTCCATATTTATAAAAATTAACATTTTTTTCTTTGTAACCGTAATGAATTCCTGTTGTTAATTTGGGAAAAATTGCAGTAAGTGATTTATGTTTAAGTTTAAATGCATCTTGACCCCAGATGCTTTGCCTGCAAAATGTTAGGTAATGTTTTGTATATTTATTTTCCTTTACGTTTTTGCAAAAAGAAACATAATATGAGACGCTTTAGAAAGCAACAGAAAGAATCTCTGATACAATGAGGTTCATTTTCTATTGAAAAATTATGCCTGTACGCTAAAGAAATTTTATTGGAATTTCAGAGAAATAAAATTAAAAAATCGAGGAGGATAGTTTTCAGGTTAGAACGCAGCGGACGTTCAAAATCTTGGATTAGAAAAGGAGGAGGATAATAATAGTAATGGTAACGATAATGATCATAATAATGATTAATCCGATGTACCCCAAAGTGGGTGGAACTGATGAAAAAAAATATATACAAATACGTCGCATAATAAAGATATAAGATATAACGAAACAAATAAAAGCAAAAAAAACTGGAATCTACTTAAGTCGTATATGGTTGGATTTGTTATCAGATAATAAAAACCCAATAAGGTATGCACAGTAACAAACTATGCTTTGGTACGAGCCGACAAGTTGGCCTTCATAAACAAAACAAGCAAGAAATGAAGAATAAAGTTTAAAAAGTCAAGATCATAAAAATGATTGAGATCAGAAAGGATGAATAGATACTGGATGGAGAATTGCAGAAGGTCGGGTGAAACTAAAAAAAATGAATAAATAATAGTATATGAATAAATAGTATATTATCATAATTATAATATATAATATATAAAGGGCACTTATTATATAATATAATTATACCATACCAATTATTTTAAATTACCTACTTCTAGGTAGTTTGTTATTTTAAATTACCTACTTCTAGGTAGTTTGTTATTTTAAATTACCTATCCATTCTTCCAATTATTTCAATTACCTTCAATAATCCTGTATTGAAGATATAAATACTTCCTTAGGCTATAAATCAATCAAAGACACAAACACGACTAAAGTTCTTCTTCTCTCCGTCGCGACGCGTCGAAATTATATTGATAAGGCTTCCATCATTACTTCCAGAGAGAAGCGTACCTTGAAGAGTACCGTAACAAGAGCTGGAAGACCCGCCATCCTCAGAAACGCTTTATCCCGGCCAGTTACCCCTTTCACCGCGAGGAGACTCCTCCAACCCGGGGTGGTAGAGGAGAGCTACCGGAGATTATACTTATATTTAGACTGGATACTCTTCAGCTGACCTCTTTCCTCCTTATTTGTTTTCGAAATTATTTCTTTGATCGGAGAATCGTGTTCGTTTGCCACAACTGTTTGTAAACAGCTTATCTGTAAATATTTCAGCTTAGCTCATTCGTCTCGCCATTGAACATCCCGTTTCTATTCTTTTCCGATGTATACATTGTATGTGGTTTAATGGCAATATGGTATACTAGAGTCTACACCAGGAGTTCCCAAACTTTTTTGTATCACGCTCCCCTTTTGTTGAAATGAAAGCTTCTCGCGCCCCCCTTAACAATAAATTGTGTGGGCCTAGGAACAAAACAAAAACAAATAACTATTACATTGAAAGCAAAACATTTATATATACTGCCAAAAGTTATAACAATATAAGTTTTCATAAAATACAAAAATTATTAATAAGAGAAAAATAGATTAGGTTGGTTAGTGAGATGGATGGGCTTGCATTTTTCTTACTAATATGTCTATTCGTGACTGAGCTTTAGTAAGTGCACAACGCAAGTCACTAGCAACATCAAGTTTATTCCGATACTTTGTTTTTAATTGCCACAAGTGTTGCAAATGCTTTTTCGCACAAATAGGTGCTTGAAAAAGGCAAATATAAACGAAGAGCGTCCCGTGATACACTAGGATACACTTTGAAATATTTTAACCAAATTGAAGGTTTGTCCATTATATCAAAGTGGTGGTCACTTTTCTAAACTTCATGGTTAATTTAGAATTTTAGAAAGACTACTTAATTTTAATTTAATGTTCAACTTGTCTCGCGCTCCCCCTGACATGGCATCACGTACCCACAGGGGGGCGCACCCTCCAGTTTGGGAAACGCTGGTCTAGACCGTAAGACACCAGTGGAAGCGAGTTTTACTTTCATGAATCGTGGCATATTGGTAATAAGTTAGTTTCTTACTATTAAATAATATTAGAAAAATATTATTAAGCACTTTGGGGAATAAAATTCTACAAATTAATTAATTCAAGTTTAATTTTCAGTCAACCTTTTTTCTTTTTTTTCAATAGGACAGCTATGTAAAATTAAATGAAATAACATGATTTTATTAAAAAAAAGGTATTTTGATTTTTGGCAAATTTAAAAAAAAATTATTTATTGCAATTTGCAATACTATTATAAAAATAAAACAAGTAAACGAAATGAACGATACATAATATATAGTATATATAGTATGGGTAAACGATAGTAGAGAAACTACCCGGTGGTAGTAGTGCTCAAATAACAAATTCAACTTAGGCAATCTTTTCTTCAGATGCATCGGAGGATAATTGGGAATGATTCTCGAATGAAGAGGTGGCTGGGTTGCTTTGATACTTTTGTGGGTTTGAGTGAGAATAAAATTTGACATGAAAGGATTGGTATCGGGTTTGTGTCAAACCAGCAATAAATGGGACATAGAGGTCATTATGAATGGATTACTATATTCGTAACAAAGTAAGGAACTTAAAAGCATTTTGGATTGTAAGCTAAGTCCAAACAGGTCTTATAATAGCCATTAAATAAGAGTCTTTTGTAATTAATTGGGACCTTAGAGCGATTGCCTAGTGAGGGTTGAAGTAGATGAAGCTGCGATTGTTACATCTTCAAGTTTAATTTAATATCTATTTATTTTATTTTATTTTTAATGTTAAATTATCATGTATTTATTATAAAGGCAATTAAATAGAGGGAGAAAGTATGAGTTGGTCTGATCACAAGCCCTGAGAACTCCTGCAATGTGGGTTTGAGGAATTATTTCTTTGTCCTCCACCCGGACCATTCCCTTCCTCATGGTCAACTTCTATTATTTAAGACTTTATATGAATACATTACGATGAAAGGGGCTATGAATACCTATATTTTATGTGAAGATCTATACTTCCTTTTATGACCCCAAGCATCCCTTATGCCTTGTATCCTAAGGCCAAGGTGGGCCGTGATATATCTAAGATATTACATTAACATAGGCATTTTTCCTGTCATGCATTTATATCGGACCCTGATAGGATCCTAACATGACGAAGAAGTCACTCTGCTTGAACTTCCGTGTTCTGCCCCGAAGAGATGCCATCTGCATCAGATAACAAAACAGTCTTCGTCAACAAGCGAGCATTATCTTAACAACTTCCAGGCCAGGTTTTTTTTACCTCTCTTTATCCGAAGGCGATTTAGTGGTGCGTTTTTTCTCCAAATCTGTCCTCCATTAGGGGGTGAAAAAAGTTAATGAAGTTCGGTCGATTTTTCTTGATTAGAGTTGAGGTGTTTTAGATGTCGGTAATAATAAAGTCTTTTCCCTCTTAGCGACTCTTAGAGTATCTCTTCATTTTTTTTTCTATTCTTACTTTGGTCAATAGCCTTTATCGTTTCATAAATAAATACAATGATCAATACTTCCAATTACTTTTCAATGCCAATAATAATGTGAACAATTTTTTTTAAGATGTTTCTATAAGTAACGAAGAAATCGATTTTAATTTCATTTATGAAAATTGGCTCTTCAGAACAAATACAAAAATGTGACATGGTGTTTTTATCTCCGGAGTACAGAAATTGTAAAGACAGGATAAATATTGACTACCCCACTCATGTTTCGATTTTGATTCAATAATTTTATTCCTAATGAACTATATATACATAAATATATATTTCACGTATGTGTATTGCTGACCAAAAATAAATACAAACATTTTATAAAGCGAACCATAGCCGATGATGACCTAAGGGTTTTGCGCATGTAAACGCCAACAGACAAACTAAAAGTGAATGATACATAATGACATGAAAAAGGGCAAGTAAAGAAACTATCTAATGGTAGTACTCAAATAATAATTTCAACTTAGAAGTTCACGAGGCCATGTTCATATGAGACGCCTCGGATATTTATAAGGAATTGAAGAAGGAGCTATGTTTGAGTGGGAATAAGGCTTTTCATAAAAAGGACTTGTATCGGATTTAGGCCAAACCAGCAACAAATAGAGCATTAAGGTCATTATAGATTACTTGATTCGAAACAAAATAATGAGCATTTAGGATTTTAAGAAGGGTTTTGGATACAAGTGTAAATAATAGTAATAATTAACCTAGTAATTTCACCTGTATGGTTTAATTTAATGAAGATTTAAAGTTTTTGCTAAAATCTTTAGAGAACTAGAAAATTGAATAGATTCTATTTCTGATACTTTCCGCTTTCTAGGCGGGGCAAGCAATAGTTAAATGAATAAAGAATAACAAAAACGTTAAATTATTAGGGTACAACTAACACTTATCCTCCGTTTATAGCGTTCGTAATTCGTCGTATACATTGATAGCCTATTTCCTACGTCACATTCCATTTTATCGTCATTGCTGTTTGTTCATGGGATTGGGATGGGATTATTGCTGTATGTACAATAATGACTCGTTATATGCACACACACACACACACATAACCCTTTATCACGTAACGTTTACAGACACAGCCGCTATCAGGAGTGTGAATAAGGCTCCACTTACTGGCCAATCAATCATCTGGGTACATTGCCCGCCTCATGTTTCCTCTACGGGGGAAACTGTGACATCACTGCTTTGGATCATTGCTTCCAACGATTATGCAATTCTCAACGGGTTCATGCGCGAAATTTCTTTATACTACCAGTGAATACAGCACATAAAAAAAAATGGAGAATGGAAAAATGCACTTATATTGCTTCTTCAGCTTTGTAGGCGTTATCTATGGTTTTTCATCTCATGTTACCCAAGCGTTGAGAAAAGTGAGAGTATTATGATTACCTGCAAGTCATCCAGGTAGCCGGTAGTCAGGGCGAAGTAGTCCAAGACTGCCTAGTCATGGGCATAAACATTGAACTGTTTAAGTGCTTTCTTTAAGGTATAATAAAATGAGATACATTCATTTACATATGTCTATATGTGTGTGTATGTTTATATTGTAGAATAGCTGTGTGTCAACTGTTTTATTGATAATGCCATTTTTCTCTTGCGGTTTTACATTGTCTTCTGTTCATGTTGTTTATTATTAGTATTTATTTTGGATAATTTTTCCCGTTGTGGATTTCTAAGTTTCGTCAGTATTATTTGCATTTTTATTTTAATGTTTATCAGTTGTTTTTTTTAGTCTAACCTTTTCTAGTAGTGGCCTGGTATTGTTCCTTATGATTAAGTTGTTCCATTTGGACCTTGGAGGTGATGGGATCTTTCCTCTGGCTAGTGCCTTGCTGCATTTTAAGGTTAAGTTGTGCTTTATTCGTTTTACTTTTTCCTTTGATATTATTCTCTTTCCCTAAATTGGGGTTTAATATTGATAAAATTACCAAATTGACGAAATTAAAATATTGACAAAAAAAGTTCTTTTGTTTCCTATTTTAGTTTAGTGACTTAAGGCTTTTCTATAAATATATATAGAGAGAGAGGATAGAGAAAGAGTGGAGGAGAACGGTAGTTAAGTTTCCAATGATTGGCCTTGGCAATTTTGAAAGAAAACAAATTAAGTTTCCTTTCAAAATTGTCAAGGAATTTCCAATTCTTATCATAAACTTTACTTAGACGCTACGACATCTTACTGCCTTTTTCTTATTCTATCATTTTACGTGAAGAAAAAGTTACCAGAATCAACTCGGGGAACAAAAATCAAGTACTGTTCATCTTTGTGTTATCTAACTGTTTTTCCTGGGATTAGGAAAAAGCTTAAACGCATTCAATATTTATTTTTTTTCATGAATGATTTAAACGGATTTAATTTTGCGTAAACTATTACACTTTACCTATTTATTCGTTTCAAGTATCTCATTTCGTATTCTTGCTTTCTCTATCGCATGCTATATATATATATATATATATTAAAGACTATTTAAAAAATATAATACATACATATTTTTTATCTATTTATCATATCTTATGTAATAGTGGCATGATGTATTCTTTTAAACCACAAAAGATTGTAATACTACAATGATGCGAAAATGACGAAGTTATGAAAATCTTACAGGATTCAGCAAAAACATTTTGTCATGAATGCATTACCTGAATGAGAAGCATTCTCAGGTAACATGACGAAGCAGCACACGCATGTTTTGTAGATTACAGGAAGCTACAGAAACTGGATTCTTACTTCCTGGCTATTGTATAACGCCGGTGTTCCCAGGGCTATGCGCCTACCAATAGGGTTATCAAACATGCAACGTAAAAATTATGGTTTGGGGGGGAGGGTTTGAATTTTAAATAGTAAGTAACACCACCCTTCACAAAAAAACAGTGCGATGAGTGACCTACAATTTTAGTGACTGTTATCATAAAGTAAAGTACTTAAGTTTAAGTACTTACTTAGGATCTATAAATAGAAAAAATCGAAATCCGAAGGAAATAAAAGTGCAATTAAAGGCAGAAATTCTCGTTATTAATCGGTCTCGACATTACTAAGTTCACGTCTTTTATTCTAAAAATCAGAATTTATTCCGAAAAAGGATGAGACCACTGGAGAATTCGTCACTAACTACTTACATGACTAACTAAAATTAACTAAAACTAAAACCCCGGTCACCCGATATTACGAATAGTTGAAATGGCTTTACCTCAGATCTGTACATAGCATCCTACCGAACAGCAGCTTTTGGCAGAGCTTTCCTTATCCGATCCTTGTCTCTTTGGAACCGTATACTTTCTTCCATTCGCCTTTCCAATAATCTTATAACCTTTAAATCCCGTAAATTCAATCACCTAATTTCCTTAGAATTCCCAAAAAAATCGTAAAAATAGTATGTCAAGTTTTGAGATTAAAGTTTTCTAAATGATGGATGAATGATGTATTTTATATATTTATGTGTGTATCTGTATAATTATATGTGTGCATATGCGTGTGATTGAGGTGTGTATATATATACATTTTCTTTCTCCGCTAATTTGGCTACTCACACTTCGTCATATGTTTACTTTTATTTATTTTATTTTTTAATGTTTATCATAGTTAGTATAGTTTATTTTTCTTTCATTATTTTCTTTCTTTTCTTTTATTATCTTCTTAGTTATTTTGTTTTTCAAAAAATTAAAGATATATATATATATATATATATATATATATATATATATATATATATATATATATATATACATTTTTAACTCAATTTTTTCGTCTTCCTTTATAAGAAATAGGTTTCTTTAAATATTGTTTTAGGAGGTAATTCATAATTTTTTATTCCTCATTTATTATTTAATTGTAATTAATGAAATGTAATATATTTTGCTCGAAGACATTTTAGGTTATACATTATTCTTGTATTGTTATTCTAAAGGGACTTGTCCCAGAATATATAAAGTCTTTATTATTATAGTATTATTATTATTATTAAAAGACAGAGGTGTTTATTGATAGTACATCATTTGCTTCGGCTATATTATTTGGTTCTGTTTAAAGGGCCATGAACCTTTTTAATAAAGTATACTTCACTAGAAAAAAAAAAAAATAAATGCTTAATCTATCTGATAGTTGGCGGACTAGCTTGACGTCATTTTAGTCATAATTATTTATAGGCCTTTACACTACATCATATTATTTAAAATAACTATGAGAGAGTCCTGACTAATAATGCTTAGATATATTTTGCAGTCGATCATAAAAAATTAATAATTAATAATACTCTGTCCATAATAATATTCAGTTTAATAAAAAAATTAAATTTCTGTTCTTCTGGAAATTTTTTCGAGTTTCAAATTGAGGTTAAGTATGATGACTAATGCATAACTGTTATGAAAATAATGAGTCATTCAATTATTTTGTGGAGTTGTCTACCAACTCCACCACATCTACCACATAACAATTTTCTCGCCATATTTTTAATGATAAATATTCTTAGTTTTTCCTAACAGAAATAGAACTAGGTCATTTCCTAATTTAATAAGAAAGAATATGAAATCAAATTAATTTAATTTCCTAATATAAAAAGAAACCTGGATCGTTTTTACAGAAATCCACTCACCTAGCTTATGACAAACGCCACAGGTATGATCGCTATTTTTCTATGATCTTATAATAATTTCATATCTCATATCAGGTGTTCTTATCTATGTTTGCTAAGGTATTCCTATTGATGATAGACCACGTGGATCTAATCGTTGGAGATAAAATAAATACACCAGAACGAAATAGATGTATTATTAAACCAGCCTTAATTGCATATCTAGGCAACTCTCTTTGTATTTTACCTATTTCTTCGCAACATTAACCTAAATTAATAATAAGGGTTATATAGCATATACATGTAGGTACTATTGATATCAACTATTATAAAGCCGTAAATGTATTTATTTTTAAATTATTTTTTCGCTCTTCTTTCTAAATAAATAATAAGAAAGTAAACTAAATAAAGATGACTATTATAGTTAATATGCATTAGAAACACCACATGCTGTTCTCTAGATACAAATCGCTTAATAATGAGCTAAAACTCATCAACAATCAGTACTGTACAATCACTGGATACTGGCCTCCTGAAGCAGCTTTCGCCTATTCATAAAGTGCAGCTGTCCTTCAAATTGAACAAGAATCTCTAATCTTCTTTTACACCATCATCTCATCTCATCGTAATTCGGGGCGGTTTCTCTGTCATCTTCCATGCAGTTCCTCACAGAGAATTCTGATGGATGTTCCATGTATGCAGTTTCTTTGGATTCTCACGGATCTTCCTCCAGGCCAATAGGCCACCGAAGCCTACATACTTTATCACTTTTACATCTGGTTTCCTACCAGGAAAATGGAGAGTACAGTTCATTTTTTCTTCGCCTTCTCCAAGATGTGTTCTCTGTTAGTGGACCAAAGATAAATCGGAGAATCTTTCTTTTATATAGACTCGTACATAGATTTCTCTTATCATTTAGAACCTTTAGTAATCGAATAAACCTCCGATTATAGAGTAGAGAATTGTTTTATTCCAACTTTTGATGTGATTCAATTGGTCAATATTAATGGGTTCAAAAGACAGTACTTAAAATTTAGGCATTGTGTCATTTTTTACATTCTTATCCGCTAAGAACTGTGGATTAACAAACCATATTTCTTTCCGTGTCTGGATCTTGATATTCTACCTGCTTTGAGGTTCTACCAGTATTTCTTGAACCCCTCCTCTTTTGCGTTCTTCTCCCAACTAAAAATCCTTGCAGTTTTTCGACCGTTCATCCCTCTTCATGATTTTCACCTCCGAGATATCTATTTATGTATGATCCTTACCATATCCCTGAATCCATCTCCGTCTTATGCATTAGGTTTTATAAAATTCGTCGATTTCTTCGTCAGTCCATTATCGGACATCCTGAAGATGTGTCCAAAGAATTCAATCAACGTTTAATGTTTGATTGATGTCAAAGTATCCGAACCTTATATTTCTTCTGGCTTTACTACTGTATATACTAGCATTTTTACGTAATTTTTTTACTAATTGTTTACTTTTAACAATCGTGGTAAAAACACTCCATCATGCTAAACAACGAAACAACTGCGATATAAGTGAGCTGAGGTGTAGTAGAAGGGATACGTGCCCATTTCAGCACCAATCTTGTTGCAATCTGCGTTAACAACTTTTTGATAAATGTCTACGATTATCCAGTGACTTCCACTTCTTCACTCTAACTGGTCATTAAGCATACTTCGCCCATCTCTGATGATTCTATCTATCCATCTTTCTATGTTGTTAACCAATTATTAAGCAATTTTTTTTTTAATTTTTGATCTTTTTTATATTATTTTTTATTCAAACACTAGCTGCAGGCCAAAATATATGATCTATAATGCAAGCCAGATAATTATTATCATTGTGTACACACAGCTCCAGGAAATTTTCACAGTTATCTACTGATAACAACAGCTCTTCAAACAATTCAGTCTCCATTTATTGCTCGGTCTAAATCATATTAAGATGAGAAAAAAATTATGTTTTATAATCGCTTATAAAAATCTTTAAAAATTAAAAGAAAAAACAATCTCAAGCCATGTATTTATCAGTCTTTACTAGTACAACGGTATCTATGTCAAAAATGAATGAATATTTTATATTTATTGTCAGTTATCAATATTTACATTTATATATTGCGCGTGTACATTGTATTAAATAAATGAAAAGTAAAATAAACAAAGTTTCCAGAAAAATTAATTCACGTATTCAATTATTTAATACTATTTGCACTGTATTAAAGCGTATGTTTCTTATATTATTAAAATAATTTAACTATTTATAACCAGGTTAGATTTTAGATAGCTCTGGGAATAATTATGTATTTATTGATTTTATGATTGTAGTTATTATTCTTTGATATTATTCAACGTTTTCTTGTACTTAAAAAAAAAGAATATTGGCTTTGGACTTTACACCCCTCCATGTATGATGGACTAAAAATTAGAAAATTAGTTGGCACAAAACAAAATTTATCAACTGCACCCTCCGACCATATTCAACATTTCTCAATAATCATCCAGTCAACCATTTCCTCATTAATAAATTAATAAAAAAATACTTGAAATTAAGCAAAAGAATGAACCTGAAATTCATAACATTAAGAATCATGTTTTTTTCAAAATGATTGATCATGTTACTAATTAATTAATTCTTAAAAAATCACTCTCTTTTTCCTAGACGTTTAATTCAGAAAATTGTCCAAATACTTTTCAACTCTTTTTTACTTTACTTTTTAAAATTGTAATTATAGAGATTTTAGTCAGCACCTTCACACACAACTAAAAAAGAACTTCTATGTATTAATATTTTATAATTGCAGCTACTTCTATTCGCCAAAATCCTAATATCCGTGGATTGTTTAGTAGTGACTCAAAAATAAACAAAAAATATGCAAAGTATGAAAGTGGTTACTAGAGCGTGAAATAGGTACAATGATGAGGCAGTTTTTTGATATATTTTTTTTTAGCCAGTGGTCAATAAAATTATAAAACTGTGCATCTTTTATTCGACCGCTCTATATTTTATGTAGATTTTTATCTTTATCAGGAAAAACATGTAAGATAAAAGAAGATGAAAAGTGTTTGTTTTTTTTTTGTTACGAAATTGATTCCTAATTATGTTATTTAGGGAGTTATTAGTGTGCTGAATAATGTATTACAATCATCTAGGTCCCGATTGGGGTACCAGCTATGGAAGATAATTGTATATCCTGTTGTTAGCCGTGAAAGGAATCTATTCTATTGGATCCTTCTTGTAGTATCGTAGGTACATTTAATTGGGCGAAATCAACTTCTTGCACAAACGTTGGCCTAGAAAAAATAATTTATGTGGAAAGTATTTGACTGGATAATTCTATTAATGGTATGAAATGATCAGAGGATGCAGTCAATGATTAAACGAAATAAGGAAGACTTATTTTATTAAATATGTCGAATTTCGACTGCTCGGACTGGATGTGTGGACTCACATCGACGGGCTCTCTGGCTGCTAGAAAGATGGCCTACATCTTAGGCTGAAACGTTGGCACAATAAGATACGTCTTTCTTATTTTGTGTAACCATTTACAGGTCCCCCTGATCATTTTATACCATTATCAATGATGGGGAGAGCGGCAATATTGAGTACCAAAATGCTATTCTCCGATCCCATGTCTAACTGATTCGGATCACTAGCTGAAAAGATTAGATTTGAAAATAAATTATTGAAAGAAAAAATCAAGTATAAATGAATGGTTTCCTCATCAATAAAATAAATAAAATATAAAACATGAAAATAAGTTGTGAAATTATGAAATAACTTAAGTCTAAATAAATAAATAAATAAGCTTTTATAAAATAAAAAATACCTTCAAATAGAAACACATCAAAGCGTAAATATTTTTATATGTTTGATAAAACCCTGATAATAAACAATTAAATAAACAAGTGAAGAGTAACAATTCTGACAAAACAGTAATTAATGAATTATTTTAGGTTGAATCAAAGAATAATGCAAAATTTGTCATAGAGTAGTACTTTTAAAAATATTTATTATGATCTTAAGTTCTATAATTTGATTTAGTCCTAGTAAATTTTGCATTACTTTTTATTGAATCGAAAATTCCAAAAAATTAAGAAACAGGCATGGGAAATATAATTCGTTACAATAATAACAATATTCTTTTTAGAAAAATTAAACTTTTATTTACAAGTTGTTAATTCACAATCACTGCTCGTAAATGGTTAGTAATGTTCAATTTTCATCATCTGCGGAGTGTAATGTGAAATTTAAAAGTTTAAGGGTGCATATGTTTATTCTGATATTTTCGTTAAGTTCTTGAGGTATGTTTGTGCCATATAATTATCGAAATGCTTAAGCAGTTTTTAATATTTACCTCGCGGTTGCTAGAAAGTCCTCTTAGTGGAAAGCTCCTATCTCGGGTTTTTAAAAGATTTGCCGCACGCGTTGCTTTACGAGCCTCTGTTCCGTTGGCGAATTCTCCGGCCCTGAATCATTGAGTGAAAAGCGACGAAGTATGCTAAGTGCACTGAGGAATCTTCTTTTTCTCGCCGGAGGACAAGTGCCATTGTGTCCCGGCTGAGTCACTGCTGTGTCCATTCGAAGTTTTATTTATCGGATCTGCAAGAGAGACGGTACTGGCGCCGTGCGCTATAGTTCAAGGTTTCACCGTCATTATTGTGAAAGGCATCTAACTTTTATTGTTAGTAACATTATTGATGGCACACCTTTTCATGCCCTTCTAAAGCGTTAATTAAATGCCGTCTTATGTTTCTTTCAATTAACTAAATAGCAAACTTTCAGGAATAAAATTATTTTATATGAAAATATCTTGTGCATGCTCGGTTATTCTCGTATATACATAGCCCTAAAAATAAACTATTTTTTCACTATAAAATAATGAAATTAATTATTACTACAGTAATAATTACAACCCAATTACATTGTTGTTAGTTAAGGTTTCTTAAATATAATGTAACATCCCTAAACTCTTAAAAAAATTGTAAAGCAATTTTACTATACCCTTTCGAATTCCTCGTTTGATCCGTCGATAATTGCGAAACTTGTGAGCTCCAAATATGTAAGAACTTTGTTGGTGGAGGGATTAAAATTTACGTAAAACTCAAATCAATAATTGTTGACTTCAATGGTATTAAAAAACTAATTATTAGTAATATACACTATTATAAAAAACACTGTTTTCAAGCAACGTTTCTTAAATTACATTTACTTCTTCCTTCACATATATATTCAATATTTTATTATGAAATCCCATTTTTTTTCCTATTCATATAGGTTTAAACTTCATAACAAATTCATGACGCCTCAGCAAACAATATCCTGTTGCTATATGTCTGTTCAAGTGTAAAGCAGTTCTATAGATAGGAAAATGTACAACTGTTAACAACTTTGAATTTCTTTCATCAAGAGGTTCATAATAAAAGTCAGCTCGTAATAAAAACGGAATTACTTTTAGAAAGAAAAAGAAGAAGAGTTGATGATTTTTTTTTATAAGTTTTTACAAACCCTATTCCGTTATATTAGCCATAAAATCTGGCCAAGTCGTGTATCCCATTCGGGAATTTCTTCACTTTTTTTTTTATTTCACCGTTATAGATTTTGTGTTGTTTCAATGCTTTTGGAGTTTAATAGAGCTTTTATGGGTGAAAGCCAGAGAAAAACAGGAATTCAAAAGGTATAAAAGAGATTCAGAAAGTATGCACATAACTATTTATTTTTTAATTGATAGATATGTATATAAACTCAAATCATAAAAGTTACGAGTGTACGTTCTTTAAATGAATGTTGGAACCTAAACAACAGATCTCCATATTTTTAATATAATGACTGCATTTTAAAGATTATATAAAACAGAAATATGCTTTAAACTAATAATATATATGTTTATAATAATGAAGGGAGCGGAGTGGTAGAGCAATGGGCTGCTATGCCGAAGGTCCTTGGTTCAAATCTCGCTCGCTAGCTCACATTTATTTAATCCGTTAGCGGCCGGAGATGGATCCTCCTAGGGCTCATCTAGCCTCTATAAAGTGGGTATGTAGTATAAAGTAGGGAAAATCTGGCGGATCTAGGGCAACACCTCCCTGCATAACCGTTGTCTAAGAAACAGTATACTCGTAGTTTCAACTATGTGCTGAATCCTACACCCTTCATGGATTGTAATAATAATAATAATTATAAAATTATAATAATATGATTGTAATAATGATTATAAATAATTAAGAATCTGGGACCTCCGGTCGAGGTTTTAAAGGTGGTTCAACAGGCAGTTCTCCTAGACACAACCAGGATCGTCAGAAAATTTCTGAACGTTTGAAGAAGGAAAATATAATAGCAAAAACTAAAAACTCCAGACGGCTGGACTTGTTCCCCATCTCTGTTTTGAACCCGCGAATGCGTGAAAAAATAGATGAGCATAATAATAATAAATTCTTTATTTATTCTGGGACAAGTCCCTTTAGAATAAAAATACTAGTTTCCATAGGGTATTATTATGTCTCAGAGTATATTAAAACAGGGTATTATTATTTCTTAGACTATATTAATGCAGGGTATTATTATGTCTTAGAGTATGGTAATAAAGTGTATTATTATGCCTTAGAGTATATTTATACAGGGTATTATTATCTCTTATCAAGTTAGAAAAATTAATGAGAAAAAAGTTGCGAATTACCTCCAGCACATTTAAAAGAGAAAAAGAAAACAAAGTACAAGTAATAAAATAAAAACCGAAATAAGATTACAATAAATATATGAAGATAAACAATGGATAATTAATTACATAGGTATGCAAATTACACAATCAATTGGTTGTAGTGGTACAGGTTTTTTTTATATAGCTATAAATAAGTAAAATAATTATAAGCATTTATATTAGTAAATGCTATTAGCCAAGATACTATATATATATAACATAACATACATATATATATATATATATATATATATATATATATATATATATATATATATATATATATATATAAATAAGCATTCTAAACCAATATACTAGAAATAAACCTAATAAGAAAACGTAAAAAGTTAAAAATTATCATTAAATTTACTGACTCCCCTCCATCTTGCTTGTACTCATCTCATCTCAGTCCTAGATTGACCCGCCAGCATTATGGACATTTAGGTGAGTTTTGTTATAGTTCAGATTGTAAAATATTTAATTTGTTTACATATTTCCTCCGAAAATAATTTCCTTTGAACTGCAATGATCGTTCTCGGTGGGATTTAACAGTTCATTTTAAATCCATATACAAAGGCAGGTCAATTTAATGACAATTTTTATCACAACTTCGGTATTGTCAGTTTTTTCGGAATTTTGAACGTTAAGCGCAAATCTGCAGCGATTTGTAAGGTACGAGTTTAAGGTCGAAAGTTTTTTGTGGATCGAGTTAATATTATATTGCCCAGATTTTTATTCGAAAACCCACCATTTTGTTTTATTTAATTTTTTCTATTTTTTTTATTATTAAGAAATGTAAAGTAAAACTATATTTTCAAAGCTTTTTTAATATATTACAGTACATATACAGTTAAACCTGTATCTGTTATTAAAAACAAAAAATATTCTCTACTTGTCTTCATGCATGCAATTAGCTATGACTCCTGCCATTTACTTGTTGTATTTTTATAATACAAATGCAAATTTCAATGAATAAATTAATAATAAAAAAAAAAATCATGTTCTAAAAATTATGAGGAGCATTTTAGTCTTTAAACAGAACCTTTGTAGATAGCAAATTAACGTCATTATCAGACTGACACAAGTCGTTGTGGTTTTTTATATAATACCACAGTTGTTTACATTATTGCACACAATTAAAATGTGCATTTATTGGCTTGACATTTTTATGTTTCAGTAGAAACATCTTTCTCGCTCATATCACCAGATTATGTTTAGTAATTAACTAATTAATTGAATTATTGTCTTTATATATTTATTATATTTTATATAAATATATGATTATATTTATGAACAAATGAATTATTTAAAATTAATTAAATGAACTTACAGCCACTTTCTCATGATCGGTGATCGATCCTAAAACGAGGTTTGAGGTTTTGAGAAGTACTAAAACATGAAGGGAGCATGTTTAAAACGCAAGTTATCTCGGGCAGTGAACCTTCCTACGATGTTGACAGAACCCCAGATTGTATTCCTTGTTAGTATCTAGGCTAGATATCTGTTTACTCGAGCTTTTATCTGATGCCAGGGACGACATCGAGCCTTCTTGTACCGGATAGGATCTGAGCATGTAATAACAAAGGAGGTTTTAATTTTATTTCATTTTTATATTTATATCGGTAATTAAATTTTATGATTATATCCTTTTTTTAGTATTCCTCCAAGATTTGCAATATATACAAATGACAATTATGATAAATAGATGCAATGCTGCTATATAAACTAAAAGCCTTTTATTACCTTTCGGTATTTATATCCTTATATCCAATTTTTTTTCGCATCCTCCAAGATTTTATTTACAATATAATCCAAATTTACAATAAATAACTGAAAATGCTTCTATATAAACCAAAAGCCTTCTGTTACCTTTTGGTATTGTAAGGCGTTACAATACGCTGAGTCCGCTGAAGGCGGTTTTTACTCGAACCGGCTCAAAGCCGCTGACTTTACACAACAAACAAGACAGGGAGTCTTATATCCATCACAAATCGTTTTTTAGCTAAAAAAACATATGTGCTATTAATTTTTAACGGGAAAGAAAGCTGTTTAAATGTTAAAGAAAGATTTTCTTATACAGAAATGAACTATTTATTTAAAATTTAATTTATTCGGATAACTATTTATTCCAAACCATTTGATTTAAACTATTTATTGAACGATGAGTTTTGAACTATTTATTTATAATGTGCTAAATGGCATTTGTATGATTTCTCAAATAAATATTATTATTATTTATATTTATTTAATACTAGCTTTTGCCCGCGACTTTGTCCGCGTTGATTTTAAATAGAAATCTATGTTGAGTTTAATCGGAGAGTGAATTTTGAATTCCATAAATGAACTCCATATTATAAACAATGACTTAGAGTCATTTGAAAGCATCCGTTATATTTCTGAATGTTCGATAGAAAATGACGTGATTCTGGTGTTTCACCAAGAACCGAAGAATGCAATGGCTCTGGTGGCAAGAGCAATGGTGGTAATTTAACCTTGCCACTGAGACAGCACAATCCAGGCGTTTCTCCAGCGAACTTCAATGCTCCACAATGGCTGCACACAACCTCCATTGGGTCAATTTGAACGGAAGGATGCGACCTGTAGTCAATTGTGCAATTTGTAATGAAATGCTACTCGATTCAAATCAACACTTGAAGAACTTCTTGCGGTAACGTTTATTTCGATTTTCACGTTGCCCAAATTGTTTGATTAGCTCGACCATTTTCTCATTGTTAACTGAATCGTTTCATTTGCCATGTGTCTTTCTTCGTGTGTTTGGGATGCAAGTCGGACCATACTAACACGGCGCTGTTCTCGTGCGATTTCTTGTTCAGCCATATTCAATTGATTGGCCATATTCCGAACTGTACTTCCATGACGGTTTCGATGCGAAAGATTAGATCTTCTGGCTAGCGGCACTGTGAATAACACTAAGAAATAATGTCATGATCTCACAAATAAACATCGATGAAAGCATGTGCTCAAATGTCATAACCTAACAAAATAAACATATTCGCTGGCAACTTACCGTTTGAAAATAGAATTCCAGATCAAAATGATAAATAAGAATGAAATGAACAGTGAATTCGAATTGATTTTCAAAGTAACCCACGTAAAAATTAATTTCACGATCGGAAATTAACGTTTGGATTAATTTTCGATATGTACTACTCTTCTAAAAGCGAGTTCAATATTTGCTGTATAATGTATAGCTAGGAACTAATCTATAGGCTAATTTGAATTATTGAACATATACGTATTAAGGATCCAAAATTTCATCATAATGAAATTTAAGATGGAGATGTTACATCAATTAAAGATCTATTAATAGTTTTAAATAGAGGATGCCCTCTTCGTATAGGTTTATTCATATTTTAATTTTTTATTCGTAATGGTCCTTCATTAGTTTTTGCAATATTTGAAACTACAATTATTGTATATGATAAATAAATAACTATTATTACTGTTAACTGGGCAATTATATTGAAAATTTTAATTAATCTTATGCAATAACAAAGAACATTCACAATGTGCACTTCATCAAACTGATAAAGTTTCAAAACAATGCAATATTTGAAACAACAATTATTTTAAATAATAAATAAATAATTATTATTACTGTTAAGTGGGCAGTTATATTGAAAAGTTTAATTAATCTTATGCAATAACAAAGAACATAACCGTTCACAATGTGTACTTCATCAAACTGATAAATAGTTTCAAAACAATGTATTAAATGCAATATTTGAAACTGCAATTATTGTAAATAATAAATAAATTATTACCACACACAATTATCAAACAGAATAGTATGCGATGAAAAGACTGCAAATGAATCAGCTGTCAAAAGTTGATGCCTTAGTTCACAAATGTGTTAAGTGCAAATTTTTCAAAAATGGGTTTTGTTATATAAATAATATTGTAAAGTTGTGATCAGGAAGTCATAGATCATATGTTGATATAAAAGTAATAGAGAAGCTGTGAAGGTTACAAAAATATATTATGCATATATAAACATAACTCAAGAACGCCTGGACCGATTTCGATTTTTCTTGATTATTCTTCTTTTTCGGCCGAAGACCAGTCCTAAATGGTTCGAATCATCGAAATCGGTCTAGGCGTTCTCGAGTTATTAGGTCAGTAACGAACGCCACTCTTTTTTATATATATAGATGAAATTCTTTCTTTGACCTACACACGAACCATTTCTTCTCCACAGTTGATCAAACATTATTCAAGATTATTTTTAATTTCTGATAATAAGTTATCATCACATGGCGCTATAGTCCTTGGAGAACATTGGCCTCCTCCTTTTTGCCATTTTAACGAAACATATAATTCAGCTTAATCATAAATACATTTTTTTCATAAAAAGGGAAAATATTTTTATAAAAAGTTAGTTACAACATAAGTTAATAATGTGAGATTGCTTACTAAAAAAGTACTACAGAAGAAATTACTTGGTATAATAATTTATTAAATATATATACATTTATTTTTGTGTTGAATGTATTGATACCAGAGGGGGCAGTCTAGCTCAGTGTGTAGAGTGCCGATCTGCTATGTTGAATATTCCGTGTTCGATTCCGGCTTAGGTAGATAAATTATTTAATCTATTTAAAATCTGGAAGAACCCTCCTGGGGCTCATACTTCCTATATAAAGTGGATACCTTTAATTGGGGAAAAATCTAGCGATTGTGCGTTATCTCGGACTAATAACCTCTCTGCTCAACTGTTGTTCTGGAAACGAAAAGTATTTACTACACTTACACACACTTAGCCCAAGACCCTTCATGGGTTGTTGTGGAACAGGTTTTTTTTTATGTCACTTTATGGTTAATCGGGCGATGCTACCGTGGGAGCCCTACATTTTGCCTATTCAGGTTTAAATAGCATAGGTAATAATAATAATCTTTAACGAGTACCTGACATCGTACAGCCTCGGGATTCCCGTTATACGTCCATTCCGAAGGACGGCATAACCCAGGATTTTTTACTCACTTCTTTTTAAAAAAAAATCCTAGTATTGCCTGCCGGGCTTCGAACCCTTTTGGGCTAGCCGCCCCTAGTTTTTTATTCTTTTTATTTCACTGATCCTCACTATTTTCACAAGTATTGAACTATTTTGAGAGGCGAACTGGCTAACATTTAATTGAAGTGATCTGTTGTTTGTTACTTTTATTTTATTTCTTGTTTCTTTTTACATCTCCACTTTTTACTTTTTAAAGTATTTATTTAATATTATTAAGTTTTAATTTTATTTTAGTTATATATTTAAACAAAAAATTTAAATAAATGACATAGCTGTAATCGTATCAGCATAAACCTGGAATTATTCCCTTCTGGTTGAAATATCATAGCAATATTACTAAAAACTAGGTGACCCGTTTACCGTACGCACTCAGAGGTCCATTATAATATATGCAGACGGTACTCATGACATTAGCCCGTTAATGAACCGGGAGTAAGGAGTTACGGGACTTACGTCACTTATGGGCTAGTGTAACTTAATCTTTCTCTTTCTAAATGGATATAACAGTAATGGGACACCAATGCCATGTGTTTCTGTTCTCTCACTTCATGCGGTCCCGTTTGGTCTCGTTATTCCAGACGTATTTATAATTTATGTTGCTGTACCTTAGAGAATATGATTATTTATTTCATGGATCCAAGCTAGGCAACTTTATCAGAATATTTCTATTAAAATAAATAATATTCTAATATATGTATTAGAATATTGTAGAATATGTATATAATATATTATTGAAATAATGAATACTAAAAAAACATACTCTAATAGAAAACAAAACGAAAAAATATAGAATAATTTTCAATCAGTTTAAAATGAAAATAGGATGATGAACAAAAAAGTTCATTTTATATTACAAAATTTATTTAAATATTTATTTATAAATATATAAATATTTTTATTTTGAAGGGATTCGTCCAGGCCGGGATTCGAACCCGGGTCGCCCGTGTCACTAGCACGGTGCTCTAACTAACTGAGCTAACCTGGCTCACAACACGGCCAGGCAAATCCATTTTCTTCACCGGTCCTATATCACCGTGTTCTAGAAATTTTTTTTTCAATTTATACAGGGGGAATAACGATCATTGAACATTACTTTAATTAGGATCTCGTTGACTTACGTCAATTTTATGCTATAATTTATTTTATATTTATTATTTTTATGATGGTGATAATTTTAAATATTTTTATTTTGAAGAGAAAAGATTTGTCCAGGCCGGGATTCGAACCTGGGTCGCCCGCTTCACTAGCGCGGTGCTCTAACCACTTAACGGTGGGATATTTAATGTTCATTGTTGTATATATTTTATAGAACGATGCTGGTAAAAGGAGGGTCATTAAAAGCACCCTCGCTTTCTTACGATAAAATCATTTTTTTTCGTTCATAACCCTCTTCGTTAAATAAAAAAAATGTACTACTTCAACCCATTAAGGTTATTGTGTTCAATACGAGGTATAGACTGAACTGATTCTTGGACAACGGTTGTGGAGGGAGGTGATTTGTCCGAATAAGATGATTACGATCAAACTTTTCCCTCTGAGTATCCATTTTATAAAGATTGGGTTATCCCCAGGAGGGTCCCATATCAATAAGGATTCATCTCCAGCTAAATAAATTAAATAAAATCTGTCAGCAGCCGGATTTCTAGCTAGAAACTTCGGAACGGCAGCTATAGCTATCAAACTATCATTTTTTTTGTTTACGAAGCTCCCGATTAGATCCTGCCAGTAGTCATATGCTTTCCTCAAAAATTATGCCACATACCCGTTAGTACTTGTAACAAGAAATTACCGTGTCTTCAGATTTGAAAAATCGTTTATCATGGAGAACCTGGTCAGGATAATGAGATAAACTTATTAAATTATTGCATTTTCATCGGTCCATGAGAAGTGTGCAAAGTTTCAATTTATTTCGATGTTTTGAAGCGGTCGAAAATCGAGTTCGAAAATTCGGCTACATACTTACTCGTATGTACAGGCGAAGCTAATAAAAGCTTGTTAAAAAGTCATTGCTTGATTTTTAATAGCCAGAAATTCATTTATTAAAAATTCTGAAATATAGTCGACACCCGTAAAATATTAAAAGTTAATAAAAGTATTTAATAGAAATAAAAATTTCGAACTTATAATTATATTGATTTTTATTTTATATAATGTTAATTTATCACAAAGCTTTCATAGATGGAATGCATTAATTAAATATGTGATGTGATGAATGATTCGGTAGGTTTGACTGGAAGATCGTGGGTAGGCAATTCTGCAAGACTTAAACGCCGTTATGTTCGGTATGGCACATCGCCAAATCTTACTGAAGGGTAATCTATGCCGTTCAGGTTAGTGCAGTGATTTAAACCCCTGTATTACCATATATATATATATATATATATATATATATATATATATATATATATATATATATATATATATTTAATAAATAAATGTGTTGGTGACAAATGGTTAAAGAGAAAAAAATGTACATAATACTTTAAAGCCGCATATTTAACTGTAGGATCACTCGTAAGATCTATTCATTAGCTATTCTTAGCACTACAAAATAAAATATATTAATTACCGTAACTTTAATATTATATTAATATATAAACTGGATTTTCACCGTGTCTTTTCTAACCCTTTTTATTTTCTTTGTGTTTGATTCTTTTGTATGTGTATTTTGCGTTATCGATTCGAGTTGAGTTACAATAACTGTTTACTTGTTAATGGTTATCTATGAAGGTCTAGTATTATTATTGAACTTACTCTAAAATTGAAGATTCAAAAAATTCAAGAACTATTTGGAATGTTCTTAAAATAAATTACACTTGGAGTTTACTTAAAAAATAGATATGACTTATTCGTTGTTTTCGACCAAACAAAATATGTGAAATATTCAAAATAAACTTTATAAGACATGACAACTACTAAATCAAATATGGACAAATGAGTTTTTAACTAATTGTGTTCTCGAGACGACATAGGAATCGATTTTAAAATTGAAAATGTTACAGTAAATGTTTTTGAAATAAAATTAAAAAATCAGCACGAAAAAATGTTAAATGATGTAAGAACTTGAAGGGTGTTTCTAGAAAACACTAGGATTTATGGTCTCTGATTAACTCAGTTACAAGACAGTTATGCAACCCTTATCCGTAATTCGCTGGCTTTTTTTTTTGTAACTTTTAATTAATTATTAACTCCGTTTTATATAATAATATCAAGTAAGAAAGAAATATTTAATAGTTCACTTTTCTAGATAATAGCGACTTTGCCCATTAATGGTTTGATTTTAAGCCAAAAGCATAGCCAAAGGTGTAATTTAATTCGCAATATATGTCTGTATTTTGTATATAGCCCTGAAGAAGACCTGCAAAGTAGGTCGAAACGTTGGCTACTTATTAAACATTTCTCCAATTCTAAGAGAAATTCATTGGCCTCTACCCGGATTAATATTTTAAATCAATAACCATATAGGCTGTAGTGATAGCTGTATGGTTAGTATTTTTTCGTTTTTAATCCGCAATTTTATAATAAATGTATATCAGTCTTGAAATTAATTTATTCTTTTATTCTAAGGCTTGATACATTAACAGGCATTCAATTTATTACTATTAATAATTCATTGTCACTCATTTACTTAATTCTAAAAGTCTTTATTGACTAGATTTCTTACTTTTTAATGAGCAATTGCTTAACTGGATATATTTTAGAAGATGTTGGAATAGGTTGGGGATATAGTCAATACATTTTAATATAATACCTATTTCCGACTAATTCAATATATTTTGTAATTAAATAATTTATCTTGTAACTTTACTATAAATTACTAAAAATTATTTACTTTTAATTTTTTCTTCATTCTTGTTATTTCTCATCAATTATTTCATAATTTCTCTTTTTTTCTTTGTGTTTGTTTCTTGTCATCCCTATCATTTCTGTTTATATAGTTATTCTGTTTTGTTTTATTCTCAGCCATAAATAAAAAAAGTTGAAGTTATTTCGTGTAGAATTTATTGACTGAACCTTCTCCCCCGTCCGTTTCGTCCTCTTCTAATTTATTGCTTTTCTTTTCTATGAATTTTATCGTATTTAGTGTGTGTCAGACCAATTTTATAATATTAATAATTCATAATTTTTATTGCAACTAAGTTTTAAATTATACATAACCCAATAAAAGCTCTGTGACAGGCCATCCAGTTTTCCAGAGATAACTGACGCGGCAAACCTCCCGAGGAAGAGATGTAATGGCAACGGTTCTGGCTCTCGAGTTCCCAGTTGATGACTCAGCCAGAGCCAAGGTCCCTGGGGCTCCGCGTTCGTTGCAGAGCAATGCCTCAGTTAGGATTTACTAACTTTATTTGCAAATCCTTCAACAGTTTGTCATAGATTTTTACGGTTATATAACAAATATGTACGCGGTAACAACAGTAATTTTCCAATTTAGATTCTGAAGATGAGGTATTAGTGCCAAAATTCGTACGATTACGTTACAGGGTAATCAGGAAAGTTTGTAATATTGTATATTAATACTGTATATTGCAGTGTACAATTTATCAGAACTGTATTCTGTTTTTTATAAGTAATTTTGTAAACATTTATAACTAACAGTGTGAAAAAAGGAAGAAACTTAGATTTTTTTTAAATTTCATTATAAAAAAAATACTTCTGTAGAGTATTTATAAACCCGGCTCTCAGATTAATATAAAGAAATACTCATATAGTTCATAGAGGAAAATAAAATTTTAAGATATAAATTAAAGACTTTATTTATGGTATATTGAACCTCTCTTTTAAGTTTTACATTATTACGCGAATGAGGAAATTATAAAAAAAAAATATTATTTTGCATATATCAAGAAACTGGTATTGTTAAATGAGGTACCGAATGAATAACAACAAATAAATTTATAATATTTAAGTTAGTCGATCATAACAAAAAAAATAAAAATAAAATATTAACAAATTTAGGTAACTATTATGTAGTCAATTAGTCGTTTAATGTCAATTTGTTGTGTATGTTTTAGTTAGATTATCTTATTTTTAGTAAAAAGAACATGTTCAGTGTGTTAATACTCGTAAATATGTATATGCAAATAAATAATCACTAGAATTTTTCAATAAAATCAGTCAATATCCTGTCAGAACTGTCAGTAAAAATAGTCAACATTTCATATAATAAAGAATGATTCATACAATAAATAATGAAATTAAAAAATATTTCTCTCAGACCAATCGTCATTTTGTAATTATGGGCGATTATCATATATTTATAAAGTATCAATAAGAAATTATTCATATGATAATTGTCATAGTAATGTTATTAAAATAAGCTTATGTAAATATAAATTATATTTGTACAATCATAAAACATAAGAATACATACATAAAATTTCAAGATAAGAATTTGTTATATCATATCATGTAACAAATTTGTTATTTGATATTTTTTTTTATATCATTAATTAAGATAGATAGTTTATCCTTAAATAGGATAGTTGGTTTTGGAATCCGAATCTTACTTCTTTTGTTTTTTGTAAAGGGAAGATGGCGAAAACACGTTCCTAGTGATTGTTACGACTGCTCACTTAGGATTGCCTACCTGGAACCATTACGTCCAGATCGAAGCTAAAAAATAAATTCGATTTCCAAGAAACATATGGTTATCGGACTATGCCCTCGCTATAATTTTACAGCAGGCCGGATTCCTAATGGTTAGATTTACGTAGCGAGATTGGCTTCCTAATTATATCTATTTAGATCTTGAGATTTCGGACTAAAATTTTAATTACTTTTGAGGCTAATGTTTTCCTGAAAGCATTTTTTTCTTTTTTGCAAATGATTGACAGTTTCTTGTTTTTTTATAAATAATTTAATTCAGAGGTCATGTTAGTTTTACATTTATATATATATATATATATATATATATATATATATGTATATATATACGGATATATGGGGTTATCTTTCTAGACAAATATTTCAAATTTTAAGTTTTAAGTTTTTCCAGCTGTGGTATTTGAAAGGTTGAAATGCTCTGATGGATTACTCCAGCCAATTGCCACGGAATCTCTTATCGAATGTCATAGAGACAGCTACTAGCGAATCGAGTAAAGCATATATTAGGAACTTGCATGCAATCTGACCATTTTTTCACTTTACATAGATATTTATTGAGAAAAGTTGGTACAATTTATTTTAATCAAAATATTTTCTATCATTTTCCCAAGATAAATTTTTCTTATCTTTTTGGCAACAGGTAAATATCAATATCAATCAATTAACTAACACTTATCTGAAATTTTGACGAAAACAATTTACTAGACTAAGAAAAGAAAAATGACTTTTAAATAATGGCTGAAGAAAGTCTTCAGATGAAAAACATATTTAAAACATCTACTTTCGAATTAACAGCAATGAATTTTTCTTATTAAAGAATCAAAAACATTAGAAAAAATCTATAATTTGCTAAAGGTAACATATAATGAACAAAAATCCGTAAGGAATACATCTACCTTATTATGACCTTATTAGCAGGAACATAATATTCATAAATCTCGTTCGAATGAAATTAACATAAGGTATTGACATCAGTAATTATAAGAACTCAGGCATTATAAAAACGAAAATATTCATTTTGTTTTAGTAAATCTTTTGAAAAATACTGCAATTACACATTTATTCATTCGAAAATATATCTGCCAACAAGAAATTTAACGCCTTTTTTGTCTGATATTGAACTTCAAAATGATCCGTGATGTATTAATTTAATCATTAACATAATTATAATCATCGTTCCAACGTTAATGTAAATATTATTAATATATTTCTTTTCCTATTGACCACTTCGGATCACGTTACAACCCTATTTTCCTTTATTTTGCTGGAGTTTTCTCTGTCTCTATTATTTCTTCATAAGTTCAATGGCACGTTTCTTCGTAATAAGTTCTGATCATATTTATCCATTCTTCTCTAGACTTTCTTCATCCTGAAACCCTTCCAGAGTTTTAACTTCCTTCTAGCATGTGAAAATCTGTAATTTTCAACTATTCCAAATCTTTCTTTACTTCTTTAGTCCACATTGCCGCGGTCTTTTTTTTTTAATAATCATACTTGGTAATTATATATAATAAAAGCTTTGTTGAAAGTTTTTTGTATATTTTTTTTCTTTCATAGTATATGTGATTCTGTATAGATACATTTGTCCAAGTTTTTGAAGTTTGAGACTGGCCTGTTTGGTACAGCATATCACTTTTGTGAATTGTAGCAAATTATATTCTAAAAAAATATATATTATATATTTATACATAATAAAAATAAATAAACGTTGTAATAACTACGTGTTATGGATTTGTATTTAAAGTTTACTTTTTATAACATCTTATTAGTGTATTGTTTATAACTGTCAAGGCAAATGTCTAAAAAAAATCCTTGGTTATGCCGTCCTGGTCCAGACCCAGACCTGGGACTGTACGATGTCAGGTACTCCTTAAAGATCCACATCCTAATTAAACCTGGATAGGCAAAATTCTGGTCTGCCATTTTAGCATCGTCCGATTAGCCATAGCAGTACAAAGTGACGTTAAATGAACAAACAAAAAGGCAAATGTCTGTGCTGAAAGAAACAATCATGCAGGAATTAATAATATACATCTGGAAGAACGATTTCAGTTAAGTAGTCCACTTTATGGACGCCTGGGCCAAATAGCTTTCCTAAACAACCGACCTCAACATGGGAGATCTTTGAACTATAGCCCAACTATTTGTGATTCCTGATGGAGGGCATGTAATTTGATTGTTTTATCTGCCAGGCCTTGAAGACTGTTCGGATCAGTGGCCGAAACCTCTCAATCTAAATAATGACGGAAAAAGGAAGGCAGGTTGTGCCTTTGTTTCTCATTGGCGTATAATCATCTTCTCGTTATCTTTCCTCGATCCTCTCGGCCAATTCCATCACGTCTAGAAAACTGTTAAGAAAGTGATTCATCGAAATAAGAAAATATTGAAGTAAAGCGGTATAGCATCTCGCGTTCCTTTATTTTTCTCTCCCACATTTCTTTCCCTCGTAATACAGCTCTCTGATGATTTAAAGATATTATTGAACAAGACTACAAATCTCTTTTCAGAATACAAAAGTAATGACAAGCAACAAACATTATTTCAAAAAAAATTATACAAAGAACTCAGTGAAAACTAAAAACGGGCAGACAAAAGTCACAAACCAATATAAAGAAGAACTTAAAAGACATGAAATTACTTGAAGGATTATATATATATAGCACTTACTAGACATCTGAAGTTTCTGCCTCTATCATTATTCTTCTTTACTACAGATTAATAATTAATGATTAATGCATGTATGAGAGGAAAATAGTTGACTGGATGATCTAATGTAAAGGAGATAGTTGGGGTGTGCAGTAAAAAAAAACACTGAATAAGTACTAAACTTATAATTATGTGCCGACGTTTCGACCTACAGTGTAGGTCATCTTCAGGGCTATGAGAGAGAAACAAACAGAACAAAAAATATAAAAATGTACAGTAACAATAATATGGTGACAAGTAATGTAGAAAATTAAAATAGTGACAGATATGAAAATTAAAGATAACGAATATTAAAAAAGTGACAGAATATAATAAAATTAAGGTATAGACAGATTTAAAACAATTAATGATAATGAAAAGAAATTAAAATAGTGACAGATATAATAGTCCGTTATCATACTTTTTATATCTTTATTTTACTAATTTTTTTCTTAATTCTTCATGTTCCAACCTTTTTTTATATGTTAATATTCTCATTTTGTATCTTTGGTTTACCTCCTTTTTTTATTTCCCTTTATATTATTTTTACTTTACTATCCTTTCTGTACTTTAATTATATACTTATACTGTATTTATTTTCTGTATTTTATTTTATATTCGTTATTTATAATTTATAATTTCTGTTCATTTTCTTTAATTTTATTAAATCTGTCTTATTTTATTATACTCTGTCACTATTTTAATTTCTTTTCATTATCATTATTTTTTTTAAATCTGTCTATACCTTAATTTTATTATATTCTGTCACTTTTTTTAATATTCGTTATCTTTAATTTTCATATCTGTCACTATTTTAATTTTCTACATTACTTGTCATCATATTATTGTTACTGTACATTTTTATATTTTTTGTTCTGTTTGTTTCTCTCTCATAGCCCTGAAGATGACCTACACTGTAGGTCGAAACGTCGGCACATAATTATAAATTTAGTACTTATTCAGTGTTTTTTTTGACTGCACCCCCCAACTATCTCCTTTACATACGATTAATTATTAATGATTATAATTAATACAGATTAATAGCTATTTATTAAAATAAAGGAATATATATTAGCTAATCTATTTTCTTGGTACAATGATTTTTCTTATTATTATGTCGAAAAATAACAGTGCTCATAAACAAAAGATGAAATTTTGTGCTAGGTAAAATAAAATTATAACATGTATGATAATTAAAAATGTATACAAAACATTCATACTTACTTCCTATTAAAATTTATAGAAATTTACTCGTAGTTCCAAAAAACATTTTTTAAAAAGTTGTTTTTTATATTGTATATTTATTGTCAATCTGATATCAACTTTTCAATATCAATACTTTTAATGAATTGAATGAATTCGGGCCGAAAAAGTTTTATTTATATATTACAACTTATTTTACAATTTATTATATATAAAATATAACTATAGTTTCTGTTCATAATATCGTGGAACCTCTACTAAAACGTCAAGTACTTACTGTAGTACAGTTAAATGAATGTTCCACATTTAAACAGATGGGGTACACACCCCCCCCCTTGGTTTAGTAAAAAAATTAAAATAAATGCTTCAATTTAAAATAAAATATTTTGACAGAGCCATTATCCAATAAATTCAACCATTTTATTACATTAACCATTGCGTCACAGAACAATGCTCATCATATTTTCTCTAGAAAGATAAATCCAAAGGAGGTTAGAAGTGCATATTGGTTGTAAAAAAGAGGCTTTCGTTCGACGCCACTCGAAGATGAGTACAGGGTCAGTGCCCTTACGATAGGGCAATCTTCAGGATCTCGGGCGGTCATCATGTGGTTGCTGCGCACTTGAGCCCTTTGATAGGCAATGTGGGCATACATATCGCCGAAAGAATACGATTCAGGAACTCGAGAGCTTTGATCGTTTACAGATGTCCCAACGGATTTTTACAGTTGTATTTATTCATAACGTATGAGAACAGAGTAGATAAGGATGATAAGGCACGCATAGCGGCGGGAAACAGATGTCAGTTCAGCGTACAGGCAAATATTGTGCTGTAAAAGGATGCCAAGAAAGGCAAAGTGTCTCATATTCTTTAACTTCAAAGGCCCCGAGACCTGTTGTAATAATGTTATTTGGAGTACTAGCACTGACCAGATTCTTCACTCACGACCTGTGTGTGTGACGCGCCCTTTACCAGCTTCCATTGGCGTTTAAGTCAGTGACGCGGCTGGGAAAGGCGCAGGGGCCTCCCGGACTCCTGTTTTGCCCTCATTCCTGGGGAAGAAGCTTAGTTCGGGGACCCCAGGCAACTTGTGAATGTTGTAATTATAGTATGAATGTGAATTATTTAATTTTATTATCATTTTAGCAAGTATTTATTATGTTTTTATTATCAGCATATATATATTTTTATTTAATTTATTTTTTATTATTATTATTTTATTTTTGAATGGTTGTATAGCTATTTAGCGCTATTACGTATTGCCTAAAAGTGGCAGACTTTAATATTACAATAACGTGTATATATATAAAAAAAAAAAAAGGGACCGCTTACAAATCTGGCGGTGGTAGATAATATATTTGATCTTTGAATAGCCGTTTATGGATTCTCTGGTTGAGCGCGATCTCTGACCTTCCCCACACAATCTTTTTCTTAGAAACAGAAGTGTAGAATTGTATGTATTGTAGTTCTTCGATATAGAACAATTTCTAGCGATCGAATAAATGTTGTTTTGTCTAAATTAGCACCTCCATTCATATTCACTTAATTATCTCCCTTCTCAAAAATAAATAAAGAAATAATAATAATAAACTATACTCCTCGATTTATAATATGACTTGTTATATTATTGTGTTTATTGCATATATCTGATTTAAATACTTTATACCACAGCGTAATATGTTTTAACTGATTTATTTTTCAGGTAAGACCTTAGCGATTCCTATTCAAGAGGGCATTTATGTAAGTAACTGTTATTATTTTTTAGTATAACCATAAAAAAGGGTTAAGCACACAACGTATTCCTGAGGACAGGTCTACTAGACCCTGTTCCTAACAGGACCCGGCTGACGAATGGTTACTGCTGAGTCGTTTCCCGTATTTAGCGCTTACAAGAACCAAGCACTTAAGCGACCCTTTCTCAAAGGTCTATTCTGGAGGCAAACTCAAGTTGATACTTTCCTTCGAAAACTAAAGCATACTCCTATATGGCAGTGAAACTCATCCTTCCATGTTTGGAATGTGATGGACCAACGATGAATGCGCCTTTTCTTCAAATGATGAAAGTAGCAGATAATTCGATATGGTATTTAAAATAACAACAGAGAATAACTTTATCATTGTAAGAAGTATCTAAGATTTTGGCTGTTCAGGACCTCCCATAGAAATGTCGGGCACTGTTATATTGTCTTTACTGCTCAAATAATGATCTCAAGGAAAGTTAACTTCCTTTGATTTGAATAATTTTTAAATATTAATCCGGGATCAAAACCTGATGAATGAGATCGTACATTAGTACTATGTCATTATTTATTAAAAACATATCTTTCTCTTTAACCTGATATAGTTTCTTTTTTTCTCTCTTTATATTTTCATCCACACCTGTAAAATACAAATACTTGACAATCAGCTGATTGGCTGACGGAACAATAATACAGATTAACGTGAAAGGCATGACGAAGAATAATGCCCAGCGGTACCTCTCCATGTGCTTGCTTTAATTTCCTACTGTAATAGATCCCTCATCCAGGTTCTTTTAGTCTCCTCCTATTGTTCTCGGGCATGAGAGTCGTGGTCATTTGTTGTATCAATGGGTTTGGGTGTCAGTGTAGTTTTTCGTGAAACCGTTTTTATTACGTTCGTATGTATTCGTTTGTATTTTTAAGTCCGTATGCAAAGTTTTGTTATTAACGTATATGGTGCTTTGGTGATAAGTCTAAATACTTTTGACTGAAAAGTTTGCAGTCGTTATATAGTTTCTAGTATCAAAAAAGCAAGATTAAGACGGTTGGGCTACATACATAGAATGGTTAAAAAAGGGCTCCTTGCAGATCTTGGAGGGACGTCCAGATGAGAAAACAGGAGAGAAGGAACAGGAAGCTCTAGACTGTGATGGCAGGACGATATGACAGTAGACCTTAGGCTCCTCGGTGTGAGGACATGGAGAAGAGTAGATAAATTGTCGAGGGGGACAAGGTCTTCCATGAGCCATAGCATCTTCTGAACAGAAAATTCCTTTGTTTTCCAAAGGTGGACGTGATTGCTCGACTGACTGTTGTTTAGTATATTTTACGTGTGATAGAATAACATAACTTTTACTATGTGGTGATAATAGTTAAACAAAAACAAACATATAATATAATAACAAAAATATACATCTACATACAAAATAGGGAGTCCTTTTGCTGTATTTGAGTACTTACATCTTGAGCGTATGCCCTACAACTGTCAAGTGATTCATAAAGTTCCTGGGATCTCGACTTGCCCCGTCTGGCTTACAACTATGCCATTTCTCCTTTTTCAGACAAGGCCTTGTAAGAATTTTAAATAAACAAATCCTTGCTGTTCCAACATCTCCTGGCTCCCCAAAATACGCTCTCTAAGCAGATTATTCACTTGCTCAAAGTAAAATGTATTGAATAATTTATTTTGTTTAATAGTCGTTTTTATTTTGTTTTTTAAGAAAATATAAATCATGTAAAGAAATTATTGCATGCTGGCTCAGGCATTTAACAATTGTTATTCATTTATTTATTCTCTTTAATTTCTTAATATCTTTGTCATAATCTGTACTTTTTATTCATTCATTTATGACTTGAATACGTATTTAAAATTGCTTCAACATTGGGACACAATTAAAAAAATCGAATGATAACCAAATCGGGGAATACAGTTTAGTGTTGCAGCTACATATCTATCATCTACATCCAAAATTCAATTATGCCACTGGATAGCTGAAGGATCAAATAATTTTGTCCGATAAGTGAGAACTGTGAAGCTTGCGCGTGGTGAAATAGGTAGCGCCGCTATTTTGAGGTAGTTTTGCTTCGCATCGAGATTTTCATTTCATATAAATTTTGAATCGGAGAAGCTACGACGTTTGTTTCGGTTTCAATCGTCACCTGTTGTCAACATCTATCGAAAATCGTGAAAATCGTGACAGTAAATACAATAAGTTGTTAGAATAAAAAAATATTATCATTAGTATATAATGACGGCCTATACGCGTCGAAAAGCGAAATTCAAAAACAGAGATCTTGTACGGTTGGAAAGGGCTTCTCAAGAGCGATCGAATGGTATCAATAAATCGCCGTATGACCGAGTCAAACATACCTATAATTAATAAAGTTATATTAAAGCACAGTAATTATTTGTTTACTTGATTTTTCCTGAATACATAAATAATAATATTTCATGTAAAAAATATACCTGTTACATACGTATAACACAGATCAGCCACACCCCATTTTCATTTTTTACTTTTTTGCCACTTTATGTATTATGTGGCCTTCTGGACAGATGTCTATTTTGTTTATTTTTCTGTTCATGTTTGTTACTCTAAGGGACTTAGTTAGAGAATAAAGTTACTTTTCTAATATATTTTTAACATAGATAACTGGAGACACCTGCGAGGGGTTACCGATGAAGTGTATTTTACGTATTCCGAGCTTTCTAAAATGTATATTAAGTATAAATAAGAAATCGTTTAGGGGAACCTGAAAAATATAACTATAGATATTACCTACAAACTATTATTTAAAACAAACATAATTTCTCTAGAAGAACACCTTCAAACAAGAATCGAGTCCTACTGAAACTAAATAAAATTGAAGCATGTTTAATCAAGACTCCATCAATGTTAAAACCCTCTAATCGAAAGACTAGTAGACATTCTGCTCTAAAATTGTGTATAGTTCAAATTATATAAATCTAAATCTGCCTGGAGCTTTAGATCACGTTTTTCCAAAAGGGGGTCAGATAGGGCCACCTCCTAGCACCAATTTGGGCTAACCGTCTCTATTCCTGGAGTTGTGGAGCTCCAATATAAACTTGTTGGAAATTTCCTCGGCGCCTAATCAAGATTGTTTTTCAAACGTTATAATTATTTTTTTGAGTCTGTTCGACTTTAGGGCCGCCAGTTACTTAGTAACGTCTGGCATTTACGTTATTTTTCAGTAACTGAATAAATCACACGACAATTATCATGTTGTTACTTTATGCTGCTATGGATAATCGGAAGATGCTACAGTAGTAGTCCTAAATTTTGCTTTTCCAAGTTTAATTATGATACGGAGTTTTAACCAGTACCTGTCATCGTACAGGCTTGGGACCCCCCCGTTTAACGTCCCTTCATTATTGTCTCTAGAAGCTTTAGCACTGTATAAATGGATTGGAGAAGCCTATAGGAATGATCACTATAAAATGTCTGCTAAAAGTCATTACATACCCTGCACCCTGAATTAAACATAAGAAACCCAGGGATGACAAGAATAAGTCTTGAATGGCATTCAATGGATTCAGGAGATTAATGCATTTTCCGGATGTACTATTACCGAAACCTCAATCGTATGAAAGTAAATAGATAGTGTTATCTGCTTAAACATAATTAGATTCAAAATTATATTTTTATATTAAAATTACAACACTCAAGCGTTCCTATATGCTGATTGAAAAACATTACTATTGGCAGAACAAGCTATGTATTTTAAAAACCTCATAACACATTTTTTTTTTTAAATTTATTTATTGATATTTATAACTGTATTATAATAATACAACAAGTAAATAGGATAAGTGCTACATAATGACATGATAATGACAAGTAGAGAAACTACCCACTGGTAGTACTCAAATCAGAGTTCAACTAAGAATGTCACGTGGCCATTTTCTTTTCAGACGCCTCGGAGGATTATCGGGAATTGAAGAGGAAGCTAGGTTTGAAACTAGAGGGTTTGAGTGGTAATGAAGTTTGTTATGAAAGGATAGATACCGGATTCGGGCCAAATCAGCAACAAAAGGGACATTAAGGTCGTTATGGATGACTTTATTCTTAACAAAATAAGGAGCATTGACGATTTTACGAAGGATTTGGATTGTAAGGATTGGATAGGAGAGGAATTCGATGGTTTAGTGGAGCCCCAAAGCTCTACTCGTAACACATTTAAAACAATTATATTTTAATAAAAATAAGAAAGATGATACAAATAAATTCAAATCCAGGGGAAGTGGGTTAATTGAAATGGAAACCGATACATTTTATTTGGTAAAGGTTACAACTGACTTGGAAATGCTATAAATATTGAAAACCAATCAGCAGTAACAGAATTTGTCTTTGGTGTGTGCCAATTTTAGATATAAAATAAAATATAATGGAAACGTGAGTAAGAAAAGTAAAGTTTAGTTCAAATCTAGGTCATGCATTTACTCACATTTCAACAAATATAGTAAAAAATGGGTTGCAAAATTTTATATGCCAATTTCACGCTAGCCATGTAACATTTAAAACTAACCAATCAAGGAAAAAAGAAATATTTTTCGAACTGATTTAGTTTGCTAAACTTAAAGAGGGTGGCATGTACCTAAATGGATCTGTTTCCTGCGTATCGATTTTATAACTAGAGGTGTAGTATGAAAAGTTTTTTGTCCCTATTTTATATTATGTGTAAATTCAACTGGTATAATGTTAAATAAATCTCAGGAAGGAAATTTAAATTACACATTTTTATTTTTCAACAGGTTTCATTATATCATTACAAATTAAACCTGTTTAAATTGCAATAAACCTAATTAATGCTAATTCAAAAAACTAAAACGTAAATAGTTTTAAAAATGGCGTTTCATTTGTAAATGGTAATTTTAATAAAATTCTCTATTTTTGTCGTTCTTGTGTTTTTGTTTATTAAAAAACTAATTAAGTATTGATCAATAATTTATATGGGTTATTAACCTATGCATCACTCATCAGGTGATCAGATAAAACGCCTGAAGGGGTTGATAGGAGGACTACATTATCGTTGGTCTTGTATAGGTTAGGCTCAGTTGAAATACCTTCAGAGATCGTTGCTATTACGGTCAATTTCGCACCATTGAGTTCGTTAGGTTTTGTTGTTATTACAAATAAATAACATTCATTTGGCCAGGATTTCTAAAGCCTGAATTGCTAAAGCCTTTAAATTAGACGGGACAACAAAAGCATCACTAATACTGTAGTCAGTACTAAGATAGATGAAATTTTCAAAGGTTTATCTAGGCGCAGATAGGAATATATTAACGCTTATCTTTCGGTTTTGACTTTGTTCTTGGGAGAGGATTTAAGTCTATTTATTTAATTTAACAAACCCGATGTTACGAAACTGGATACAATGTACGGTAACATCAAGTTTCTTCGGTTTAGTCTAATTAATGGTTTGATATATTATTATTTACGGAGCGGAGTGGCTCAGCGGTAGAGCGCTGAATTGCAGTGCCGAAGGTCCTGGATACATATCCGGCTTGACATTTAATTTAATCTTTTAACAGGATGAACCCTGTGTCTATACAACCCGCCTGGGGCTCACCCAGCCTCTATAATTTGGGTAGTAATTCGGGGTGGAAACCTGGCAATTAAGCGTGATCTAAATCAGATCACCTCCGATTATAACCGTTTTCCATGAAACAGTACAGTCGTGTATTGTACACATATATGTATCGATACATGGCGATAGAAGAGATGATAGACACAGTAGAATGCAGCGCTAGATGCAGCTGAGAGAGGGGAGGCTAGGAGTTAACGGTAGTAATGGCCTAAGACGGCAGTGTAGTAGCGGTGTGCTATCAATGGTGGTGCTCTCTGAGTCATACAGGGCCGCCCTCAAGAAGGCTTTTGTGGATTTCGGATTAACAGGTGGGTTGTCTGGGTCTTAATATTTTTCTTTTTATGTAGGATGATGTATGTCTTGATGGTAGTATGATCGGTCATATCCAGCATCACTATATTGGTATGTATAAAAATATGTAACCTTAGGTCATGAGACCGTGTTTTCTTTGACTATTATTTAACATGTATCACTTTGCTTCTGAAGGATCTAGTTAAATGTATTATAGAGATCAGCCATTAGACCAAAATTTCTTAATCTTGAATAATATTAGGAAGAAAATTGTCAGTGTGGAGGTTAGAAAGTATTCTCTTTTGTAAATTATATAGGGGAAAGAATTTTCAACCAATCATTAGTCATTATAGAAAGATTCAAGGAAATCAACAGTACCGCCATTTTGTTTCAAATTGGCGACCGTTTAAAAGATTCCCTCATCCATATCTCGGTAATTCATTAAGACGTAGGGAATTGTATTGAAATCATTAATAATTGCAATTAAGATATTAGGAAAATGAGAAGCGGATAGTAATTTTTTTTTAAAAGAGGTGTATTTCTTTCTGTTACCGCATGTATTTATTTATTATATTTATTGTTTTGTTATGGAATGACTGTAAGCTACACAGCACTATTACTTATTGCCCATAAGTAGCAGATTGTAATATTTCAATAAAGTGTTAATATAAAAAAAAAAAAAAAGAGGTGTTAGATTATGTCTGACCACTCATCACCTTGGATTTGGATGAAGATTCATTTCTTTAAAAATGATCTTAAAGTGTAAAAGACTTATTTGTTATTTTTCCTGTTTTCAGCTTCATTAACAATAAAATTAGACAGTTTTTGAGGCGAAATCGTCGTTTATGTGCGAAACAGTAAAAAATCCTCATCTAGTCCATTGAAAAAAAGCTACAACCAACCAGTTCTATTTAACAGATTTAACATTTTTTCCTAGACGTTATCTATATATTGTAGGATTTTCAAATTTAATTTAGGTTAAAAAAACATGTAATTATTTATGTATTACAGATTAGAGTTCATCTTTTCTTTTGCATCGTACCACTTTTTTATTTATTATTTTTTTTTTTTATTTATTTATTTTATTTATTTTTCTGTTTGTTAAATTATATAAGAAGTTATAGGAAAAGAAATTGGTTCCGAATCCTTTTCCTTTTACTTTTATAAACTAGGAACTGTGTTTGGAGTTGCAACTGGGAGCTGACATCGGTAATCTCTTCCCGAGCAGACACAGTTCTCCACAGTCTTACTAAATTATCATTCTGATCATTGGGTTTTTAATTGTATTTTTGATTGTAGCTATTACAATCAGATAGTAGTGAAATAAGCTAATCTACAAGAAGGCAACCGTTCCCGAACTTAAGTTCGTTTCCAATTTACTTCGAGCCATCTGCCATTCAGGTACAAGAAGATGAGATTACCACCTGGATACTGGATGACACAGAGTGGGTGGGTGTCATCCAGTATCTTCCTTTTCATTCCTCTTTACTTCAGGTACCCTCGGTTTGTCCATTCCCACGGCAGAATCATGGGAACTCCAACACAAATTTTAACTCCCTAGACAATAGAATTTACTAAGAGGAAAATTGTTAAAATTACTCAGACCATTCTATGAACTCGTCCTGTCTTCTTTTTATAAGCAGTTTTTATTTTTATATTCTTCCTAAATCTTCTTTAATTTTATATTATTGTTACATCTTCTTTCTTTGACCATCTTTCAAAAGATTGTTTTATCAATTCTAACGATAAGCAATAACACAATATGCCTGTTTTTGTCTCTATTTGTTAACATAAATACTTCCTCTATGAATTTGAATTTATAAACAATAATTTTGTTGTTGAAATTAAAATCACTCAATTAGTAAAAATAAATATTTACACTTTTCTCATAATATTAATCATTTTTAGTACAAAGTAATGTTCATCGCAGCACATAAATTTTTCTGAAGGTGCTGATTATCTTGATTTTGTATAAAGATGCTTCACCATCCTTTGAAACCTGAAACTATGCACTCCTTGGCTGATTAAGAAAAAGTGTAATTTTTTATTATTGGGACTTGTTTAATTCCCTGTTTTCATTGTAGCAGGGAGTCCACAAATGGCTGTTAAGAACGATGCATTAGTAAAAGCAGGTTTGACAGAGTAATAAGTATTTTTATGTCAATCACGAATGACGAACTACGAGATTAAACTATGAGGTTACATTTATTTTCAATGTCATGGGAATTTCTTCTAGTAATTTTATCTTTATAACCGCTTCTATACAAAATGGTTTTTCAGTTTTTAAATTTACAACAATTATTATTACAACTAAATATCTTAAAGTTTTTTTAAATGGGTAGAAAGTGAACAAATTCAGAAATAAAGATAAAAAAAAAAAGAGCACCTATTAAGAGTTTCTGCCTTACAGAGGCTGGGTGAGCTCCAAAAGGCACACCCATCTGTTAACAGATTCAGTAATTTACCTCTAAATGTTAATAAACTACTTTAAAAGATTACAGCACGTTCAATAATATACTCGGTATGATAAAGCACTTTAGACAAGAAAAGTGTGAAACCTCATTAATCCCAAACTTTTGTAATACTATTTCTAAATTTTTTTTATAAATCATATGCAAAATTTATTGTTTTTTTAAAAAGTTTTTATTACTATTTATCATTTTATCCTAGTCGTGTATACCAATAACCACCACTTGATTATTGTTTGAAAGAAAACAAACTTGATACGGCGGTTATTTGATATTTTTCATGTTTTTGTCTCTCCTCTGTTTTTGGGTTTTCAAACACTTATCATTCCAAACACAATCGAAAACAAAGCACTTATGCTATTTTAATCGTTCTAATTTAGTTGTATTGCCTCTTCATCTTCATTAAAAGTTTCCTTTCATCGTAAAAATAAGTGAACTGTAAAATTGTTTATACAAAAAAAATAAGATTTTACGATATTCATATAATTAGTTTATTTATTTATCTTATTAAAAACACGAAAACCACCCTTTTAACTTTACGCCTTTTCCTATATTTTTTTAGAAATTAAATAAGTAAGCATAAATGATGTTACCATTGCCTCAAGTTATTATTTTTTTCTTATTCCAAAAAAATTAGGGTCAAACAGAGATTTTGTAGAATCTGAAATTAATTTTTACTACGCTTATCTATTCATAATTACTAATGTCAATCATTGTACTCTTTTTATTGCACAAAAACTATCGTAGCTATATTAAACAAATAATATAATGGATAAATAATGAGAAATAGTTCAAGAATACACCCAGAAAATAAGTAAACAATTCAGAAAAGACATTTTAATTTGTTGCTTATTGTTTCCCAACAAAGTTATCATTAGTCTAACTTACTTATCAACGAGTATCTATAATGAATAAGTTAGGACGAAACGAATGGTTGCTCAGTGATCCCTACACATGTTGTGAACACCTGAAGGAGCTGCCGAGAGTACTGACCCGCCCTAACCAAGGACAAACCACCAATTAGTACCCGCCACCTTAGTCCTTACACTAATTGGACTAATATATTACTATTAACATGTTTTATCCTATTTCATTTTTCTTTTCCGTATCAATTAAAGAAAATATATTGAGTATTTTGATTGCGTCAGTGTCCCTTGTTTTCCTACCGAGCTTTTAAAAAGATTGCAGAGATAAGTTTTTAAAGTACGTCTTTAAGGGTGATAGAATTATTATTTTATGTGTAATCTTGAACGTAGATAACGTTTGTGTGCGGGGTTGTGTTACTGGTACATTACATGTTGAGCCTCCGTAAGATTCAAACCAAGTTTCTTTAATCTACCAGAACGAGGAGCTTTCAGAATAAGGCAATACAGCAGCAATTACAGCGCACTGCAGACAGAAACATATATCAACATGGTTCTGTCTGAGTAAAATATACAAGGGATCTCCTGAAAATCACTCTCTAATGATCTTCAGTAGCCAATGATTGTACACCAAAATTATTCTAGTTTTTCTCAAGTGGTTCACAAATAGATGATATGACTATCTTTCTGCTGACATGATATATAACTTCGTCAGACTTGTATCTGAAGGAAAATGTACTGACAAAATAGTGTTGATAGAAAATTATATCAGACAAATTTAACTTAAGTGTTCCGAATATCGGGATACTTAATATCCTCAGAACTGCCAACATAACTGAGAACCTCTTTTCAACTGCTATACCAATGATCTTCCTAAATTTGTTCACCACTGTTCCTACCATCTATATGCTGACGACTTCCAAATCTATTTGTCCTTTCCTGCTTCTGACCTATTAATTGCGTTCGGCAGTATTCAGGAAGACCTAGATTGGATCAGTGCCTGGACAAAGCTGAGCAAACTGGAATTGATCACAATGGAAACTCAGGTCATTGTTTTAGGTTCAGATTCCCTCCTTACATCCATCAACACCCTCCATACATTAATCCTAAACGATCATCCCATAACGTTCAGCTTCTCTGTGAAAAACCTAGGTATTACTATCGACCAAAAACTTTCTTGGAAATCCCACATCGCCCAGATATCCCGACGATCAATTAGTCCCCTGAAGTTATTCCATCGTTCTCGACATCTCCTTTGACAATCTTCCCGTAAGCTTCTCGTATCTCCTCTCATCTTCCTCCGCTTTGACTAAAGCAAATAATGAATTGCTCTGTAAGATTTGTGCTTGGTACTCCGAGGCGATCGCTCGTATCTCACCTTTATGATATATTTCCCACCTCTGAATATATTTATTGTAGTATATCTAAGTTTTGAAAAACAAAACAGGCTCTTGCAATCGTTTTCAGGCTCGAAAAAAAATATGAAGAAATAAAATATGCACTTTTAAAACGTATTAATTTGTTTGTTTTCCTTTTTACCTATTATTTTTGCTATGTTCTTAGGTCATTCCATCTCTATCCGCCCATTTTTTTCTTTTTCATTAAATTTTGAAATTCTTCAAAATAAATATTACCTTTTCATAATAAAGGGTTTACATAATTTTATAAACTAAAAATATTATTACCCGAAAATGAAAACTAAATTCACCAATCATAGGTAATACTCTATTCATTGTTATTTTTGCACTTAAATTTTGTAGTGACCCGAAAAGATTACATTTCTATGTAGAAAGTTTCTAATTAATTGATTCCGACTGTATCGAACTTGATAGCGCCTCGTGTCCCAGATATTTCCATTTGATGGTGATTGTGTTGTGGCGGGTTTATTGTTTCGATTATACATGCAGAGCTGAGACTGATCCTTTCGATATGTTAGCAGTCTGAATCGATTCAGAATCGATTGCTAAGCGGTGACTCTTCACCCTAGGCATTCTTCCACTTACGGGGTTCCATCTCTCCTAACGGTACTGCGCGGCCTGGTGCAGCTTCAGGTGTTGGCAGAGCGTTCACGTCACTCTAGCCGGCTTCCTTTCCTATAATATTTAGCAAATATAATAATCATATTATGTGAAAATTGCTATTGTTCAATGTTTTCAAGACAAAACGCTTTGGTTTTCATTGTTCACGTTGAAAAGATGTATAGTTGAATGTTATTACATTGATTTACAATATCTTTCACCATCATCATAATAATCATATTATGTGAAAAATGCTATTGTTCAATGTTTTCAAGACAAAACGCTTTGGTTTTCATTGTTCACGTTGAAAAGATGTATAGTTGAATGCTATTACATTGATTTACAATATCTTTCACCACAATTCAAAAAATTATTCGGAATTGGTAAAAAATAATTCAAATAATTTATTGTGGTTAATTCCAAGTTTAAATGTTTGACAACTTATAATATCATATCATATAACAATTTGAGATTCCTTGGATCGAGGAAACGTTTTATTAAGAGGCTAGTCAGAACATATTGATTAATGATGATAAGTAATAAATATTAATAAATGATTAATTTACCATCCATTTCTTTTTGTAAAAATGATTTTACAGTTCGGATACTCTCTATCTTAATATTGTTGTTCACTGGAGTGACCCCACTTTTGAAATTAAGATCATATCCATCCAAAAATATTTTTTTAAATAAATAAGTAAAATCAAGTATTAGAAACATCGGTCTGTCCCGAAATCTTATATCGGAAAAAAAAATAACAGATAATATAAAAAAAAATTGACTAATTAATCAACTTTTCACAGTCAGATCTCACAGGTTCTACCCCCGACTGTTAACAGAATAAATACATTATTTGCCACAGACACCTTCGTCACGGCAACTCAGCGCTCTACCACTGAGCTACCTCGCTCCCAATGAATCTACTAAGAATCTGCATTTCCTAGGTTAATGCTGTGAACACATTTTATTTCACGTTGAATTTATTTGTGCCGGTAAATTGATTGTATTCGTTAAATTAACATAAATGTCTGGATTTTTCCTTTACTTTTCAGCCTACTTGGTTTCTGTAGTCTCCTAAATTTAAATTAAGTAAAATTTTAGGTGATAGTAAGTAATGCATTATAAAATACGCCAAATGCCGGGCTACTTAAATGTTTGTTTAACAAAATTAGCGTTTTTGTACCATTTATATACAAATTTGAAAGTACTAATTGCTAGAGCATTATAATTTACACAGTATTAGCATATAGACATTACTTATTTCATTCTTCATTCGTTATAAAATATAATTTTACATTACATTGAAAATATTATTTTGAAATTAAAATAAACATTAAATTATAAATTATAGAATAGAACAGTAATTTTATTCTGGGACCAAGCCCCTTAAGAATAACAGATGTGTACAAAATTTAATGTATATATATATATATATATATATATATATATATATATATATATATATATATATACATTACCAATATATACCAATATACCAATATATATATATATATATATATATATATATATATATATATATATATATATATATATATATTGGTTTTCACTTTTCTTGACTGTTATGTAAATAATATAATATTTACATCTTCAGTTTCAGTCTTTAATTAATAAAGAAATAAAAGACTGAAACTCAAGATCTAAATATTATATTTTATATATATATATATATATACTATACAAAGAGCTACATTATAAGAATAATACAATATTTATATGGTTATTATTATGCTATAAGTAATAATTATATAAACATAAATGAATATAATAAATTTAAATAAGATAAAATAAACACAAAAATGAAGTAAATATCAATTATATCAAATTAATTAATTAAATTATAAATTGTAAATATTTTTTTTAATTTGGTTACAGTTTTCTGTCCCCAGTATTAAATTCTAATATTCTTTAGTAGACCTTTCAGGTTGCTTGTCAGACATGCAGTCGGATAAGGACAAAAACTGTGGCGCCGTCCAATTAACCCTTACAAGTGATTATTATAATTAATCCTAATTGAATAAATGTAACACCACACAAAAAAAGGGCGTCGGACGGACGGTGGTTTCTAGGCCCTCGATAGAAAGTCATCAACGCCTGATGAAGCTGACGATGGGCGTCGCAGAAATGTCCCCTCCGCGCTGATGAGGTCTCCCCAGCTCTCTCCCTGTCGGTGAAAACATATTATTAGCAATAATGTTGATTGATATTTTAGCAGTGGAGAGGGGTGTGAATCCGAACCGCCTTGGAAAGCAAACTCGACTAATTATATCTCCCGAAAGGGGTTGAGTTCTGAGAAGGCGTTCCGAAAAAAGCTGGTAATGCATCGAAAAGTCTGTCAGTCGGAGGATGTTAATATGCATCCAAGTGATCGCGCAACTGTGAAAGGTGGCAGTTTAGTGTGTAGAAGAACACGCGAGGCAAAACCAGATCAATGTGCTTAAGTCACGCATATTGAAAGAAAAACGAAATATATTATTTTTTTAGTTAAAAGGACTTATTTTACCTTCAATTAATGTTTCTCAATGTCTGAAGATTCTCCAGGGATTTACCCAGTCTATATTAAGGCACCGTTAATTCGGGATAATCAGTGAGTTTAGCGCCACCTCTGGTCAGAACATCCGCACAACCGTTTTCTTTGAGCAGCAGTCTCTACCATGTACTGAAACGTTTATTTCTAATAAACTCATTAGGACATTTAGTTCAATTAGTAGTGTTGACTATTCAACTATATTGGAGTTCCACCAGTAGCCAGCTTCGACTATAGCGCTCTTCTTCAGTCTCCACTGGCCTCTACAGTTATGCTGATGGGAAAGAAGTGCCGGGATCTCCTATGGCAGTGTTTAAATAATTTTTATAATTTCTGTATTTATAGATCAATAATTAATAATTATCAATCAATTGATTTATTTCCCTTAAGTGTTGTAGATTGTACTTATTGCCAACCAATAAAAAGATTTATTTCAATTTAAAAAATATATATATATTTTAAACTCGAGAAATAAAGGTTTTACCTAATTATCATTACTATTAAAAAATCGAACAATTATCAATTTCAAAAATGTTCGGCTTATAGGCTTGATTTATAAATTTATGTATCTTAATCAATATCTATACGAGTAGTTTTTTTTTTAAATTTGTTGTAAAGCATTTAGTGAATTATTTTACAATTATTATTAGGCAATAGCACTCAATTTTTAAGTAAACTAAATTAATGAACTTGGCGATTTCTATTCACCTGCATCAGAACTAAATATCTGGTAGTATATAATCTACGAGAAATCGCAAAACCTGTTTGAAAAGTAGGTTGATTATTTTACTAATTTGTATTTAAAAGAAATAAACGCCGCAAACTATTACACATAGGTTCTTTATTGCCAAATTATTATAATTCATAAATATCTGGCCTCACGATTCATAAGCCTTACTTTATCAATTCTATAACTTGCTCATTATGCTTTTAATGAGCATTAGGAATAATTCCAGATTTGTTACTGTTTCGAGTTACCAAATAATTAAAGTAATGTGAATCGTTTCCAAAATATTTTACGAAACTATTTCTACCAAGTTCAGCAAAAACGATAGTAGATACAACTACGAAAAAATGAAACTTCTTAATCTTCTACTATTGTTAAAATGAAATAAGTAACTACTGTATAACTCTTTTATGATTATTATTAATTATCTAAAAGAGTGGGTAATACTCTTATTATGGATAATACTAATGGGTAATACTCTTTTATGAGTATTACCCAGTCACCCATAACTTTTCATTAAAGAAACAAAAAACTCGAGAAACAGGTGGAACTGGATGATGGATCTGAGGCCGCAAGAAACGGAGAAAGAGGCGAGGAATCTGAGATTCCCCAATTGATAACTCGAGGAACCAACGCAACCGGTGGCGATAGAAAGCCTAAAAAGTTCAATATTTAATTAATTTATTTTATTTTAGTCTTCGCATTTATTTATATTTGGCAACAGATGATGATGGGATTCACCTCTATCTAGGCTATCATATTCAAAAAATGCAATATAAAAAAAATCCTAATGTTAAACGAATGAAATAAATATTAATGTTTAACTTAAATGATTGAAAATCTGTAAAACTTAGAAAAAATATGTATCACTACAACCCATGAATGGTTCTGGGTTCCGTACTGGGTAGAGAGCATACGATATCTAGGACATCGAATTTGGAAGGGAGATGATTTGTCCAAGACAACCGCCAGTTTCCCCCCGTTTTACAGTACAAACTTTATAGAGGCATGGTGAGCAAGAGAGTCACAAGCAATATTGTCTGCAAATCCGCGCTCTACAAACTGAATTACCCCGTTCCCTATGTGATTTTAATTGTTATAAGATATATTAAACATTTTGGGTTGAAATAATAATAATAGAGGCAGGTTAGTTTATACGGTAAATTTTCTCATTTCCTTATTTAGATTCACGCTCTTATTATAGGTGGTGGAATGGCTCTCAGTGCTGTGTCGCCACGGCGAAGGTCCTGGGTTCAAATCCTACTCCTGTCAAGACTTAGATTAGACTACTGGCAAGCCAGAGATGGATCGAACGGGACTAGGACCTTCCTGGAGCTCACCCAGCCTCAATAAAGTGGGTACCCAAAAAAGGGGAGAAATCTGGCGGTTGAGTGTAGTCTTAGACAAATCACCTCTCTGCACAACCGTTGTTCATGAAACAGTACAATCTCACATACTGAACCCCAGAACCTTCAAGGGCTGTAGTGGTACGATCAGGTACCAATTTGAAACAAAATGGCTGATGGTATTGTTGATTTCAGAGAATCTTTCTAGAATGGACCAATGATCGGTGGAAAATTCTTCCGTGAACCGGTTGTAGAGGTGCAAGTTTTTTTTTCTTATTACTTTCATTTCATTTCATTTTCTTATTATTTTAAATGAACAATATGTGCCAAATGGCATTTGTATAATTTCTTAAAAAAATATTTTTACTTGTAGTATTACTTTAAATCTATTTTCTTAATACCTTGTAGTTATTTTTTTCTTATTCGAGATAATGTTGTAATGTTCATACAATGCTTATAAAAAAAACGATTTTTTTCAACCGATATACCTAAAACGTACACTTTAAATTTAGCGGCGGATCAATTAAAATAATTGGCGAATTTAATATTGACATTGTTTCTAATCCCTTGTTTTATTATTTATTTTGAATTTGGGAATTAGATATGTTTCATAAAACATTTTTCTGTAGATTTGGAGATGCGATGGCTTAGAATTGGTGTTAATAATAACACTAAATAGTTTCCAGAAATAAAACAACGGAAATAGTTAAGGAACTAGTGGATGAGATAGAAGTAGATCCATGAGTCGTGGATGCTGTAAGAGTTCGTTGGCCTAGATCCACTGACTGGACCTCCTGCGGCCGGGAATAGATACCCGATGCCTTTCCTTCTTCTGCTCATGTCTCGCCGTGCTAACTTTACATTACGATTTTGACTCAACTAAATCAATATCGATTAATCGAAATGTTAATAGCTGCATGTTCATTTCGTTTCAATCTTACTAATATTATAAATGTGAATGTTTGTATGTTTGTCTCTCTTTCACGCAAAAACTACTGGACGGATTTGAATGAAACTTTACAGTAATATAGGTTATACATCAGAATAACACATAGGCTATAGCAACCGCGGATTTATGGGAGGCATGTGCCCCCCCCTCCCCGAAAGTATTTTAGGTACTGTGGAGAATCCATTATTGTACATAAATAAAGGCAAATCACATGATAATAGTTGTTAAAATAACAGAAAGAACATGAGTGAAACTATTTGTTTTGATATCATACTAATCTTACTAATATTATAAATGTGAATGTTTGTATGTTTGTCTCTCTTTCACGCAAAAACTACTGGACGGATTTGGGTGAAACTTTACAGTAATATAGGTTATACTTCAGAATAACACATAGGCTACAGCAAGCGCGGATTTATGGGAGGGTACAAGGGGGCACGTGCCCCCTCCCCCCGACAGTATTTTAGGTACTGTGGAGAATCCATTATTGTACATAAATAAAGGCAAATCACATGATAATAGTTGTTAAAATAACAGAAAGAACATGAAGAAGTGAAACTATTTGTTTTGATACCCTATCCATGATCTATGTGGGGGCACGGGGGCATGTGCCCCTCCCGTTATAGTACATAATTAAAGGTAAATTAGGAACTTAGCATCTTGAAATTTGTAGTTAGGTTCTGTGTATAGCTTAAGAAAGAAATTCGGATAATTCCACTCCAAGGGTTTCCCCTTTAATATAATAGGGGTTCAAAGGCTGTATAGAATCCGTCAGTTTTGAAATTAGATATCTGAAATTTCGGATGTTCGAGTAACTTATATTTAAAAAAATAATTAAATTATTTATTCAAAATGATCTTTCACGAAACTTTACGTGGCAGACCAAATTCCACGCGTGCGAAGCCGCGGGCATAAGCTAGTTAATACATAAAGTACTAGTCATATATGAGGCGTTTGGTTTCAAAGCCGGTCATACCCATTTTAAAAAAATTCTCAGTGCTGATCAAAAAAGATTTAATTAAAAAAAAAAAATAATTTAACAATTTTTTTTTTTAACCATTCTTCCAATCTTCCTGAGGGCTTAATCTGAGACTGAAAATCTCTCAAGCTTGCAGTATGACCAACGAAACATCGGCAATATGACAACACGGTCTGGAACAGAAAAAACGCCAGATAAATGGATTAAAAATATTGGCCGTGGGAATTTAAGAGAATATTTGAATTTTTTTTATTGTTTCGTTATTTTCCTGACAATTCACTTCTGACAATAATTGCTGACAATTTTTTATGATCTCTTATTTTTTTTAAATCACATTTAACATAAAAAATATGTTTAATAAACCTGACTTTGATTAGTGACAATGGTTAGTTTATGGTTGATAAAAAAATTAATGAATAAATAAAATAGGTATTTTATAAAAAAATCAATTTAATCAATACAATTAAACAATATATAGATAAATATATAGTTGATTTTTTATATATCAAACATATAAATTTGATCTAATGAACGTAACCACTTTTGATAGGATTGGAATGGAATCTATTGGTATTGATTTTTCAAAGAACTAGACAAAGACATTTGATATATATTTCTGGTATAAAAAAAATAATTTTTGAAAAATGATGTACCCCATTTTGAAACCGTTTGGACGCTTCATAAATAAAAAAAATCGTGCTCTAAGAATTTCTTAACAACTCGACCATGTTAAATCAATAATAACTTCACTTCAAACAATAATAACTGACAATTTTTATGATATTCTTTTTTTTTTTAAACATCACTTAATATCAAAATATATTTTGGATATATCTAGATCAGACTTAAATCAGACAGAATTACTCTAATAAAAAAATAAATGTTGTTCAAGGTATTTTTAAATATTTAAATACTTATAAACGTTATACAGGCTGTCCCGAATTTAAATGGCAGAACTTCAGGAACTTATAGTGGACCGAAAAACTAAGACAAAAAGTCCTTTAGAGATTTGCTCGTTTTTGCTTAGTTTTAGAGAAAATCGCAAAAAAAGAAACAAAACAAGTTTTCATTTTTATACTTATTTATTTACATTTATATTTATGTTATGTTCTTTTTAATGTAAATATTGCTCAAAATGGTGTCCTCTTGCACCAATGCAAGCATTACATCTAGCACTCACTTGATAAATTACAGCTAAACATTGTTCTGACGATATTTGGTGCACTGCATCTATGATTCGGTCTCTTAATTGCTCTCTTGAGTTGATTGAAACCGAATAAACTTTCTGCTTCAAGGTACCCCATACGAAGAAATCCATGGGTGTCATATCAGGTGATTTTCTCTAAAACTATGCAAAAACGAGCAAATCTCTAAAGGACTTTTTGTCTTAGTTTTTCGGTCCCCGATAAGTTCCTGAAGTTTTGCCATTTAAATTGACACCCTGTATATTATAAGAGTGATTTTTTATTTATAAATACTTTGGGACGATCTAGGTTTTACGACAGATTTTGAATATTTAAATCCATTGATAAAACAAATGTTATACGAGGGAATTTTAGATATTTAAATATTTAGAGCCCATTTATGTTATACTAGTGATTTTTAAATATTTTAATATTTTGAAACGAAATAAGTAATAGGAGTGATTTTTTTATATTTAAATAATTAGAAAATATTTAGTATATATGTTATACGAGCAACATTCAAAAGAGCTAGATGAATAAAATTGGAGCTATGCGATTAAAATAACTGTCTATGTATTTTAAATACCTTGACGTGTTTAACTAATTTCATAGATTAACCATATTACGCCCTATCTATTACAAATTACTGTTTTATATGCTCTTATCAGAGGATCAGATAACTCTCAGTCAACTTAGGTTACGGAGCTGTCTATTCTGAATTATTTACGATGCCTATTCACCATGAAGGCTAATGCTGCACCGCTGTTCGAAAAGCCACATTATCATGCTCCTCGCGTTAATATCGCTCTGTTTATAATTCACCCTGCACTTCCTCATGGGCGTCCATTACGTAATCCAACATCGCTCTTGTTTTATGAATCATTATAATTTGTAATTTTCCAGCACGTTGTTGTTGTTGACATTATTGTCACTGTTAAGTCTTTAGTTCAGTGCTGTCACTTTCACTAGGTAGAGCATGAAGTAATAACTGTACTGTACTAAAAGCCACAATGTATGATTTTGTTTAACAAGCTTTTACTTGCTTCGGCTTTATGTATGTATGTAACGGAATCTTTGAACTCGATTTTTGGCCACTTCAATAAACTGAATTAACTTGTAACATTGCAAAATTCCCAAGGACCGATGATAATAAAATAATTTAATGAGTTTAAATGTCCCATTATCCTGAACAGGATCTGAAGAGTAAGCGATTTCATATCCGAAGACAAGGTAGTATCTTGAGCCAAATGCTAAGGCGTGTACGATGGCATATATGTCTTAATATTGGAGACAAGCGTATGACTATTGGAAGGATTGACTAGGGAGTTTCGTATATTTTGAAACCAAAAGAGTAATATAATTTATTTAATTGTTATATGATATTAATTAATATTAATAAAAAATGATATCATATAGCATTTAAATAAATTATAATAATATTAATGACTTAAAGTCAACAAGATCCAAAAATAAAGTAATGTTCAATTAACATTCTCCCCGTGTATACATCGCAAATTGCGAGAACATGGAGATATAGGATCAGTGAAAAGAATTGATAGGGCTGGCCGTGAAACGATTCAGGTTGAGGCGTCACCACGGAGAGGTGATAATCCCGGGTTCGAGTCCCGGTCCTGGCCATATCTTTTCTTTTCAAATAAAATATTCAAAAAAGTAATAGTTAAAATAATTAAAAACGTGCTTTTGTCGCAAGCAGAACTAAAAAGTAGAAAATTAATATCAGCTTAAAAAAAAAAGGTTTTAGAAAAAAGCTAAAAAAGAAGAAAATAATTTTTAATAAGTTTAAAATAAGAATAGAGCAAACTAGAAATATAGAAACATTTCTGTAAACTAGAAAAATTACTGGAAATAGATAGAAGGATCCTGTGGAGAATCTGTGGGATTAAGAAAACATAGGAAGTTTACAGGTTAAGATCCAACCAGGAAATATTCAGGGAGATGAAAGACCTGGAAGCCGAAATAAGACTCAGAAGGCTAAAATTCTGGTGTGAATGCACCAAAGGAGACTAAAAAAAAATCGTTGGCAAAATCCGTGAAAATAAGAGCTTAGGAGGTTATGTAAAACAATTAAGAGAGGAAGCAGAAAGATTAAAAATAACTGACAAACACTACCTAGATAGAGAACAATATGGAAAATAATAAACAGAAATAAGTAAATGTTCTCATGGAAAAAGCAGAAAAACCGAAGGGTGCTGTGTGTCGAAAGAAAGGAAGCAAAGGCACGAAATGATGAGAAAATACTGGGAACAAAGAAAGATGAAAATGAGAAAAGAGAAGTAGTGATATTCGAGTAGTCGCAAAAGACCGTTTCGTGAAAAAAAAGAATAGAGTAATAAAAAAAATCATTTTATCGTAAAAAGTGTGGGATCTTTTTAAGATATTTTCATAATTAATTTAGTTTTACCGATATCAGTGAAATGACTAATTAAAACAATTAATCCAACCACCGTCGCTTTATTTTTTTTTACGATAAAATGATTTTTTTTCGACTCCCATTTTAAACTGCCTGAAAATTATTTTCTACTTTTTTACTTTTGTCTTCTATTAAAGCGGATTATTTAAACTATTATATATTTTTATAATCCAGCCTCTCCAGTTTAAAAATGCATTATTATTGTTTCAAAATTACAGGTTGTACTTGTTACAAATAATTAAATTTCCTTGCATCCGGTTCTCATTCACGTTATATATACGAGCAAATAATTGATATTGTTACTTTATAAAATTTGATAGTAGTTGTTAATTAATTTAACTTCACTTTATGCTGTTATGGTTTATCAGACGATGCTACAGTGGGAGCCCATCAATTTTTAACTGTTTAACCGTTTCATTTTTAATATTTTCTCAAAATTCAAGTTATCATGGGCTTTAGTTTGTAACAGAGAACTTAATTATGGGTAATGAGTAGATTTCGGTTATCATTTTATCAAGAAATAAAAGTTTCGACTAGTATTTCGTATAGATGATATGTTTGTTGAAACGTTCAATTCTATTAATGAAATGATTAACGAAGTATTAACATTTCTCATAATTACATTCTCTTACTAAAACTCACGATAACTTGTATTTTTGGAAAATATGAAAGGGGGACGAATGAAAAGTTAAAACTTGCTGTGAATCTACTCGAAGCTGCGTCCTGCGGATTAATTACCCCCTAATTTTTATCTCTCCAGGAATAATTAGGATAGGGATTTTTAACGAGTATTGAATACATCCCTGAGCACACATAGAATAGTGTTGTTTTAAACTCAGAGCTAATATTACTTTTCATTTCCATCGAGCGCTACGCCTTAGAATGAGGAATATTCAGCGAGGCCTGTGTAGCCTGCTCTGGACAACAAGGATGTCGGTTCCATTGTCGCTTGCTCAGCTCAGCTACAATGGACAATGGTGTCAATGATAATAGTCTGGCTACAGTAAATCTTGGTCAGCCTCAGTCCAAGCGCTGCTCTTCTGTTGTAGGTCCATTCGTATGATAAGTGTTTTAGGTACGGTAAAAATAAATTTCATTTTATCTCTTACTTGTATCGTACAAGATTGTGTTGATTTTGACACAAGAAGTGATCGTGTTGTGAGTAAAGTTGTTGCAATATGATCTTAAAGAACATGTTCAACAATTAAAGATTATGCAGAAAGTGCAGAGTGTTCGGCACGAATGATTTCTCTAGCTTATCGCCCTACATCCAGTAATTGCCGACTTCCGATGCAGTTCTTTTGTTCACCGTGGTTTTTGTCGAAGAGTTGAGTCATGGTGTCATTAAGACTCAGATCATTGGACTCGGTCGACTGTCATTATAGAGCGGAGGTTCTCAACCCTTTGAGGTCTGCGGATCAGAACACACCACCACCTTTAGGATCAGGATGCATAATAGTGAATTTAGAGGCATCTTTGTAGTATTTACATGTTGAAGCTTCGAAACTAACATTCGAATCTCTGAAAAGGTAAGCAACACAATAGTTCTGACAATAGCCGATCCTAGTTGGGGAAGGGTCAAAGGGAATTTACAAAAAGAAACAGACGATATTGTCCAGTATTTATTACTCCAATGTGTCTCTCCGTTTGAAATATAAAGCAGGAGGTAATGTGTCAATTAGTATAGAAGGATGGACTAGGAGGCAGGTCCGACCTTATAAAAACATGAAAAATGATCTAACCTCTATGATGCTCTAGGGAACGAAGAAATTGTTTCTAGTATATCAGGGTATTTGTTTTATTATTACAATATTAACCGCAGCAGTTATACAATGGCAAGGAAAACAAAGACCCATCTCAATATCTCTTCTTTCTCTTCCTCCCAACGTCAATAATTAGAATTCGAACAGTGATATTTAGGACCATTAAGTCAAAAAATAAAGTGTTAATGATATGAGATGATATTTATTTCGAATTACATTAAATTAAACGATCGACCACCTAATTCAATGATTAATTAACTAATTCAATTGTATAAGTATTGCTTTTTGGGGGAGGGAGAGCTAACGAAGGAAGGGAAAACCAAATTAAGATCCCCCTCCATCCAGGAAGAATTCCCGAACCCAGATGATATTCTGGAATTAATTCCTCGATAAGGCGAATATCCTCGAACCTTCTCTTAGGAAACTACGGTTCTCAAGATACTCCAATTGAGAACAAATGTTTAAAAGATTTATTTTCTAGATATTATGTTAGAGGCAAATTTACAAATGTTTCAGTTATCGACGTTAAGGTACATTTAGATGAAGTAAATAAGCCTCCGATGGTAGGGCATATATTGTTTTTCACTCATTCATTTTATTCCATTAAAAAATATTAAAAACTAAATGAAAAATAAAGTAAAAACCAACTGGTTGAGCTTTCATATTCCGTTTCGCATCTCACGTACAAGGTTACCTTATTATATTATTATAATTATTTAATTAATTAAAAACTACAGATTTTAGTTCATGGGTGGCGAGCCCAAATCACCTCATCAGATTTAGACTCTTACGTATTTTTGGGGGTAAAAAATCGAATAATAATTAATATGCAACTAAAGATACTAAACCCACATTTCAATAAAAATAATGCCTTTATCATATGTTATCTCATAATAACGATAGTTAATTTTTGAATATATGAAAATGTAGATGCACAAATAAAGTATTCATTTTAATAATATGCATTAGTTTTCATAACTTTGGCCATTTTTAGATATATTTAAGATGTATTTGGTAAAAGGATGATGAATCTCAGGAGCTGCGAAAATATTCAAGGTGTTTGGCATGGGAATTGGCAACCACTGCTTTAGTTCATGGGAAATCGTGTTAGCCAAGAACAAGTTATCTCTACGATTTTATTTTTTCAAATAAAATTGGTGAGGACCACATTTTCTTAGTACTACTTTGTAAATCTTATTCCATACCGTCATTGCAAAATTCCTCAACAATTTTGTTACAGCTCATGGATTTTTATTTACTTTTCGATACGTTGATGAAACTTCACCTAATAATCATTTGTTTTTATATTTACATGAAACATTTTTTTTGTTTTACAATGCCAGAAATGCTCTAGAGAAAATAGATAAATAAAAAGGCTCAGCGAACCCGAAGGCTCGATGCCGATACAACAATTCTCTGCTTACAAACCTCTGTCCTCGAGCCACTACCCAATCCCAAATCCTTCAGATCATTCTTAACGTAATCTTCCCACATACACCTCAGTCTACGCATCAGATGTTTACCAGTTGGCAAAGCGCTTATTAGCTTTTTGGGAATGCACGCGGTTAATATCATTCAAGTAAAGTTCCGTCGCAAAGATTAAATGGGCTTGTAAAATTTTAAGACTGAGCAACGATCAAATTCCCAAAAAGCTAATAAGCGCTTTGCCAACTGGTAAACGTCTGAGGCGTAGACTGAGGTGTATGTGGGAAGATTACGTTAAGAATGATCTCAAATTCTTAAAGTAATCTTCCCACATACACCTCAGTCTACGCCTCAGACGTTTACCAGTTGGCAAAGCGCTTATTAGCTTTTTGGGAATTTGATCGTTGCTCAGTCTTAAAATTTTACAAGCCCATTTAATCTTTGCGACGGAACTTTACTTGAATGATATTAACCGCGTGCATACTTCGCGATTCCGCGTTGTGTAATCTCCTAAATTCTTCAGTAGTCTAATCGTTTTTGGGCCGAATATTCTGCGCAGCACGTTATTTTCGAATATCTTAAGACGTTGTTCATCCCTCAGCGTTAGCGGCCACGTTTCACATCCTTATAGAAGTGAAGGAAGGATCGTGGTTTTATAAATTCTGATTTTTAGATTTCGAGTAGTGAGTATAGAATTAAATAAAATTACTCCACGACGATTTTGAGCCAATCGCCCTCAAGGTAGATGACGCTTTAGACCTTTGACATTTCCGAATCCTCCGCCAGTTGCCAGACCAGAACACCGCCCTAATATTGTTGACAAGTCGAGCGATGAGCAGTCAACCATTGCAGGTCGGTCAACCAAGTAATTGTCCAACTCCTCTACGCTCCATTTGTCCCTGTCTTCGTCCCCTGGCTATTACTCGGTTAGCCTAAGCAGAAAATATACTTTTACTCAATAATAATTTCTTTTAAATTATGTTAATTAAACCTATTTTTTTTCGATTCATGGTTCCTGCGTAATGACTATTAATTAAGTGAGTCAAATTCATTTTGGAAAATCGAATTATCCGTTTCTTTGTTAGACTATCTTCGATGCTCAATACTTTCAGCTACAGGAACATGCCAGAGCAACGCTTGAGCACCCTACGTTTTGCTGTGATTTGCTAATTCGATAAACTTTGAGTCGTCAAATATACTCTAGATCAGTGGTTTCCAATTTTTTTTTTACCACGCCCCCTCTGTTAAAATAAAATTCCTACTACGCCCCCCCTTGCATAATAAATTGTATAGGCATGTGAATAAAAACAATTACAATGATAACAAAACATTCAGTTTTACTGCCACACGATACAGCATTATAAGTTTCAAATTAAGGTAAAAAAATGTACTGATAAGATAAGACTAAAATTAAGTCAGAATTTTTCATTTTCAACTCGTCTCGTGCCTCCCCCTCCCCCTCCCCCCCCGACTTTTACTCCACCTCCCAAGATGGGATCTACAGTTCTAAATGATAATATCTTAAGACACTGAATTGTGCGCACCTTATTGGAATATCAATAAACATTATGTTATAGCCACTGTACAGCGTAGATTTGAGGAAGACGTAGATCAATAAATTCGACTTCGTACTTAGCAATTGGAGTAGTGTCCATCAACTTTTTCGGAAAATTTTATGTTAGGATCTTGGTTTACGTGATTTTAAAGTTTAAAATCAATCATCTTTTAAACTTTGTAGCAGACCAACCCCCGCTCGCATATTGATGTTGATTTTCAAACAAAATTTTGTTCAAATAAAATATTTAAAAAATTATATCATATAACAATAAAATAAATTATAAAAATTTTGTTTAGTTATGCAGCTCACTTTTGGTTGAAGGGGTGTCTGAATAATGGTGTATTTGGAGAGCCTGAAAATCCATGAATCCAATAAAGTTACTCTTAGATAAATGTTATGGGCCGCTGGAATCATAGATTCATAAGTCTTCAAAATGGAAGTTGGGCGAAATGTTACAGTAAACTGTGAACGTAAATAGATTTGAATACTACTTAAAACCTTAGTACTTAGTAAATCAATTGTCTGGCATCAATCATGCTGAAGTGCGATTCGAACAGAAAAGAACAATACGATGCGATACAACTAATTTACTTAAAGAAAGATTTGATAAAGAATAAATTCACGTAATGGTATTCTTAACTGTAGACCGAGATCGGGCGATTTAGCGCGTCACACGATTTTAAAAAAATACATCAGCGAATTATTGGCGAAGTTAGATCGGAATTGCTACGAAAAGTGTGTGAAAATTAGACAGCCTGATTGTGCCACATTAGAGAAATCATATTCAAACATTAATAGCATACAGTTATCTTTCTATTTAAGCGTTTCATTGGTATTCATTTTTTTAATTTCAATTTATAAAGATCTTAAAAAACACACTTTATATAATTGTACCTTAAAAGCAGTTGGGAAGTCAAAAAATATTAGTACCGTTAACTTTGCTGTATGTATGTCATTCGTGGCTTTCATGAGAGACAATTAGGCTAATGAGAGGTTAAACTTATAGTGTAGCATAAGTTTAAACTTATTGTTCAAATAAAATATTTAAATAATATAATAAATAAATTTGAATAAAATAAATACAAATATTCAACGTCAAAATAACAATAAATTATAAATATGAAATTGGCGTTAATCAACAAGATCCCAATTAAAGTAATGTTCAATGAACATTCTTCCCCGTGTATAGATCGCAAAATTAGCGAGAACATGGGGATATAGGATCGGTGAAGAGAATGGATTTGTCTGACTTGGTGGATACGATCCCTGGTCGCTCAGTGGCTTAGAGCACTGCACCGGAGATGCAGACGACCCGGGTTCGAATCCCGGCCAGGACAAATCTTTTGTCAAAATAAAAATATTTAAGAATATTCAACATCAAAAGAACAATAAATAAAAATAAATTAAAGATCAAATAGTTTAAACTTATTTTATTATATATTTCTATGACTTTTGAGCATTTAACAAACGTTGATAAACTATAGCAATCGTTTTCTCACAAGCTAATCGATTTGCCTGCTTCATCTCAGCCTCAGAGACCATTGTCATACCGCAATTAATCAAGAAGTCGTTTGGTTAACGTTACTTAATAGGCTGTCCCACTTATCTGAACTTTCGTTCCTGATAGTTCATATTATTGATAGACTTTTGTATTCCCTTCTCATCTAACGATTTATTTTGGTTGGCTGACATTCTAGTTTAAAACAATTTTTTGCTATTTGTTTCACTTTCGTTCTTTTAATTTTGTTTTCTGAATCAAACTATTGTAATTATTAAAATGACTGATTGATATCTAAAAATTTGATCTTGAATGAAGATACTTACATCCAAAGCCTTCGTCAGGAATGTAGATACATTCTTTACATCTTTCCTATTGTATACTTATTTATTCCCAGCAAGGCTTTGATCTTTGGGATTTGGAACTGTACCTTATGCATTAATGGTATTTATGTTTATCTTAAGTTCCCATTTTATATTTGGTGAGCACGTGGGAATATCACTGGAGTCTTATGGTGGACTGAGGACACCCATATATTTTTACGTTTATTGTTCTGCATACGTTAAGCTCCTTTGTGCAATCGGGTATGATTTTCGGCTTGACCATGATCGCCTTACATTAGTACTGTATTAATTTAAACATCGTTTAACAAAACCTGTTCTTTTATTGGTGCAATATAATATGTTTTTTATAGTTTTCCCATTCCCTTAGTAATTAAGTATAAGCTTAAGCAATAAAATATATAACGAAATACGACGACAATCTTTAATTTTATTTTTTATTTAGGTCATACGAATGTTTTTTTATTTTAGGGTTAAGAGTCGTGTTTGTAGCTTACCTTGGGTGGTTGTAAACATTCTGCATTATCTGGTCGTTTGTAACCGATAACCACTTTAAAAAAAATCAAATTAACACTTTTCCGGGTTTTTTTTTACACTAATTAACACGATAGGTTTTCTTTATTTTATTGAGATACATAACCGGAGAAAAATAATTAATAGTAAATAAATTAAATGAATTAATTAATTGAGTCGCCCATGTAAAGAAAATGGTCTACTTTTAACATTCACTTACTATAAGTATTTTTATACTGATTTATACTATACTTATGTAGAACTATAATATCTCCTTAGTAAGTATAAAAATATAAGAAATGACCACGTATAAAAAATATAAAATAACATGTTTTTTAAAATAATTTCTGTTAATAGTTTAATTGTTTTAATTTTTAGTTAATTGTTTTAATTTTTAACTATTAGATAGATAAAACAACGTAGTTTGATTAAGTCAATGGCACTTGAATTTGAGCCTTCAATTTACTGTGGGGATACTCGTGGCTTACACCTGCCACGTGACCAAACTTAAAACCCAGGTTTGATACTGGATACTATTTTATTACAGTTACTATAGTCTTTACTAGGCGCTATACAGAAGATCTTTTCAGAAGTAGTAGGAGGAATAATAATAGGAATAATAGTCGACCTTGATATATATAGTATGTGAAAGAGAAATTATTGACCTCCACCCAGACCATTTTCTTCCAAAAATATTGATACATTTCTATGTTTTTTACTTCATATTCATCAGTAGAAAAACATTCTGTCTCTAAGATGTTTTAATCCTGCAATGCTTCAGACAAATATTATCATAATCTTGCACATCCGTTATTCATTTGTTCGCTCAAAGGACAGATCCCCTAGTATCCAGAAGCCCTCTTCCATCAATCTATTACCACTTCCAGTTCGAGTTAAGTGTGTCAGAGCAGGATGGTCGACATGACCAGATGGTCGGCGGCTGAGGACATTGATTTATCGACATTGATCTCGTAATTAGTGAGGTGTGCCCGTTCAGGCAATAGATTTTTCCTTTTTATTTCAGTTTCAATTTTTATTATAATATTATACTGAAAAATGACTATTAATATACTTTTTAATTTATTTTACTAATCAAGTGAACGATTTTTTATTTAATTTATTTATATAAAAAATCATTTATTTTTGTTGATTATTTATTTCTCCTTAAATTATATGTTTTGAAGAAAACATTAACTGAGTGGCAATATTTTATGTGCTTATAATGTATATCTTTGTTTTTCATTTTATAAATAACTGTTTAGATGAACCTTAACAACAAGTATTTTTATTATTTTAAAATGATTTTTCAAGCCAATTAATTAGTTTAGTCAAACAATTATGATTTATGAAGTAATTTTTGTTTTAATTTGATCAGAAAGTTTTTAAAATCTATTATAAAAAATTAGGAACATTTTTTGAACAGAAGTTGTATGAAAATTATGAACAACTGTTCTGACATTACTAATTGCATTAATTCAGACAAGCAAAATCGACAATAAAAATTAGATATTTTATTAGTAAATATATTAGAAATCTTATCTAATAAATACTTTTTATAATAAGTAGATACATTGTTCTATTTATACGATTGATGACCAAAAAGTTTTAAGCATTAACTTAAAACCAACCAACGAACTTACCATTTATTTTGTGATGAAGTTATGTGGCAGAGATTGTACTATCTCCTGTACAACGGTTGATTTGCCTTAGATCACGCTCAACCGCCAGGTTTTCCCATATTTTCGATACCCACTTTATAGAGGCTGTGTGAGCCCCAGAAGGGTGTCCCACGTCCCAAACGCTCCATCCCCGGCTGTTATTAAATCCAATTAAAACTGCTTCAACCGGATTTGAACCCGGTACCTTAGCGACACGTGAACTCATCGCTCAACCGCTGAGCCATTCCGCTCCCTCGGTGACGATGATATACATATATGTTAAAATTTTCGATTTTATCTTCTTTAATAAAAAAAACAAATAAATTTAGTGTAGTTATCTTTAACCATTAGGTATTAACAATTTGAAAATTGTGTATCCAACTATGGTGAAACATTTTTTTTTTTTGCCATTCTTTGATTCGTATTCAAAATATATTCGACTGTAAGTATGAATCGTATTTCATATATGTTTGGGTTTTTACTTTCTTCCTTTAACTGAAAAGCAATTGCTCGACCAATATTTCAAATTAACAACTAGCCCCTCCAGTGCTCCTGAGTTTTACAACACACACTTAAACCCTTAATTTTCCAATTGCATAATCTTTAATTTGATATTGGAAACCAGAACGGGACCTACTACAAATTACTATTATTTCAGTGTTAATACTGAGGTTTCGTAGTCAGCATTATTATTTGATCGGATCTCTCTCGCATTCTAATTTGTTGTTTAAATCAAAAATAATTACTACCTGTTCTTGGACATTATGTTGTATGTACAACAAGTATTCCAAAAAAAAAAAGGAGAATGATTCATAAACACTTTCCAAGACACATTTACAGGTTGTATGCATTTTTGTCTCAAAATTGTCTATGACGTTCACAAATTAATTTCGTTGAACTATCACAGAGTAATTTATAATAATAATAATAATAATAGCTTATTCTTTTTTTTATTATGATTATAGTATTATAGAATAATGCTGGGACTGAGGATATGACATCAAATTATGATGGTTTAAGTCCGACTTCATTCAGCACGACTTTTATTTTCTTTATCTTCAGTATTTCCTTATTTTGCTACTGTTATGTTGTTTTTCATCAGTTGTGTTTTTATTGGTATCTGTTATGTCCTTATTTAAATAATAAGTACTGATGTAAGGTTATTGAAATTAATATAAGCGCACAAGTAATGTTTACACTCTGTATATTCATATAGAACTGTAAGAACAACTATTGTAGGTTACAATCATATGATAATAGATCGATTCTCCTTTGCTACGGGCATAATCGATACATAACAATCTCCCGCACTATTTAAAGTATTTAAATAAATTTGAAGTCGATAATAATGAATTAAGATGTTAAATCATAATCCTGTAATCTGGTTGGCAATCTTCGCACTCTCGCTGATCTCCTAAGGATTGGCTGCAGTTCTCGGTGGCCGCTGATTTGTTCTTGAGGCTCCGGCAAGGTCTGTGGTGGTTCTGGCCTGTGCTCATTTGGTGGATCTCCTTCCTGTTGAGGTAGCGTAATGATGCTTGGAAGCGAGAGGTCGAAAGTTGTATTCTTCTTAGGTATGGATACCTTATATAATTGGTTAATATGTCTTTTAAGACGATAGCCATCGTCGTGTTCGACCATGTAGTGCCACTTTCCGAGTTTTTTGATTATTGTACCCAATTTCCATGTTGGCTTGTTTGAGGATGTATACCATCTAGATTGAATTCGGTCTCCCACGTTTAGTTGACGTGCGATGGTGGTGGTGTCCAGGGAAGTTGTATGTTTTGGTGGCTTCAAAAGATCTAGTTTGATTCTTATTTTCCTCCCTAGGTATAATTCTGATGGAGTTTTACCGCTTGCTAAGGGTGTTGATCTATATCGCATCAGAATTTCTTGTATCTTCCTATGGAGAGGTAATGATGAAATAGCCATCGCCTTCAATTTATTTTTTAGCGTTTGCACATTTCGTTCCGCAATTCCATTTGTGGCTGGATGGCCAGGGGCTATAAACTTCTGGATGATCCCATGTTCTAAACAAAATTCGGAAAATGTTGCACTCTTAAATATTGTTGCATTGTCCGAAACGATTACTTTTGGTAAACCATGTGCTGAAAGGATATCTTGGAGATATTTAATGGTAGAATCCGTTGAAGGGGGGCTTTTTGAAAAGCGGATTTCCAGCCATCTGGACTTTGCATCCACTAAGATTAGGAAATAATGGTCTTGGAATGGTCCGGCATAGTCTATGTGTACCCTTTCGAAATTCTGTGCTGGTTCTTCCCAATGGTGAATCGGTGCTTTAGAGGGGTTGTTCCTTATTTGAGCGCACTCTTGGCATGATTTTACAAGATGTTCTATATCTTTATCAATGTTTTTCCAATACACATATTGCCTGGCTAATTGTTTCATCTTGACAATTCCTATGTGAGTATGGTGGAGTTCTTTGAGGACTGGGGCTTGCAATGAAGTTGGAATGACGATTCTCTGATCCTTGAATATAACCCCGTTTTGAAGATGGTAAATAGCGTCGCAATTGTCACCGTTTAAAAGTTCTAATTTTAGTTTTGAAAGCAGCTGGTCACGTGCGGTTTCGTCGGCAAGAGTTACATAGTTTAGAGATAAATTTGATATTTGGTATATTGTTTCATTTGAAATTAAAGAGACCTCTTCTTCTATGTATTTTTCGTCTTGGGAAATGTCATCTTCAAAGAAAATCTGCATTTAAATTTTCTTCTGCCTTTCTATGACGAATTTGATAATCAAAATTAGTGAGCCAAGATGCATAACGTAGAAGTCTGGAGGAAGTCATGGCTGGTAATTTTGTGTTTTCATGGAGTATGTGGGCTAGCGGACGGTTGTCAGTAAAGAGCGTGAACTTTTTTCCATATATGTAGTAATAGAATTTCTTGAGGGAAAATATAATTGATAAGGCCTCTCTGTCTAATTGGCTGTAGTTCATTTCAGCTTTCGTTAATGAGCGCGATGCGAAGGCAATTGGTTTTTCCTCGTTGTTAATGGTGTGGGACAGCACTCCTGCTATTCCTGTAGGTGAAGCATCACAAGCTACCGTTAGTGGGTAGTTTGGATTGAATGGTGTTAGCACTCTATCACTAGCAATTTCCTTTTTTAGTTTCACAAAAGCTTTTTCGCAGTCTGGAGACCATTTGTACTTGTGGTGACTTTTTAGAAGTAACCTCAGTGGATAAGTTAGTGCAGAAACGTTGGGAATAAATTTGCCGTAATATGTTACCATTCCTAAAAATCTTTTAACATCATCTTGACTAACTGGTCTTGGTGCGTTTGTAATAGCAGCAACTTTTTTTGGGTCTTTTGAAATTTTCCCTTGCTCGATTACGTATCCCAGGTACTGAACTTTTGTTTTGAAAAATTCGCATTTTTCTTTATTAAGATGTAGGTCATTTTCTTGTAATCTATCGAGACAACCAATTAAGTTTTTATAGCATTCTTCCCGAGTTACGGCATGCACTATTATATTGTCGAAGTATGTGGTGACACCTGGTAAGCCAGCTAGAACTTTGTCCATGACAAGATGAAAGTCATTTGGGGCGGTTTTGATACCGAATGAGAGACGATTGAACGAATAACTACCTTTGTGAGTGATGATGGTTTGGATTTGCGAACTCTCTTCATCTACTGGTACATGTAGATATGCTTTAGTTAAATCCAAGGAGCAAAAATATATCGAATTATTGAGTTCTGTTAGGAGATATTCTATTTTTGGTATTGGGTAATGTGCGTCTTGCAGTTGCGGATTAACACCTACTTTATAGTCGACACACAGACGAACTGAACCGTCGGCCTTAGGGATGACCATTAGCGGGGACGCCCAATCACTTTCCTGTACTTTCGTTATGATACCTTGATTTTCCAATGATTCAAGTTCTTGTTCCACTTTAAGTTTGAGCGCATGTGGTACGTCTCTGGCTTTCAAAGCAATTGGTTTTGCATTGGCTCTTAGTTTAAGTGAGATCTTGAAATTTTTGCAGCAACCAACTTTATTTTGAAATAAATCAGCAAATTTATTAAGTATCTCTCTTTCTGCATTATCTAGAATTATTTTGTGTACTGGGTGTATTGAATCTTTGTTTCTTTCGTTATCAATGTCCTCGAGGCGAATATTTAAACGTCTTATCCAGGAACGGCCTAATATGTTGGAAAATTTATCTGGAACTACGAAGAGCGTTTCTTTAGATTTCGAATCCTTATACCGAACTTCAACATCTGCTACTCCAATGGGTGCGAACACGCCTGTAGTGTAAGAACGGAATCTTATGTTTGTATTACGTAGTTCAGTATTTAATTTTAATTTTTTAAAGCTTGATTTGTTCAACAGAGTTTGCCCTGCTCCCGAATCAACTTCAAATTGTTGAGTTTTGTTATTTATTTGTACTTGGACAAAGTATTTTTCTGTACCTTCTTCTAACGTTTCTGAATACTGAATGTTTACTATGTCATATACGTTGTATTGATCTTGAAAAGATAAATCTTCACCATCTATTGTATTTACAGTTTTCTTTTCAGACATGAGCTTCTTTAAGCAAATTTTTTCAATATGGCCTGACTTTTCACAAAATTTGCATTTTAGATTCTCAGGTTCAATCCTGCATTGATTCGGAGTATGGTTTGACTTAACCACATTTTAAGCAAAGACCATTTATTCCAAGGTGTTCGAGATTGAGTCGTGATTTTGAAAGGTTCCTTGGTGGAGCATTTTTGATATTTATATTGGTCGAATTTTTGTTATGCCTTGATTGAGAATTAGAATTGGTTTGATGATTACCCTGTGATCCTGAAACCCTATTCACATTAGTTGAAATATTTTCGGTAGAGCTATTGTTGAATTGTTGATTTGCAATTATAGATGCTTCTAGGGTTTGTGCTTTTAAAACTGCTTCTGAAAATGTTGTGGAATTATCAAGCAATAATTGATGGCGAATTTCCTGATTTGAAATGCCTCTAATAAATTGAGAATATAAGAAAAGATCAGATACAGATTTTTTACATTCGCATTTAAATTGACAATTTGGAATGAATCTTTGTAAATGGTTTACAAAATCTCGGATAGACTGATGAGGTTCTTGTTTTTGTGACAAGAATTTGTGTCGTTCGAGGAGTACATTCTTCTTTACAGTTAACTGTTCTTCAAGTGTTTGAACTATTTGATCAAAGTTCAATGCTGTTAACTCCTTTGGTGCAATATTTAATTTGAGTAACTCAAAAATCTCAGGGTCTAAACTGTTTAAAAGAATATTTTTCGCAACTGATTTATTTGACTCAAGGCCTTTCATAGCAAGAAAAATATTGAATCTTTCGATGTATTGTTGAAATGATTCTCTATTTTTATCGAAATTATCAAACTTACTCACAGAACTTGGTGATTGAGAAGAATTAGATGAAATTTGTTCCATCATCATTCTGAAGTTCTGTTGTTGCATTTCTAGAAACTGTTTGAACTGATTAGCATCCATTATGATTTAGATGACAAACTTACTTGGAAGCTAAAAACGTCTTGAAAACAAAACTAATGGAACAATAACGTAACTTGAAAAAATGAAGAAAAAACTAGCGGATAGGTTAGACCCGTTTGTAACGTACACTAAAACAAAATTAAATGAAACAATGTTCACCTCGTCGCCAATCTGTTATGTCCTTATTTAAATAATAAGTACTGATGTAAGGTTATTGAAATTAATATAAGCGCACAAGTAATGTTTACACTCTGTATATTCATATAGAACTGTAAGAACAACTATTGTAGGTTACAATCATATGATAATAGATCGATTCTCCTTTGCTACGGGCATAATCGATACATAACAGTATCTTAGTTGCATCAGTTTTATTTAGCATGTGTTTTTTCTACGTAAATTGGTATTCTTAAGATGTCATTATGAATTTCTTTAAAGAGATTTTAACTGGTTTATTATCAACTGTCTAATTTATTTTGATTTTGATTGGCCAATGATATTAATTATTTAATTATATATAAATGATTTATTGCATATTAAATCAATTATTTTTTTTATAATTATTGGTCAATTTTTTGAGTTTTAAATATTTTTATTTTTAAAGAGAATAGATAGGTCCTCGGCCGGGATTTGAACCCGGAACCTTTGTCTCTCCGTGACAGCGCTCTACCATTTGAGCTACCAAGGCCGCCTGCCGGCAGAGGACAAATCCCGGCCGAAGGCCTATCTTTTCTCTTTAAAAATAAAAATAAATCAATTATTCTTTGTCTTTTCTTATTAACATTTCTTTAAGATTATTCTAAGGGAATATGTCCCTGAATAAAGGAATCATTTATTATAATTATTATTGTTATTACCGATAAATATAACATGAAGTTATAAAAAATATAAAACAAAATAGCTACTATGGAGTGATGAAAACAACTCAGCTACTGAATAACATGAATTTAAACTTAATAACATAAATTTAAACTGATGTTTTCTTAAGATGGAGAACCAAAGATTTAGCTTGTCCAATAACCTAGTGTGACGTAATCAAAATTTGAAAGCTAATATCTCGGAAACTATGCAAAGAATAAAAGAAGAATAATAAATGTGATATAATGGCACATTTTTTCAGTTCTAATTTAATCTCTTAATAATATTGCATAAAGAGACCTTCAACTCCATTCCTTTACCAACCAACTCGTTTAGTTATAAAGGACACTACAATAAATAACTGCATAAAAGTAATAGTCAAGAGAAATATTTAATTTAGTTTTCCATTTTACCATTCCCCCCCTCAGCTAAATGGACTGGAGAGTGAGACTCAAGTGCGAGATTCGGCTTTTTATATTTTTTATTTGTCGACGTCTCAGGTGTTAACGCAGAAAGAACACGTTGACCTTTTCAAACTATTTTTTTTTCATTCTTAATCAAATCCTAAAAAAATCAACGCATGTGCGTAAAGTTAAATAATACAGATAGTTTTCTTACTAAATTTACTGTTTTTAGCTAATTTCTTTAGTTTTATAACTCTTGTGCGATCAGGAGGTATGAATCAATAGGGATGAAGATACCAAGCAATACTTTTTTGTTAGGATATTCAATTCACAGCTTGTTTTTAAGTGTACGAATTAATGCATGCAAGCTATACTCCTTCTTATGTGGGCATTTTTTTTAACATGCCTTTTTTAGATTAGTATGGATGTACATAACGGAATCTTTGAAATCGCTCTTCAGCCACTTCAAAACATCGAATTAAATTTAAATTTTCACTCTTCTCAAAGACCGATGACAAGATAATAAGTTAATAAGTTTGTCTCATTATCTTCAGAATCTCAGGATCTTCAGAATTAGCAATTACTCATTCCCGAATACACAGTAGTGTCTTCTGCCAAGTTCTATGACATGTACTAATGCATTTTTGAGTCAATCATATAAGTAGGAATAACTGGGAAGTTTCGTATTTTTGCGACAAAAAAATAATACATATGTAATATTATTTTATACAACAAAAAAATTCTAGTTTAAAAAAAACTAAAGAACACGTCTTAATTTTTCAGTTTTAGTTAGTTAGAAACTAATAGAAAATTAATATTAATAAAGAAAAATAAATAATAATTTTTTAAAAACCTAAAAACCATGCATTTATATCCAATCGAACTAAAAAGTAAAAAATAAATAATAGTTTATTGACGCTAAGAATTTTATTGTTTCTTTAGAGACTAAACTCTATTTCACAGTAATAATCTATTTTGATTTTTTTTTAAAAAATCTTTATTTTGTTGTTATAAACGAAAATAAATCGTATTATTTTTGGAACCTATGGCTCTACTTATGGAAGATTCTTTCTCTATATTTAACTAGGTTTTAAAATTCCTGTAATATAATAAAATATTACAATCTTTAGGCAACTGTCAAAACTTGACCCCATCCATAAAATCTATAATAAAATAAAATAATAATTAATAATAAAATCCTCATACATAAAATCCATGTAATATAATAAAATATTAAAATCTGCAGTTAAACGTCTACCTTTGACCGCATTATAAACTCTGAAGAAAATCTGCAATGTGGGTCTAAACGTTGGCTTTGAAATAAATAATTCTCCTTATCCACCCGAACCATTTTCTTTTCCCAATATATGTATTTATGGCTTGTGGCAAAATTTGGATTGGAAATATATACATATTCATAAAATAAGTTTTCATGATTGATATGGGTATTAAAAATTTGGTGCGAGCCAGTTGAGAAATATGATATCCTCTGAGCAGAGAGTAACCATGCCTGCTAAAGCTCGACTCATAGATACCATCTGAATTACTCCTGCTAAACAATTTCCCTTTGTTGTATAACATATTGCTCAGGTGAAAGTTAAAAGACTAATACTTTCAGAATATAATTGATTCAAGAGGCAATCTGTAGGACGGTAATTGGAAGGGAGCCATTGCCTCAGAGCAAGATAAGACTCTCAACTGTATCCGTCATCTCCGGCTCAATTGTTACCCTCTTGTTCAACAACTGTTTATTTGTCACTAATTTGGATCTGAATGAAGAATAATTATTGTCTCTTCTATAATTAACCAAGTAAACTTAATTTGGTTCTCATTACTTAATTTAAATAAACTAATTTAAGGAATTACAAGAACGTCATTACAATTTAGTAAAAAACGTGACCAACCTTGTAATATCATTGACAAATGAAATATTGTCCTCCTGGTTTTGCTATTCTCTAATAGTTCAGTGGGAGTAAGAAAATAAGAATTGCATTTGATTTAGATGTAACAGAACCGTGGCGGGACTGGCCGTAAATAAGTTTAATTAAATCATTTAGTCGAGCGATCGTGGGGCTGAGACCGTCAAGGATGCTGAGGTGGCGTCTAGACGGTGGCCAGCGTGGGAGAGGGAGATTGCGATCGCTTAGAAGTCAGTCAGTCTGTCCCGTGTGCAAAGAGGTGTAACGTCGCAGTGTGAGAGGTTGGAGACAATTGGTGTTGGTTACTGCGGAACCGATCAGATGGGAGGATCGCTACACGTTATACAAGGTACATGTGAACAATTTAATTTCTGGGGCTAGACTCATTGATTATCGTGGAGTATCAGGCTATAATTTTTGTTCTGAGACTTATAATATTCCCTTATTGTTTTTTTGATTTTCTTGTCCTAGCAAATAAGTGGGGGAACTGGTTGTACCAGTAGTGTAGTAATTACAGAATTTTTAACCATTCTAATATTTTTCAACAGTTTGGTTTTATTATTAATTTATTAAACATTTTTTTTTTATATTTGTCAATAATTTGGTTTTATTATTAAATAAAAATAAATATAGTCATTTTCTTTATATTGCTTAGTTCTTAGTAAGAGTACGTTCTCCTAATTTTCTTTATTCTTCTTATGTGTTACTATTCTTTCCTTCCTTTCACAACCCCATTCCCTTCCAAATAAGCCGGGGGTGTTACAGTGGTGTCAGGTGTGGGGTGGTTGCAAAAATACCACAAACTAAATTCACGTTTTTAAAATGACGGCTGAGAGTCAATTAAGGGCTAAATTGGATGAGGTGTTAAAACTAAACGAGGAGTTTCAAAAGCGGGAGGGGGAACTCAAGCAGCAGATTGTAGAGCTAGAGACAAATCAACCAGATGCTAAACTGGTTGTTAAACCACCTCGCAGAGATCTATCGTTACAGTCACTAGTGAAGCCATGGGGAGGGGAAGCGACTGCGCGGCCAGTGGAGGAGTTTTTGGACTACCTGGAGGAGGTAGCGGCTTGTGGGGCTTGGGATGACGGAGATAGAGTGAGGATATGTCGGTTAAAACTTCAGGGACAAGCGGCGACGTTCGTAAGGGGCGCTGAAGAGCTTAGGGGTGAGGTTACGTTCCAGCGACTTTCGGAGGTATTGAAGGAGCGGTTTGGCGATCCAAACACCTTCGAATATTACGGCAGAGTGCTGCAGGACATGAGCCAACAGTCTAAGGAGAAGATACAAGAGTTTGCCGACCGATGTATTACGGTGGGTGGAAAGATGGCCAGGCCAACCTTAGCCGGAGACGAGGGAACGTGGTGGGCGAGGGAGGTAGAAAGGAAGGTGTTAGAGGCGTTCACTAGGGGTTTGACTGGGGAGGTAGGTAAGCAAGTATTGTTCGACCGCCCACAGACCTTAAGGGAAGCCCAGAAAATGGCGTTGGAGCTGGAACAGGCCCTACAGGAGCATCAACGGGGAAAAAACATATATGTAGTAAGAGAACCACAGGTAGAGCCGATGACGGGCGCACAAGAGGTGCAACCACCCGTATGTGTTTGCGCAAACTACCGGCAGCCCGGAAGGAACGAGGGGCGGGTAAACGCTCGGCCACCACTTTCGGAGGTCCAATGTTTTAACTGTGCTAAGAGGGGGCATTTGTCGAGAAATTGCCCTAACAGAGTTGGCCAGACCCCACAGCGAACCAGGAGACGACCAGACTACCCTGGAGCTTGTTTCAGATGTGGAAGAATAGGACACTTCGCTTCCCATTGTACCACCGCCGCTCAAAATGGGAGTGACCCAAAAGCCTAAGGCCGCCCTTTTGCCCCGAAGGGAGGCCCCAGGAGAACAAAAGGGGTAAGCTTGGTTTAATTCCCTGTATATCTGGCCAGGAGAACGACGGGTTAAGTCTTGAGGTTGTGATAGCCGGGCAAAAGAAAATTCTGCTGGTGGATACGGGGGCTCAGATCTCCTTGTTAAGGGAACCGGTCCAAGGTCATAAGGTGAGATGGTCAAACCTGAAGGCCAGGGGAGTAACGGGAAGGGCCCTGCGTATAAGAGGGGAACAGGAGGTTGAATGCCAAATAAAAGGGAGAAAAGTAAGCCATCGGTTTACAGTCGCGGACATTGAAATGGCGTACGACGGGATATTGGGGCTGGACCTTATGAAGAAGGTCGATATAGAAATTCACGCTCGGTCTAACACTGTACTGGTTAGAGGGGTGACGGCTGAGGCAGTCAAGCGTCAGACAGGGAAGAAGTGTCATCGGGGGAAGCCAAGTCCTAGTGAGTCAGAACCGCTTCAGAAGCCACAGCAGGAATACACTGTACGGGCCGTTGCGAGGTCTATAATCCCAAAGTACGCTGAAGCCATAATAGCTGGGGAGCTGGCAATGATGGACGGCAAAGTGGTCATGGTAGAACCTGAAATCCAGCCGCAGAAGGGGTTGAGAACGGGGAGGGGCGTTGGCAGAGTGGAAAAGGGGATGGTGAACGTCCGGGTGGTCAACTTGACCGGAGAACCGATCGTGGTTGACCGCAGACAAACCTTGGGGAGGGCGGTTGAGGCGGACGTCTGGGACGGGGAGGAGACCGTGATAGGAGTAGTGGGACTACACCAGTCTAAGGAGAAAGTGGACCAGCGGAATTGGGACGCTGAGCTTGGTCATTTATCACCGAACGATAGATCGACTATTGAAGAGGTGTTAGAGCGGTATGGGATGTTGTTCGACCCACCAGATGAGAGGGGTTGCACCCTAGGCGTCGAGCACTCCATTGAAACAGGCGGCGCGTCACCAGTAGCAAAACGACCGTATCCAGTACCCTTCCATCAGAGACCTATTGTTAAACAACACATCCAGGAAATGCTGGATAATGGGATCATCCAGCCATCATCGAGTCCCTGGTCGGCCCCCATTGTATTGGTTAGAAAGAAGTCGTACCATGGGGAAACCAAGTTTCGGTTCTGTACTGATTTTCGTGGTCTCAATGCGGTTACAAAAGTGGATGTTTATCCACTGCCATTGATAAATGAAACGTTGGAGCAATTGGGGAGAAGCCGGTACTTTACGACGCTAGACCTGGCAAGCGGTTACCATCAAATATCCGTCGCGGAAAAAGATCGGGAAAAGACGGCGTTCACCACAGAAGGTGGCCACTACGAGTACCGTAGGATGGCTTTCGGGTTGGCTGGGGCTCCTGCAACATTCCAAAAATTGATGGATTGCCTATTAAGTAGGCTGAAAGGGGTAGAATGCTACGTGTACCTGGATGACGTCATTGTTTACAGTGCGACTATTGAGGAGCAAGCACGTAGATTAGGGAATGTATTCAGTAAGTTGCAAGAGGCTAACCTCAAGGTCAACAGGGAGAAGTGCCGCTTTGTGCGGAAGGAAGTTGCCTATCTTGGACATGTGGTAAGTGAGCATGGGGTAAGAACAGATCCCACAAAGATAGAGGCTGTGAGAGCCTACCCTCGGCCAAGGAGCGTGAGAGAAGTAAGGTCCTTCCTGGGGTTAGCAGGGTATTATCGCCGGTTTGTAGCGGGATTCGCGGGAATCGCTCAACCACTGACTGAGCTCACGAAAAAGAATGCCACTTTTAGATGGACGTCGGAGGCAGAGGATGCTTTCAATGAGCTAAAAAAGCATTTGGTGTCTGACCGGGTTCTAGTTTATCCCGATTTCCATGACCCGTTCATCTTAGCAACCGACGCCTCCTCGATGGCATTAGGAGCAGTGTTGTCTCAGGTGCGCGATGGGGAAGAAAGACCCATATGCTACGCCAGCCGGCAATTACGAGGCCCAGAAAAAAATTACTCGGCCACCGAATTGGAACTGCTAGCGGTCATCTGGGCAACCCGCCAGTTTAGGTGCTACTTACTTGGGAGGGAATTCAAGCTTGTTACTGATCATTCGGCTTTAAGATGGATGCTAAGCTTAAAGGAGCCTTCTTCTCGGTTAATGAGGTGGACACTAAGGCTCCAGGAGTTCAATTATGAAGTAGAGCACAAGGCGGGGAGGAGGCATACGAATGCTGATGCCTTGAGCAGGGCGGTGCGGGGAGTACAAGTGAAGACACCGGGGTTTAATGAGAGCGAGCTACGGATAGCCCAGCGGGATGATTCGTGGTGCCAAGATCTAGCACAACAATCAGGATCAGGAGGAAAGGATGCACGGGGCGTATTGTATTGGAAAAACGGTAGTGACAGCATGGGGGACTGGAAGTTGGCAGTACCAACAGTTTTAAGAGGGGCCATTTTACAGCAGTGCCATGAAGCCAAATGGGCTGGACACCCGGGTATAGAACGTACGACGTCGGTAGTATAGCAGGGGTATTACTGGCCCACACTGGGTCCAGACGTAAGGGAATACGTCGCGAGGTGTGATAGCTGTCAGAGAAGGAAATCCCCACCAGGTTTGAAGGCCCCTTTGGAAGCCCCTTTCTTCCCGACCAGACCGTTTGAGCAAATTTCAATGGACATCGTCGGTCCGCTTCCCAGGAGCGGGCGAGGTTATAAGTACCTGCTCACCATGATCGACAATTTCACGAGGTACGCCGAAGCAATACCCTTGAAGGAAATCACAGCGGACGAGACGGCAAGGGCCTTAGTAGAGGCAATAGTAACCCGGCACGGAGCCCCCGATCGATTGCTGACTGACCAGGGGAGAAATTTCGTTTCCTCCCTATTGAAAAATACATGTCGGCTGCTGGGGACACAGAAAATTCAGACAACCCCCTACCATCCAGAGGGCAATGGAATGGTGGAAAGATTACACCGAACTCTGGCTGAGTCGGTGGCTCATTATGTACGACGGGACGGTCGTGACTGGGATCAATGGGTACCCTATGCCCTGATGGCTTATAGGGCCATCCCGCACTCGTCCACGGGATACTCGCCAAACTACCTTCTGTATGGACGAGAAGTGCAGATGCCTGTGGGCTTCAATATCATGCCACTGGACGGTGAAACGCCAGCAGAAGAGTTCGTGGAACGGCTGCAGGAGAGATTAAGTCAGGCTTATGAGGAGGCATCGAAGAGGATGGAATTGGCATGGACCCGTCGGACGAGGCAATGGAACAAGGGGCGAAAACACAGAGAACTCGAAGTGGGGGAGTGTGTGTTCCTGCATGTCCCCATTACAAAGCTGGGACATTGCAAGAAATTTCATCGTCCTTGGACGGGACCGTATGAGGTAATCAGGAAGATCTCCCCAGCCACGTATGAGTTACAGTTGGGATCGGGCCGAAAAGTAGTGGTACACATCAATCGGTTGAAACCAGCTATAGGTGATAGGCCTACTGAGTTAGGAAGGGAGGAGGAGGAGAGTGGAGACGAGAGTGACTGGGAGGAACATGAACATCGGGACGAAAATGAGAGTGAGGAGGAATGTCCCCCACACTGGAACGAGGACAGCGAGGATGAAATGGAAGAAGTCAAGGACGACAACCAAGAGGAGAGTCAAGCCGACGGAGCTTACTCAACTGTCCGCAGGGAGTCCCCGGTAACGGAGCGAAGGACGCCAGAAAAATTGTCAACCCCCCGGGGCATAGTCGATCACGTTACTCCTCATTGGATGAGGAATGACCCGAGTTCACCAGAGGACACCCAAGAAACAACCTGGGCCCGCACAGAAGATGACCCAGGTACACCTGAGGACCCACGTGACACCTCGTGGGCCCCGGAGGAGGATGATTCCCTGGTCACCCCCCGATCCCCCATACTGCTGAGGCCAAGAAAGTAATCTAATGTTAAACGACAGTGTTCACAGGATGGCTGGTGCTGCAGTTGGCCCTGGGACACAGCGGTGTGAGGTTTTTGGATGAAAGGGACGTAGTAGTGAGCAGTGAGCGATGGCGGGTAATAGTGGAAGTGAACGTGACTCGCTTGTGTGGTGAAGCACTACGGATGAGGGAAGTAATAGAGGAAATAGAAGCTGAGTACCGACGGACACTGAACCATATCCCTGAACTTAGGGGGTACTGGGACGAGGTGGAGAGGACCAAGGAGATGGTCGCAGAAGTGGATGAAGCTGTTTTGTCCATCAGGAATCTGCTACCGGTTCAACGAGGGAGTAGAGGGCTGCTAAACATTGGAGGGAAGGTGATTAAAGCGGTGTTTGGTAATCCGGATGCTGACGACTTAGAAGGGATAAGGGACGATCTGGGGAAGCTAACAATGCAACAAGGGCGATTGGTCCACTTGGCCACGGAGCACCTCACAGTCACACGGAATTTGGGACAACGAACCGAGGAAAATACGAGGAACCTAGTACGCTTCGCAGGAATGTTGAAGAAGGAAATGGAAGCTACCCACCGGCGGATGTTAACCCTAGAGACACAAGTAGACCGGCTTTCCCTTTATACTAACCTATCCTTAACCTTGATATCCAACCTCCGAAATATGGAGGTGACGGCTCTGAAAGCCAGTGGTGATTTGAGGGAATTGTATTTGGGATTAGAGAGGGTATCATGGGGGGCAGTGAGTCAGGCCCTTCTGTCTCCCCACTCCTTGAGTGAGATTCTCCAAACGGTGGTCAATGTACTGCCCTCAGGAATTGGTTTGTTCACAGGTACTCGTCCCGAGGATGCCCACCATTATTACCAGGCCGCTGCAGTCCATGGAGTGGCCACATCCACTTCGGTGCATGTTGTTATAGATCTCCCTTTGATTAGGTCAGGTCAAGCCTTCAAGCTCTATAGGGTACAACCTATGCCGATACGGAGTGTGGATGTGCCGCACAAGGTGGTATTAGAGACGTCAGTGGACAGTTTTCTTGTGTCAGTGGATAGACAATATTATGCACTTCTGCAGAAAGGGGACCTGTCACGGTGCCGGAGATCCCAGCCGTGGGTGTGCCCCGCGCTGTTTCCGTTGATGGTGCGGAGACGAGTGACCTGCTTAAGCACTCTCTTCTTTGGGGATGAGCAGAGTGGTCAACCGCTGTGTAAATGGAGGGCACTACGTGACCCGCAACTGGATACTTGGATTTGGGACGAGGCGAGAGAGAAATGGCTCTTTAGTATCAACGAGCCAACCAAGGCAACGATAGATTGCAGAAATCAGCAACCCAGAGAGATTATTTTGGACGGTGATGGAGAATGGGAGGCAACAGAGTCTTGTACACTGAAAACAGCGGATTACTGGCTGCTCCCCCGCTCCAGAGGGACGACGTACACGACGTTGGAGAAGGAAATACAGATCGTGGACCCTATATCTCTACACATAGGGTCAGAAAAAACGACAATTAGGAGGGAAGACCTACCAGAGGCTTGGAAGTCCTTGGAGCAGCAAGGAGACCTGGGAGCGGGTCAGTGGGCCGCTGATGAAGTTCGGGTCTTGGCCCTTCGGCGTGCGCTTGAAAGGATACAGGAAGAACGGGTTAACCGAAGATGGTGGACGTGGAGTGCCACAACGACCTTGGCGCTATTGTTGCTGGGTGTCCTTGGAACATGGGGCCTACGCAAGTGGCTGGGAAACAGACAGTCCAAGGCTACTCAACGAATACAAGATGCCAGAGCTCTGGAAGAATTGACAACCAGGACCATACATCGACCCGGGGGGCGCACAGAAGCCAGCACCAACTGACAGGAGTGTATATAGTGGCAGTGTATACAGTGTAGTGTAGGATTAAGTTTCAGCCACCATTGGTACTCCACGGCGTATTGTATGAGTGGACCCCGTGGTTCCACTCTTTTGTAAAGGGGAGGGTGATGTAACAGAACCGTGGCGGGACTGGCCGTAAATAAGTTTAATTAAATCATTTAGTCGAGCGATCTTGGGGCTGAGACCGTCAAGGATGCTGAGGTGGCGTCTAGACGGTGGCCAGCGTGGGAGAGGGAGATCGCGATCGCTTAGAAGTCAGTCAGTCTGTCCCGTGTGCAAAGAGGTGTAACGTCGCAGTGTGAGAGGTTGGAGACAATTGGTGTTGGTTACTGCGGAACCGATCAGATGGGAGGATCGCTACACGTTATACAAGGTACATGTGAACAATTTAATTTCTGGGGCTAGACTCATTGATTACCGTGGAGTATCAGGCTATAATTTTTGTTCTGAGACTTATAATATTCCCTTATTGTTTTTTTGATTTTCTTGTCCTAGCAAATAAGTGGGGGAACTGGTTGTACCAGTAGTGTAGTAATTACAGAATTTTTAACCATTCTAATATTTTTCAACAGTTTGGTTTTATTATTAATTTATTAAACATTTTTTTTTTATATTTGTCAATAATTTGGTTTTATTATTAAATAAAAATAAATATAGTCATTTTCTTTATATTGCTTAGTTCTTAGTAAGAGTACGTTCTCCTAATTTTCTTTATTCTTCTTATGTGTTACTATTCTTTCCTTCCTTTCACAACCCCATTCCCTTCCAAATAAGCCGGGGGTGTTACTTAAATTTAACTGGATGGTGAAAAATTAACAGAATAAAGTTAAATACCCTCTTAATATATTTGTAATCCATTCATCACTTATTTTTTCTTGTTTTGACCATGAATCTCAGATTAAGCCCTGAGGAGGCCTGCTAAACGTTGGCAAAGAACTTGATGACACGGTCGAAACCAGAATAAATACGTGATGAATAGTTTGAATAAAAGGTAAAGCTAATTCGTTTTCTAATTATGTACAAGAGACTTAAGAAAATACGCTCCATTTGTATATTACCTCTCATGCTTCTTTTATATATAGAAGTTTTTAATAATGCTACAACATGTTATTTTGTCATGCAGGACGGGTTGTAACGGAGACTTATTCCTTATTCCCAGAATTGTTTATTAATTCTGAGTTAATAAGAATTAACTCGCTATTAACTAATTCCCCCTTTTATAGTAATCCTTTGAAAGGACCGTTTATTTGTTGGCACATTCCATACTATAGTATTTTATGTGCCTTTTATTTCCTTATTTACAATATGAATTCATAAGAAATGTGATAATTAAAATGTATCCAGCAACATTAATAATTACATCCTGTTACAATTTAAAAAAAATTATAAAAATAATTCTATATTTTTTTATAATTATTGGTCAATTTTTTTATTTTTAAAGAGAAAAGATAGGCCCTCGGCCGAAAATAATTAAAAATCAAAAAATTGACCAATAATTATAAAAAATTATAAATAGTAATATGACGTAAGTCAATAAGGTCCTAAAATTAAATTAATGTTCAAAGAACATTCGTTCTAGTGTATTCATCGCAAAAATTGCGAGAACACGAGGACATGGGATCGGATAAGAGAAAAGATTTGTCCTCAGCCGGCAGGCGGCCAGGTGGCTCAAATGGTACGGCGCTGTCACGGAAAGACAGAGGATCCGGGTTCGAATCCCGGTCGAGGGCCTATCTTTTCTCTTTAAAAATAATTCTATATGTTTGATATCAATTTTTCAAAATCAAGATTATTAATGAATTTAACCTTTTGTTCAGACACTTGCTAAACTTTCCCTCTCTATTTTATATAAATAATTAATTTTGACCTTTGCATTTGGCAGTTATAAATTATGTGTTAAAATGTTTGTTCTTCTTTGTTTATTGAAAAAGTATTGTCATTAATTATGTGAAATCTGTTAATTATTGTTTGGTATGTCCGTGTTCATTTAAAAAAATTTTTTGTTTGCCATTTGCGGATTTTATTCGTTTTTAGTTACTGGTTGTCAGTCTTGGAATAAACCTATGTAAACTAGGAGGTTTAATATAGTTAGGCCACCTTTCGTTCCATCTCAAAGTTGATTTTTTTCCCAAACATTGAATTTTAAGAATGATATAATTACTCTTTTAGGTTTCCACGGCCACTATTATTACAAAAGACTTTGTTGATTTCTTCTGGTTTAGACCGTGTAGATAAATTTTTCGCCAACCATACTGCTGACTTCCTCAAGGCCGAAATGAGAAACTCTCTCATTGATATTCGCATTTCAGCCCTAAAAAGTCAGCAGCATAGCTGGCGAAACGTTGGCAAAAAATTTATCAACACGATCTAAACCAGAAGAAATCAACAAAGTCTCTTGCAATAAATGATATAATTGTTTTGTGAAAATTTGGAGATAAATCACTTTGTGATGCCTCTTTTGCCAATTCATCGGTTATTTCATTGCCCTCAATACCAGAGGGCTTATTAACTTATGATTAATTACTAGAGCTTGTAAAAATATTAAAATTAAAAAAAGTATTGTTGTAATGTTAAGGAATAAGAAGTATTTGTGTTGGAAATGAAAGAAGTAAGAATAGGCAAAAATTCTTCTTCTGTCTTTTGAAAAGAGTTTTATCCAGATGTTACTTTACTAATATTTGTTCTTCAGCTCTTGTTGGAGACTTGATGCTAATTAAGGTTCAAACACTGATTCAAACTGTCGAGTCAAATATGTGCATACACCCTTATTAGTATTCTATCCATTATTACGTAGAGTACCAGAGGCTGATTAGCATATTTACTTGTTTGTACAGCATCCTGGAAGCGTAGTATGTTTCTTTTTGGGGAGATACAAAAAGATAGTGTTGGAGACACGTGTAAATAGAATCGGAAGGAAACCGAACTTTCTATGAAGAGTGACTTTCTATACACAAAAGACGAAGAGTCCTCGACAAAGAGTAGATCACGACCCGGCTCTGATGTAACTCGCCGCTATCAGCCACCACTCACCCAAACCTTCTTCTAATCAGTAGAGAAGCTCCCATCTCTTCATAAAGTACATTATGTATAGCTTCCATTAAGGAAATGGCGTTTGAATTGTGAGGATCTTATATAACTCTGATCGGCACAATTTAAACTTAAATATTTATATAAATAACCATCATTAAAAATGAACTGAGCTTATAAAAGAGCGGTTTATCACATTTTGTTCAGGATCTTTCTTATAATTTTTCAATAACTGGAAAACATCATCAACATCATATCCAGTTTGCTATGGTGACAAACTCACCGGAACTACAAGCCACCATGGCCCTTGATCTCTTAAGTTCTTTTCTCCAACTTCTCTCTTCCAATTGCGGACACAGATTCCTCGCGTCTCTCTCCACCTTATCATTCCACCTGCTTCTAGGTCTCCTAGGTTCCTCTTCCACTAAAGTGCGATCCTACTATTTTCAACTTTCATCCTCCATTCTGACCAAATGCCCTTTTCATCTCAGCCTACTTGCTTTGATATCGTTAACAACGTTATTATTCTCTACTATAATCTCAATTTCACTATTTTTCTTAAGTTTCCACTTACCTTCTAATTAGCCGTATATCCTACTAATTATCTTTCTTTGAAATACTTTTAACTTACGGCAGTCCTCTTACAACGGGCATATTTATAAACTACTACTGGTTTTATAAGAGTTTTATACAAATTATATATTTCGTTAGTTTTCTATATTATACGCCGTTTTCTAGCGTGGCAATAATTATATTCTTCCAAGTGATCTGAAATCAATAATGGCTATGCTTATTCTATGACCTTCCATTCTCAAAACGTGTTCTTACTATTGTATTCTATATTCCTTCTATCCCATTTTTTATTGTTCTAACCAATTATTTTCTGATATGCTAGCTTCATATACTGTATATCAGGCTAGCGGTCTTATATGCCTTATTCTTGCAGCTTCTAGTCTACTCAACGTGTTTCTTATTAAAGTTCTGGTCTCGGTTCCATACAACATAATAAACTAAAAGATAAATTAAAATAAAATTAATGTATAAAATAAAATATATTAAATTAATAAATACTTTATTAAAAGGATTCTGCTTAACGCGTTCATGTATTTTAAAAAAAATCTATAAAAAAGAAATATCTATGTTTTAACACTTCCAGTGCTCTTAAAACCCCATTCTATTTTAAATGCTCTCATTAACGTTATATTAATAGAAATTTTTGTTTCAGGTGAGTTTTGGTTGTTGAGCAGCTTAGACCTTGGTTGTTGCGATGTAAGGTTTCCTAATTAGTGGTAATTATTTATAAGATAAAATAACACTTTAATTAGTAGAATATTTGGTTTATTTATTACTTTATTTTCAATAAATTGATTTCGAATATCATGAATAGCAGAATAAAAGACAACCGACTAAACATAAATATGCCCTTTGTCTATTTCTATATTTATTATTATTTATAAATATTTTTATTTTGAAGAGAAAAGATTTGTCCAGGCCGGGATTCGAACCCGGATCGTCACGTCTCTAGCGCGGTGCTCTAACTAACTGAGCTAACCTGGCTCGTAACACGGCCGGACAGATCCATTCTCTTCACCGACCCCATATCCCCGTGTTCTCACAATTCTTGCGATGTCTACAAGGGGAAGAATGCTCATTGAACATCACTTTGATTATTGAGCATTGATTATTGACCTACGTCAATTTTATATTATAATTTATTTTATCTTTTATTATTCTTATGATGGTGATATTTTTAAAATATTTTTATTTTGAAGAAAAGATTTGTCCAGGCCGGGATTCGAACCCGGGTCGCCCGCGTCTCTAGCGCGGTGCTCTAACCAACTGGGCTATTATGGCTCGTAACACGGCCAGACCACCATACAAATAAATTATAACATAAAATACCCAATGGTAGTCCTCTATTAACAAATTCAACTTAGAAGGTCACGAGACCATCTTCATTTCAGACGCCTCGGAGTATTATCAGGAATTAAAGAGGCTGATAGGTTTGAAACTAGTGGGTTTGAGTGGAAAATGAATTTTTTCATGAAAGGATTGATATTGGTTTTGGGCGAAATCAGCAACAAAGTCATTTAGGATGATTTTGTTCGTAACTTGGTAAAGGAGTATTGAGGACTTATAAGGATTTTGGATTGTGAGGATTAGATACGAGAGGAACTCGATGGCTTAGTGGTACCCTAAAGCTCTGCTCCGTCGGTTCTAATAGGTATTATAATAGTCATGTATATGAGTCTTTCGTAATTTAATTCCTTCAAGACAGTATAATCTTGACATAGCTTTTACAATCCTTCAATCTACTCTCCTTTCATTACTATGTCTTGATGTAGGCCCAAAAGAGGCAAAGTAACGCTTTATAGTATACTTAATTAAATATTTAGTTTTAGAAATAATTTTCAATGCCGCACCATTAAGGCTCTAAGCCGGCCATTACTACTCCTCTTAGCCATCCTTATCGTCATTATATTTTACGGCAGTTAACTGAATGCGCCTGCTCTTACTTTCTAGAACTATCTCTCATCTTGTTTGGATCATGTTACGTTTGCTGTTATTATAGCTCACTTTTACTGTTTTCTATTCTCGGACAGTTTTCACTTTCTTTCATCTTCGTTTTCGCTTTTCATTTCCTGATCTTTTGTTTGTTTGTTTTTTTTTCTTTACGATTCTATTCCTCGATACCATATATATTAATGGTGAAAGTTATATAGCCCCATCAATATTATTTGTAAAAAATCAGTTATCCTTCCTAAAATCCTTAATCCTACTTATTTGTTACGAATAAAGTCATCCATAAAGACCTTAATGTCCCATTGGCTGATAATTTCGCCCCAACACGATATCAGTCTTTTCATGAAAAACTTTATTACTACACAAACCCACTAAATTCAAACCTAACTACTTCTTTAATTCCTGATAATCCTCTAAGGCATCTGAAAAGACGATGGTCTCTTGACCCAAGTTGCATTTGATATTTGAGTATTACCATTGGGTAGTTTCTCTATTTGTCTTTATGCCTTTATGTATAATTCCTGCCATTTACTTGTTGTATTGTTTTAATACAGTTGTAAATTTCAAATACTCACGTGAGTTTTCAAGAAAAACCGAATCTGAATATGGGAAAGGAATTGATAGAAGAAAGAAGAGAGCAACGATTAATGAGGGAATATCGAAAAAATACCGTTGAAATGACGCAGTCTTTAGTTTCTTTAAAAACAAAATCGAATTAAAAATCTTTAAAATTATAATACTACCTCAATATTTCCAAATTTTCTAGTTTAGTTTTATTGATTTTAGTCTAATAAACTAAAAACTTTTATTTTTAATGATATATATATATATATATATATATATATATATATATATATATATATATATATATATATATATATATATATATATATATATAAAATCTGTATTCTTGATTTCTGAAGTATCTAGGCTCATGATACGGCATTTTAATCTTTACATTCCACTTCTATTTGAGAGCCTGTCTTAATTTCAGCCTTTAATAAAATTAATTAAAAATATGTGTTGCAATTATATCCGTCAACTTTTTTCACCACTCGACTTTCTCTAAATTATCTTGACGATTCACATTAAACCTACGGATATGTGCATTTCAAATATTTCCCCATAGGAATTCAAAAACGCTATATTCCTATAGATAAATAACTATCATTAATTATTTTATTTTTAATATTACTATAAATAAGAAACGTACAAACATTAAACTGAAATGTAAATGTGTTCTAAAAAAACTAAAATCTACAATGTTTGTTGTATGGTACTACTGTAGGCGTTAATATATTGACGCTCGTACACCGTTACCCTTCAAAAACCGCCTCCGCTCAGAGACAATACATTCAAAAATAGTTTCTCTTATCATCTGTTTAAGTACATGTAATGTAGCTATATTAAATGACATGTATATGGGCTGACTTCTTCCATGGAGAAAGTAGTCAAGCCTACGCTACGGCTAATTTGAATGATAATATTCGTCCTATTAATTTCTAAAAAGCATCTGTTAGGTTTATAAAGCGGTATGAGTTGTAATAACAGTCAAAAACGCAAATATACTTTAGTCCTTGAACTCAATTGATACTTCTAGTTCATCATATGTAATCTGGGACTGATGATTTTTTTTTTATAAGGATTCCAATGAGCTTAATTACTTGAAGGTGCCTATTTTATAAAAGCTGAATAAGCCGCTAGAGGATCAGCAGAACCCACCCAGATTGTCCATTTATGCCTGTTAATAAATTAAATAATTTATCTATCACAGCTGGATTTGAACACGGGACCTCCTTCGAGCACAGCACTTCAATGCTCTACACTCTGTGTTTTATAACTTATTAAGGAAATAAGTAATGAGAACAGTTCAAAAATGGAAAAACACTTGTTGTATACAAGTACAATTCGGTATGTTTTTATATTTGTATTAGTACCGCTTGAAGTATTGGTAGATTAAAGCTAACATAACAGGTCTCTCAATAAATTAGTATTTCACATGAAGTCATGTATATGACATTATTCTTGTCACCAATGTGTGCTTACCTTACTGGCACTGTGAATGATTGACTTAAGAGAAATAAAGGTCAATGTTTTAACATTGAATTCAACAGGAAATTTTTAATTAAACAAGGCATTCATGATAAAAATCTGATAACTCCGAAATTTTAAAAAGACTTAAAAAAGACAAGAAATTGTATTTATCAAGACAATGTTCCACCTTTTTTCTAGTGGTTTTAGTTTGGTTCTGAACCCGAGGTTGTGTGCATAATGCAATGCTTGAGTAAACAAGCTAAAATGTGAACAAGTAAATTTTTGAGTTATCCCCTTTTGATCCTGAACGCCTTAGTTATAGCATAACAGAAGATTTTATTTGTAATAATTAAATGTCTCGTTGTATTTAAAGTACAAATGATCTAAGTATTATTTAACCTAATGATGGAAATACTTGAAAATGAAATCTATGTAAATACAAATACTAGGTATAAATAATATAACTATATACTAATTATTTTTTCAATTAAATTATTGATATTTTGTATTGAGCGTGTGCTGCCCATCATTTGTTGGTTAGTAAATAAATTACTTGAAAATGTATATTACCACTGTTCGAAATGTCAATATATATGTGTGAATCAAACTAATCTTAATAATTTATTTTTTTTTTATAATTTTGAAGAGATAGTCTTGGCCGGGATTCGAACCCGGGTCGCCGGCGTTTCTAGCGCGGTGCTCTAACCACTGAGCTACCTAATCTCTTCTCTTCAAAATTATTAAATATATATATATATATATATATATATATATATATATATATATATGTATATTTTAAATAATAAAATTTGAAATAATTAAATTTGAAATTCAGACGATAATTGATTTAGAAATTCAAAAAATTATTCCAAAGTCCTGAGTTTTCCCTTCTCATTCTGTCTGCATACTAAAAGTTTTTACATAGGAGCTCTAAAATGTTCAGGAAAATTAGTTTCACTTTAACGCTTAGGTTCTTATCTATCTGTACAGCTGAAATTGCTCATTTAATTTGTTTTGATTATTTACCTAAAATTGTCATAAGATTATTTTCATAAAAGCCATTTATAAAAGCCGATTTATAGCCCATGAAGTGTATATGATGTAAAGTATTTTATTTGGTACTCATAGACAGTCCTTGCTCTTAAAAAGGCTAGCAGCGTGAAAGTCTACGTCTTCACGTTGAGATATCATTGAGCAATGATTTGTCAATAAAACACCTGTCTGCCTTATCCGAAAACATTTTGGAATATATGAATAGTTATTCCGATTCCGACCTTAATTTATTATTTTACAAATGACCGAGCCATATGTTGCTTTCATTTCAGCCCTTCCTACGTTTTCCAATCTCTCGGGGAATCACCGTCCTTAAGGATGGAAATAATCCAACAGCTGATAGCTTTAGGAGTATCCCCATTGGCAGATTTATAATCAGTCCTAACAAGGTGGCACAAATATCACCAGTTAGTTATATTATTATTTATTGGTGAAAGTGGGTTTTGATTCGTGATTCGGGTCGCTATCTCCTGAAATATGAGAAGCTGTGTCAATAATCACATAATGCTTGAATATATTCGTATCAGGTTGGGATTTCAAAGCCTCAGATATTTTATGTGTATTTAATCACGCTGCTCGAGAGTTTGGAAAAGAAATTAAACCAAGCATGAGATACATTTATTTTCAGTAGGAGTTTATTATGAAAGCTATAATCATCAATTATCGACCACATGTGTCTACAAATAGTTCAATACGTTTTAGTGATTTTTTAAAATTAATTTGTTATTTAGTTTTTTCCTCTCTCCACAATTTTATTTATAGTTAATTAGAGGCTAAGTAATCAAAGTATTAATAAACAATACTCATACATTATTGTAGCTAGTTATAATCATTAAATTATTCGTATAATTATTTATTACTCTATTTATTACAAGCCAGTTAGATTAGTAGATATAAAAATAATAATTTTTAAGTAAATTTCTGAAGAGCATCTGACTTACAACCCCCCTGCCACTGCATGAATCCCCAAATTTCTTAATGTTTATAGATCTCTCATACTTATTGCACTTAATTACTGTGAGATTGCATTATATTACTGTCCGATAAGGTTTTTTAGATTTGTTAAAAAAAAAATATTCCTCAAACAGACAGAAATGTACATAGCTTAGATTTGAAAGGTTATCAAAAAAAGATCTTTTGAAAACAAAACTGGCAAACTGCATGGCTTCATTAAAAGTAATTATACTTGCAGTTAAAAGAGGCCATTAGAAATTGTAGAAAAATGAATGATTGACATAGTAATCATTGGACTTTAATGATTTAGATGTAGCTTTTAAAATATTTAAAGATATATTTTAATAATACCTACGATTCAACTATATAAATATAAAGTAAACATAATTTTTTAGTAAATATAATAAATAAACTATAATGAATATAGTTTTTCTTCTTATAAATTCTCTGGCTAAAAATTGATAAAGTTACTTTAGCATTCGATAGAAAAGTGTCAATTTAAAATTTCAATCAGTGCTAAGATTCGCGTCTGTTGTATTGAACATATTGGTTATCGAATATAAATTTAGTAAATAATTATGATAATGCTTTTAAACATTATTTCTTCAATACTCCATCTTAAAATATTTTAAAAAATATTAAATTCTCTTGCTAAAAAAGTACATAAATTAACTTTCAAATTATGAGAACAAAATTGTCCGGGTTGAGGTAAATTTATTGTATTAAAATTGATCAACTATGTATTAGCAATCTTTTTAAAACTATTAATTAGATAATTGGTTTATAATGAATAGTTCATCAATATATAAGGAATACATTCCTTACATATAAGGAATTATTTATTTTAACTCCACCCAAACCATTTTCTTCTCCATGTTTATGTGGTCTACTAATAATTATTCAAGATGTTTAATAAATGATAATTATGTAAAGGATAAATTTACTTTTAAATTAATTGTAAAAATGTCAACTTAATACTTAAATCACAGTTAAGATTCGAATCTATTTTATGTAAATTATTGACTATCGAGTAAACAATTAGTAAACAATAATAGTGATTCTTCTAAATATTATTTCTTCATTACCATATCTCAAAACATTAAAAATCTAGTAAATTTCGTTCCTAAAAGATAAGTTTACTTTAAAATTAGTTTGAAAAATGACAATATAAAATTTCGATCACTAAAAACATTCGCATCTATTGTTTATCGATAATCAATAATTTATAAACAATAAAACTAGTAAACCATAATAATGATTTATTATAGATAAAGCTGATCTACGTAACGCACCGATGTCATCGATAGCTGATAACACCGCTCAAAGGTCAATGCAAACTCTTATCAAAAAATTCCGTTCGAGTTAATTGTTAACAGTCAACAGTCCAGATTTCTAGAGGTTGCAAGTATAAACATAACGTTTCGCCATAACCTAAATGGATATTACAAGATTCCACATTTTATCCAGTTTAATTTTTATATTGTAAATATCATTTTTGTCTCATGTACTGACAATTTGATTTATTTGTCTCGTGTTTAATACCAATATGTATGAAAATCTTTATTTTACCACAATCCAGAGGGGTTAAAAAAACAACTTCCAAAGAATTAGAACAATAGGCGCAATAATAAATCATGTCAAATTGAACAATTAATGTAAATATAACCACTCCACAATGCAAATGTGCGATATGAGTTATTTAAAGGTAAACAGTTAATTAATTTAATTTATTAACATAATTTTCTAGTAGCCAATCTGGTCTTATTGACCTATTGAATTTCTCTTCAAGGTCTATAAGAAAAAATACCGTATTTATTACAAGTTTCACAACATATTGTATCAAAATATATGCAATTTTGCAGTGACTACTAGCGAAATTTAAGGGAAAATGCTTATTGTTTTAAATTACATTAATTTAAAACATTTTGTGCTCCCAGTTAATGTTTTACAAAAATCGTGTTCCGAAAATAAAATTGATCCAAAATTTTTTGAAGAATTTTTCTTTCATGTTTTTTTTTCTTTTGAATATGTTTCCTTAAATTGGATATGAACTTATTTTAAAATAAACATATATGTATATAAACGACTTTATTTTACAACAATGCGTCATATGTCGTAGCCTACTTCATACAAGCCCTAATAAAATAAAATAAACATGATTATTTTACATTTTTTTTAAATACCATCAAGGTTTATCCAATCGCTTTATAAATCTAACGGTTTTCGATTCCTCCTGGGACTTTAGAAGGCCAAAGAAGAAGTTCTGTACCGACCCCAACTACGACCGCAAGACCGGTTCTTTAGAGCAAAGCTGTAAAAACAGGAGTGCACTACCGCCAAATAGGGAAAGCCTGAAGTTCTTCAGCTCCTCTATTGGAACCTGAACCTCTGGTAAGAGGATCTTGGAGCCACACTTGTAGGCAGTGATTTAATAATATTATTCCTCCTTTAACGATCTTTAAAACAAATTAATACACTACTTATATTTTATCCAAACAGAATTAGATCACTCATAAATCACTATTTCTTTCATTTCTGGAAAAATGGTAATTTTGTAGACAGATTTTTGGGTCACTAAGATGATGAATTGTAGTTAGATGTATTTTAAGTTTAGAACTTTCCATACTTCACCGCCAAAATGTACAGTCATTACTCATACTAATGTATTTGTACTATATTTTAAAAATTATTATAGTACTTCTATCTACAGGCTTCCTGATATGCTTGTCATATTTGAACATCGTTCATTCAGTCTTCGCCGAGTGATTTAGGTAATCATGAACACGTTTACAGTTTGAATAAATGTTATTTGAAAATAAGAGGATTCATGAAGCCAATAAGAAAATAAGTAATAAGGCTCGATGCCGATACCACCAATCTCTGCTTACAAACTTTTGCCTCCAAATTCCAAATCCGTATGATCCCTCTTAAAATTATCGCAATCTTCCCACCTACGTCTCGGTCCACTCCTCATACGCTTCCCAGACGGCATAGCGCTTATAAACGTTTTAGGAATTCGTTCTTTACTAAGCCCAGCAACTTTAACAAGTTCATCTAAATCCTCGGGACATTATCACTTGAATAATATTAACCGGGTGGATGCTTCGCAATTCCGAGCTCTCTAATCTTCTAAATTCTTCAGTGGTTTCATCCTTTTTTGGACCGAATAGTCTACCCAACAACCTATTTTCGATTACTTTAAAACTTTGTTCATTCTTCAGCGTTAGCAGCCACAATTTAGATTTCTGGACAAAAGACGCTAGCTTAGTAATGCCGAAACCGAATAATAACAAGCATTTCCCGCCTTTAATCGCGCCTGTATTTTCTCTTGAATTTCGTTTTTCCTAGTTACCATGGACTCGATGTTCATAAACTTCTCGCCATTTTCAAAACTGATTCCATCCTAAAACAATAACCCCAAAGAAGCCAGTTAGTAGGATGGTAAAATAAATAAAAGCTTTCTTCAATATTTGCTTTGACATGATAAGTTTTTAAAATAATTCCATCATTTTTCATATCGTTCGTTGATTTAGCACAAATATTTCATTAAAAAAAAATCTTAAAACTAAGATGGGACTGTCGTATTGCGATATTGGATGGAGGCTGTCAAATTAAAAAAATAGAAGCAATAAAAAAAAAATTAATACAGCAAATAAAAAAATATTATTTGAGTAAGTGGACGGAAAGAGAAAGAGTGGGAGGCCACGACTCAGGTAGGCATACGTGGTTGAAGATTATGCCCTTCAATTAGCATAAAACCTAATGTTAATGATGATTAGTCATTAAAAAATTAAAATTAATTAAGCATATAAATCAGTCTAATGATGTATCAGAATCATATCGTAATAATTATTCTTTAATGGTTAGAATTTTAATGATTAATACGTAATATCCTGTCTTAGTTGAATCTATTTTTTTTTCAAATGAATGATTTGATAGATAAAGAAAAAACTTCGCCTTGAAATCTGCTGAATCAAGTGGTTAGTGCAATCTGAAGTGAATGAACGATATTTGACCTGCTATAGTATGTATCGGTTAGGTATTGCTTATCGGTGGATGTAATTGCAATTCTGTACATGCATCAGCATTCTATGACTCCGGATGGAACAAATATGACGAAATTAGGAATAGGGTTAGTAACCTCGTTTCAAAGCCACGATTACACGTAAATTCTTTATTCTTACATTATATTTTCCTCGATATTAGTTGTTATTTTCTCAACGAATTATTCCTCTGTATAAAGACTTATGTGTATTTTAACATGTTTTGCTGCAGATTCTAAAGCCTTAAACTGTCGAATAAAGGTTCTTTATTTAGTTTCTGCAATCTCGAGTGCAAGTTAAGTGCTCTATTATTGAAAGGTGCTATTATAAATGAATCCTTGAAAACTGAGGACCATAATCAGCAGATTTAGATAGATTATTTTATGCTTTGATAGCCATAAATGGGCTCATCTGGATCCGCAGACCATCCAGATGCTCATCCAGTCTCTATAAAGGTCTGTAAAAAAATGTCTTCGCACATGCTTTGCGTTTTGTGAAAACCCTATCACAATCGATTACTTTCAAATGTATTCATTGTTTTCTGAAGGATGTTATATTAAATCCGATAAACCTTGCTTAGAAAGTTGATTTGAGTCCATGAAAAATTGAGAGAAAATGCCTTTCATTTTTTTACAGTGTTGAAAACATGTGCGAGGCTAGATTTTCAATGGTGGTTGGTGGAGGCAAGCCGATAAGGTTTTCATTTTTTTTTTTTATAATTTCTTAATATATTATCGAATAATCGAAGGTGCTTACTGCTTGTTGCCGAATGTATTTTTCTTAATAATAGTTGTTGCGAAATATAATGATCTATATGTTTTACATCTGTCCTGCAATCTATTCCAACTATTCCATCAGATTCTTAGGATATATATTTGTCCAATCATGAGCATTGTTGTTTAACGTAACTTCGTTGAAATATTTTGTATGATGTTTTATTCAGGGATCGGTGAGGTTCAGCTCTAAGGTTACGGGTTCATATACGCCAATAAGTGTACAGTTACATAAGAAACAATTTGAGTACGATATGAAAGAAAGGATTGAAAACAGGGAACAGTGTTTCTTTTGTAGAAGGACAGTAATTTTCGTTTGGTAAAAAGGAAATAATGAATAAATATATTTTGGTCCATTTAGGCGGAAGGATTAGTGAAATCAAGAAATACCATTGTCCTAAAAACAGTTCAGTTTCCACCACGTACTGAACCTAAGTCGTAGCCTACAGGTACAGATTTTTTATAAACATATATGAAACATTCGTTTAAAAGGACACAACAGTTACGAAGTTCTGAGATTGAGTCCTAGCTAAAAATAAACCAAATAACAGCATTAATTACTACACACTAAGGCAGCAAAGGGAAAGATGTTGAAGAGAAGAGACAAAAAGAAACAGACTTCGTCCCCAAGCCTTGGCCTCGCCCACAAAGACTAACAAAAACACCAGCTGGTCGGTTTTTGCAGGCTCCAGCTCGCCACCATAACTGAATCACCATTCAAGACAACTGACCTTTCGTTGAACTTTCAATTAACATATTTAACTAGGGCTCTTTTGAGATGGAAACAAGAATATTATGATTAACCTAAAACATGTGCATTGGATAATTACATTGTACAATGCAGTAAATGAGCATGTAGGTCTAGGGATCTACCAGATTTATTATTAAAAATGTGTCTGCAGTGATGTTAGTAATCAGCAACAATTAAAATTCTAGTGAAGATGAAACCAAAAGCGTTAAAAGCACATATACTTAGCATATGTATATTTAAAATTTAATTGAAAATTGTAACAATTTAACAAAAATAAATAAATAAGACTCACCTATATTTACATAATAAATCTTCTTGTAAAAGAAATTAAATGGAGATGGGCTGGCCATCTCGCTAGAATTATTATGGACGGAAGATGGTCTTTAACGACAACAGAATGGACTCCTTATGACTTGAAAAGAAAATGTGGAAGGCTAAAAAGGTGATGGAGTGACTGCATAAAACCCATTGAAGGGCCAAACTGGATGAGGACTGCGAGAGACAAAGAAGCACGGAGGGAACTGTGGAGAGAAACAGCGAACCCCACATCCCAATAGGAATTCGTCACCAGGGTAGCTAGACCATCACTCCCTAAGGGGAAGGCCTACATAAATTAACAGAAAAAAAAAGTTCATAATATTGTATAAAATTGTAAATATTGTTAGTAGCCGCTGAAGTAAAAAGTATTATAACCCGTAATTTCCTGTTATGTCTTTTTTAATAAAATGCTTTATTCATACATTCATATTTACCACATATTTGTCTCATAGTATCAGTCTTAATTAAGAACGTTCGATTCACAAAGATATCCATTTAAAGACGTGGGTTTCCTTAAACGGGGACACACACCTTCAAATGGATTACGTACAAAGTATAACCGTAGAGTTACTTTACTTGTAGAGCATGGCCGAAGCTGTAGCGGAGTATGTGAGTAGTCCCAAACATTGTCTTACAGAACAAAGTTTAAACGCCTTATTTGTTATTATTATTATTTGTAGTTCAAGTACTACTCGAACGCAATGAAGGTTCAAAAATATCAACTAGTGATGGATGTACCTTAGGGATTTATAAAATACAGCTCTTCAGTGACAGGTTTAACTACGAATGCAGTCGAACTGGTAGTTAGATTCGAGGCTAGAATATGTTCTATTGAATGACTACCAGCGATTAAAACAAGGGGAAAGGTCAGAATGATACTTTCTGGTAAATGAAAAGGCTCAATCAGAGAGGAAAACTGGATGATATGCACAAATACTTGGAAATAATATTTGGTAGTTGACAGAAAATAAGTTGTAGGTAATTATCAGAGCATTTCCAGTCCAGAAACTTTTAATAAGAAACATCCTCCGTAATCCCGAATAACAAACGTATTTCAAGATTACAGATATTTGTTTTACTCACAATAACGTACTTTCTTCTTATCAAATCTCGCTCTAAGAGAAATTGTGCTTCTTATCTCTTCAATGGGGCAGTTTCATAAAAAGAACTCCAGGATGAAATGGTTTACTTATGGAAATAAGTATTGGATCTCATTCAAGTACACAGTTGTAGCACTCCTCATTTTTTCAAATATTTGTATGGTTTTTATAAACATAAATGAATAAAAATGTCCATGTGCGTTCATACAAGCTTTTTATTTTTGATATGCATTTAAGTGCGCATATCCTTGTCCATAAACATGTAAAAGAAAAGAACTGTTTAGAAGAGAGAAGATGGTGCACTAGCTGTTGTATACGAGAGAGAGAGAGAGAGAGAGAGAGAGAGAGAGAGAGAGAGAGAGAGAGAGAGAGAGAGAGAGAAGTAGAGATGTAGGAGAGACGCCCACACAGAGGTGTTAGTGACCCCGGAGCGGCTCCTAGTGGGAGTGTTCCATTCATGACACTACATCTTTATAACTGGGGCATTCTTACGTATTCGTCATCCTGCCCTTTGTATCTTTAAAACATTTACAGAGACACATATCTCTATAGATTATTCTAGGTGACAAGTCCATCAACATACCATATATCTACATCAGAACGAATATAAAAATAATGGGAATTTTAAATAATAATGTGAGATACCATCTGCAACAATGATTAGGAAAAAGGAAGCATAAAATAGTAAACCAAAAAGTTGGAAAAACTTAGCTTCGCAAATGGAAATATTTACAATAAGAAAAACCTGTACTCTAGCGCAAAAATAATAGAGAGAGAGAGAAGAAAACACTTTATTGAAGCATTACAATCTGCCTCTTGTGGGCAATAAGTAATGGTGCTATGTTGCAAAAATAAGACACTACAACACCATAAAACCAGTAATTTTGTACGGGATGGAGACAACATTGTCTCTCTTTACTAGAAAAAATACTGAAAATAGAGAGAAGGGTTCTGAGGAAAATCTATAGACCAAAGAAAACAATAAGAAGGCTACTGGTTAAAATCCTTTTTCTTTTTTTTTTAGAATAGAATAATTTATTGATATTTACAACTGTAATTATATTAAATTAAGTAAATCTGCTGTATGAACAAAGGACATGAAAAAAAACACTTGTGGAGAAACTATCCATTGATAGCACTCCAATAAAGTTCTATAGTAGAAGTTCTCTAGGCCATCTTCTTTTCAGGCGCCTCGGAGGGTTATCAGGAATAGCATGGGGAGCAAGTTGAGAGACTAGCGGATTCAAGTGTGTATGGAGCTTTTCATGGAAGGATAGGTATCTAGTTTGGGCCAAATCAGCAACATATGGGATATTAAGATCATGATGGATGAGTTTGTGACATAATAAGGAGCATTGAGGATTTTACGAAGGATTTTGGATTGTAAGGATTGGATACGAGATGAATTGGATGGTCTAGCCCAAAGCTCACCTCCGTATGGCCAAATAGGTCTGATAACTGGCATGTAAATGGGTACTTTTGTAATTAATTGGGAGCTTTGAACGTTTGTCCAGAAAATGTTGAAGTAGGCGAAAACGTCGAGCAGTTTCTTGTCTTTTCAGTATTGTATGAGGATTGCGTTAAAATCTAAGCAGGAAATATGAAGATGAAAAACCTGGAAACCGAAATAAGAATCAGAAGACTGTGATTATATGGTCACATGGTAAGAATGGACCAAGGGAGACTTAACAAGAAAATATTCGACTCGGGAAATATATGAGCGTAAGAGGGAAGGGTATGTAAAAATAACAGACAAAAACTACCTATATATATATATATATATATATATATATATATATATATATATATATATATATATTTATATATATATATATATATATTTTAAATATATATGGGACCTTTTTTTTTTTTTATATACCTATATATGGGACAGTATGGAAAAAAATAACAGAAATCGAGGTTTTTTGCGGAAAATGAAGAAAAAGGATAGGTTCTGAGTGGTGGAAAGAAAGGAAGCAAACAGAAATTATGAGAAAATACTGGGAGAAAAGAAACACGAAAATGAGAAAAGAAAAGTAGTGATATTCGTGTGGTAAAAGTCTTTTTCGTTAAAAAAAAAAAGTTAGTTAAATGAGAAGTGTTCATTTACAATAATCAACTTCTCTTATTTATTTTTTAATGACAGCGTTAATTGGATATATTCCATCCCTTTTTAGGGTACGTTTCCGATCTGTTAGTGTGGACTAAATAGTATAATTATATATTGAGGTATTTAGAACAGTGAAATAGAAGACATATCGTACATTTGGTTTAGTTCCAATTGAAAGAAAATCATGTTATAAAATACTGTATGTGCTTGCTATGATGGCGACAACAAAAAGTCATCAGGAACTTTTTGCTAATGAATTATTAAGCAAATTAATAATTAGCAAAATCTATCGAACTCCTGAAGTTAATACATCTGTGAATGGCTTTCAGCCTGTGTTGTATATGAATTACATACTTGTATTGCCTTGATAGTGGGCTATCTGGGTTGTTACTTGCTGGCTTTCTGCTGAACATTTATACTCCAAGGTAGTATGAATGAGTGACTTGAATATATATTGCTCAAATGCGTCTATTTCTTTTATACCTGTTCTAAAAATCCATTTTTTTTTTTAACATTCCTTGGTAGATTAGAGATTACTATAAATAAATAGATCCAGAAATTGTTCTTAATAATGTTTGATTATGTTGGGAAATCTGATGCTGAACATGAACAATTACTAAAATAAAAGTACATAATACATAGACCATTCATACAGCAACCAAATAAATATTAATATATAAATTGTGATTTTTTTTTTTATTGCTTGTTGATAAATATCACTGTGAGTGTGATCTCATGTTAAAAAAAAATAAATATGTTTACAACAGTTTTATCTTAGAAATAGAGCGTATTATCTTGGTGAGTTGTGCACTGTGTTAATAATCTCAAGGTCCTAAGTTCAAGACCGGCTACGACCGATAAATTATTTATTAGCTGTGCATCGACCTTGTGGGTTCGGAACTCTCTTCACGTTTATAAAGCCATCATATGTTACAGATGGTACTCTTGCCCAATAAGGGTAGATACTTGTGGTTGAAAAATTAACATCCTTGAACAACCTTTGGCCTATGCTAGTCCTGTCAAATGTATAAATCCTAATAGATCCATCTGGTACGAACAGATCCTGAGCAGACGATACACTGCCCACAAAGCTTAATGGTCGTGAGGGTCTAGCGACTTTCAACAGCGGTGACGGTCGGGCATCACTAAGAAATTTACTATTCGGATTTAACCATCGTGTCATGCTGCCTAATAATCTTAATACATACTAGCAATGTGTGCTTAAAAACTAAATAACTAGGAAGAATTGCATGATTTGTATCCAGAATAATTTTTTTTTCATTCACGATTGAATGTACCTCAATCGTTTGCGAACAATTTGGTCCCCTCGCTGAGAAACTGATCATGTTATTCTTTAAATAATCGTTGTTATTTTTGTTTTACTAACAAACAAGAATTTAGAAAAATGTTAATATTTTTTGTGATGGTTTGTTTAGTAAGTGAAAATATTCAACACCATTGTTACCGTTGTTATGCTTAGTTTAATTGTTTCTTTGAAACTAAAATCAGTCAGAATATTCTTAATTGGGTTTGACAGAGCCAATCTTAGTATATGTTACATATTAGTTTATAGATGTGTTATCCGCAAGTACCACAGTCAAGTATTGTTTGGACTAAAATGGACCACAAAGTTCTCAATCTCAGTTCATCACTTCGGTCACCACAAAGGATTAATCTTATATTTTTAAATATTTTTATTTGAAAAGAAAAGATATGACCAGGACCGGGACTCGAACCCAGGTCTCCGACCTATCCGTGGTGGTGCTTAGCCACCTCAGCCATCCTGGTTAGCTTCTCGGTCAGTAATATCCCTTCCTTTCACTGATCCTATATCTCCGTGTTCTCGCAATTTGCGATGTATACACGGGAAGAATGTTAATTAAACATTACTTTTATTGTTGGATTTTGTTGATTTGCGTCATTAAATATTATTATAATTTATTTATTTTATTTTATTGTTATGTGATATAATTTTTTTAATATTTTAAAATATTTTTTTTGTAAAGAAAATATATGACCAGAGATGACCAGAAAAAATATGACCATGATTAATCTTATAGTTCGATATATCTTATATTATATCGAAAGAGTGACTAATCGATAATTGGTTTAGTGAACCTGTATCATATGTCTCATTACGATGGACGTTTATACAGTAGTATCCGTGTTTGAATGTTAATGTTTGCCTGATTTAAGAAGATCTATATGCTAGAAATTTGTATAAACATTCAAAATAATCAATCGCAAATAATTACTGATTGTATAAACATTATGTAATTATTTTATATTCATAAAATAAATATACATACATAAAATAAAATATGCTATTTACTTACACATTATTTAATTTATAATGAATGAATTGATTCATGTAAAGAGTATGCATATTTATTGTTGACAATCTATGCTTCTGAAATAAAATCGAAACTGCTCCTAATACATAATGACAACTTAGACTAGACAGACTAAGGAAAAATCAGCCACAAGTGAAAGCTATTATGACAGAGTTAGACGAACCAAGAAAACACCTGCTGCAGGAACCGAAGGCAGTAATTATCAGGCGTGAATCTATGAATATTCCAATATGTTCTTCTTAATATTCTTCATAGTCTCAATTTACACCCCTTTTCCTTAAAATTTTAATTCTTATGTTTCTAAATTCTACTTTCACATTAATAAACCATTGAAGATATATGCTTCTTTGTTATTGTAGGTATGTTTTTCTCAAAGGTTCAATAACCTTCTCTAAGGCTGAGTACTGATTATCGGTACATCGGTTCAATTCAGAATATTAGTGTCGTTTTAAATGAAAATGATTATATGAATGAAGAAAATGGTCCGGACGGAGGTAAACAAATTCTCTTATATAGGGAGAACTACTTATTTGGAAGCCGAAGTTTCGACCCACATTGCAGGTCTTCTTCGGGGCTATTATAGTAGGATAACACTTGACAATAGACTTAATCAGTTAATATGAAATAGCTCTCCTTATGTAAGAGAAGTTTTGGACCTCAACCCGGACCGTTTTCTTCCTCATATATACACGTACAAGGACAACTAATATTATTCAACGAAAATAATTATAATGTGAATATCTGTTCCCCGGAGGTTAAGGACGCCACTAAATATTTAATCTCCACTAAAAAATATTTAATGTCGTTAAAAATTGGAACAATTTCCTTAAAGTTGTTTAGTTACAAAGAGAAAAAAATAATAGTTCAAAGTAAAGGAAATTGGCTCTCCTGAACCAATACAAATATTACTAAAATGGGATTTGGTGTCCTTTACCTCCAGAGTACAGATATTAAGTGTCTTTTACCGTGATTATATTAAAAAATTGGATTATGCTTAAAACAAAATTAAAGTTTCGTGATTACTCAAGAATGTTATATTGTTCGTTAACTGGCTAAGAATTATTTGATGCATCATAGACCATATAGTCTACGCCCATGTACAGATATTTATAATCTACCTTATGAGAGATCTTCTGAGACTTGGCCAAGCCTTTATAAGGCGTGCAATAACTTGTCGGTTTCACTGGCAGTATTTCCTGGTTTTCTTTCAATACAAATGAGTACAACAAAGCTTGGAGTGACTTATGAAGAACAACTAGTCAGAAGCCACATATTACCTTTTTAAGAAGTTTTGTAACCACCCTTATGGACTACGTGTCTAGCAAATCTTGGATACGACAAATATACAATGCCATGCAATCCTTACTTAGGACAACAGCCCCATCACAAATGTTTTAAATGGGTTTCGACCGGAACCTTTCTCCTCCTTAAGTCAGCGTCCCAGCGAAATTCAGGATGTCATGGGCCTTATCCCATCTTCTATATCGCAATATCTAATTTACTAGGTGGCCAATAAATAAAGAAGCCGAATAAAACTGGTTGCGTGCGTGCGTGTGGTACATCTAGAATCGCAATATTGTTTGAAACTCAAATTGCATGTTTAAGCTGTTGATCCATTTGATATCACGTTTTCGCAATTTCATCAAAAACGGCACTAATGATTTTTATCTTGTCATATTGTCCTTACTACAATAATTTGACTTAGTTAAATTGTTGGTTTTTCAAAAAGTCTATTTTATTTTTTTTGCTATCTGATAAACTAATAAATAAAATTATTTCTATTGTAGATTTTAATATTTATACCAAAAACTAATGCATAATAATCTTTGGAGTTATCAAGTTTCTTAGGAAACAAATGGATTCAGGAGAAGAAATGTATTCACTCTGGAGTAACTTAATAAAAATAAGAAAAAAACCTTTTCATTTATCATTATGTTATTCTATATTTTAAAGGGTTAGAAACCTAATGAAATTAATATGTCAGTTTTATTGTGATTTATTGTCATTATATCATTATTGTTGGCTGTTATCCGTTTCAGATGTTTTCACAAAATTGGAATGGAATAAGTAAATTGACATAATTTTCTTATGTTTTAAAACCCTCTTTGACACTGGCCTGCAAACCAATAGTCTAACAAAAAATTTGAATGAACGCTTATAACAAAAAATAGTAGTAGACAACTTTTTTTCCTAGATTGCTGTAATTTAAGGTAGATTATCAATCATAAAACACATAAATATGTTATTTGCTTAAGACATTTTTTTTTAATTCTTTGAATGCAATACTTTTAAAATTTATTAGAAAGTAGGTTATAATGTTTTTTTATACATTTTAGGATATCATATATGTTATGATTCCATTTTGTAAATAAGTAATTAAAAGCCACTATACACACTATAGTATGGATTATGTCAATAAATAAAAGATATACTATGTTACTAAAATAGAGCCAAAAACTCAAAAAGAAACACTATTACTTATTATAATACAATTGGGAAAAACCAGTTGTATGTTGAACGCCTTGGTGGTGGGGTGCTGTCTCATGTTTGGAGCCTGTTTGGGCTGTTGATCGTTGGGATGTATTGCACCTTTTTCTTCGAGATGCGATTCACATAACCTCCTTTTTTGTTTTTGTTGTCTTGATAATGCCTGAATAGGCGAAACGTCGACCGGTAAGTGGGTGTATTACTGGAGAAATTTGGAACCTAAGGCTTTGCATTGTGGTTTTTCCCAATTGCATTATAATGATATACTATGTTACTTATTATATTATATTACATTCCTTGAAGTCTACTAAATGATTTGGGCCTTTCTTATTTCCTCTCTTTTATGTCGGTAACCTGTGACCATGATTTGAAATGAGCGTCTATTTGTACCCTGAGGAATACCGGTTCTGTCAACTGGATCAATGGATGATCCTATCAAGTAGATACTTCCTGAAGCAGATGTTCGTCGCGTAGAGCTGTCTTTATTACTAGATGTCGTACAAGCTAGGATGACAACGGCGGCCCGGAGGTGGCATCCAGCTCCGTGACGGGAATACTTGGACCTGGGAGATCTCTCTTCGGTATTGCTTCGGTAAATAGCCTCTCTGCTGAATCGCTTATTCTTACTCTCTGTGATGTTCTTCACGCTTTATAGTCGCTCTGAATGTAGACCACGTTCTTCTTCTACCTAGTTCTTAACTTTTGAACTATTTGTGAAACGGCTTTAGTGAGAGTATTTCATGCACGTACAACATATTTTCTTTTAGACACAATAGAAAACACATTTGGTAATCGTTGATTTGAAGAAGTGTGCGATACCGTATCACGTTTATTTGAAATTTTAGCTGGGCAACCTAAAGCAAAATAATAGTACTGTAACTGTGTAAAACGTGTATGTAAGCGTAACACAAAAATAGTGTAACAATAGATGTAAAAGTAGAGCAATAAATCATCTTCCGTGTAAATTAATGGAAGTCCATCAGATAACAACGCAAAAGAGTCTTTTGCAGGTTTTTTTGCCATCTATCCTCGTTAAAACACAAGTATCTCGCACTATTAAGGCAATAAAATAAAATTATAATTATATATAATATATACATATATATATATATATATATATATATATATATATATATATATATATATATATATATATATATATATATATTACAAAATGTAAAATAAAATATTAAATAAAAATTTAAAATTATTTAATTTTAAAAATGGCACCGTAAAATAAATAATCAAGGAAATTATCAAATACAAGGACATGCATGTAAAAATACGCGAGACTCTTTCTTAAAATATTTTATTATTTGCCGACAATCAGAGTGTTATAGCCGCAGATAGGGATGATGCAGCTCAGAGTGGAATGGAAAACGTGAGACTTAGAAATAGTATATAAAATAATAGAGGGAATATCACGCGATATGAGCTGAGTTTGAAAATCTATATTTAGGAGTAGAACAAACAAACGGTTGCGAAGAATTTAAATACTAACAATCTATTTTTAATAGAAATCCAATCTGGAGCGTGGATACAAAAAATATAATAAACCCAAACGAAAGGCCGTCCAGAAACTTAATATTGTTTAGAGATCCAAAAGTTTACAAATCTCTACCAAGCGAAGAATATACTAAACTATAGCAAACTCCTTGTAATATAGGTATTGCTAACTCTGTATAAGTCGGCATGGTGCCTCTCGAAAAAGTATCGAAGAATAAAGGCAAATGGCGTAAGATCTGGAAGTGAACACCATACGGACGGTAAAACATTGGCACAGGACTTAGAAGAATTCATGATAATTGAGCAGCTGTTAAAGGAGATACACTGGATAAAGGAACAAGGAGTATTGGTAGCGGAAAACAACACATGATATAATAAATCTCTCAAGTGGAGATTCTTAATTTGAGGAAACATTTGGAGGTTAAGTCTGATATTGACCAAAGCATCTCCCTAAACAACCGATGGCTTATTAATTGTGGAGTCTGTCATGTAATGAACACAAGGCCCTTCTTGAGTTGGTATTGGTTTTTTTTAGCCTAAAAGTAAAATTCCGTTGTCCTTTGGTCTGGCATGCAAGTATTTTCATTCTTCTCACGCCTACATCCGACTCATCACAGATGTCATCGAACAACTGGTAATAAGTAGTTAATAAATAAATACACCTTCAAGAATCTTGACCTAGCCATACGTGGCCAATAACCACGCTCAACCGCCAGGTTTATCCACCGACCTAATGAAAGGTCAACAGGATGGCACTTGTAACCCTATCTGTTGCATGAGTTAAGATGTTGATGTTATATCACACTGCTAAGTAAAGGAGGATTTTGTAATCCGTATTTACTAACTGTATCATTTAAGATACTTCACTGTTTAATTCAATATTAACTAAGGCAATTATAAAAATTGTTTTCCCGTATTAGAAATATTATTGTCCTTAAAGCCTGAACTCCACAAGTTGTGAATAGGTTTAACAATAGAATGGCCCGACCTTCGTTGTAATAATATTATCGATAATTTCAAATCATTTATTTTCTTGCTTTCAGCACATTTGTTGCTCTCCATTTACTCTGCTACAAATGGACGTACCAGTTCATTAAGGACCAAGGTCTCAGCTAAGTATTTCCTCCTCTCATGTCGGCGGATTGGCAACGGTTTTAAAGACTATTCCAATTGTTTTTTATTTTATTTATTCGATTACAGTTTAACATTATTGTGTCCAAATCTTTGGATTATTGTTTTTTTAATTTGTATTATTTTTATTATAGCTCAAAATTAAATAAATACCCTAAAATCAGGGAACCTGCGAGTTATAGTACAATGAGTCTATTTATTTATTTGTTTTGCCAATTAGTTATGATTAATCTTTTTGTTTTATTTAGCTAAAAAATAGTGACCTATGTCCTATAGAAATTCTTGGTGTCCTATTGAAGGAGTTAAATCCTTCAATAGGACACCAAGTGATGATTCGGATACCTCGTTCATCTCTCGAACACATTGTGGCATTACTGTAGAGTAGTAATTATGGAAAGTGAACAATATTTTTTTAGAATAAAAGTAAGTAGGAATCTAACACAGCAAATATTGAAAAATTGATTCGATCAATTGTAAAATACAGCTTGAATAAAAAAATGTGAAAGTTAGTTCTTAAGATTTGAAGAAAACATATATTATATTCATTATTCAAAATTTTCTACAACGAATTAATATACCAGAGCCATGGTAACTAAACCAAATTATAAAAACAGAACCTTATGACCTATAGACACCAAGTCCATATTGGGTGCCACCCGATTTTATCTCTCAAAACCATTGGTTAGCACATTCGATTATAAAAAAGAAATAATTAGAGGATACTTCTTTCACTATAATTTAGGATATTCTAATGAAGGATCTAATAGCTATTAACTTAATTGTTTATTGATTCGTTCTACTGGCTAACGGTTACTCTTATTGAAATTATATTTCGACCACCCAAAGTCACCTCAATCCTACGTGTATACCTGAAAATCCACAATGTCTCAGTTTTAAGCAAAAAAAAAAATTTTTGTATCTGTATAACAAAATGGATTTGAATTCGACATTTTATTTTATTAGCTTTATCATTTATTGTATGTAGTAAGCTGTGCACCTATTTAGTCGATTCTTATGAAATACCCTGTTTTCTAAGGAAAGGTTGTTTAGTAAAACTTCATGAAATCAAACCATTTTTATTCAAAATATTTGCTCTCATTACCTGTTTATTTTTCCCAGCGTGTTATCCAATATTCAATCTTAGAACTGAAAAAATCTGAGTCTTGTGTTGAACTGATGCCTGCAAATGCTTTTCTTAAATTGAAAATCATCTGATAAAATCACCTCTAAATATGAAATATTAAGGATGTCTGAATACCTGAAATCAGTTGGAGATAAGCCTGGCGAATAAGGTGGGTGTGGGAGAACTTCTTTACCCAGCTCGTTTATTTTCTTTACTATCTTCATGAAACATGAGATCTTGCGTTGACGTTCCCGAGTACGAATGCGGGTCTCTTTTTTTTTCAATAATTTTTTAATGCATTATGTCAATAGCCCTGCTGTACGATGTGAATTTGATGTTTAACCGCTGGGTAGAATGGATAAATGAATTATAGACAGATATTTTCAATTTCTGTTTTAGTTTGGAGACTTAAGGGCTTTTCATTGCAATTTTTTGCACGGTCTTAACATTTATGTATGGTCTCTTTCATTTTTCAATATTTGAATTATTTATTTTTAAATATTTTTATTTTAAAGCGAAAAGATAGGCCCTCGGCCGGGATTCGAACCCGGATCCTCTGTCTCTCCGTGACAGCGCCCTACCATTTGAGCCACCAAGACCGCCTGCCGGCAGAGGACAAATCTTTTCTCTTATACGATCCCATGTCCTCGTGTTCTCGCAATTTTTGCGATGTATACACGAGAACGAATGTTCTTTGAATATAATTTTTATTTTAGGATCTTATTGACTTACATCATATTAATATTTATATTTTTTTATAATTATTGGTCAATTGTCAATTGGTCAATCGCCAGCTGAAAATTTCTCAAACCAACGGCAAATGGTCCGTTCGTTACAAGACCCTTCCCCAAACGCGGTGGTAATGTTTCTTGCAGCTTGGGCTCCCGAGTGTCCAAGTCTACAATAATAAATGGTCATATTTGATGGCATACTAAACAATGTTCATTACAATTGTAGTGACAGTAAATATTACAGAAAATAAAGGATTAATGTCAGCTCATTAAAAAATCTATAAAAATAAGCATAGTAAACAACATAATAATAAGTCCAATAATTTCATCTCGAATTTTAGACGGACATTTCATATGAAACGGCCCATTAGAAGACATCAAAGAGATTTAGATTTTTTAATTGTCTCCTTAAAAATTATGTCTGAAACACACATTGGAGATTTCGCTTGAATACTGACGATTTATTGCTAGCACTAAATTTGTCCAGAATGTGAAATTAATCCGCAATAATATGACCATGAAAGACTAAATAACTGCCCTATTCCAGCGGAGTCCTTTGCCGAATCAGAAACTTATTCTAATCCATTTGGAATGCAAATCCTGCTAGATAGGGACCTTAAAGATCATTTCCTTCATAAGGCCGTCGGGGAGTTATGTAATGGTCTAAATGAAAAAGTGGGCAGAATCCGGTTTTATAAGTTGGCTCCTCGACCGGTTAGCGGTGACTTTGTCTCCCGTCTCTATTTGTGTCTTTGTCTAACTTCTGTTTACTTTCCTCTACCAGCTTTTATTTTCTGTCAAAAGTCTATGAATCCAACGTTTACAAAATTATTGAAAACTAGTTACTATCGGAGCATCTAATCAGGAAATAGCAGATTTTTAATGAAAAATTTAGTCTGCAATCGATATTCGTTGACAGAGGGAAATTAGTCATCTGAAATGAACTGAATCTTTTTCAGGCATAGAATTTCAATCCCTCAAAATATATTTACTTTTAAAAATTTTATTTTATAACCTTTCATAGAAAACGAATACTGGAATGGAGATAAATGAAGCCATGGAATCCAACCGTTTAAAAACTTCAACCGGGAGAATTGGAAACTGGTAACGGATGAGCGACCAAAACCGAAAAATAACATTAAAAAAAACATTAAAATATTTATTAAATCTTATTAACTATACTCCAACTACAGAAGAATAAAGAATAGTAATAAATTAAGAAGACACTTCGACACGAGTAATTATTGAATTAGCGATGACTTATAAAAGTCAATGCAATAAAATTTGCGTTTAAATCGAGCAAATTAATTAATAAACAATTCAAATAAGATCACTCCTAATTAATTATTATTATTATTTTTCTCTGAAGATGTTTTCCTGCCTTTTTAACCCTCGGTACTAAGAGGGGACTCCCTTACTCTAATGGAATATTAAATTGAAAGAATGGTGGAGAAAAAGGCTGAAAGAACACTTAGAGTATACAATTTTACAAAAATCAAGAATTTGATCAATTTTAAATGTCTTTGTTTTCACTTATATTTTTCCATTCATTAACATTTTAAAATCTGTTTCGAATGATTAATCAGCTATCTTTACTAACGACCTTACTTAATAACTTTAAGAAGTTAAAAATGCTTATAATAATAATGAAAGTAGTAAATAATCTATTTACTATATTGATATCTAATAATCTATTGCACGTATTGAAAAATAGTTTGAATGAAGCAAAAAATTTCAGAGTTAGTTCTTAAAAATTAAGAAGGCCTATATTTACCAAGGTTACCTATATTTTCACTTGCCATAGAAAGTGACGACAGGAACCCAATGTTTTTTCATAAATATTCTGGTTAGAGTTTGGGTTATTGTTGTCTTCTGGAGGACCGTTGGAAAAAAAAAAAAAAACCTGCATTCTGTTTTCGTCGCGCGACCATTGCTTTCTCCGAGAGCTGAACAATAGGTCGTGCCTACTTTCGTGATTGTTAGTTCTTGCCGCAAATGACTTCCTGATGAGGGGAAATTAGCTGAGTGTTCCTTCATCGAGGATTTAAATGGTGCGAATGGCTTGCGATAAAATGTATAAATGACCATCTAATGCTGAGGGAAATATTTCTGTATCACCATCTTCTAATATATTCTGAATGCAGATCATGATATAATGAATCCTTTTGCAGTCTTGGGCACTATGAATGGTTTAATATTTTGAAAAAAAATCAGATCACTTGAAATTTTATTGAAATAGATATACGGAAAAATTAATGCTAGTTTATTCTATATTCATTTAATGAAAAGTGGTTATTTCTATTTATTTATTTAAACACCCTCGCTTGCCTAACGGCACTAGGGGTTTCGAAAACTTTAGGTTATCTACAGAAGTGGTTCCCAGCCTACGAGGCGTGAGACCAGTTAAAAATGAAACATTCTCACTTCATTTTTCTTTTACCAGTACTCTTTACCTTAAAATGAAAACTTATCTTGTGACTGCAAAACTAAATATTTTGTTTTCAATTTAATGCTTATTGTTTTGTTTTTCCATATGCCCATGCAATGTATTAAGACCGTGGAATTGTATTTGAACAGGGGGACGTGGAAGGTTTCCATTTGAACAAGTGGGGCGTGGTACGAAAAAGTTTGGGAACCACTGGTCTATAGCCTTCTCGCAACTTTTTTAATGTACCTCCTACGCTTGATCGTTTTCATGGGACGACTTTTTCTGAGGACAACGTTGTACCCAATGCCGCTTTCCACCTGTACAGAAGCCCTTTGTAGTACGAGTAGTTATCTCGTGGCATCACCTGAGAGAAATTTTCGGAGAGGACGTAAAGTTCCCCTCAGCAATTTAGATCGTTGGGACAATACTCTCAGCAGACCCCGGAAGGCCGCTGCCTCTATGTTTCGAAGCCCAGTAGTACGGAAAGTAATTGGTTATTTTTATTACTATAGGTAATTTTTAATCAATGCCTTTAATAATAAGGCATCCCTTAGAGCCCTCACTCTTTCAAATAATTAAAATGATTTTCCTTAGTTCGTGCCAATTTTATCCGAACACCATTATGTACTCCATTATGGTTTCATATTTACTGCACAAGCTGATATATGCATTGCACTGGGGCAAAGCCATGAAAAATAAGATTGTCTTGTTAAAGGTTGTTGGAGTGCCTAGTTTCAGTCGGTATTTTTCCACTACAAGCTAAAACATATTGGTCAAGATAAAAACAAGGCCTCTATCCGGAGTTAATTATTGATATCTTTAAATCGTTTCGAATGTTGTTAATTTTATTTACAGACAACATACATATATATTTCACTTTCTACTCAGACGTGAAAAATGCCTAACCATCTAAGTACACGGCTGTCTAAAATCAATAACCGAGCGTCGCTTCGGATCTGTCCCACAAATCAGCGACATGATGCTGCTTTCTCCCTCAGGGTTCTTCAGTTGACACGGCTCCAAATTGGTCAATTAGTTGCAGCACGTTTGGGGAATCGTAATGTTATCTTCGGCATTTCCCTCCATCGCGATAGAGAAAGCAAGGATCGCCGGTAATCGCTCCATGTTTTTCAAATCAGATTTATTAGTTGTCTTATTGATGCTTAATGATTCCTCTGAATTTTGATGTCGCGAAAATTTCTATTCCATGTTTTAGAATAATGTTTCTTGGAAGTAGTTGCATCAGTGAGTTCAAATCATGTCCAATCGATTAACTGCAACAGTTCTGCTTTCCCTCAGGTTATCTAGATGTAACCTCTTGCAGAAACATTGTTAGTGACGATAACTCTTTTAGGTATTTTTTCTCAAACCCAATCGTAACCAAATTCTTCACTAAAGTTAAAATAACTTATTTGACACGGATCGATGGACTTTAAAAACCTGTTTTCTTCATGTAATCATGAGAATTAATTTTTCTGTATACTTTCGGATTTGCGTTTATTTGAGCGACCAAGTTAATGATTCATGCATTCCATTTATTCTCACAAAGCTAAAAGGTCGGAAGTTCTGAAAACGGTAGTGCGTCGCTCCGTGTCCTCTTGTTCTTCGGCACAGGCTTTCGGAGGTCTAATTGTGGATTCTGGACAGGACAGATCTGGGTAGCCCATACTAAGTACCGGAGGGCCTTCGCCGGATGCGGAGGAAATGGGCGTTCCCTTTGTACTGTCAGCGTGCCACAAAACTCCTTCTGGTATAAGGAAGATCTTGTAAGAACGAGGGCCGAATCGTAAGTGCATCAGTTCTTTTGAAATGGACCATATTGTTCAAATTAAAAATATAGAAAGAAAGGATATGCTACAATGGTATAATGTATCAACTAACTGCAACATTTGGCTACATCCAGCCACAACGTTGACCATTGAAAGGATCAACAAACAAATTAGTTAAGAAATTAATGTGATGTTTGTAATGATGAAATAGAAAGGTATTCCAAATTAGAATTATGTCGTTGTAATTACCAGGCTTAGAACTTTGCTATGTTGAAAATAATTGCCTCACACACATTGCCCATAGGTAAAGTTTTACATCTTTTTTACTGAACAAATTAGACAAACAGCCTTTCCAAAAAAAAAAAAAAAATAGAAATAGGATTTTACAGACCAATCCCTTTCTAATGAACCGGTAAAAAGTGCTTTCTTGCCATTATACATAACCTTTACCACTACAACCCAAGAAGAGTCTGGGGTTCAGTACATGGTGGAGACTGTACTATTTCTTGGATAACGGTAGGTGATTTGTCCTAGATCACACTCAACCGCCAGATTTCATTAAAAGATAGGATCATATGTGTGTATGTTACTCACCGAATCACCGAGTGTATTTAGATTGATTCTATACCATACACTAAACTAATCAACAACTTAATGAACTCCTACTGGATTTAGGAGATGTATTTAATGGAGTTAAATTAAAGAAAAATATTTATTACATTGGATAGGTATTTAGTTTAGGCATCTTTCGGGATATCGTCATTACAAATGAAAAGAATCAAAAGTGAAAAACGCCATTTTTCAGGAGAATGAAAAAACTGTTTCAAGGTTCATTCAAAATCAGAGTGCATCGTCAAACATATTTTATCTATGTCATTATACATGGTTTTCGGTTTTATTGGTGACTCTGTATGAATTTAAAATCAATTATCAACCTTAAAATAATAGCTATAGACGTCAGATTAACCACCAGAGTAACGTCAAATGAATAAACAAACGTTTCATAAGGGTCTATAAAAAGAGTAGTACAATAGATGTACAGATCAAAGAGCGCAAAAATTCTTCAGCAATAGAGAAACTAGACCCGTGCTATATTTTTAATATAATTGCCCTGAATGATACCAGCTGACAATTGTAGATGTATACCAGGGATAATTTGTTGAGAAAACACGAAAAACGTATATATAAGCAATTTCGAGAAAAAAATAATGTAAGAATTTACGTCTAAACGTGGCTTTGAAAGAGGTTGTTAACCCTATTCATTATATTTTCATACCGCAGTTATCAAATGCTGATGCATGAACATAATTGCAATTACATCTCTCGATAAGAACTACCTAACCGATACATACTACATCAGGTCAAATATCGTCCATTCACACAGATTGCACCAAACTCTTGATTCAGCATATTTCAAGGCGAAGTTTTTTTAATTTTCTATCAAATCACTTATTAGATAAAGTAGATTTAACTAAGGAAGTAACGCAGGTTACTACGTATGAATCATTGTAAGTCAAACTATTAAAAAATAATTGTTACGATATGTTTCAGACGGATTTTTATGATTAATTTTACGTTTTTAATGATATAATCATAATAATTACTACAACTAAGTATATACAGGTCATTCATCGCCTCCATTCCCCTCCGTCTTCCTGCATAGTCTGCCTCTGCTATGCTCTCGTATTAACAAGCTTCTGGCCATTGTCTTCCATGATGAACTGAATGAAGGTTCGTTCGATTTGAAGGTATTAGAAAGTCTGGAGGTGGCTGTGGGTATATGTTGATGGTGAAAAATGGAAAGTACATTGTAAAATGATTATAAATCTAATTACAATCATTATAAATAATGGTAGTGAACGGGACTCACTCAGCGCGATCTTGGCGAAGTTACATTCTTAACAACCGATTGTTTAAAAACAGTATAACCTCTGCAGCTAGCTCAATTAGCCATTAGCAGTATAAAGTGACGTTAAATGAATAAATAACAACAAAACCAGTAATAGTTGTTTCTCTGATTATGTATTGAAATTTTATAGTTTACTGGATTAAAAGACAAGAAACTGCTCGCCGTTTCAAGTTACTTCAAAACTTACTAGACAAACGCTCTAAGCTCCCAATTAATTATAAAAGACTCGTATACATGACTATTATAAGACCCATTTGGACTTACGGGGTAGAACTTCAGGAAAGCCTTAGTGTAGCCTTCGAATTCCTCTCGAATCCAGTCCTTAAAATCCAAAACACTTCATAAAATCCTCAATGCTCCTTACTTTTTAACGAATATATTCATCCACAAAACCATAATGTTCCATTTGTTATTGATTTGGCCCGAACCCGATACCTTTTATGACTTTATTCCCACTAAAAGCCACTAGTTTCATACCTAGCTAATTCTTCAATTCTCGGACGCTTTAAATAAATAAATGCTTTTCACGGAAGTGGTTTTTATTTTTTTCAAAAGTTTTATATGTAAACTTGTATACTTCTTGTAGGATCTTTACGTCATCCCATTACGCCATCCAAGTCTGTGTTTCCTTGGACATTAATTGATTCCTTCGATTCACCGTTCTTGAATCTTATTGAGGGCTGGTAGGAGCCGTTTCGTTGGGATTGCTTCATGTATAATTACTGTTTGTCGACGGGATCATTATCGTAGCTATCGTCCCATCTGGAGGGAGAGATCCTCGTGGTCGTGTTGTCGTGAGCGGTTCGGGAGGGGTCGTGGAAAAGTGAAAACTCTCTTAGCCCCTCGGAAAAATATTTTAATTCACGATTTGGAGAGCTTTCGAAAGGGCTTTCTTGGAATCGTCCGGATCGTATTTTCTTTATTACATTAATTATATCGTGTAAGCCAATTTTCGACCTTATTATTATTAGGACGAGGAAGTAGTTATGTGATTCGGATCCGACCGGATTACAAAATTCAATCCATAGTTAAAATCTGCGACCACAAACATTGTTTCAATCGTGGGACTTAATTTCTTTCAAATGATCACCAACTATACAGTTTCTTTTATTTTATTTTTTAATTTATTTATTATTTATTCCTCAATTTTTATTTGCACCTGCGAAATCGCGCTTCCAGAAAATTTGATCCAAGTGTTATTCTCTTTACTTTTCTACATCAAGTTTTGAAATGGAAACATCAATCGAGTAGGTCTCTAAGCCATTGCCTTTCTAATCTTTTACTATCAAGCCCAGGTAACAGAGAGTAGGAAAGCGGAAGAGCGAATGGATTTTGGTGATAAGTTAGCTTTGTTGTGTTTCATAACTTACTGAATGACAAAACACGAACACAAATTGCCGTCATTTTGACAAATAAACGTGTTGCCAACTGCGAAAAACTTTTATTATTATTACGCGTTCACATTAATTCGCACAGTACTGTAGAATAAAACCCTGAGAAACAAGATGGCAAATTGTCGTGTAAGACGAAAATGCTTGATTAAACTAGCGAAAAATTCAAGTTTTGAAATTCTGGAGTTATACTTTTTTGATCCTGAACTGCTCAAATAATAATTAGTGCAATGGTATGCATAGCTTCTTTTAACACATGTACTGATAAATAATTATCAAGAAATAAAAAAATCATATTTACCCGTATACTAACCGGTAACAGATAGCTAGTTATAGCAGATAAGTGATATATAGTTGTTACAGATTAGTATGTGTAAGATTTAATTTAAGAAACAAAACCTAAATTATCTGTGCCCCGATACTTAAACAAAACAAAAATAAAGAAAGAAAGAAAAGCAAAAATCAATCCATTCAAAATTCCTTAAAATGTGGTTTCAGGAGTAAAAGGAGAAAATCCAAAAACACGAATAATGTACATAAATAAGTGTACAAAACTTTATCAACAATAAATATTGATGTATAGGGGTCATCTGTTTTCGTTTATAATTTATTTTAAAAATGACTTTCCTTTTTAATAATTGGTGTTATCCTATATACACTATAACTTATCTTAATATCTCGTATTATTTTGCATTAAAATCTCCGTAACAATATTTTAATGAGATTCAAATTTATGATGGGTTCAAATGTGTAACCAATTAGACATAAATTTATAGCTTCTGTTTCATTTAGAATTTATTTAATACATGTTGAATAATATCTGTTGTCCTTATATTTATGAGGAAGAAAATGGTCCCCATTTAATTTATAGAGTAGTTGGATGGCGCTGACATCATTGTGTGCATAAAATTTAGCTGCTTCTTGTTTCGAAGTTTTCTCTATTCGAGTATCAACATCTCTTGACCCGCTTTATCTTCGTACGAATCCCCCGACACCCGCAATGTACACAGCACATGCATCGATAATTATAGGTTGTCAATACTACGCTTATGATAGGCTATAATTATATACAATCTTCCATACCTGTCATTAGCCGGGAGAAACCACTAGCGGTTAGCTAATATTGCTGAAATTAATCTCCAGTTCGCGACATTTTCTCAGAATTAAAAATATTCTAAAACTTATAAGAGACAACTTTCTCGCAGCTAGGTATGACCGCAAATATAAAAACTAACACAAACAATTTGAAAATTCCTACTACTTTTGCTTTTTAATATTCAAAATATTAACCAAAATTTTCTATATTCCTCAGAATGTATCATTATTACACTGAAAGGAAAACTAAGACGGAATCTAAATATTCATTAAACAAATTCGGAGTCAGAAAATCAAACTGCAAAACCTCAAAAAACTTATATATTACAAAATCATGTATGGTTACTCTTAAATCATGCGTAAGAAGTTTTTTTTTAATATTATCATAATAAATAATCATTAAGAAATGGAGAAAATTCTAATTATTCGAGGCTATTTCATATATAATGGCTAGATACCGTTTTTTTTTTTAAATAATTTAAAATTCACTTCCTTCTTTTAATATTTGATGTTACGTTACGCATCTATTATGTGAGTTAATATTTCAAGTTATATTTTGATATGATTTTATATCAGATAAAAAACCTAACATAAAAAACTGAAAATCCCTAATAGTTTTACTATTTAAATAACATAACGTTTCCAAAATGATAACCAACATTTTATATATTTACGGTCACAGAGAGAAAGACGGAAACAAGGGATTAACATCTTAAGGCCGTCGGCGGGAGACGGATTAGAACCTTCTCGAACATACTAAAACCGGCTCTCCTTTGTCTGAAGCGATTAAGAAGGTTCTCGACAATCCCAGAACAGTCTCCCCCCTACTCCTGTGTTCTAGAATGTTCGGCCATGCCTATTTAAATACCCTCATCGCCTTGAGTGGGTCAGTCAGAGAGTAGACCACGCACGGTGATGATCTGTATTATGTGAGTGTCAGTGTGATAAACTATTCATTGTTGAACGGCCAGTGTAATAATTGTATCAGTGGACTGTGACAATCTCGTGAGTGTAATAAACTGTTTCTGTTTATTACTGTGTGTCAGTTTGTCATATTAGGAGATTCTTACGGTCGGTGGACTTTAATTAGTGAACTGTAAGTGTTAATTTGTAGTTATAAGCTCTAGCGTAATTTTATTGTATTTGTACAAGTTTATGTAAATAGTTAAACTTTTTAGTATTAGTAATATCTTATATTTTTTTACTAATTAAATAAGCGACCTAGGTTATAATATTTAGAATACTGTTATTGTAAATTTATATTAGTTTAATAATTTAATTGTATTATTTTTATCATTTTATTAATAACCATTAGTATCTTTAATTTAGTAGTAGTTTAATTCATTTTAACACCCAGTAGCCCGTAACAATATATTCCTAAGAATGCATCATCATTATATCAATTTTTGTGAGAATTTTATCTAGAAGAAGGCAAGTTATCCAGGAATTCACTATAATACTTTTAATTCGACTAATTCGATTCGATTTTCTTATAAAAATCTTTCAATAATTACTACCCTTTTTAAAAGAATTAAAATATTACAAAATATTAATTTAAAAAAGTATTTACATTAATTTGAGGAATTCCATTTTCTAATATAATTTTAATGAAAAAACATTTAAGTATTAAAAAATTTATTGCATCTTTGACAAACATTATTACACGCAAAAAATAAAATTTATATGTATATATTTATCTACAAAGGCACGTGGCTATTATATTACAAACGTATTACTTAAAGCAAAAGCTTTATGTAGCTGGGTTGTTTTTTTTCAGCAACCTGCTGACAACCCAAACTCAATGCCAGATTTTATCACTTCTTAAAAATTAAAATAATTTCGAATTGTTGCCATATAAGTCACTGTAATGAATCAGTTAATTGCAAAAAACTTAGATATTAAACTATAAACAAGGCTACATGAAGATGGGATCATCTTCACGAAGCGTTGGAGTTAACAACAGTTTAATTATAGAAGAAATATAATTTCACTAATTTCTTTTTGTTAATAATTTCATGCAATTGCATCAGCGATTCATACCTTGGTAAGATTTATCGGTCGAAAAAAAATAAACAATCGTAGGTGAAACAAGCATACAAGTACAATAAATCTGATATTGGTATCGAATAAATAATCTTATATTTCGTATTATCAGTAATTACATATCAACTGTTAATTATTTTTATTGCACGCCTTTCTACTTTCTTTTATACTAGCCATTAAATATTCTAACCTTTATTTTCTTTCAAACTATTGAGAAAGTATGAATTTATGAGAGCTCTACGTTTACTTTATATGGCCTCAATTTTTGAAGAGGTCTCAAATTTCTTTAATGTTTTATAAGGTAATGAAACGAGCGTCCTAAATTAGACTGTGAAAACACTTAATTACGACTTTATCTGCAAGTGGTTAAGTGCAATTTTTATCTACAAGTATTAGCGTTTATCTTGTTTGGAAAAGCTTTGTTTTCAATATGGCCACCATGTAATGTCAGATAAAAATATCTTTTTCTGATACCTAGTCGGTTAGTGTAAATATGGGCTTGTAAATTGTAAATACATGTTAAAAGTTTACTTAACCTACTTTTTATCATGGATTAACAATAGAGATGACAATAGTAATTATGTCTCTCATCTGTTACCAATTAAACGTAATAAACATTGCAGAGAGAATACATTTAAAAAAAACTCTATAAATAATAATGATGTTGTAATAGTAAATATTTATTGGCAGAAATTATACAAATACCATTTGGAATGTATTGAATTGTATCGAATACCTCCCCTAGCGTGGATGGAGAAACTTCCAATTGAAGGCACTCCTAGCGTGTTTCATCTCATAATTAAAATGTTAAGCCTAGGAAAAACTATAGTTTCATAAAATTGGAAGTCCTGGAAAGAAGAATTGTAAGAAAAATCATGGTTCATTTTAATTCTTATCTAATACACTGGACTCTATTTCTAAGTAGATTTTATCTTCGAAAAAAGCAGCTTCCAGTCAATTTATTTTATTCTTTCATTGACTAAACTTCGTTTTAGGAAGTTGATTTATTTTAATATTGAAAATGGCATTTAAGTTGCCGAAACGTCTTGTTTATGAAAGAATAAAATAAATTGACTGGAAGCTGTTTTTATCGAAGATAAAATTTACAGAAAAATCATGGGTGCTGAAGAGGAATGGAAACTAGGAGGAAGTAACAGAAAAATCTACCAAAAAATGGAAAGAATCTCTTGTACTATGGGAAACAGAAAGCTGTCATTCCTCGGACATTTGTGTAAAATGAACAGATTGACCAAGAAAGTATTTGACTATTTCTGAAAAAAAAATAGCACGGAGTAAAGAAGTAAAGAAAGATATAGAAAAGTTGAACATTCTAGAAAAATAGTTCAACATGAATCTTCTTCTTTCATTTATTTCACGTAGTGAGGTCTATGTGTCGTGATGTTGACTTATCGCTCACAATTATTTGAAATTATCATAAATTTAGAAAATATATTGATTTTTATGAGGAAAAACGTTATTCTAGATGTTTTGTTATCATAGTTATTTTATCGTTGGTCTTACCTAGTTTAAATCACACGGAAGGAAAGAATGATGTGTATGCCGTTAAATTTAATAAAGAAATGTTCCTATAAAATTGCGTTAAATTCTAGATATATAAAGTTTTCCATTATTACTTAGTGATATTTGACAATGCAAACAAAAATTCTACAAGATAAATAGTCGTATTGAATATTATGATTTTTTAAATTTCCAAAACCCCTATAAATGGTCTATATTGCTGGTTCTTCTTATTTTGTTCCCATCAGCTTCAATTCCCTATCATTGACCTTGAAGAAGAGGAGGACCAAAATAAATTCCCACAAATCTAGTCAAATAACCTTTACCCTTCATAGGAAACCAATGACTTCCAGTCCTTCAGTATCCATTAATAATATCCTACTAACTCCTGTAGAACAGATTCGATACTTAGGATTACGTCTTGACAAACATTCAACTTGGAATCAGGGGATGAAACCGAAATATTTATATTTCTGCTGCACTGAATGAAACCATTATTTAAGGTACAAAAAATAACGTTCTTTCCGAAAATGCTATATTTCGAATCCTATCCGCAAAAGATGCTTTATTCTGCTCCAAGTTTGATTCAATCCCGACCGGAACGAAATTTGTCCATCCTTTGAGGATTCGATCTGGGCCGGAACAATAAATACCGATCCTTTGTTTTTACTTTCTCATCCCTCAGATGAAGAAAGTATTGAAATCGCCAAAAAATTCGACTTCGACATTTTAATGTTTCCTGACGTTTCATAGGGTGTAGAATCCAAAAAACATTAAATCTCAGAGGTGTCGGTCCGTCCGTCCGGAAACGTTTGTTCCAACCAATGCTCGGAAACTACAAGTCGGAATTCAAACAGGTTTTTTCCTAAATGTTTGGTTTACAATCTAGTTGATCTTAAAGAAGACCCGATAAGGATCGGTTAAGTTTAAGGTAGTAAAAAAAAAAATATGTTAGTTCTCAGAATTTTTTTTTTTTAAGGATGAGAAAGTACTATGCCTCTCTAAGCACAATTTTTTCATTCCGGTTTGGTATTTTCGTGTAGATAGCTAAATGAGCAGGCCAAAATCAAGGTTCAGAAAGAAACATGTGGGATCGATATGTTTTGCTTTGCAGGATCAAATCCTCAAGGGATCCAAAAATATCGCTCCTGGCGGATTCTGTTCCGTTCGGGAGCGGTTGTTTTATAACAAAATGATATTGTTCCAGTCCAGATCGGAACGATTTTCCTTATAAAATATTGCTCCTGCTCCGAACGATTTGAATGAGATCGATTAGGAACGTTCTTTGGGAACGAATCTTCGACACCTGCTTGGAATCCCAATATTAGATTGAAACGACAAGTAACTGCTCGATTTACAATCCCAATAAATTACAAAAAGCTCATTTATGACTATTATAATACCCATTTGAACATTGGAGTAGAACTTTTCGGCTCCGCTAAGCCATCGAATTCCTCTCGTACCCACTCCATAGTGGGTATATTCTTCTTACTTGGTTACGAACAATGTCATACATAATGACTCATTGGTAACAGATTTAGCCCGAACCTGATATTAACCCCTTCATGACAAACTGCATTCCCATCCAAACCCACTAGTTTCAAACCAAGCAACCGCCTTAATTTCTGATAATCTTCCAAGGCGTCTGAAAAGAAGATGGTCTCGTAACCTTTTAAATTGAATAATTTATTCGAGGGCTACTAATAAGAAGATTTTCTACTTGTCTTTATCCATGTCTTCTTGTACCCTTCATTTTATTTGCTTGTTGTATTGTTACAATACAGTAGACGATTTCAACAAATAAATTTTAAAAACTTCTTTTTTCTAAACCTCCTTTATTTTCATTAATAAGTACAATTACGACACATTACAACAATAGAATAGGTACAATAAAATACTATAGCCTTCTATTATCCAAATGTTTTAATTTAATATTTCGGGATTGGACAGTTTCCACTTTCATTAGAAATTTGAGAACAAGTTGTTCATCCTCATTGAGATTCATGGCAGTTAGTAGCACTAATTCCTGTCCACTTGAGAAATTAGCTTAGAAAGTGTAGCCGTATTCATCTCACAATCGTTCACGAAACGGGAATCCGCGTAGCTGCCATATTTGCATGAGAAACTGGTTTGCTTCCATGAATATGTAAACTATCAATTTCAGCTTTGTTTGATTGCGACATAAATCATATTCATTCCTCATTTATTGAATATACAAATAAATAAAACGACTATGTCATACATTGTTTGTTATTCAGTTAAATGAGTCGATGTATGAGACATTTTATGGTCAGTGTATTTGTGTATTCATTAAATCTCATTAAATCAATATTATTCTAATTTTTGTCATCCACTTATCTTATACCTACCATTCTCATCTTTGCAATTGTTTTAATGTACCATAATATAAATATTTTTTCTAAATCAGTTTTTTTATTGTTAGTTGTTAATTAAATAACAATCCTTTAACCAATGATCATTTATCATAATCATATCAAACATGATAACCTTACATGTTTATTTGATTTTATCAGATTTTGAGAAACATGAACGATTATGATCGAAGTGTTCATAATTTGATTTTTATAATATTAATATTCTTTTCAATTGAAAAAATAATTTCAGAAGAAAACTATCAAAGCTGTATACCCCCACTGGAAATCTCGAAAATAAATAATTAACATTAGTCCTGTTAATTAGTAATTTTAAATAACTATTGTAAGATATGGAAAATAAATTAAAATTATAATTTAATTAATTTTAATGGGCAGATGAAGTAAATATTGCTCCTAAATCGCGAACTAAATTATTTTTATATAATTCATATTATTAATAGGATGTATAAAAATGACCGTTTTATCAAATTCCAGAGTCTGTAACTATTTTAATGCTATTTATTATTTACCAACACTTAATAATCCCTTTAGAGCATTGTCTAAGCTTATTTACTAACAATGGATTTTTTCAAAAAAGCCTCAGTTTAGTTATTTATTTCAAAGAAGCATGACAGTGTCCTACGAAATTCTCGTAATTTTAAGACATTACCGGAAAAGAATTTCGCAGCAACTAAAGCAATGCGTGAAATTATTAAAATTAAGGGGAAGGTGTCCTTGAACAGCACACTGCGCGGCTTTGATTTGAAAAATTTAGCAGTGGAGATATGACGTTGGAAAGGAAGAAGGGCTCTGGACGACCATTAATGGATCTTGATGAGGTTCTGAAGGAAGCTGTTGAGTCAAATCCGTCCACAAGTACTCCCGAACTTGTCAGGAAGTGTGGTGTGTCGAAAGTGGAACAATGGCAGTGTCCTAAGGAATGATAATAGAAATATTTGGTAAAAAACGCTCATTTTTTTTATATCAAAATTATGGTTTATAAATAATATCAAAGTGTCAATATCAAAATGTTATATTGTAAAACATTTATTTTTTTATTAAGGCCTCATAAATTTATTATTATATTTCTTATTCAGAAATATCTCAAGGATATTTGATATTTTAATTTCGTGTGAAATCCAAAAAATATTCAATTTTGTTATGGCGGAAACATTATGTCATAAAATAATAGTTTTTTAACAATTCTAATAATAAATTAAAAGTGGAATTAAGTTTATTTTATAAATTAAGAACATAATACATAAGAACATATTATAAGAACTCTTTTAATATTATGAACTATTGTAATAAAGCTGTTGATCATTTAATATTACTCGTATAATATGAAAAGATCTATGCATTCAAGAAAGTTGTTAGCTTCTGAAGAAAAAAAAATGAAGTGCATCCAAAACATGGGCACGCGAAACTTAGTCTTTAAGAGGCATTTAACATTTTTTTTTTTCTCGTTATAAATTTTTAATTTCTGGAGATGCAGTATTTAATATTTAAGTAAAATATATTTTAAAAATCTATCAGTGGTGTAAAATGGTCTGGGGTGCAGTCAATAATTACTCAAATTATGAATGACTTATTTTATTGTGTTTACGTTTCGACCTATGATGTATTCCATCTTCAGGGCAGTGAGGTGAAGAGTCCAACTCCAGCTGTACCGGAGAGTCCAGCTATATTCCTTTTAAATAAAGAATATATTATTGATATCCATATCAAATCACATTTAATACATTTTAAAGTGTCGTTTTTAAATATTCCATCTTCTAGTAAATTATTACCCTGGTATAATCTCTTGGCATCTATAAGTAAACATTTCAGATAGGGCCTTTAACTGTATTACTAAACGGAAAATGTAGGTAGGGGTATTTTAGGCGACACCAGCCGTTCTCTCTCTGCTCTTCAGAAACAGAGCAATATCTTAAGAGGCCTTTGATAGGCGAGACGTAGATGAGAAGATACGGCAAACACGTGGCTGTCAATAAATAGCACCACGTGTAAGGCACCAGGTGGCCTCAGCTATCTGGCTGATTGATATTAATAAAACTGATAGAAAGTAAAAATGACTGAGTTATTCCTTGGAATAGGGATTATTCCTCTTAAAAGAATTTTAATCTCTATTCTGATGGGAGCAAGTAGGATGAATGGAGAGTAAACAGTAGTAAAAATGGATCATAAGTTAGTTTTTGGATTATTTTATTCAATAATGAACCTTTGTTATCGTTCAAGAAGAAAAACAATTGTCCGGAACTATTGGACATATCACGTATATAACATACTATGTATTGGGTAATTAAGTATTTTGCAGGTTGTCACTTCGAATTGAGCCACAAGTTTTAACATTTCATTCGTTTTCCTTTTAATATTTTCCAAAAATACAGCTTATCATAAGCTTTAGTATAGAAAAGAAATGAACGTTTCAACAAACATATATATCATCTGTACTTAAAAGTGTTAGTCGAAACTTTTATTTATTGATAAAATGTTTACCAAAATCTACTCATTACCCGTAATTACATTCTCTTTTCCATTCTAATGCTCATGATAAACTTTTATTTTTGAAAAATATCAAAATGGATATTAATTCAAAGTAAAGTTCACGTATTTTTGGAAATTATTAAAAATAATGAAAATAATAAACAGTTTAAGATGTCTTATATTGTTTAATGAAAAAGTAGGCCTAACACGCTTACAAAATTGTAAAAGTTTTTCCGAATCATATGAATGCATGATGTAATTTTATATAAATTCAATTATTTAAGTGTTTGGATTAGAAACTCAACATCAGCATCAGTCGTTGTTTCCCAAATCACGGTCGATTATAATGGATTTTTCGTATTGTATCCTATTGTTATTTTAGCTACCTTTTGAGGTATTGCTCACTTTTATTAATACTTGATGGAACTTTTTTGGCTGATTTTATAAAATTAATTTTTTTTCTTTTAGAAGCTCGTGAAGTTATTAAAACTTTCGTTAATTTATATATTCTTTTTTTGTAGTCACCCAATAGTATTCTCTAATTTTATCCTTGGGTATCGTAAAATTAACTCTGAGCAAATGATAGCCGCACCTATATTGTTTCTTCTTTTCATTTATTTTTTTTATTAGCCACGTTTTAAGAATAATGTACGCTTTTACATTACTTTATCTCGATACTTAGTGATAGAATGAAGGTTATTATTAAGTGTGAATTAGGATCTTCATTCTATCGCTAAGGGTTGAGATAGAGTAACGTAGTTTCGTTAAAATTTCAGAACACTTAACACCAAAATAAATTTAAGACGTCATTAAACCAGGCATAAATTACTATGTTTTTTGATTAAGTTATAAAATATAACTTTATATTGAATAAATATTAATACTAAATATGGTGTGAATGTATAAATACATCGTATGTATTTAGTATTAATATTTATTCATATTTTATAACTTTCTTTACACATGTATTTTCATAAATTTTATGCCATTACTTGTATTGCTAAATTTTTCCATACTTGTATGTCTCGCCATTTTTACATTTGTTACTTTTTCTGTCTGTATTTTTCATTTTGTATCTTACTTTTTACTTTCTCAATTATCTTACTTTTTATATTCCTTTACTTTATCACCTTTCTGTTCACACTTTTTGTTATCCTTATATATCTTTTATAATCTATCCTATGTTATATTTCTCAACTTTTCTATACTCTATATATCATTCTATAATTCTTAGCACTGAAATGTTCTTATAACATAGTTATTTTTCTGTTTTTCCTTCTTAGACATGAAGATGGCATACATTGTTGGCCGAAACTTCGGCACTTATAGTAAATTATAGTTAACCTTATTTAGTGTTATTAATGTCTGCACCTACAGACAAATTGTATCCTTCATTACACACGAAATAGGTTCAACTTAATTTATTTGTACTAACCTACAAGAATAAGAAGTAAGTTATTAACTTTATGGTCATTCCACACTTTTCTGCAATGGGGCGACCTGTGGTCTAGTGGTTAGCATGATAAAGATCGCCAAGATCGCGGGTTCGTAGCCCGGCAGATGGCTCTAGGATTTTTTAAAGGGAGCAAAAAATCCTTGGTTATGCCGTCCTTCGGAAGGGACGTTAAACGGGGGTTCCAAACCTGTACGATGTCAGATAATCGTTAAAAATCCCTGGTAATACCTGAGTTGGCAAAATTTAGGGCTCCCATTGTAGCATCGTCTGATTAGCCATAGCATCATAAAGTGACGTTAAATGAACAAACATTCTTCTGCAACATTTTTTAAAGTTATTTATGAGTACTTTTTTCAAGCCATAATTTTATTTTGTACAAGAATACCCGTTTAAATTTTCAAAATTACTTAACTAAATGGAGTTACCATTTATGTGTTATTTATTCTTTCTGTTTGATGCAGGTACGACTACAGACCTGGTGCCTACCCTGCTCAACATGTACGACACGTTGGTGGGGCGGCAGGCGCTGAGCAGGCCCCAGGAACCGCCCCCGCCGCCCCCGGTCTCCAGGCCCCTGTCGCAGGCTTCCATTGCTTCATCTTCATCATCATCATCTTCTTCAGGTAATCATTACTCCAATAGTTTTATATTTATTTAACCTTTATAATTTATTTATTTTATTCTTTATAATTGTTATAATCCAGTTATTTCATGTAAGTATATTTGTATCTCGTATACCCCAGCCCTGAAGAAGACCTATAATGCGGGTCGAAACGTAGGTTTTTGGTAAATAGTTTATCACCTTTTAAGGAATTATTTCTTTAATCTCAGGAGGGCCCCTTCTTTTCTCCGAATAGCTTTAATGAAACATAGCCTTTTCAAGTAAACTTAAAATTTACTTTCCAACAAAACATCCAAATAACTGCTGCCAGTCGCAGGACTATCAGCACTGACCATTCCGAGTACTCATTCGGCCACTGCTATATGGTGTCAGTAGCGGATGCTGGCTGCAGCAGTTTTTTCATCTGTTTCCTGGCTGATATCTCCGACTCGGACAGCACGGAACAATACCAACTGTCCCATTACATTACATAAGTTCTGGGAACGGCTTTCGATATTTATCGGCTTTCGGCCGATGTTTTCCGTTCGTTATCGCCTCGAAGAAGACACCAAGTCTGCTGCAATCGTGTGACCCTTGTTATCGTATTATCAATTATCATCATTACTCTGATGCAATTATGTCATAAACGTACCGCATATGTTCTCAGAATCGGGTGATACGATTTGCGATTTGTTATTTTAGCTGATCCTTTATTATTGTCGTGGAAGCTACAGTGTGCGCTTGGATTGGAAGGATCAAGCAGTTGACTCTTGGGTCAGGAACTTGGCACAAGTGAGTCACACGTCTATTATACATTTTTTATATTGTATAGTCAAGTTTTGTATCGAGCTGTTTGTAAAGATGTATCGTAATCTTATGTAGCACGAAGTTATAGAATATGATAATTTAATGTCCAATTTTTGATTGGTAAAACCTTAAAAAATAATTTAATGTGGACATTCAACCGTTTCCGTATTCACCTAATGCAAAGAACTATAAATCGATAGCTCAAAAAGAGGTCCTGAATAAAATAAAATCTGCGTGTACCGTATCAAATATTATTATTGCATATGGAACTTCTTACTCATTAAAAAAAATTAATATAAAAATATATAATATCTAAAACATAATGGAATCGATTTCAAAGAAAAAAAAAATCTGGTAAGTGATTTTTTTGTATCAACTATTTTGGATATTGAATATTTAAGTAAAAACGTGATTAATTATACGTAAGTCTGTGGTGTTGACCGTATTATTGTATGATGCTGTACATCGAAAATAAACCAGTGGAAAAGAACTTGTAAAAAGCATTTGTTGTGAACAAATATTGTTTATAAATTCTATTGACTCCTTACATCGAGTCGGAGTAAAACGTGTTGAAGTATATAAGTAATTAAACAATTTTATGTCTCTTAAATTGCCACGGACAATATTTTTAATTCATTCATCAGGTGCTTCTTCTGGATTAAGCCCTGAGGAAGTATTGCAGTATGGCTAGCGAAACGTCGGCAAATAATTTGACTACACGATCGAAACCAGAAGAAATACCTGCTGAATGGATTAAAAATTGCCAATGTGTTATTTCTTTTTTCGTAAAGCCTATCCTTGTAAATCCACAAAAGTAATATTTAATAAAAATCTCTTTTGAAATTCCAGTAACTTACCTGTAGATATCCAAAATCATCATTCATTATAAAAGATTACATTTACACTTTTATTATATTTATATATAACAATTTCCTAAATTAAAATTTTACGTTTTTAACAAAAGTTATATTTTAAAAATATTTCAAAATAGGTTTGGATGTGTCAACTGCATATCTAATTGAATCTAACGTAGTTATAATTACATGATTATAAACTGATTAAAAAAACTCCTTGATTTATGAAGCATCAATTTCAAGTCCATGAGTAGAAATAATGAGGTTATGAAATGAGTTGAACACTGCTTCTAAATAAATCAACTTTTCCTGACAAGTAATAATCATTGTTTTTTCAGACTTCATGTTGTTTTTTTTACTAATTGTTTGTACTATTTAGTTAATATTTACTGTTAAATAACATATATCATTTGATGATTGACAGATAATTAATGAGCTTGTCAGTGATGTATTGAAAACTTCATTTCCTGATTTTGTTTAAGAAAATGTATTATTTAGATGATATATGTAGTTTAATTAAAACATTCGTCAAGAATCGGAAATTGTCTAACTTGTGCATTTTTAAAAACTTCTTTCTCTATGAGTATGTTCGAAAAATTCTTCATTATACTAGATTTATTTGAGAACAATTAATAATATTAAAAGCAACTTCGATCTTGAAATATAATTAAAAGTAAAATTGTAATCATATTTTTAAAAAAATGAAGGGATAAAATAATAGAATCTAATATTTTCGCAATGAATGGCATTAAAAAGTTTTCTAACGAACAATTCGTCAAAAAATAAAAAAAGTTAAATAGAAAGGAGAGAAGCACTTAGTATTCTATTAATCTATCAACGAAAAAACCATTGCATTCCATTTTCCTTACTTGAACAATTTACTTTTATTTTGTTTAGTTAAAACAATGTGCATCAATTCTGCATGTCTATTTTACGTATTTTTCCATGATAACTCTTCTACAATCTTCTCGGAATTTCTTCCATGATATCTATTGATGTTTGTGGCATTATCTCTTTGAGTCTATGAATAGACTAGTAATATAAACAAAAACAATAAATAAATAATATTTTAAAACTAAAAACTTTTTTTAAAAGACGTTTTGTTCGTTACACAGTGAACTGCTTTTACTTTATAGATATGTTTCGTATTGAAGTGTGTTTTTCAGTTTTTCAAATTATTATTTATTTTTTACTTTTAGTTCGACTGGCTATATACTCGTGCTCTTTAGTTTTTCAAACTATTATTTTTTTTTCGTAGCACATTATACGAAACTTCCCAGTTGACCAAGCCTGTAGTCATTTGCTTGTCTCAAAGATAATGGCTATATTTGGCCAAATGCACGCCTCATTGTATTGTCATCAGATCTTGAGAAGTGTGGCAAATTTCAATTGTATTCGATGATTTGAAGTCTATGAAAATCGAGTTAAAATATCCCGTTGAAAGATGGAGGCGGAGCTAATATGTGTGTTAAAAACAAATTTAAAATTATTTAATTATCATGTTGTTTACAATGGATTTTGTATTACTGCAGTTCATTAACGAAAATGGAATGTTTTAATAATTATCGAATATTATTCGCTGATTGTAGAGAATTATTTATGCAATATATATAACTTTTCTTCCAATTGGCCATTGCTAGCGCGTCCTTATCCACACCCGATCGACTAAGACATCATTCCAAAATCGGTAATGTGTTTCCTCATCAGGCATCTGTCCGGCCGAGAACCCGTTCCTGTGAAATCAACCCGGTCGAATTCAATGACCATTCTGGGATGTAAAGAAACACCATGAGGAAACCATCATCTTTTCTATAGGGCACGTCGTCGAGATCTCAAACATTATTTAAGTCTAGGTTTTTATGTTTAAAGAGTTTATTTCATCCCTGTTTCAAAATCTTTAAAATAAATATACATCAGTTATGAGAAAAATTAACCATGAATAGTATATTTGTTAATATATTGTATATGTGAGGAAGAAAATGGTCCGGGTGGAGGTAAAAAAATATTCTCTTTAGTAAAACTATTTATTTTAAAGCCAACGTTTCAACCCACATTGCAGGTCTTCTTCAAAAATAAATATTTTCACATAAATATGAAATTGATAAATAACAGCATTTTCACTGCGGATAGTTGATATTTTTGCTTTATGATCAGAATAGTTTTAATAATCTATATCTTTTATAAGAAGTATAATGACAGCGTTGCACAATAAATTAACCAGAGAATAATATCGTTGATAAAATACAAGAAAGTAACATAAATAATAGAAATAATTCAATTTTAACCCATACATACCATATATACATTTTACACGGACATTGGAAAGCTGCTCGAGCAGCTCTAACCCTCCCAGGTAGAGGCACAGATATTCTAACCGCACAAGAACTTGCTCGCCCCCTTAAAGAATGTATTGATAAAAGATGGCAAGTAATGTGGGATGAAAGTGCAGCCAGTAATTTAAAATATATAAAAAGGGAAGTAAAGCCTTGGGCTACATCCAATCAGAGTAATCGACATGAAGAGATCACACCCGGTTCACTCACGCACATCTCATTACAAGGGATGCACCTCCGATATGCCCTAGGTGTAATAAAATCTTTCAATCAGACATATATTTGAGGAATGCTATTTCTGTAAAAAAAAAAATACTAAATCAGTTCAAAATACCACCCAATGTCAGAGAAGCACTCAGATACAACAAATCAGAAATAGACAAAGTGGTGAAATTTATTATAAACTGCAAATTAATAACCAATATTTGATCATCCGTTGTCCTTACTATATATATATATATTTTTTTTTCTCTTTTATTTTATTTTTTTTTAAAGATAAATAATTTTAATTATCTTGTTGATGTTACTGGAGTACATATTTTTGAAATATTCATTCAAGTGAGTAAAAAACCTTTTTCCAGTCAAAAATTTGTTTCTTTATTTAAAAATACGTTTCGACTTATTCAGTCATTTTCAATTTTCTTTTCTTATAAGTCTATTTTTATTATTTTATTACTATTTTATTACTCATAAATTTGTACATTATAAACTTTTTAATAGATTGTCAATTAATTAAAATTTTCTTTTAATACTTGGAGTTTGTAATGTACTCCATGGTCATTATTAACATTTATAAATCATCATGAATAATAATAATGACCATGGAGTACATTACAAACTCCAAGTATTAAAAGAAAATTTTAATTAATTGACAATCTATTAAAAGGTTAATAATGTACAAATTTATGAGCAAAAATATTTAAATTAAATAAAAATAGACTTATAAGAAAAGAAAATTGAAAATGACTGAATAAGTCGAAGCGTATTTTTAAATAAAGAAAAAAATTTTTGACTGGAAGAAGGTTTTTTACTCACTTGAATGAATGATTCATAGATAATAATAAAAATCTACTGGTGTTGATGACCCTAGGGTTTTACGCCTCTAAATGACAACAAACAACACGAACAATGATTTGTTTTTTATTTAAAATTTGTATTTATCGAAAAACCATGTGTGTTTAATTATATACATATAATTGTAAAATAATTACATTAACAATTTATATGTGAATAATACTTATATAATTAAATAAAGTAACACACTATAAATTCGAAATATTTGTTGACTTTTATATTTGTGCATTGTACATAATTACATAAACTTATTTCTCCTAACAATGCCTTAGTTTTCCTCGCTTAGTTTATTATCAGTTTAGCAATAATTAATTTTGTCGTGATTCTTATTAATGTATTTGTTCCAATCCAATGATCCATTTACCTGGTATCCATATAATTTGTTTTATTTTCTAATTAAATAAAATTAATATTTATAAAAAAGTATGATGAAAGTTATTCTAAAATTTATACCCACCGTAATCATCCACATTTTTATTTATTATTTGTTTAAAAGTATTTAACCTACCTTTTACTCGTCATTAACCTGAACTCGGTCGCGTACCATACCATTGAAGGTACACACAAACTCATATTTAAGTTGTGGTCACCCGAATAAACACAACTCTACTTGTACTAACCCAAGTTCTATACTAACCAAGAGAGCCTTTGAAATGTTTGATATGATATTGCGACACGACAGTAATGTCGGCATGTTTTCTAACCAGAGCCATGAAATTGAAAATTAAGGTTCAATTGTTGATAAAGATAAAACCGTTATCTTATTCGTTTCGCAGTCATGATAGTGCAATTAAAAATTCTTCATTAATCATCTTATCGTAGCGGTTTGTTTTAAAGAGCCAGTGTACAAAGGCCCGAAACTGAAATTCTCATATGTATACATAAATAATTTTATTATTTATTGATATTTATGAATAACAAAACTGTTTCTATATTTTAGGTAAATTTATTATTAATAAGTTACATTAATAACATTAATATTTAAAATCCATTGTTTCAATGTTTCTTAAGACTTATTTAATGGGTTTTAACATACTTTTGCTAGTTTCGCCTTTATGCATGTATGTAATAGAAATCTTTGAACTCAATTTTTGGACACTTCGTAAAAACAGATTAAATTGAAACTTTGTACATATAAGGAAGAAATAGTTGGGGGTGCAGTCAATAAAAACACCTAAATAAGTGTAACTTATTTATTGTGTGCCGACGTTTCGGCCTACAATGTAGGCCATCTTCAGAGCTAAGAGAGAGAAACAAACAGAAAAACATATAAGAAACGTTGCAGTAACAAGAATATGGTGACAAGTAATGTCGTAATGTGGTACAAGTAATGTGGAAATTAAAATAGTGACTAGATATGATTACTATTTTATTATTATCTGTCACTATTTTAATTTTATTTTATTCTGTAACCACTTTTATATTCGTTATCTTTAAGCATCATATCTATTCACTATTTCATCATATCTAGTCAGTATTTTAATTTCCACATTACTTGTACCACATTACTACATTACTTGTCACCATATTCTTGTTACTGCAACGTTTCTTATATGTTTTTCTGGTTGTTTCTTTCTCTTAGCCCTGAAGATGGCCTACATTGTAGGCCGAAACGTCGGCACACAATAAATAAGTTACACTTATTTAGGTGTTTTTATTGACTGCACCCCCATCTATTTCTTTCTTATATTAGAAGTTACAGTCAACCAATTCTTCTCTAACATAAAACTTTGTACATTCTTATTATTAGGAGCGCTGACGTTTTTGAACATAATAATTTAAAAAGTTTGTCTCAGTATTAAAGATTTTTCATACCCGAACACATGGTAGTGACTAATGCCTTGTACTAAGGAATGTATTAGGGCATACATAGCTTAATCTATGAAACAAGCATATGACTTGTTGGCTGTGCAATTAAAAAAAATGTTTCTTATAGTTGTTTTTAGTTTTTTAAATTATTATAGAGATAATGCCTCATTCCCATCAAGCTATCACGGGAGAAATTCCACAAGTGACGTTGTAGCACCGTATGTGCGATATGACTACTGGCAGTATCAACTGAGGAGTTTCGTATATTTTGTATTAGGGGAGTTCAGTATATTTTGCTACAAAAAACACGCGTTTGTAGCCAACAGAACTAAAATGTAGAAAATAAATAGTAATTTAAAAAACTGAAAAACACACTTTAATACGAAACATAACTAAAAGGAGCAAGTAATTTTCAATAAGTTTCAAATAAGAATAAAGTTATGAACAAAAAGGTCTTTGTGATTCGTATTAATGTCCTTGTTCAAATCCAATCATCCAATGATTGTTTTATCTTAATTGTTCTAAATATCTTATTGACTGATTTTGGTAAAAGTAGGGTTATTATGAAAATATTTTAAAATCACCCCATACTTTTTTAGGATAAAATCGAAATTTTCGTTCATAGCTCTATTCTTATTTTAAACTTATTGAAAACTAATTTTTTACTTTTTAGTTTTATCTATATATATAAAAGAGTTCGTCTTGACTGAAAAGACCATCGCAGAGCCAAAACAGCATAAGCGACAGACTTATAATTTGGACAGTAGGTGCATTTTATAAGACCAACGCGCACTAAGAAAGGGTTTTTGAAAATTCGTCCTCTAAGAGGGTGAAAAGGGTGTCAAACCTTTGTAATAAAAAAAAAAACGACATTTTTCATGCGTAAAATACTAGAAATCGTAAAATGTTAAGTTAGAAATGTGAAACTAAATAAGCAGGTTTTACATTTTAAAATAATAATAATTGTATTCATGATTTTGCAAAATAAACCCTTAGATATTACAGTTTTTGATATTATATGGTGGATTTCAATAGAAAACTTATCTACAGTTATAGTGTTTATAGTATGGAATTCAAAATTCACTCTCCATTTAAACTCAACATAAATTTCTATTTAAAATCAACGCGGACGAAGTGGCTGGCAAAAGCTAGTTTCCTATTAAAGAGTGGCTTTTATACTATTGGTATTGGGTTCTTCATTATATCCTACAATTCTGGCAAAATTATTATTCTCAAGACAAGTCTTATCTGCCATCGAAGCTGCAACGTTCTGCACCATTCTTCCTCAGGAAAACGTTATGCAGTTATGTTGAGATGAAAAGCTAATTTTTTACTAGCACTCGGGCCCAATGCGGCATTTGTTATGTAACGCCTACATCAATCCTACGCTGTTACTACATCACTTCCAGGTGTACATCTTTGTTCTCTCTGAATGCATAAGTTAGCAGTTTCGAACCCTTTTAGTCCTTTTCCCTCGGCAGCCGTCTTGTCTTGGAGGCACGTGGGAACGCTATTAGTTTGTCGGTTTTGTAAGAAAGGTTGCAGAAATCCTCTTTCACCTACCGTTTTTCCTGACATTTAAGATTACAAGTGCTGTACTTCTGTATGGGTGGAACTAGTAAAAGAGAAATTATGTACGACATTAGTTTAATTTGAAATCTAAATGAATTTTGCACAATCATGTTTAGGTTTTCATCATTCACAACCGATCATTGTACATTAGTAAGATGCTGTAACTGCGCGATTACTTCTGATTTAAAGCGTTCATGGATTTAATGAACCATTGTATTGCCTTTTATTAAAGCTATATTTAATTATGTTTAATACGTTAGTAGAAATATTCCATTGCATACAGATATTCTTAAAAATATTAGTAAGATTGATATTTCGTACTGACCGAATACTATTTTATATTTCATACTAATATATTCGCGATTAAATAAATTTAATTTTAACGTGTTTATTATTAAAAAAAATACAATGGGTAATCCGGTGTCGAGGTCTGTGTTAGACAATCTTATGTATTTTTTTAATCTCTAGAGTGTAATAAATAAATGTAAATGTATATACATAACAATTAAAATAAATTTATATATAAATTTTATTAAAGCATCTAATTATAATAATAAAAATAATACTTCATATATCAATATAAACTATATTTCATATTTCAATTAATATAACTTAATTTTTTCTCTCTTTTTTTTTAATTTCGCGTGTCTCCCTATTTTTGTATTTTACCCCTTCAATCTATGATTATATTACATTTTCCAGCTGACACCGTTTAATAACCCAAGTAATTCTTCAGCGCCACAAGTCTTCCTCCCAAAGTATTTCATTCTGATCTCAACACAAACTATGTACATGACAGGTTCCCAAGAAATGAAGAGTGTTTTCTCTTTCTTCGGAACTTCAAACTGGGCAATTGTCTGAACTTTCTTGAACACACGGGTTTGAGCTTATATTTAGTAATTCAGTCCTACAGCGGAAAATCGAAAAAAAAAATAATTATTTAAAATTTAATCTGGCCCAACTAACTCGGGAAACACAGTTTATCGCATTCGTCACCGATCTATAAAGAATGGAAAGGTTGACATTTCCTTAGTGAATCCACAGGAAATATTAGTCAACCCAACAAGCCGGATTCGATCCAACCTTGCTGAAGAATGTTCCAGTATTTCGTTCTCGGCAAGCTCAATATCTCTAAATATATTTGATTATGTGCAATAAAAGAGATTAAATTAGAAGAGAAAAAATTCAAAAGAGACATAAAATATTTTATTTGAAAAGAAAAGATATGGCCAGGACCGGAACTCGAACCCGGGACTTTCACCTCTCCGTGGTGGTGCCTCAACCATCTCGGCCATCCTGGCTCGTTTCACGGCCAGCCTTATCAATTCTTTTCACTAATCCTATATCTCCGTGTTCTCGCAATTTGCGATGTATACACGGGGAGAATGTTAATTGAATTAAAAATATTTTAATTATATAGTTTATTTATATTATATCTATAGTTTATATTATATTATATTATAGTTTATATTATATTATAATATATTATATTATAGTTTATATTATATTATTTAATTATATAATTTATATAGGTAATTAAAAATATTAAAAAAATTATATCATATAAGAATTAAAAATAAATTATAGTGATGCATAAAATACTTTTTAAAACATTTCGGCTTAGGCGCAATAGGTCGTAATCCACACAAAATGTGTTTTTGCGTTTTTGGCGCATTTTGATACTTACAGTCAATATTTTGTCCCTACAATACGTCGTAAGCCTCATCACCTTAAAAACTGCTTTATTATTTCAATATTTAAAAAAATATCAAATGTATTTTGAATATTCTAACTGCCATGTTTTTGTCTCTCCTGTAAAATTTACTGTGATGGGGATACGACCTATTGCGCCTAAGCCGTCGATTTGTAGAAAATTTCCAATCGAAAAAACCTTCAGTGTCTAAACTAAAAACTGGAAACAAAAATAAATGTCAATATTTCGCCTATCTTAGTCAAAATAAGTTTTTTGATAATTTCTTTTTTCTCTTGCTCTTTTAGTGTTCTTTTTGATATGGTTTCTTGTTATCTGTTTCTATCTTGGTTATTATTATTGTTATTTATTATTTTTCCTCTTTGCTTTTTGAAGTTTGGTTAATGTATTTTGCATTTGAAATTTAGTTTTTTATCAGCTGTTTTTATTTAGTCTTTACCAGGTGGGGTCTAGTAACCTTCCTTGTGATTTAGTAGTTGCATTCGGAGTTTTAAGTTGGACCTTGGAGGTGGTGGCATGTTTCCTCTAGCCCTTTGTTATTATTCTGTTTCTATCTTGAAGATGCCTGAAATAGGCGTAAAATAGATAGGTATTTTTGTTTTTCTACTTTCAGTTTTGGATCGGAATTTGTCCACTGATGTTTTAACTAAGTATTTTTTAGTAAAATACTTTTTTACTAAACTTTTGAGTTTTTCTCTTTTATATTTTAATTGTTTTATTGCATCTGATTTAATACCTGTAGAGAGATTAAGATTACCTAAGAGAAATACCTCAGCATTAATCAGCAAGGTTGGATCGAATCCGGTTTGTGTTGACTAATATTTCCTATAGATGCACTGAAGAAATGTCGGTTCCTAGGTCGGTGACTTATAAGATAAAGTGCATTTGCTGATTTAGCTGAACCAATTAAATAAAATAAAATGTTAAACAATTAAAATAATTTAATCGCGAATATATGACCAACTAAAATAGCGTTCAGTTAATACAAAATATTAATATTTCAAAATATATATGCAATACATTATAATTTCAAAAAAAAAAATTTTTTTTAATTTATTTATTGATATCTACAACTGTATTACAATAATACAACGAGTAAATTCGGACTAAATCAGCAACAAAAGGGACATTAATGTCGTTATGGATAAGTTTATTCTTAACAAAATAAGGAGCATTGAGGATTTTACGAAGGATTTTGGACTGTAAGGATTGGATACGAGAGGAATTGGATGGCTTAGTGGAGCCCCAAAGCTCTACTCCGTAAGTCCAAATAGGTCGTATGATGGTCATGTAGATGAGTCTTTTGTAGTTAATTAGGAGCTTAGAGCGTTTGTCTAGAAAGTGTTGACTGTACACTTGTGAACTATTTAGAACGTATGTGTACATTTAAAAATACATATCTCACTGCAGAGCCTGTAGGTCACATGCACGGAATCCATTCTCCACTCCGGAAGTTACTCTAATTATTTAAGTAAAGCTTATTCAAATTAATCGAAATAAAATTCATTTAAATTTTTAGACATTCATATTTCTTTTATAAATCCTAGAACATATCTACACTATAAAATCATAAGGATATAGATTTAATTAATTAAGTAATTTAAAAAAAAATTAAATACATGGAGCTAAATACCTGTATATATTGCACCGCTTTCTTATCTTTTTTAAGGGAAATGGAAGATTACAAGAAACAGGAAGTTTATTCTCAATGTTTTATTTATTCTTACTTGACAACATAAGTTTTTCCAAACTACTAATTTTTTCATCTATATATATGCCATCTTATTTTTTCCTATATTTTTTGTTGTTCAAGTTAGGTACTATATTTGTTCTAAATATCCCTTCATATTTTATATAGTCTGATATTAATTATTTTGTTAGTAATATATACTTTTTTTTTAAAGTAAAGTAGTAATATATAAAACTGGCATCACACATTTCATTCAAAGCCTATTAAAAAAAACACTAAAAAATCCTTAATGTTGTTCCATAACAGATGTCATCTTTATTATATGTGTGTGTGTGCACGCGTGTGTGCGTGCGTGAGTGCGTGGTATTACGTGGTACAATGCTTTTCCTATTTAGAGCGTTAATTTTGTCAATGTACTATTTTAATTAAATTGAAATTTAATCGGGGGTTATTTAAATTCAGATACCAATCTTTATCCCTAATTTTTATCTTGGTCAAACTGCTATTGGATTAAGAAATTAATTTGGAATATGTAGTTGAACGAAAAACTCCTTTTTTCTTTAGCACAGTGCTAAATAATATAAATCCATATCATTTACGAGCTACATAACGTTAACTTTCATTAGCCGATTAGGGACTACTCCGAATCCACTATCACATTCGTTGCCGGTCATTTGAGCGAGTTGTGATTTATCTCTTCCGTATGAGTTCTTGGAACTGTTCATCAACACCAATCGGCCTTCCGAGAAGATCGGGATGTTTAATTTGCAGCTTCTTCAAATCTCTTCCTGTGGAAAGCGTTTTCCAATTACATCGAAATAGAAGTTGATTGAGATTTAATAATAGCATGGAGCGGGATAGCACTGAGTGTAAAGTGCTGAGTTGCTAAGCTGAAGATCCAGGGTTCCAATCCGGCTATGGCAAGTAATGATTTAATCTGTTAACAACAATGATTGGACCCTATGGAAGCTACGTAACCACCTGGGGCACATCCAGCCTCTATAAAGTGCTTATTTTAACTCTTCCCTATTTGGTGGAAAAACTGGCGGTTGAGCGTGATTTGTGATATATCACCTCCCCGTACAATTGATGTCCAAGAAACAGTGCAATCTCTATCATGTACTGCATAACTCAAGACCCATCATGGATGTTAGTGATACTGTTTTTTGTTTTAATAACAGAAACGAATGTTCTGGGTTTTCTGTTCTAGATATGAAATATGCTTCTAAAGAAAACAAAACAAAAAAAAAAGAAACCAACCGATGCTTTTACAACTAATATAACTGATTACCGAAAAAATGTAGTGTTCTTAATCGTGGTATCTAGGAAAAAATCTAAACAAAGAAAGGGTGTTAAATATAACACTATTTTTTATTAAATCCATAGTGTAAAACATTGCTATTTGTCATTACATCAACTTCTGTGAACAAATGTTTTTCTTAATAATTAATTATTATTAACAAACAGTCGTGTTTGGTTGAATTTTGGGAAGGAGGAATAATACTTAAAACGCCTAAAATTATCATTTTTGTCATAAAATGTATTTTGGTCTAAGTCCTGCATGTGAGTCAGATGAATTTTACATGAGACGGTAAAAATTTAGAAAGAAAAATGTTTAATTTTCCAAAAAGTGAATAACATATAATATTTCTTTGTAAACATAAATATTTCTTTGTATGTATCCCTTGTGGACAACCTTATTTTTCTTAATATTTCAAAAAAAATATTGAATGTTTATTACTCGTTCAATCAATCGATTGCATAGTTAATCGAAACAAAATTAGAATAAATAATTTTGCAATACGAACTATTTTTAATTATAACTTTTCAATGAATAAAACTTACAATAATTTCAGTGATTTATTAAATTTGTTTTTCTCATCTTCAATTTCGGATGTGCGTCTTGAGAGCCTAAGCTCATGAACGGAAGCGAAGAAGATCGGATATTAATAATGCAACTACAACGGACCGAAGGCAGGAGGTAGTACAACCGCTAACTCCGATTGAAGAAGGCTAATTAGAATATACTATTGATTATTGCAGCGCAAAAGTATTAAATATCTTTAAATATTAAATAACACAAAATATATTAGACGTATTGTAATAAAATATTTTAATATTATATATTGAAATATTATAATATTAATTTCGGCAATGATTATTTTTTGGAATCTCTTACATCCTGACATGCTGTCGAAATTCTGAGTTTTCAGACATTGGTTCCTAATATTGTAGGATAAAAATACATTCTCAAACAAAATGTATTCGTATACCTTGTGCAAAATTGAACAAATCTTTATTATTACTTTCTGATACGTGAGTATATATCTGTGGCACCTGTGCATAGGGGGGTAAGTCGAATTTTGTGAATTTCAAGCTATCTACTTAGAATCGTAATTTTTCTGAACTTATTTAAAGTTCAAGATTGGAGTATCAGCCCACGATTCACAAAGGAATATCCTTCATTGCAATGGACGGAACACTTAGCGTGTTAGACACGAGGAAAGAGAAAAAAATTACGATTCTAAGTAGATAGCTTGAAATTCACAAAATTCGACTTAGCCCACTATGCACTGGTGCCACAGAGATGCAGAGCTCTCATTATGAAGTAGCAAGGTTAATAATATAATTAGTCATGAATTTAGTTTGTAATGTCTTTTTTAATGATTTTTTCCCAAGAATTTGGAATATGTAATATTCTTAAAATGGAACATTCACCGACAAGAAAAAAAGTTCATATTTCTGTGTCTATATTTCACACTGCACCGGTTTAAGGCATACAAATGAATATTTTGTATAGGATATATAGTTTATATATTAATTATGCCTTGTTGCAGTGAGCAGCAGCTGCTCAGGGAGAAGAAGACTGCCGAGTAAGAACTACTTGGCCTCAATTGAGAGTTTGGAAGACAGCGAAGAGGAGACGGCATCCAGGTCCAGTGTATCCAAGGCAGGCTCCCAGGGTGAGTGCTAACCATATATATAATACATAATAATATATATTTCAATTTTACTATAGAAAAATAAAACTTTTACTATAGCTATCCATATCTGTGGTCAATGATAATCTTCTTTATTAGATTTGACCTAATTTTTACATTTCGATTAAAGCGACAACGTACATAAAACCTTCAAAACTTAGGCTGTAGTTATATATTAACTTAATAATTGTTTATAGTGTTCGAATTACATATTTACATTTTTAATAACTTTAGAAGCTTCGTTACTAAAAAATTTCTAAAAAGGAATATATTTATATAAGAATTAAGAAAAAATAAATAATAACAATAAAAGTTCGAGGTACTAATATATATTTAAAAGCACACATTAACCACTACTCAGCATTCTCTGATTTTTAAAAACCATTGCGCATGCTATAGATCGACCGTCTAACTAGAGGTAAAATTTTGATTCTATCACCTTATTAGCACTATCCCAGTCACATTTTTCAAATTTTAGTTGCCGCAAATAAGCATAAAAGAGTAATAAAATATGCGAAAGTTCAGATTAAAGATTTAAAAATTCACAATACGTGAACAATAGAGTGCGATTTAAAACTTCTTTTAGCTCTCCTTTAAAAATTTCAAAATATAATGTCAGACAGGTTAAATCGGCCGTTAAGCCACGCTATCCATAATCGCCCTGAAGATGACCTACACTGTAGGTCGAAACGTCGGCACATAATATAATATAAGTTCATCACTTATTCTGTGTACTTATTGACTGCACCCCCCAACTATCTCCTTTACATAATGTCAGACAGTTCATTATTGACTTACGGATATGTATAAAAAAATTATTCTCGTCACGTAATTCCTATCATAATTCTAACATAGAATATAGATATGAAATGATTTTAAAAAATACAAATGTGGTCTATTCAATTAAAATCTACTCTTTATTTTATTTAAAATTAAGTTATAGATTTCTTTAAAATTAAATTAATAATTTCCACTCTAATCATATTTTTTTTAAATATTTTTATTTTGAAGAGAAAAGATTTAGCCTGATCGGGATTTTAACCCGGGTAATCCGCCTCTCCGTGGCAGTGCTCTTACCACTTGAGCTACCAGGAGTCGCCTCACAGTCGGGACAAATCCGTTCGCTTCACCGATTCCATATCCCTGTGTTCTCGCAATTTTTGCGTTGTATACACGAGGAAGAATGTTCATTGAACTTTTTTTCTTCTTCAACAAATCATTTCTCTTCAAAGTAAAAATATTTAAAAATTAAAAGAATTAATGAAAAATTATACATATTTTTTTTTCTACCGGGGCTTGATTTTTACAACTACATAGGCAAAACAAAAATGTTTCGTCTAACTAAATTTAGTTAGGATTTATTGTGGACATAAATAAAGTAAAATGCCAGTAAATATTTCAATTTAATCTTTAGGAAGCTTGAGGAGTGTAGGCACACGAATGTTATAGTTAATACTTAAAAAACTATTCCAGCATTCGGCCCGATGACTTTACTCGAATTTCTGCATTAAGAGACCGCCTGAGTTTTCTTGTAAAAGTTACGTGAAACAAAAACTTCTAAGCGAACTTGGTACTAACTATTACAGGATTAGCTATGGAACCATATACATTTTAAATTCCCTGAACGTGTTGATGAAAACTTATCATTTTCTGAATAAGGTGTCTGACGTCTAGGTTCATCGGTGAGACAGTTATACGGACCACCTGAGTTAAATCACATGTTGCAACATCGCACCTGAATCTGCAATACCGTGCGGCTTTTGCGGTGGTATTGGCCTTTGAAAGAATTTGCGGTACTTACCAAGGTTAACAAACCAAAGAGGTCAGTTCGTACGGCAATTGAAACAGATCCACAACAATCCTTTGTGATGACTCTTAAATTTAACCAATTGGCGATCTGACTAACTGCGAGAAAAAGGATGTCATTGCACAACTCTGATCACCTCAGGACAGTGAATCATCCAAAAGGAGCTAAGAACTGTCGCAGTGAGTACTCGTATTACCTGGGACTGTATTGAAGTCGGTCGTAAAACATTTTAACTTACACAGTCAATATTATGAAAATGTTTTACAAGTAATCTCTAATAATGAGTTAATACTAATATAGTATTCCTTTCGTGGAAAAATATTATACCAACAAACTATGAAATCAGCCTTAAAACAGTGCTAATTAAACTCTTAGTTATTAGTCATCATATTACTTAACTCCTTTATATCATAATTAGTAATATTTTTATTATGTCGAGTAACTGATTCATTAATATTTGAGTTACTATTGTAATTTCGTAATTAAATAAAATAAAAATTTATATTTACTAAAAAAAATTCGCATTAAACATTAGTGTATATTTTATGAAGCCCTTTAAGGCAGAACCGAAATAAAATCAATAAATAATAATATAAGTCTTTATTCCTTCCTCTGCAAATAAAATAAAAAAATATGAATATGAAATTAGAGGGAAAAAAGTGTGAAGAGACTATTGTTATTACAATACTTGAATTTTAATAATATACAATTAATCGATATTAATTAATCTTCAAGAGTTGTGGTGTAGTGCCATGCCCTAGCTTAAATAGACCAATAGCATATTTGGAAATTGACAATATTTACGGTCGGAAAGAATATCTGGAAATTATTACTGTGATTACGACAATAAAAAATGTTCATGAAACTAAAATGAATCGAATTCTCAGTATTTAAGAATTTATAAATATATTACTTAACTGGTCATATTACTTAACTCCCTTGTATTATAATTAATAATATTTCTATTAAGTCGAGTAACTAATTTATTACTAGTTGAGTTACTACTGTAATTTCGTATTAAAATAAAATAAAAATTTATATTTACTGAATTACGCATCATAAACATTAGCGGATATCTTATGAAGGTAGGGACGAAATTACAATAATTAAATAATAATAATAAATCAGAATAAACAAAAGGATCTTCGATTCTGGAGGCAACAATCTGCGGAAACTGAACTGGTTTAAGCAGACTGAGAACCTACAGAGAACCGAAAATCACCTTAAGGAAACTTGCGGATAGATGCAACCACACATAAAAGATCGAGGTTCCGAATAAGGTACCAAATGATTGTAAATAATTTCAGAAAAAAACGGAAAAGATCTGAAAGGATGAAGAAATAATGGGCGAATAGGAAACCACAACACACTTAAACTTAAGACAACTATTGATTTATCGTCTTGTAAATAAGGTCAAACAAACTACTATTAATATATTTTTTGATGATTTGTTAATTGTTTTACTTTTTAAATATTTTTTTAAATATCTTTATTGTTCAAAATAAAAATACTAATAATATAATTTTTTAAAAATATCATAATTAACATTACAATAAATGTTTGCAAATTAAATAAATAAAGATGAGAAAGAAACGAGCTGTTATTTTTTAATGTGGAATAAGTCAATTTTTTTATGTATCGAGATATTCAAGGTTTTGCATTTGAATTGATTTAAAAAAAAGAAAAAAAAATATTTTTTCGACACTTACGACTTAAAAAAGAGTGATATTTTTATCACTATGTACCTTTATAAATTTTATTATAAAATTATAATCATTAAAATTACTTATAAGAATAAGTAATGTTAATGATTATATGATGATTAATGATTAAATTATTTCTTTAGATCTTAATAGACTTATGCAATTTTCAAAAATAACAGCCTTAACCCTTTCAAGCCTAATGTAGCCGTTTGGCTACATCTGTTATGTACTCCTGTTAGCGTTTTAATGCTCAGTGTATTCTACATGAATATTTCCAGAATATGTCAGATTGCAGCACAGGCCAGCTAGTCTTTCTAACCTCAGTTTGGAGGGATTATTGGATTGTTTTAAAAAAAATAGTAGGATGAAAAATTAAAAAAAAAATTATGGTTATTTAGGACATTTTTAACAGAAACATTCACAGGAGATATTTTTTAATTTGATTTTGACGATTTGGGCCTGAAAGGGTTAATCGAACTATTCCATTTAGCTCTGAACTTTTATTTGCTCATTTTATTTAATTGACTTCTAGTCAGAGGTAAATATTTGAAAACTATCCAATAAATATATGTATAATCAAGGTTTATTTCTTAGAAACGGACTTGACAAAAATTCAGTGAAATGTATTTTAACTAATCGATATATCATAAGAATATTATTAAAGCCATTTTCTCGACAAATTGAAAGCACTATTCCACGTTCCATTGCTCATTCTTTTTGGCATTCATATAGTATCCATTGACATATGCTTACGGATATTTTAGGGTCATATCCGCCTATTGTCTCAGGGTAGGCTTAGAGGAGGAATTCGGGTCAATTGAGGTTTATCCTAGATTTATAATTAATGCGTAGAAAGGAACAGCTATGATGACTGATCTATAAGGTATTCAAACTTGTTTTTTGGCTTCCATTTCAGGGTATTAACTCTGGACCCACCAATAGCCCTAGTTTAATCAATTTCTAAGAAATAAATCTTTTGGTGTCTTATTACATTAACAGCTTATAAATTAAAATTTTGAGAGTTATTACATTTTCCTTTCATTAACTTTCAAATTTTCTATATAGTATTTTTTTTTTACGAAATTTCTACTGATGAAGTATCCCGATACCGTCATGTTGTAAATGAACAAAAGTGGATAGCTCAAAATTTCAAAAATTGGAATTTTCACTTCATAGGATCACGTTATGCGGAATAGTATACTCTTAGCGCCTGCCGAAGGTAAGTAGGCTTTGTATGTATTTGATATTTACGAGGTCTGTGAGTGTGTCTTTTATTTTTTGTAAACAGATATACAACTTAAGACGAAATTAAATTATTATTAGAAGCAGTGATGTTTCAAATACTTAAAATGAAAACAATCATAAACCCAATAAAAATTAATAATTTTTATGTGAGACTACCCAGTCGGTATCAGTATACTATGAAAAATATATATACGAGTATATATGTGAAAAGAATTTCATATTCTTATTAATACGGATGTATTTAGTTTAGATCCAATAAAATAAACAAAATGATAATTTTGTTAAGACTCGGGGGTTGACCCCTGTACCCCTAACGGTGGATCAACTCCCACTTTACAAACTATAAAACTTTTGAATATTTTTTATTTTGAAGAGAAAAGATTTGCCCTGGCCGGGATTCGAACCCGGGTCCTCCGTGCACGGGCTTTAAAAACCAGGAAAAGTTGCTTTGTGATTTGCCAAATTTTAAAAGGACTTATAAGTCAATCATTCACGTGAGTAAATTAAAAACCTTTTCCAGTCATTATTATTTTTCTTTATTCTAAAAAACGTTTCGACAATTTCATGTCATTTTCAATTTACATAATTTTTTTTAAATCCTTCAACACTATTTAATTTTAAAAATATTCTCTAAAAATTTTTTTTTTTTTTTTTTTAATTTAATTTTGTACATTTTCAACCTTTTTGGTTAATTGTCATATAATTTAAAAATAAAGCTTAGAGTTATAGTGTACTCCATGGTCAATTAATAATTGGACAAAAATTATTAATTGACCATGGAGTACACTATAACTCTAAGCTTTATTTTTAAATTATATGACAATTAACCAAAAAGGTTGAAAATGTACAAAATTAAATTAAAAAAATAAAAAAATAAAAAAAATTTTTAGAGAATATTTTTAAAATTAAATAGTGTTGAAGGATTTAAAAAAAATTATGTAAATTGAAAATGACATGAAATTGTCGAAACGTTTTTTAGAATAAAGAAAAATAATAATGACTGGAAAAGGTTTTTAATTTACTCACGTGAATGATTGACTAATAAAGATGCACTCCAGTTACAAAAACAAGATATTTAAAATAAGGACTTATAATTTAATATAGATGATCGAAAAAAAAAAAGGCAAAAAGTATTTTCTCGATCCGTTACTAGGCAACGGCGACAAAATCACAAAACACTTGATTATATTATATATATATGTGTGTGTGCGTGTGTGTGTGCCATCGTTGAAAAAATGTTCAATTATTACTTAGGGGAAATCCTTTACAGCCACTTTTTCGGTATTATCACTAAGTGCCAGTAGAAACAGTCATTTAATTTTCTCTATACAGCGATTAGTCGTTCGGTCTGTTGCAGCCTTATGAATGGATAGATAAATATCTTAATCTATTTCTTTCTTCTAAATAGTCAGTTAGAGACGATATATTGTGGCTTATTGAGGTCAGTGTGCTTCGAGACAATGACCGCCGCAGGGTGTCGTAGTGAGACCACTTCTCTTCCTTCTTTTGATTAATGGATAGCTCCACTCCCTCTTAGACTATGGCTCGTAGTCGTTTAAGATAATCGATTGGCATAGATCACTTATCGACTTACCTAACATCGATAGTGCTTCAACCGCATTAGCCTAAGGAATGATAATAGTTATTTAACCATACCTGCGATGTTCGTGCAGGTTTTAAATTAATAAGGATCTGACTTATTGTTCTTTGTGAGTTCCAAACAAAGGAACTGAATTCGACTAAATTTATGAGAATTGTGAAGGATTTCTACCTGGATTGCGATCAGATCATATTCCCATCAATCAATTTTTGTCATAATATACACAGTATTGAAGTCAGCAGTAAAACATTTTAACTAACAAAACCAATATTTTTAAAATCTTTTACAAGTAATCACTGATCATGAGTTAATACTAATACATTATTCCTAAACTATGGGAATTGGCCTTAAAACAATATTACTAAACGGTCTGATTGCTTAACTCCTTTATATCATAATTTATAATACTTTAAGTAATTGATGTAACTGCTTTATCACTAGTTGAGTTACTATTGTAATAATTTCCTTTTTAAATAAAATAATAATTTATATTTACTAAAAAATCTACAATAAACTTTAACACACATTTTATAAAGCCCTTTAAGTTAGAATAAAATACAATCAATTAATAATAACATGGGTCTTTATCCCTTTCTCTGGAATAAAGAGGAATATTAAATTTGAGAAAAAGCGTGTGAAGAGGCTATTGTTATTACAATTCTTGAAGTTTAATAATTTTCAAATGAACTATATTAGTAGAGTTTGTCTGTTTATTCATTTAATATCACTTTACACTGCTATTGCTAATCGTACTAAGCTACAGTTGGGGTCTTAAAGTTTTCCTGTTCAGACGTAGTTGGATAGTGGCCTTTAAACAATAGCTGAAACCGCTCACTATTTTACGTCCCCTCAGAAGGTCGGCATAACTAAGGATTTTATATTCCCTTTAATAATACTAAAGATACCCCCTTCGGGCTATAAGCCCGCGATCTTGGGCATAATAGGTTGTTATTGGATACAAGTTATTGTAGAGTTTTGGATGTTAATAGATTTTAGCTTGATCTGAAATAGGCTAGTAGTATTTTCGGAAAATTACTATATTTACGAACAGGGATATTATATAATATAAATGTTATATCCTGGGAGACGCGATATTCTCAGGGAACCAAACAGATATCACTGGGACTGATAACTGTGAGATCACGATAATAAATTTATAAAGCTTCTTGAAACTAAAACGAACTTAATTCTCTTTAAAATAGCACCAAAACGCATCGACATTGAAACGAGATTTGCGATATTTTATTTTTATGGAAAAGGCGACAATTGAGCTAAATACTGTAAGCTAGAAATCTTCAAAGCATATCATTCATCAATTTTTTAAAAGGGCGAAATTGCAGGCGGTCGAAAACCTGTAATAAAATGCCTATCTTTATTATCTATTGTTTTCTTAAAAGGAATTAAACTAAAAATTAAGACCGTGGAAAAAATTCCAACGAAAACCCCTTAACCAAACTAAAACAGAAATTGAAATTATCTGTCCTATAATTCAATTTCCTATAATTTCAATGGAATTGGTTTGGAGACTAAAGGGCTTTTCGTTGGTATTTTTTCCATGGTCTTAACATTTATGTAAGGTCTCTTTTTACTTTTCAATAGAATTAAATAAAATATAACTGAATACTGCCCCCTTTATATCCTACAGTCACAAATACCCCTACGATTATTAATTTTTTTCTTGTAACCGCTGAAATTATAATGAAGGAAATTCTGATTAGAAAGCCGAAATTTTTTCAACCCCCTTAATAAATTTATATCATCAGTACTGGAATGAATTATCTTAGTTTAAGCCAAACAATTTTATAAATACAAATTTATTGTGAAAAAATTGCATTGTTATGTTTTATCTTTTCCAAATGGATAGTAGTTTTATTTTTTTTTATTCTGATATTTTGATTCGACTTATTCCATAATAAACTATAAAGGTACAATTAGATATGTTATAAATAAAAGTACAGTTAAAGTACTTATAGGTAGTTATAACATAATAATAATTTTATTGGATTTTTTGTTCAATTTAACTATACTTTTTAAAATAATGTAACCATTTTAAATATGATGTAAACACATTCTACAAATCATAGGCGTGCGTAATTACTCCTAGGTCTGCTTGTACTTATTATTTTTATTATATTATGAAATAGTGGGTGCCTATTAAGTATGGCATATATGGGTTTAGGGCTATTTTACTATTACTACGCCTTAAGGTTTATGGCGATATAATTATTGTTACACGTATGAAATAGTTATTTTAAACCCAGTAAATAAAAAAATTGAATAAAATAATTATTATCTAATGAGGGTAAGTGAACTTTAGCCTTTACGATTTAAATCTTTCCATTTGTACATAATAATTATATATTTTAAAATAATTGATAAAACAAGGAGTGTTCTTGCCTTCTATAGACGGTTTGTTTCTTAATTAAAACTGTAATCATTAAAATTGAAGTTATCTTACTTTCACCCTGCATCGTTTCCACTTTGAGGTTAGCGAAGAGATTTCACCCCTTATGGCAATATTAATGAAGTATTTAGGTTTTATTGATCATTAGTATGAAATTCGAAATTACTGTGCGGACCGTTTGTAGCAGCGCTTTAAGTCAATGCTAACGGTACTTAAGGTTCAGACTAAAATTAAGACTGTAACTTCGAATATTTTCTGTATATTCCTCCTTTTAGGAATATTTTTTAACCGTTTAATGTAAAAAAATGAAAGGTAATAGGGCTAAAAACAAAAAACTGAGGAAAGGAATCCTAACAGTGATCAGATATATAATTGTATAATTAATCCGTAACAAATACCTACATCGGTTGCACTTTTTCTATGCCGTATCACGCAATACTAAGCGATTAGCTAGCGATTTAAGTGCCGTTACGTAATCACAAAGGTTTTTAATGATTTATTTGCGGAAATAACAGTATTATGAGTCATTTAGTGTAAGTAAAAAATAAATAATAATTTCTTCGAGTTGGAATATTATATATAATAGTATTATACAATAAATATTAGAAAAATTCTGAAGATCTGCATTCAGTGCAGCAGACCTTTCATTGAAATAATAACTTAATAAAAATAATTACTTATAAGTAAGTAATTATTAATATGAGCCTCAGTGATAATATGTTAATGCATAAATATGTATAGTATTCATAACTTTAAATCAGTTAGTTGGAGCCAATTGGAAAGCGTTAAGTCATAACGTACAGGAGGCCATGTCGTGAAGATCGCTGTTTATTAGCCAATAAAGGGGGGACCACATACGTAACAAAATTAAAATGTAAAAAGAAAATTTAATTAAATTAAAGCATTATTTTTATTATTATTATTAGATACTTTAATATAATTCATACATTAAATTTTTAATTGTTTTCATTTATGTACCTCCGTTTATTTATTTATACCTTAGAGAGAAGATTTTTTAACACAGACCTCGACAGATGTATTGTCTAGTGCTCCAGTTAAATTAGTATTGTATATATTTATGGTTTTGTATTTTGCTCTAATAAAGAATTTCACTCAATCAAACAATTTCAACTTTAAATCAGAAAAATCAAGAGATGAAAGAACTGCCTGGAAATTTTATTTTACAATAATATGTTATATGAAGAATTATCCTTTAGTGGGGGAAATATAATGAAATTTTGCCAGTGATTAAATTAAGGTGTCCATAAATTTATTTTAGGACGTTGAGCTTTTTGAAAGAATTTATCACAGTATGTTGGCCCCATGTTGGAATTCCTTTGATATTGTTAATTTAAATGTTTCTTGTTTTATGGTTTGTACATAAAATTAAATGTAAATAAAATAATCAAATATTTATAAAGTCATCCTAATAGTAAAACATCATAACTTCATCTTCTGTAGTTTTTGTTTCTTAAAGTTTCAATAAATTCAAATGATTGTTACAAGATTTAGTTTTAAAATAGTGTTGATAACCCTACCAGTTTATACAAATGATTCATTACAATTGTACCACGCTTATAAATTCTATTAAGGAATTTATTGAAATTAATAATAAAAATATAACTAAAGATAGATTAATTTTATAATTAGTGTGCCGATATACTATTTGGTGACTAAATAGTAAGACCTACTTTTTTTCTTAAACTACATCGGAGTAACGGAACTCAGATACTTGATGACATTAAAATAGTCATTTCATAACTGGAAAAGAATGCATGTGATGTAATTAAAACGTGTACGCCTGTAATGAGGTTTGTTATTGATAGTTTATTAGAGTAGTAGCTATAAAAAAATAAAATAAATAAAGAGGGAAAAAACTGTGCGTTCAAAGTGGAAATATCTAGAATTATTTTTAGGACCTAGAATTATTTTTCTTTTATTCGTTAGTTAGCCATTTACATAAAATGTTAAACCCTGTTAAATCGTAATTTCTCAACGGGCTAATAAATTCCTGCTGCTCTTAAAATGGCGTTACGACGCCGACAAACACATGCCTTCGTCCACTTTTACTTTTTGGTCTCTGGTAAGGTGAACTAGTGGAGGTTGTGGAAAGATAGTAACCGCATTTCTCATTCTACTCACGTTTTAATACTGTCGCCTATTATTATTACTCCATATTTTATAGAATATTCATGATTGAAAGTAAAATCGAAATTTGCGAAATTCAAAGTATATGTTTCTCCGATTGTTGACTATCGTTTAATGACTTCAGTTTCATTTAACAAGGACATATTACTTCTATTATCATAATTTCTGCTAACCTATAGTAGATAGAAGCCCTACAAGGTCATAGAAAGCTGAATCAGAATGAATTATGAGCATAATAATAAAAATTAGTAACTAAAAACATGTACCATTACAACCCACGAAAAACATGGATGCGGTAGAGACTGCACTGTTTCGAGAACAACGGCTGTGCAGGGAGGTGATTCGTCCTAGATCACTCTCAACCCTCAGGTGTCCCCCAATGAAGAGAGACTCACTTTATAGAGGCTGGGTGAGCCCCAGGAGGGTCTACAGACCTCTCAGGGCCCATCCTCCGCTGTTATCAAAACAAATACATTATCAGGGTTCGAAACTGGGACCATCGCCACTGCATTTCAGCGTTCTACTACTAGCCATGTCGCTCCCTAATAATAAAAATAAATAAAACAGAATAACTATAAAATTTAATTAAATTTAACTAATATATTGACTGTCGTTGAATGCTGCGAAAACTCAGGCCATCCTAATTGGTACCAACATCCTTCTTAAATCTATCAAATCACTTCCCCGATTAACCTTAAATGATCACCCTATTACCTTCAGCTCCTCTGTTAGAAACCTCGGAGTCATTTTCGATCAATCCCTCTCATGGAAACCCCACGTTGCCCAAATTTCTCGTCGAGCAATAAGCTTCTAAAGTTATTCCACCGTTCCAAACATCTTCTAACTTTACCAATCCGTAAGCTCCTCATCACATCTTTTATCTTTCCACACTTTGACTATGGTTGTGTGGCATATGGTGGACTCTCGAACAGGCTCGAGGAGAGGTTGAGGCGGATTATGAACTGTTCGCTTCGATTTGTCTTCGATGCCCCTAGAAGGTCTCATGTGCCCCGTCGTTACGTTGAGTTAAAGTGGCTTTTTCCTTCTATCCGCAGGCTCTATTTCCTTGGTTCTTACTTATATCAAACTATCAACTCACAACATCCAACTTACATCTATAGTCTCCTACAATTCAAATCCTCTATCCAATCCCAAGGCACAAGATCTCACCCTTCCGATCCTTATATCCGTTCCCATAGAACCAAAACTTTTGAGCGTTCCTTTCTCGCCCGTTATATCTCTCTTTGGAACTCACTCCCACCCGATATCCGTCATGCGTCTTCTTTAACCTCATTTAAATCTAAACTTTTCCAACATCTTCTAAATTCCCAATCAGGTGCTTTATAAATTGATAGATATTTTCAACTTTATTGATTGATGAACTACTGTAAATATTCCTCATTCATAATGAAATCATTTTTTTATTTTTTATTTCTGTTACCAGATGCTATCATGTATTTACTGTTGTTTTTTTCATAAGTCTAGTTCTTTTTATTGTAAATTTGTCTGTTTTTTTATTTTAATTATGCATCCCTTTTTCTGATTATCTACCAAAACATTCCTTTGGTAACTTATAGCTGTTTAGTTATTTACTTTCAGAATATTTTGTAAATAAGTTTTTACTCAGTTGTAGGCCTTTGGCCAGATAAATATTTTCTTAATTATGTTCATCTCTGTTATTCTAAAGGGGCCTGGTCCCAGAATAAAATTATTCTATTCTATTTCTGTATAAAAAAATAAAGTCATAGGTTCTTAACAGGTTCCCTACATCGTTCCAACCAGGTCGAATGTTGGATACTAATATATTATATTGTTTTTATTCTTACTTTGAAACAAGTTAGTTGAAACACATATGGCAAAGACTTGAATTATTAATTTTCAAGTGTTCACTACTAGCCTAGTATAATTAGCGTTTAGCATGCTATATAACAATTTGATACAAATTGTTTTCACATTCGATATTATTACACAGTAAAATACTATACAATGTTGAATATAATGGGTCTATTAATGTATTATTTTTTTTTAGTTAATCGATTGTAGGTCATTGGACTGAGATGTAGTATCTCTCTATTGTTGTGTTTTAATATTATTTAGCATTATTTGTCTATTTTGATTTATGCCTTATCAGGAAATGGCTAAGTTGGCTGTTTAACCGATTCCTGATTTTTAAAAGACCCTAGTTTTATTTTGGAATTAACCGATAAGGCTCCACTATGCCATCGAATTCCTCATATATCCAATCCTTCCAATCCAAAATCTTTCGTAAAATCCTCAATGCTCCTTCCTTTGTTACCAACAAAATAATCCATAATGACCTTAATGTCCCGTTTGTTGCTGATTTGGCCCGAATCCGATATCAATCTTTTCATGACAAATAGCATTTCCACTCAAACCCACTAGTTTCAAACGTCGCAACCTCTTCAATTCCTGATAATCCTCCGAGGCGTCTGAAAAGAAGATGGCCTCGTGACCTTCTAAGTTGAACTTTTTATTTGTGTACTACCACCGGGTAGTTTCTCTACTTGCCTTTATGTCGTGACATCATTTATCTTTCATTATATTTACTGGATGTATTGTGTATACAGTTGTAAATTTCAATAAATATATTTTTTTAAAAACGATAATAAGCTACTAATAAATAAATAGGTAATATTGAGGTATTCATTTGGTTTTTTTAAAACCCTCTTTGGATGGTTTTCCATCCATCGTAACACTGTGTATTCATAAAGGTGATTTTCCATCTTGTTGGTAATTGGTAATAGCGCCCATCTCTATTTATGTTGGTTCCTCTTTGTTTGTCTGTATCATTTATTTACATTTTGGAGAATATAAATGTATATTGCTGTTCTCTTCGAATGGATATGAGATATTCCCGTAGGCATTTTGTCCCACCGGATTCCTGAGGAGCCGTGAGAATCTGGCTGGAGTCCAGGGTGTAAGATCTGTTATTCATCCCTCGCCGCCTCCTGGAATATTGTGGATATCTGGCAGCTTCCTCTAGAGTCCTTCAGGGTTATCGGAGTCTGTAGGTCTCCCATGTCTGGGGTGCATCTGGTTTATACCACTGTCATCTTGATCTGGTAACTATTTATATAGTTTCCTAATCATTATTACGAAGTACTCATACTATAGTGTCCATTCTTTAACTTTCGGACATATGATCTTTAAATTGATATGTTCTTCCAAAAAAAAAAAGAGATAAAATTAGTAATCCTGAATTGCTTTGAATATTTTTTACGACCTTTTTTTTTCTCGCTCTTCTATTGTAACACTTATAAACTAACATTTTCGAGCCAAAATGAGTATAAACATTATTGAGGCACTGTTGTTTTTATGAGGTTGCAATTCCGCAGGTTGTCGCTTCAAGTTATGATAAAACAACTTTTTATTCGTGAGTTTTAATATGAAAAAAGTATAATTATGGGAAATATAATAGTTCTGTAATTATTTCATCAAGAAATGAAGGTTCCAATAAGCATTTCGAAATATAGATGATGATATAACCTATATAACAGTATATGTAAGTCGGTTCTTTAATCCATCTACCGGCAGCAATAGCAATAGCTACTAAATTAATAAAATTATTTTTATTTTCGAGATTATTAAAAAGGAAACGAATAAAAAGTTAAAGCTTGTTGTACCTTAACTCGAAGCGAAAACCTACGGAACTGATACCTATCCTTATAAGTTTAAAATTTTTTGTAATGTAGTATTTACTTATTTCAAACAACGGAGAGTTGTTTTTTTGTCACGAAGTAATGCATTTTTACACTAACAGCATTAACACAATAATTAAATGAGGTGCCTGTTTCGATTATTATAATAAAACTAAACATTAATGCTATAGTTTTAATAGCTTGCGTTTCTAGTGTTATTACAATTGTGTTTCCAATATTGGCAAACCGTAACATCTGTTTTATCATATAAATGAGTTAAATCTACAGTATAACAATAATGATTTTTTAATTTAAAAATAAAGTGAAAATAAACAAATCCCTATAAAAGATTGTTTATATCACTATTGCTTTCTTATCTGCAGCATTTTACTCAAATCATAATTGTTATTTCATTCGAAAATGCAGGATCTCTTCCATATTGAACCATTATTTACAACTTGGTCCAGTTATAACAAGAAGTATGTGTTTTCTGGTTATAACTGAGTTTATGTGAAGTGTTATCATTTAATTGAAGTTAATGATCGAACCAAAAAATAAGGTTTTCGAACTTTTCTCAAAAATATATTTGAATAGGCTTCATTTACTTAATACTATTCAATCCTCTTTCAGTCATACAGATTCTAAAAAGTAGTAAATTCGTTTTTAAATTATTGAAAAATTAGTCAAAGGTAACTCTAAAATAATGACAATTAAAAATGAATCATTCTGCTTCACAAGTTAATGGTGCATTCAATTCTATGATAGATGGGGTTGATGATATTTTGGTCTTCAATGATCCTTGTAGAGGAAGACGAGTCATACCCACATTAATAATGGCTACATCACTTGGTTACGAGACACAGAGGATATAAAAGGAGTTTAGACAGAGAGGAACAAACGGAGACAGTAGGAGAGACAATGGCGCTTATGAGGAGAAGAGGAAATGAGAAAGAAGACAGAAAATGAGAGAGAGAATGCGAGAGAGTGAGAGATAGTACGAGAGTGAGAGAGAGAAGCATGAGTCACTAACAAAAGGCCAGCCAGGTATAGAGGAGCTCTACAAGGGACCTCCTTAAGCCCTTCATTCTATGCACTAAATACTTTAAACTTATCAAGTCATGTAAAGCTCATTATAATTTTGATATTAGTTATAATTTTTTCAATCCTTATGATAAAATTATCTTTAAAATTGTTAATTATCTATTAGAAACCATAATAAACCAAAGTCGCACCCCGCTTGTATCTCTCGTTCATTTAATCCGTTCTAAAGTCCTAAGTAATATAAAGTCCTAAGTAGATCCAAGAAAAATCCATAAACAATTAAATTTCCGAAGTGTGAGAGTGTAAGACATATCAATCTGTTCCAATATTTTTGATAGAATGATATCCATGTTTATTATACCATTACTATTTATGGTTAATAACCAATTTTTAACCTAAATCGTACAAGACGCCAAAAAAATAAAATGCCAACTACCATCTTTGAATCGATAAATGTTCGAAGATTTTGAGAATGTAAATAGCTCAAGCTTGCACCGTTAACATTTTTTTGTTTTTTGGATAAGAAATAAGAATAAGAAAGAGAAGATATCGTGTAATGCTTTGGAAGATCTTGATCAACTTATTTTTCTTATGCAGCGATATTATTCGAATTCAGGGTCAGTTGTGGTGTAGTGAGTACCATAAAAAATTTCTATCCCCAAGATCTCGGGTTCGCAGCCCAACAGGTGGCGTTAATATATTGTTAAGGAACTAGAAAACCTAGGTTATGCCGTCCTTTGGAAGGTACTTGAAATGGAGGACCCGAGACTGTGCGGTGCCTCGATAAAGATCCCTATCCTAACTATTCCTATTATACGAATTATCCATAGAAACATAAAGATATGTTAAATAAATAATCAACCAACTATTCGAACTTTGCTGCTTTTCCTTTAATCATCATCATCATCATCATTTAGATTTTTTTGAGAGATACAGAGCAATATTTTAATTTAAGCCCATTGCAGCACTCTCTTCAGAATCGTATTGTCCGGAAGTACTGCTTTAGGGTGGTAACATGATGAAGGAACGATTAAGGGAGAATTCCAGCAATATTCCTATCTTTTCTTGAATACGATACGAAATCAGATGGTTCACAACTATCCCACGTTAGAAAAGATAGTTTCGGCTTCTATAAAAGCGATATCAATAATGGGTTATGTAATTAGGGACTGATTATTCTTTATAATTGTTAAATCTTAATGTATAAATAAGTTACTTTGAGGCAAATGATGTTTTCCTGTTAGCATATTATTATCAGGTTAACCATATAAGAAATGTACAGTAAAGGATCTGGTTCTTAATTGTTATTATATCCATTTTGAGAAGAACACTGTAACCTTAATAATTCATGAGTTAGGGAGAAAGGGCTGCAAACAATTATATTTTTCCTAGAACGAAAAAAAAAGGAACTAAAAAAGTATTTAAATCAGATGTAAGTTCCCATTATATTTAAGATTCCTTTGGAAGCACCTTAGACTGTAGTAGATAAAAAAATCAGGTAGAGCCTATCACACGCAAGGTGTCTGTCGTTTAATTGTCTTCAGCTCTACTATGCACATAAATGGATTCCTCAGCAGAAAGCTATAGGAAATATTGGCCTTTGAAATTGTCAGGAAGGATGTAGAATGCGAACAACTAACTGTTTAATAATTAAAAATACAATAGTCTAATGAGATTTCTTTTAATATTCCATTCGAATAATCCATTCGAAAAAGGTTCTTGGAGGTAATTTGTCCGGGATCACAATCCAGGAGAATTTATAGATCACACAGGGTCCACCCCTGGCTGTTAACAGAATAAATAATTTATCTGCCACATCCGGATATGAACTCGGAACCTTAAGCATAGCAACTCGGCACTTTACACACTGAGCTATCCCCTTCTCTAAATTTATTTACAGAACAATAACTGCACCTAAATTTATATTATTCATCTTAGTTATTTGAACAAAATAGTTTTTGTTTAAAATATACTAATTTAGAATTTTAATAATGCTTCCAACGTTTGATGTATTGTATTATTTAAAAAAACACAAGATTAGTCTTTTTTCCATCATTATAATGATGAGTGAGTGAGTATGTGACCGGAGAACATCATAAAAAATAAAAACATGCCAACAATATCTAATGTTACAAATGAATGTATCTATAAATGGAAAAAATAATTAGTTATGAATAATTTAAACTAACAAATTTAAATACTATATAGAGTAAAATGAATTTTAATATCTATCTTTTTTGGCTTGCATCTGTAAACAGTTTGTCGTCAATTTTCAATGATCTTTACAACGTTATTAATAATTATTAGTTGTTTTCTGTAGAAATAAAAGATATTTGTACATATAAGTTTATGTTTCTATTTTGTGGTAGTTCAGTGGTAGGGTCTTAGCTTAGTTGTCAGCTGAAGACTCCGAGTCTGCAGACTCTGCAGACTCTGCTGCAGAAAAAAATCTGGCAGTTTAGTGTGATCTCGGATAAGTCACCTCCCTGCAGAACAAGTCTTAGAAACATTAGTCACTATCATGTACTGAAACCAACAATATGCTCCTATTCTCTTAAGTTTGGAGAACTGTTTGTCCAGTAAACAGTTATCCCCATTAAGGGTTTTTTTTTACTTCCACCAGAACCATTTTCTTCTTGATATATCATGTAAGGTCAACTAATATTATTTAAGATACGTATAGATAATAAGACCCTTGATGGGTAATAACAGGACAGTTTTTGATTTTTAATTTTACTCTGTCCTACAATAATTTATCTCTTAGCACTCATCTCCAAGGCTGTAAATTTCCTCGTTACCGACGGCAAAGTGTACTTAATTGCTTGTCGAAACACGTGATAAGAAGATTGCACCGCGATCTCGAGTAGCGACTCCTTATCGAGTTCCCAGAAGATGGCTGGTTGCGATGGGCCTCCTGCAGTACAGCTGTTGTCATGCCCCTCTCCTACCAGCGCTTCTCAGTATACACTCCGCCGGGGTCCGGGTCGGTGTTGTTCATCTCTCTTAAGTAGTGCATCTTTGTCCATCATGGTCGCTGTCAGTCAAGAACGGATAAGCCAGAACCACAAGGAGGTTGGGATTAGTTCCTGGGGAGCCTTTGATCAGCAGGAAGGTGAGGAATCATACGATAATTAATTGCGTTCACACCTAATTTAATTGTTAAAAATAATTTGTAATTGAATAAAAGGCAACTGTTACGCAGGCGAGTTGAATTACAAGTTTTAACTGTTTATTCGTTTCATTTTTAATATTTATCAAAAATACAAGTTATCGTGAGGTTTAGCATGGAAAAGAGAATGAAACTACGAGTAATGAATAGATTTCGGTTATCATTTAGTCTAAAAATAAAAGTTTCAACTACCATTTCTAAGTGTAGATGATATATGTTAGTTGAAACATTCATTTTTAGATTAAATGATTACCGTAATATACACATTTCCCATAATTACATTCTCTTTTCAATACTAAAGCTCAGGATAACTTGTTTTATTGGAAAATATTAACAGGGAAAGTTAAAACTTGTTATGACTCAACTCATAGTGACAACCTGCGGAATAATTATCAAATATATTTCTTATTATTTTATTAAATTAGCACGAAGTCTTTAGATTCCTGTTAACTGCCTTAAAATTGTTTTTAATCAGTGTTGGCTTCAACAGAATTTTGAAAGAAGAAAAAATTTGGTGTCATTTCCGCAAGTTGTCGCTTCGAGTCGAGTCACAATATAAGAAAATATTTGTTATTTATTTTCTTTTTTAATATTCTAGAAAATAAAAATAATTTTATTGCTGGCTGTATGCGTAACTACTATTGACTGTAAATAGATTAAAGAACCGACTTGCACGTTCTGTTTAGGTTATATTATCCTCTATACTTCATGTCTCGATAAAATAATTACGAAATACACGCATTCCCATAATTAAACTCTTTTTTTCCAAACTAAAACTGGCGATATATTTTTATTTTCACGATTTCAAAACTGGTGATAAACGGAAGCTACAACCTGCGGAGCTGATATCAAAAATGTTTCTTTGTCAGTATTTTTTTGAATAATGTTAAGTTGGATTATTGGTTCCATAGTTTCTTATTAATTTCTTATATCGGTCGATCGTATTCAAGTGTATGATGGTATTTATCTACATGATAAGATTTGCGGTGACGTACTTATTACATTTGTCTTTGCTTTTTTCTTAGAACGAATATTATAGTCTATCAAATGAATTCAACTGTAACAGATATTAATACGTATATCTATAACTGGAATATGAAGATAAATTTGAACCCCATTTTATATTTATTTATTATATATTTTTCTCATATAGGGTTTGTTCATATAACGTCACTTTATGCTACCATGGCTAATCGGACGATGCTACAGTGGGAGCTCTAAATTTTGTCTATCCAGGATAGGGATTTTTAACGAGTACCTGACATCGTACTGGTACAGGGGCCCTCGTTTAACGTCCCTTCCGAAGGACGGCGTAACTAAGGATTTTTTACTCCCTTTAAAAAATCCTAGGGCCACCTGCCGGGCTACGAACCCGCGATCTTGGGCTTAGTAGTTTGTTACGCTAACCACTAGAACACAGGTCGCTCCTTTTTACTCTTACAACCTTGTTAACATTTTTACAATATAGTAGTAGACTGAACTCATTTTCCTTATAGGAAATTCGACAATGCTCAAGAATTTTCTTATAGACTCTTGTCATTTTGATAATGTTTACCATGATCAAAATTAACACACAGGATTTTATGACCTCCCCCTCCCCCCAAAAAAAAAAATAGTATCCAAAAATCACCTATCATTTCTTGCCAAATTCTTGAAATAATCAGAAACAACTTGTATCAAGCAGTTTTAGTCTTATCAGCAAATTATGTATCCATATGCGGACTGGGTATATAGCATGGGATTATATGGGGAGAGTTACAATTAGTGTGAATAATTTATTTGGATTAATAAAAAAACTGTGCGTATAATCAGCACCTCAGTTTAAGCACATCATAATTATAAAATAACATGAATTCTAACATCATTGATGATGGATTGCGTAAATTTAACGAAGAAAATACGTTTCACGCAAAGATGTTGTATAAATAGGTACGATCTTATTATTTTTTTTTGTCACTAAACTCAATAAAGGATTTTTGTGACTCACGATCTTGATGACCTTTGATGACTTCTTAAGATGTCTAATCCCATTTGTTGCTAGCTTTAATCGCTAATTACATCGTGGTCGATCACTTTAATCTCCATTAAGTAGAATATATGGCCTATAGGGTTCTTGAACCATCCTCTTTCCTCGTCTCTTTTTGTCCTACCTCTCTTTTAGTGTACCAAAACGATAACCCAAAAATTAAACCGCAATACATTTAATTGTCTGGCTGAATTGAATAAATTTATTTATTGGCTGAATCAAACCCTACATAATAGTTTCCTCGAGGCTCTTAAGCACAAAATATCTTCCACTCTGGAAGAGAGAGGGAACCAAAAAAATAAGAAAGCAGTGTTTAAAAACAGATTCATTTCTATACTGCGGAACGCGAATGTATCCTGTCTATTACCTCCAAGCAACGGCTCTCCTCTTGAGGCCAAAGGAAGGAAAAACCAAGAAGGATAGAGGGATAGGAAAAAACCAGTAGAAGCAACATTGGATTGAAACCAGTTAAAAATAAATAGAGCAAAACAGTTTACGCTGGTTTAACCATGAAGATTATTACAAAAAACATTTTCATCCAAACCTAAACGTTTCAAAGATAGTCTTCTTAGTGATGCACATTTTAATATTTTTTACCTAAGGATGGAACTCGTTTATCTCATGAGTAACCACAGTTTACAAAAATCTAGTGAAACATATATAAGGACAACTTATTAGACTTCCAAATTTATTTTGAACTAGCCATCAAGAAACTGTGTGAAGTTAGTGCTACTCACCTAAGGGACAGCTGGTACAGGCTGAGACAGCTGGTACATCCCGCACAAGAAAACTCAGGTAAGGAAGACAGGTAGAATCCAGGGCGCCTACTGGTCAGGTAGTAAGTGAGTCATTGTAATTCGCAGAAGTTCGGCCAAAGAAACTTATATGGTTAGTGTTGTATCTTTTTACTATGCATGGTATATCTCTAAACGTCCAATAGCAGATTTAGGAAATGGATATAGGGACTACAGAACTGAAAAGAAAAATTTGAATACATTGAAGATCATCCAGAAAAAGTTGTAATAAAAGAAGGTACAGAGTTATAGTGCCCCTGTCGCTAAATATATGGTACACGTATAAACATCAGAGTTTTCGCGATTAATTCTTCTGTTTAAGATAGTTTTCCTTTAAAGAACTTTCATTGTAAAGAGAGGTCAGATTGCTACGAATCCCTAAGGGGAAATAGTGTTAATCAGTATCTTTCTACACCGTTGATCCAATACATATAAACAATTAATGACGCCAGTGTGGAATCTTGCTCCCCCTCCTCACTTGGGCTTAAATGTGAGGAAAGAAAATTAAATTCTCAACTAAAGAATTTACAGAGGTTATCACATTACAGCTCTACGAAGCACATTAAAAACGAAATGAAATCATTAACAATGAGTAAGTCGCTTCGATTCTTCGTTATAGACGTTGCAATGTGAGGGGGAAAATTAGCTTTTCGATTTGATCCTCTAATGAAAATCCTGGTAACCCATGAGAGGATTATGTATTGAAAAGACTGATTGGGAATTGCCATCAGAGCCAAAACCTACACCAAACAATTCTTGACTCCGTATAGACCATCCTCTGTAAACCTATAATCTGCTTAGTAATAATAATAAAAACATCAACTCATAGTCGTCTAACGTTAGTTTTGTTCCAATATGGCCACAATTCTTTTTTATTATCATTTCTACCAAGGGCGGATTTAGGGGGGAGGGCGCGGGGACGCATGCCCCCAGACGGTTTTTCTATAATGTGGAGAATCCATTCCAGTACATACTTATAGGCAAATCACATGACCACAGTTGATTAAATATATGAATAAAATAACAGAAAGAACATGAGTGAAACTATTGTTTCGATATTTTAATAAACCTTTGAAATCTTTTTATAAATACTACAAGTTTACTTCTAAGTTATTGTTGATTTGTTTTGCCAGTCTGCCCGTTGTGCCCCCCAGAAAAAAAATCCTGGATCCGCTCTTGATTTCTACATTATTGAGGTTCTGAATGTGAATCTCGAGGTATCTAAACAAACATCCTCGTGCCTTTTGGTATATTTGAGAAAAAATGGTATTTTATGTTTTAAAGTGATTAATATTTTGAGCCAAAGATCTTGAGATAGAATACCTCTCCGGATACTGCACTTCAAAGATAGATTAATAACCATGGATAATCCAAGTTTCCCTTGGGTTTTAAGTTTCGAATAAAATTTATTTAAGAATATTATTTTTTCTTGATTTTAAGGACTTTAGAAACACATAATTTGAAAACAAGCGATTTTCATGTGATTTCACGCTGTTTGTAACATAAAATGCTAAAACCGGTACTCTAAAGTACTAAAAATCTAAGTTTTTTTTTTTAATATTCATGCTGGCAACTCCCTCTCAGTAAGTAAAGCTTACACTATAAGTTTCATTATTCGGAATAGCTAATGAAATACGGTGTCCTACATAAACAGAAAAAGTCAGATTTGGTTTAGTCTTAATAACTATTTTTCAGTTTAGTTCAGAGGAAAGGTGGCCAATCTCATTAAGGTCTAAATTTCTTATGAAGCTATAAAGGCATATATAAAAGCCTTATTAGAAATCTCATAAATAACATCGGTTACAGTAAATATATACTGCTCTCAATTGACTCCAAGAATTATTGAAATAATTCAAAGAATTAGAATCATAAACTAAATAATATCATCAATCATAATCTTCTCGGAAGGCGCTACAACTAAACGAAGAGCCAAGTCTCACGCAATTGGACCAGCCAGTTATCACCGTTTTGTGATGCTCCTGTTTCCGCTTCTACTTGCTTTCATTCATTCCTCCTCGAAAACACTTTACAGAATTCATATTGGTTACACACTAACGCTCTGATTGAGAGAAGATAGTTGTATAATTTCGTTTAAGTATGTTTTTTTCTGTTTAGAAAACCATTTAAAACTTGAAAAGATACTGTTATTTTTACCCATGAATTCTATACTTCGGAAGAAGAAAGTGAACATTGATTATTCTGAAATTCAAAGTAATGGTAGCTAACTCGTAGCACCCAGATGCGTTCAAACTGTTAACACTCTTATTGCTTCAGAGTAGGGTGTGTAAATAAAATTAATTATCATGTACATATTTAAAATCTTTAAATCAATATTTCATTAAAAAACAAAGTATAAGAACACTTCTGTAAATTTTCTTCAGGAAGGTTTTAGTAAATTTTATTGTGGAAGAGTGCGAAATGGTCAGGGGGTGCAGTCAATAAATTATACACAAAATGAGTTTAACTTATTTCGTCTATAATACGTACTAGCTTTTGCCTGCGGCTTCGCTCGCGTGGAATTTGGTGTCTGCCACATAAAGTTTCATGACAGATCATTTTAAATAAATATGGGATGTATGCAGTACAGTAAAAGAAATTCTCTCCAGCCTAATCCTAATCCAGCTTAGAAACCTTCAAACCTAAAGGGGCTAAGGAAAAAAAATAAATAAATATTATTTTTTTTTTTTTTATAAATTACTCGTATGTACATCCAAAATTTCAGATATCTAACTTCAAAACTGACGGATTCCATAAAATCTTAAGGGGGAAACCCTTGGGGGTGGAATTATCTAAATTTCTTTCTTAAATTATACAAAGAACCTATCTGCATATTTCAAGATGCTAAGTTCCTGATTTGCCTTTAATTGTGTACTATAATGGATTATCCACAGTACCTAAAAACTGTCTGAGAGGCACGTGACCCGTGCCCCTCCCCTAAATCTGCCCTATGTTTTATAATGTTGTATAACCTATGATGTAAAGTTTCATCCAAATTCTTTCAGTAGTTTTTGCGTGAATGAGTAACAAGCATACATACAAACTTTCGCATTAGTAGGATATCAAAACAATAGTTTCACTCATGTTCTTTCCGTTATTTTAACAACTATTATGATGTGATTTGCCTTTAATTATGTACTATATATAATGAATTCTCCACAGTACCTAAAAACTGTCTGGGGGGCACGTGCCCCTCCCCTAAATCTGTCCTATGTGTTATTATGATGTATAACCTGTATTATTGTAAAGTTTCATCCAAATCCTTTCATTAGTTTTTGCGTGAAAGAGAGACAAACATACAAACTTTCACATTTATAATAATAGTAAGATTAGTAGGATATCAAACCAAATAGTTTCACTCATGTTCTTTCTGTTATTTTAACTACTATTATCATGTAATTTACCTTTAATTATGTCCTATAATGAATTCTCCACAATACCTAAGAAACAGTCGGGGTGGGGAGGGGGTACATGCTCCGTGCACCCCCCTCTAAATCCGCGCTTGCTATAGCCTATGTATTATTCTGATGTATAACCTATATTACTGTCAAGTTTCATCCAAATCCATCCCGTAGTTTTTGCGTGAAAGAGAGACAAACTTTCACATTTATAATATTAGTAAGATATATATATCTTACTAATATTATATAATTAAAGGTAAAATATATATATATATATATATATATATATATATATATATATATATATATATATATATATATTGCTCTCAATTGACTCCAACATTTATTTAAATAATTCAATGAATTAGGAGCATCAAATAAAAATATCATTCACGATTCATAAACTGCTGGGAATGCGCTATAACTCATTGAGAGCAAAATATTATACGTATATAAGAAAATGTACATATAATAATTATCGTCTTTAAATACCAATTCAAAGCAAATCCTTGAATGTAAGGAATTTCCTTTCAAGAAAAAAAAAAGAGCGAAAAGGAATAAAAATTTTCGCTTACATTTCGGCAACCGCTTAAAAGGGCAGTTAAGGTGATTTACAACATTGTTATGAGTGAGATTACATTGTTCAATAATGGAGGTGGTGCGTGTGGTTGCATAGTAGAAGAGGATTTAGCCAACGTGGAAACATTCTTTTGGATAGTGAGGGAACGAAGGGGCAAGTTCTGTAAATAAGAATAACAATAAAATCCATAGTACCCACTTTTCTAAAAGTTAGTCACTATTCTTCTTCATAATAATCAGTAACTATCAAGTTTTTATTTAAAACAATTTATTTCAACAAGCTTAGCGGACAACTTGGATTATTTGTTAGTTTTTATATATGTATACTAATATTTCTTTGTCTTGGCAAGAATTAATGATCATATCTATACCGCTGTGATTTTTTTAAAATTCTTATCATTGAAAAACGTTTTCACTAGCATTGTGTTTCTGTTGATTTCAGTGTCGTCATCGTCATCAGACTGCAAATTCAACAATTCATGCATCGTAAGACCAAACAACATATCGCACTCGTACTTCTAAAGTGATATAAGTCAAAAACCTACAGTTTTTGAAAAAAGGTGTTCGAATTAGTGAACTTGGAATGGGATTAGGACACTAAGAGTGCCACACGTGTGTCGGCTAGCTCTGAATCTAGATTGATACATTTTCGATGAATGATAAAAGAGACATTTATCCACTTCTTTCACGGTCATAGCTAACTGCCGAAAAAACGCAATTTTTTGAGCTGTTTCACTGTAGAATTACTAGCGCGATATGGCAAATCAGTTTCAGGCTATTTTTTTTAAAAAGTAACGTATTCATTATTAGGGAAAGAGAAAAAAAAAACATTTTCCAGTCAATGTATGATTCTCAAAAACATTCAAAACGTTTCGACATCATGGTGTCATTTTTAATCTTTACAAATTTTTTCTCTCTGCATCATTAAAAACTTTTACATCTTCACATCAGTCATAGGTTTAAAATTCTTGAGTCATATTTACAATTTTTTTTCTAAAATTCTTGGGGATCATTTATCCTCCATGGTCAAAATAACATTACATTAATGTTAATTTATTATTAATTTTAATGTAATGTTATTTTGACCATGGTGGATAAATGATCCCCAAGAATTTTAGAAAAAAAATTTTAAATACGACTTTCAAGAATTTTAAACTTATGACTGATGTAAACATATGTAAAAGTTTTTAATGATGCAGAGAGAAAAAAATTTGTAAAGATTGAAAATGGCACCATGATGTTGAAACGTTTTGAATGTTTTTGAGAATCATACATTGACTGGAAAATGTTTTTTTTCTCTTTCCCATAGACAAATATATTTATAAAATATAGAATATATAAAAAATATATTTTAAAAAAATTGATGTAAAAAATAACCAAGGGGAAAGACAAGCACAGTCAATGAGACACCGATTTCAACTATTTTTATTTCTTTTTCGGATGCATTTAAAGAAAGGACTTACAGGCTATAACCGTTTTAAATTTTAAATAATCTTCAATGCATTTAGTCGGTTGTTTTATACATGAGAACTAAAAATTAAAATCGCAAATTTGTCTTATGTTCAAGTCTCTTATTTGAGGCATGCAGATGCAAAAAGGGATAAATCCATATTTTATATTTAATTTTTTTAATGTTTTTCACAAATTTAGCGTCCTCTATGAGGTGCATGGTTCAGTATACAAAACATGTCCTAATTTTTCTAAAAATAATTGCCTCAAATAAATAATCATTTCATAATAACCTAAATTATGCATATGTTTGTGATTCCTGAAAAATTATTACATTTGGATTTTTCCCCTTTTGCACCTCAACGCCTCATTAAACTAGAGAAGATATTGTCATTTTGATGATACGAAGCATACTTTACAGTTTTTTTTACCTGTACCACTACAACCTCTGAAGGGTCTTGAGTTCAGCACATGGTAGTGACTACTGTTTCTTGGACAGTGGTTGTGTAGAGAGGTGATTTATCCTAGATCACGCTCAACTGCCAGACTTTTCCCCCTTATTTAGAGTGCACACTTTATAGAGACTGGGTGAGCCTCAGGAAGGTCCTAGATCAGCATAGGATCTCTCTCCGGCCGCTAACTGATAAAATGTAAGTCTGCCAGCGTGTAAGAATTGAGCCCAGGACACTCAGCACTTCAACTCAATGCTCTATCGCTGAGTCATTCCACTCCCTATACTTTACTGATGGAAAATTTAATACTGACGGACACAAGGTTTATTAAACAATTAAATTTAATACATGTGTAGGTACATATGAAAATGATTGGTCATTGTTTACAAATATTTAAGAAGTGTAAAAATCACTTTACAGATTGATAAAATAAAAACACTATCAATGACAAACTAAAAAAAAAACCTTTTATAAGAAAATCATGATAGGAAAAGTTTGAAAGAACAGTGAAAAAATGAGGAAATAGGTAAATAAAAAATCTATTTATTTATTACATACCATACTATACTGCATTTATTAATTATATATTTATTATATTTGTTTCTTATTTGTGTGCTTTCTCAGTGACTGCATACACAAACAAACTTTTCCAATATATATAAGTGTGATTGATTATATCTCCACCATTATAATAAGTTTACACTAAAACTGTTTTGTTGCAGGTTCAGAGGACAGTGGTGTATGCTCCCCGTGCAGTTATACAAGCTCACCTTCGAGGCCGAGGTACTGTAACCCACAACTTAGCTACATGGACAGAGTTGTGATGGAGGTTCTAGAGACTGAAGCGGTATATGTCAACGATCTCAAACAAGTTATACATGTCAGTCTAAAAAATATCTTAGCCATAATATTACTTTTTCTCAATAGTTTACAAAAGAATGATCAATGCATTATAGGATGAAGTAATTAATTCCAAAAATGTTTAAATCTAACTTCTTTACCAAAATACCTTCTTTTAATGCATTGTCTATTAATCTACAAAATTAATCAAATTACAAATATAAACAAAATAACACTCCATTCATTAATGCAGATCGACCATTTTCCCAACAAACCCTTTGGTTTCTTCTAAATACAAACCTTTTTCTCGTTTTTTGAAAAAATGAAAATGTTTTGTTTACTACTAAAGAAAAATTATGTTAAATAATTTTCCTAATTTTAATTAAATAGAGATGTATTGATAAGAAGTTTTAGCATGTACAGCACTTATAAATTTTAAATATATATTTAAATTGGATTGTTTCCCAAATTTAATTTAATTTTAAAAAATCTATTCCTAATTTGTATTTATAAAAAATATTGAAAATGCTAAAAGTAAGGCATAAATTTGCTTTAAAAGTGAGCTATGTAATTAAATAAAATAAAAAGTTTTGAGTAGTAAATAAATTAAATAAAAAGTTGAATATTTTTTATAATATAAACATATATAATGTCAATAAGTATGAATATTGAGTTATTGGATTTTTTAAGTTCATCTTAAACATTTTGATACTAATCTTCAATTAGGATGACAAAGTTCCCTGCATTACTATATAGCTATGTACACATAATAGGTACAAAAAAGACCTAACGGGTCACAGCAGTCTGCCAATAGGCACCATTGCATTAAGGGAATAGTAAACTTCCTGAATCACAGCTACTTTATTTATTTATTTGTATTGTCCCAGTTCTTATTACAGGATGCTCTGATTTAGCATTTTAATGATGCAGTCGGTGATAAAACGTTATCCACTTTTGTTTCTTTTGATGTTTGTACTAAAACTGTAAGGTTACCTATGAGCATTTGTCATTATTTCTTCTTATAGCCTTGGTTAATCAAATTTTCAATTTATTTAGGGTAAGAGAAACAAAACCGTTTTCCAGTTGTTGTTTATTCATTAATTTTCACGCTTTAGAGACGTTTCGACACTATGGTGTCATTCTCAATCTTTTCTTCTCTGCATCTTTTAACTTTAATAAATAAATTAACAATAATTACAATACTATAAATAATTTAACATAAATGTCCAAAGATAACACACTATAAGTATAAATACCTGGAAAGTCATACTTTTAAAAATTCTTAGGAGATCATTAATCCTCCATGGTCAATAAATAATATTGCATTACAAAACCAAACTTTGATCTTTGAACCATAAGATCCTTTTTCTCATTTCTATGAATCATTAGACTTTAGTATAAAATAACAAATTATGTTCTAACAGCACATCAACAAAAATAATACTAAGTAAAAAATATTTTTTTTTAAATTTAATTTATTTATTTATTTTTTATTTTTTTATTATTTTTTTTTAATGTAAAAGTTTATTTATTATTATTTTTATTTTTTATATATATAATTTTTTAAAATATTTTATCAAATCAATTAATAGCAGTTGATACATATCCACTGATGGACATGTCTAAAGTCTTTTACAATGATTTCTGCAGATTGATCTTCTTAGACCCTTTGTAATTAGGTGTTAATAATGCTGATCATTGGGAATCCTTCCTTATTACAACAAGGCAAGAACAATTTATGTATGTAGAATGATTATGAGAATAGACAATTAGGATATCAGGGTCAGGAAATTATTTAATATGAGTTTCCAATGGAAATATACATTCTAAGGTACTCTGAGCCCAATAACCAAGTATCATAGTTCTTTGTGTTTATGTGTTAAGTCTAGCTGTATGTGTTAGTATAATATGACTAAAATTATATACATAATATAGATAATTACCAGGGAAGTTATAGCAAAGTTTTAGCCAAAATTGATTTACCGAGCGTGCCACTTTATCTATTATTGTTTTTAATCAATCAATAAAACAGCACAAGTTTATTATTTCATACTTATATTGTGAATATAGATGATAGTAATGTACCAGTTGAAGTACATAATATAATAACTTAATAATATCAGATGAGCCATGGATCAGCACTTCGAGTAAAAATAATACTACAACTCTTCACTACCAGTGTATACCAATAAAAATGTTCACTCTAATGAAACAGCCATAATTATAAACAAAACTTATTTTGCGCCACTATTGAATAAATATTCAATTAGCCATTATGATATATCTAATAAAAGTTTGTATGATTATGGGTGGGCCCAGAAATAGGTTTACATGTGGGAAGGATGATATGTAGAATCATGTCATTGTTTTCTTTTTATCCTGTTTCAGGAGGGATTGGTATATCCCAGTAATTAATATTGCAATGACAAATGATAGTTTGAAAAAATTAAAAACTATTTTGATCAATATATAAACTTTAAAAAAACATTGGTATAGATTTTTCATCACTTTAAATAAAACCATTGTTTGTTCATTTAACGTCACTTTATGCTGCTAGGGCTAATCGGACGATGCTACAGTGGGAGCTCTAAATTTTGCCTATCCAGGTTTAATTAAGATAGGATAATAAATAAAACCATTAGGAACTTCCTAAAAGCAAAATCTTAAATAAACATTTAAATATATTTTTAACTTACATTTAAATATGTTTCAGGGATACTTGGAACAATTATCAAACAATGAAGATTGCCCTGTATTGGAGGATCAGCTTGAAGATTTATTTGGAAATTTAAGACAAATTTATTCATTCAACAGGTAATATTCCTTAGATTTGAATAATAAGATAAATATTGTCCTTATAATCAAATGAATAAGATCAATATGGGTGTTTTGAAAAACATGGGTAATCAAGTGGCAAAGGTTCCATTAGATTAGGTCCATACCTTTTAGCTATTCGATAAACACTACAGAGGTTTATCTTTATAAAAATAAGTTTATTGAAAATATTCTATTCCAAAAGTAGAAAAAATCAATATGTAATTTTCTAAAAAACAGTGTATTGTAACTACCAAGCTGTAGAATTTATCTCACCACTTAGAAGATAATTAATAATTAATTAACATTCTTAATGTCACAAAAAATTAACCTGCTAGAACATTTTTCGAGGCAACTATGGAATATATAATACTTCTTTGAAGATCCTTTTTAATAGATACTGCATTTACCATAATAGCTAGTAATAACTGAATGTTTTACTTTAATAAATTTAGCAAAACAGACTGGCAATTCAAAAATTCAGTGATTACAGAATATAAGTAAAATTTACAGATTACATGTTGTCTTAATCTTCGGTGTACCATGATTAACATGAAACGCTAAATACCATGGGAGTCCCACAAGGACTGTCAACCTCACATGATAGGAAGTTAAAACTTTGTCCTTACCTGTTGTTTTTGCTTATTGATAATGAATTTTACCTTTAAGTTAGGTATCCTGTTGTATAATCTCAAAAATAAATTAGTTCAAATATTTTTCTTCTTAAATTTAAAGCTTATTGATAGAAATTGTCTTATCGATTGTCTTAAATACAAAACAGTCTCTACCATGAACTGAAGTCAAGACTCTACCTGGGCTGTAGTGATACAGGTTTTTTTTTACATAAATACAAGGATTTTTTTTTATTTATTCTATACAAATAAGTTTTAAATTTAATTCTCCGAGACAGTTAATGACTTTAATTTCATAACTTAAATTTGGGGAATTAGTTATGTTTCATATCATTTCCTGTAATGATAATAATATGCTGATTAAATCACAAGAATTGGTAATATCGATAAATATCGTCAATAGTGTTTATAAAAGACTATAACATATCACTTATAGATTAAGATGTATAACTAATGATATCATAAGATAATAAGATAGCGGGATGTTGGTTACAGTACCTTCCTCAAGGAGCTCCAAGAATGTGGACTGGACCCAGTGAGGATAGCAAGGGTCTTTGTCAAGAACAACTCTGGCTTTTCAGTCTACACAGATTACTGCACCAACTATCCAAGGTATTACTGGCTTTATTTTATTTATAATCTGTATATCCATTAGGTCATTTTAGAAATAGTTCTTAATTACATTAAGCTTTATTATCAAGCCCCTGTAAAGCTTTACTATACAGCTTTACAGGGGAGACTCAATGTTAATAAAATCATTGTGCTTTTGCTCCAATTATGAAGCATAAATGAACTATTAAAAATAAATAAACTTCATTGAAAACAGAAAGCGGAGTTTTTAATGTTAACTTCTTTATTTACCGAGAATTATGAAAATTTCATAAACATTTTCATCAATGGTGGGTGGTGCTTATTTGCTTCTAGGCTGGAGGAATACACATGAGGTTCACTCACTTTTTTTCTAGAAATATATAGAAAAAAAAAAATATATATATATATATATATATATATATATATATATATATATATGTATATGTATATGTATATATAGAAAAAAATCTTCATTATAGTCGACGACATGAAATCAGGCGGCTCAAAGAAAATGCGGTGATGCCAAATCGACCTTCTTTCTGACACCCCAGGAATCTTTTGTATTTCATTTATTTTTATTGGTCAGGATTTAAATGTAAGGATCAAAAGAGTAATTTTTTAATAAAGATTCAGATTTAATAAACACACTACATTATATTTTAAATAGATTGTTATACAATTTAATTGATTAAAACCTTCTAATAATTTTGTTTACAATCATGAAGTATAATTAAGAATACAATTACTGTTTATCGTCATCAGAAAATTCTTCGGACTCAGATGCGGTTTTGTAACTTAAATTTATTAATATTTGTTCAATAATTTCATCCCTTACTATTTCTTTGTCCCAATCAGCGTGTTGAAGATTTTCCGCATGCTCTACACATTTATGCCAATCTTCAAGAGTCACATTTTCTATTTCTTCACACGTTAACGTCTCCACATCAGCTAATTTAAAAGTTTTGTTTTTATTGGCCACTTCTCTTTTAATTTGAGCCCATATCAATTAGCATCAGGTTATATTGGCAGTGGTACGGAGGCAATCTCAAAACATCATGCCCAGCAGCTCTTGCCAGTTCATCTATTTCATAGATTTTTTTGCCTCTAAATGGTCTAACTTTAAACAGCAATTTAAGTTTCGTTGAATTAGCTTTAAAAGATACATTTTTTCCCCTTAGCCATTCAATTATCTCCTGCTTCCGCCAGTTAAGTGAAGGGCATTTTTTGCAATAAGGTAGAATGATAGGGAGCTTTATCTAAAATTATTATACAGAGGCGGAATAACAATGAAAAAACAGAACACTAGCATGCCAAGAGTAAAATCCAAATAGCTGAAGCGGAGAGAACTAAGCAACAATGCTAGCACATTGTTTTCAAATATTGGCAGTTTTGAGTAAAACCACACCCACATTCTCGCTACAAGCAGCAACACGGCATTTTCGCTCACCCGCCTGATTTCATGTAGTCGACTATAGATACAGTTTTATTTTATAAAAGATAAGCATACCCATCCTTCTTGTAAAAAAACTAATTAAGTCGTCCAGTTTCCATAAATCAATTTTATGAGATCTAGAAGGCTGTATAGAAGTTACCTAATTATCATTGTGTTTTATTTTTTTCCATCAGTTTTGATCCTCCGTTTTCATAGTGTCTAGGGTGAAGGTTTCCTCCCTCTAATTTGACATGCCACACCGGACTGAGCTTTGATACAATGCAGCATAAAACCTAAAATATTTAATTAAAAACCAATGTGCTGTGTTGTAACATAAATTAATTATGACGTTTAATGAAATAATTTTTGGATGTAACACCAATTAAGTCTCTATATCATTGAAAAAGGACAATTTCAGATATACATATGGGTTATTTTTCAAAATCGACTGATGGACAGAAGACAAGTGGAAATTTTCACTTTTCAACAATCTCATATTGTTATTAGTGTACTTCCTCTTAAAAGATTGGCAACCGTAAAATAAAAATTATTATATGTTTTAATCAACAATATTATTATTATCATTATTCAGCAATAACAAATTCATCAATCCAACCTAAAGGCATGTTTAATAAATGATGAATGTACTATTAATAATAACCTCTAGTTTATGTTTGATCCAGGGCAGTAGAGGTGCTGACGAGGTTGATGTGCCAGGAGAGGGTGGTCCAGGTGTTCAGGCAGCGGCAGGCGGCTCTTGAGCACACTCTTCCACTCGGCTCTTACCTCCTCAAGCCAGTCCAGAGGATACTCAAATACCATCTCCTTCTACAGGTACATTCTAAATTTCATTATGAGAAAATAAAAATAAATGATAAATGAAGACAAGCACAATCTTGTGAAATGTGTCGTTTTAATCATATATTAATTATTTTTTACTGATAGTTGTCATTCATCATAGCTCAGATTAAATATAAAATATTAAATCTTAATAATTTATTACCATAATAATTAAATCTTCTGGTTCTGTACAGAATATGGTGAAAAACTGCATTGGAGATAGTGAGGGATATGGAGATATAGTTGATGCATTGTCAACAATGACGGGCATAGCACACCATATTAATGACATGAAGAGAAAGCATGAGCATGCCGTACGTGTACAAGAGATACAAAGTCTTCTCCTTGGTTGGCAAGTAGGTTACCTTTGCAATTAATTAATAAATAATTTTTTCAATTTATAAATATTACTTTTTTTTAATTAGCTTTATTATAGATATGATAAATAGTTTTTTAACTCTTAAATAAAAAATCCTAATATCAAATTTTAAAGAGCACAACTCTGAAAATTAAAATTGTTTAGTAGACACAAAACTGAATTTCTTTTGAATTATTGGATTTTTATGGAAATTTTTTTTTTAAATTATAGACTGCTGTTTATGTTACAGTACTGTTAAGATAATCATAAAAGATAAAATGATTTTTAATATTTAAAAGCAATTTAATTTTAAGTCATCTAAAATTCCTAGCTCTGTTAATATACCGCTTCTATCAGCTACTGCAGCATTCCCTCATGGTAATTTTCAAAATTCTCCATAGCAAATTGTCTAAGTTAAATGTTTGTTCAAGTTTTATATTTTAACTGTTGATAATCATATTGTTGACTATTAAGCGAAGTAGCATAGAAATTACTTGAATGTACTTGTAGTAATATTTAAACAGCTATCTTTCATTTTGTTTATTAAATTAACTGAAAAAAAGTAGATACTTGGAAAAAAATATAAATATTCTCTATTGCCATTCCCCCCCCCCTACATTTCAACACTACAGGTATCAGTCATTTTTCATATTGAAATTAATATTTTATGTATGAGTACGTATAAACAAAATAAAGTGCAATTTTCATAAAACCCGAGTTCAACTCTTTTTGAAATTCAAATATGTTTTTTGTATATAACTTTTTATTTTATGCACAAATTTATAAATTCGTAATTAAAAAATAACCTATCAAATTATTATATAAATTATTAAAGAATCTCAATAAATACAGTGTCAAAATTATTTTTGTAGGGTGAGGATTTAACAAGGTATGGGGAGCTGTGCGCCGAAGGTACGTTCAGGATGTCAGGGGCAAAAGCATTAAGGCATGCTTTCCTGTTTGATAACATGCTTTTAATCACTAAGAAAAAGGAAGAAGGCATTCTTCAATATAAAGCCCACATTATGGTATGTATTTTTTTTTTGTCTTTTACTTATTTAATTAATTACTCTGATTCAGTAACTATCATAACTAGTTACTAAGATTTAGCTTTTTAAGATAGTGTCTGCTTTAGTATAATGTTGAAAAAGTTTTTCAATTCCTCTCATCACCACAAAGTGTAGATAACATTATCTATCAGAGGTTTCTAGGAGGTATTAGGTGGTGTACGATCTATTATACAGGGTGTTCCGAATTTAAATGGCAAAACTTCAGGAACTTATAGGGGACCGAAAAACTAAGACAAAAAGTCCTTTAGAGATTTGCTCGTTTTTGCTTAGTTTTAGAGAAAATCGCAAAAAAAGAAACAAAACAAAAATGTTACAGGTAGCGATTATCACCTTTCAAAGTTCATCAGGCTAGGCAGTGAGGTATGTAAACACTTAATGTTATCCTTTACATTCTTTTATTTGTTTACATTTTGGCTTCCTTCTAGGATTATAATTCCTAAATCAGTCTTCAGTCAGTTACTCAGATATTTTTGTGTGAATAGCATCAGCCACAATGCCACATACATATTCTAATTTTGAATGCGCTGATATGATTTTTGTGTCTGGTTTCTGTAATGGTAATGCTTTAGAAGCGGTGCGGGAGTATGCGTGCCGATTTCCAAATAGAAGAGTGCCTAATCGACGAGTCTTTTCGTTAACTTTTAATAGACTAAGAGAGACTGGGTCATTCTTAATGCGTAATGAAGGCGACCAATTTTAGGCAGCAGTAAGAGCAGATTATCGGAGAAGAATTGTGTCCAACACCACTTAGATAACAATCCTGAGACTAGCATCCGAAGAGCATCTGCTGCATTAGCGTTAGCCGAAGAGCATCGCGGCAATATGGCGAACTTTGAAAGGTGATAATCGCTACCATACCATCTTCAAAAAGTTCAGAGAAAAAGATTATGTTAACAGATTGAATTTTAGTAACTGGTTTCTTGAAAACATTCATGATGATAATTTATTTCCATTAAAAATTATATGGACCGATGAAGCTACTTTTACAAGAGGAGGAATTGTCAATCAAAGAAATTATCATGTATGGGCTCTTGAAAATCCCAGAGCTATTAGAGAGAATAGGTTTCAGCATAAATTTGCTATTAACGTTTGGCTTGGAATTTGGAACGGATGGTGGATGTCCAGCTTATTATAGCAGAGTTGCTCGAGCTTGGCTGGATATAAGTTATCCACAACGATGGATTGGACACGGAGGAGTAATACCTTGGCCACCCAGATCCCCTGATATGAAACCCATGGAATTCTTCGTATGGGGAACCTTGAAGCAGAAAGTTTATTCGGAGTCAATCAACTCAAGAGAGCAATTAAGAGACCGAATCATAGATGCAGTGCACCAAATATCATCAGAACAATGTTTAGCTGCAATTTATCAAGTGAGTGCTAGATGTAATGCTTGCATTGGTGCAAGAGGACAACATTTTGAGCAATATTTACATTAAAAAGAACATAACATAAATATAAATGTAAATAAATAAGTATAAAAATGAAAACTTGCTTTGTTTCTTTTTTTGCGATTTTCTCTAAAACTAAGCAAAAACGAGCAAATCTCTAAAGGGCTTTTTGTCTTAGTTTTTCGGTCCCCTATAAGTTCCTGAAGTTTTGCCATTTAAATTCGGGACACCCTGTATATATATACATTTTTTTTTTCACTTGACACAGTACCTTTACGTGAAGGATGTTTATTGCTCTGCATTTTCCGTACATTTATAGTGCATTACATACAATTGTACTTTCATGTTGTGTTTTTTTTCTATTTTTTAAATTTTTTGTTTTATTTATAAATAAAACTTAACGTTAAGTTGAAAATACAGCATTAAAACAAAGCTGAAACAACAAAATATTGAACATAGTAAACATTTAACCAGTTGAAACAAAAACATATATTAAATAACAAATAAGAAAAAGAAAATAAATTGCAAATAAGCATTTTTTAATGTATTTATTGAAATTTACAACTGTATACTGAATACATCAAGTAAATATAATGAAAGATAAATCATGTCCCGAGATAAAGGCAAGTAGAGGAACTAGCCAGTGGTAGTACTCAAATAAAAAGTTCAACTTAGAAGGCCATCTTCTTTTCAGACACATCGGAGGATTATCAGGAACTGAAAAGGTTGCGGGGTTTGAAACTAGTGGGTTTCAGTTGAAATGAAGTTTGTCATAAAAAGATTGATATCGGATTCGGGCCAAATCAGCAACAAACGGGACATTAAGGTCATTATGGATTATTTAGTTCTTAACAAGGACTAAGGATTTTGAGGATTTTATGAAGGATTTTGGATTGTAAGGATTGAATACAAGAGGAATTCGATGGCTTAGTGGAGCCCCAAAGCTCTATTCCGTATGTCCATATGGTTCTAATGATTGCCATGTATGTGAGTCTTTTGTAATTAATTGGGAGCTTAGAGGGACGTTAGAGCGTGTTCTAGTAAATGTTGAAGTAGCCTGAAACGGTGAGCTGTTACTTGTCATTTCAGTCTAGTATGAGGATTCCAAGTTAAGCATTTGTCAAGGTATAGTCCTAAGTACCGGACCTGTTCTACAGGAATCAGTGGAATGTTATTAAACGATACATGACAGGAAGTCGTTGGTTTATGACGGAGGGTAAAGGTGATTTGATGAGATTTGTGGGAATTTATTTTAATCCTCCAGTTTTGATACCAATTTTCAAATTCAGTGATATGGGATTGAAGAATACGGAATGCTATAACTGGATCAGTGTTGACAGATAATAGACATGTGTCATCCGCATGCGTGGTAAAGATAGTATTAGGACGAGTTGCGATGTCAGCTGTATAAACTGTGTGTCTCTACTCTATTCTCATTGGGCCGAGGATACTGCCTTTAGGAACACCAGTAGAGTAAATAAACACAAAATTACTACAAAGTAATTGAAATAAAAACAAAAACAAAATTCTATTTCACCTATAATATTGATTTCGTGTGGTGACGATTAACCACACTGCTTTGGCAAATCCTTGAATTGCTGAAAATACTTCCAGTATAAGTCCTTAACACTGATTGGCCAGCTGTCCTTCTGCTTCACATGGTTGATAAGGTTAGTCCTTGGTTCATCCGTTTGTCTGCAGTCATATATTAGGTGTAAGTAAGTTTGTTCATGTCCTGTCAACATTTGTGTGAGGTAGAAGTCAGTTGTTATTTTGTTATTCCTAAAGCATTTTTGTAAGTCATTTATGTATAACTTAAGATGTTGTCCTTTAGTTGTCGTATCCCATGTGTCTTGCCACTGATCCGTATTTGCAACTATTTGTCTGTGTTTCAAGTAAGTCTTAGTCAATTTACTGTAAAGTACCGGAAGTGAGCCGTCTTTGGCAGCTGACTAGCAGCCTTATCAGCTAATTTGTTACCCACGTTGCCAGAGTGCGCTCTTACCCACCAGAAGTTAATGTTGCATCCTTTATTTTGTAAGTAGAGTAAAGTAATTCTAGTTTTTTCGATCAATGGTTCATGTATTGTGCGATTGATGAGTTTGTACAACATACTTTGGCTGTCAGTTAGTATGCAAATAGATGTCCTATGGAAATTAAATGTCTGTATATAGGTATAGTGTTTTCAGTGTAGCGTATTGTATTGTTCAGCCTGTTTGTGCAATTTGGTCCAAGTCTGTATTTCTTTACTTTAGTCAGTACACCGTCTTCAAAAATTACCACTGCACATCCCACATTTTCACAATCTTTATTACCGTCTGTGTAAATCTCTACTTCAGAATGATCTTCTAAATCTCTACTTCAGTATGATTTTCTTTTGTAAGTTTGATTTCTGGAAAATGTGCAGGATGCTTCATTCAATATGGCTTGAGTAGAAAATTCCACGTTGTTTTAATATCTATCGATTGACCTTATATACTATCCACGGAATATTTACAACTCTATTTCAAAGACAGACAGGCTTGTATTGTAACATCTCATTGTCAACTACAAAAAACACAGACTCTAGGAACTCCACAGGGGTCTGCACTATCTCCGTTATTGAGGTGTCTAATCGTGAATAGATTATTGATAAGAGAATATCCGCGAAGCGTGGTTGTACAGGCATTTGCGGATGACATAATTTTATTTACACAAGCTGACAATACTCGAACACTTCAAGAATTAATAGATCAATACATACAAAAAATTGACAGCTGGGCACACGAAAACAAACTAACTTTCAATACTATAAAATCTACATACATGATTTTCACCGGATCAAGGACTTTACCAACTTTACTGGTACAAATTCAAGAACAGCTTCTACAACAAACAAATAAACTAAAATATTTAGTAGTCACATTCGACCCAAAATTAAGATAGAACGTACATATTGACATACTGGAGACTAAACTACTGAGACTTACCAACAACTTAGTGATAGTAGCTAGGAATAAATGGGGATTGAAAACTGAAGCATTAAGGATACTGTACAAACGAGCCACACTACCAATACTAATGTATGCTATTAACGTCTGGCACACAGGATTGTAGAAAAAATAACATTTACGGAAACTTTGACGTGTACAGAGATTAATGGCAATCAAAATGGTGAAAGGTTTCAAGACAGTATCTTATGAAGCAGCTTGTCCTTACAAAAATGATCCCCATTGACTTGATCGCCCAACAGTACAATACACTGTATATCTTACTTCGAACCAACCAAGACTGAGACAGAATACTTGCCGATGACGTGGAACGACCTATAGACATTGGAAGCATCCTGCATATTTCCCACAAACAACTTACAAAAGAAAATCATGCTGAAGTAGACTGGACCATCTCATTGCCCTAATTTTTGTAACTAGCAAATAATTTTTAGTACATTTTGATTGGTCTACTCATCAACCTATAATAAAATAAAAACAATTACTAAATTAATTTATTTATTATGACTTTCAGTGTTCAAATCTGATGTTGATAGAAAGCATTCCTGGAGAGCCCTTATGTTTCCATGTGATACCTTTTAACAACCCGAGGCACCAACATACATTACAGGTAAATTGGAAAAGAAAATTCCAGTCATTATTCACAATGGTTCAATTTTGTTTAATTTTTAATATTAAAAAATTTGTATAATTTGAATGTATAATTTGTTTTGCTTTTCTACTTTATTTTTTATTTAAAATTGAATTGCTTCTGATAGACACTTTCAAAATGTTTTGCTGAACTATATATTAAAAAACTAAATTTAGATGGAATTTTATTATTCAAAGTGCTAAATTAAATTGAACGGTATTTCATTTACTTAACTTGCATAAGTTACTAACATGATACTTTAGTTATTGAAACCAATCTAAACCAGTTGTTTAGATCACATATCTATAGATCACAATAATACTATAATAACCTTCACTCGTTATATTTAATAGCTGAATGTATTTAAATTCTACATTATATTTTATTAAATCATAGTTATTTCTGCAATTCGATCTGCAATTTATTAATATTATAGGCAAAAAGTCTTGAACAGAAGCGGGAGTGGACTCTTCAGTTAAAGAGAGTTATATTGGAGAATTACAATGCTGTGATACCTAGTCATGCAAGGCAGCTTGTTATGGAGCTTGGCCAGAACAGAACTGATGGTATGTAAAATAAATACATTTTTAAAGTTTATTGCATTGCTAGTTAATAACTTTCTTTGATAAAATATATATTTTTTTAAATATACTTTATTGTACTGTAAATAGTTTGAGGTATATACATTTTTAATGAAAATTAACTACAAACATTTTCGGAAATATATATATGAAGGTGCTCGAGGCAAGAGCCATGACATGCCAAATATTCAAAGAAAGACTAAGAGTATAGTACAACACACTACTTCATTCCACTTAATAGATATTTAATTTTTACTGGAGACATTTGCCCTATACGTTTGAAAAATTCACTTGACCATTTAAAGCACACATTTTTGCCTGTATTTTTTATGTAGAACCTAGAAATAAATATTTAAGCTCATACGATCAGGATATTTGTATAGTATTGAATCCTAAACACAACAATCATATGGTCAATCTCTGTTATTTTCTATCTAAAGTTCTAAGTATTAGAATAGCTCTGATCCAGTGATAAATATATGGTTGTTTATCCACGCACAATAATGCCTTTGAATTATATAATTTTTCATTTTCTTACGTACTAGTTCTGTTACTCCAATTTTCCATAGTTTGATATAATATTAATCCATAGCTAAACTTCTAATCTTATCTTCACTGCTATGTTCAGTATATAAGTTGATTTCCAAGTTTTTTCCTTCTTCTTATGCACTTTTATTTTGTTAATTTTCTAACCTCTCTATGTTTTTTTTTTTTTAATACGACTTTATTACAACAATTGTCATATGTCGTAAGCTGACAATGATTTTTTCTACTTTTCCCGGTCCTGGCAATCCTCTGGCTGCCATTCCTTCCTGCAATCCATCGTACCATTTCTTTGCTGGACGTCCTCTAGTCCTCCTCTCCTTAGGAACATAGTTTATTATTCTCTTGGGCCATCGATTTTCTGACATTCTCATTACATGGCCGTACCAGCTCAGCTTTTTGGTTTGATAGTGTACAAGATATTGTGAGGTTCCTGTACTTTTTCTTTGATCACGTGATTAGGGATGTGCTGGAGTTTAGATATGCTACTACTACGTCTCCAGAAGTCCATCTCCATCGCTAGGAGTTTCTTTTCTAAGTTGGTAATGATGGCCCATGTTTCTGAGCCATACAATGCTACACTTTTGACAAAGGAGTGGTAAAGTCTTTTCTTTGTAGACAATTGAACTTCCTTACTCCATAAGGAATATCCAAGATATTTAAAATTTTCACTTTTGGTAAGACTCCAATTCTCCAAGTGTGAGGGAAGCATAATCTATATTCAAAGCCAAATATTCTGTTTTTTGTTCGCTGATTTCTAGGCCTCCCAATTTGTATGCTTCTAACAGTTTTCTTATCATATAGGAAGCATCCTCCTCATCATTGGCTATTACCACTTGGTCATCAGCAAACTGAAGATTATAAAGGCATTCATTTCCTACCATCTTCTGGCATTTCCTTTTCCACTCACACAGTACACTTTCAACATATAAATTGAAAAGTGTAGGGGATAAGGAGCAACCCTGTTTAAGTCCTTTGTTTTGTTCAAATTCTTTTGATAGACCATTCTTGAGTTTTACTCTGGCTTTGGAACCCTTATACATCCCTTTTATTGCATTGATAATATATCCGCTCACTCCTAATTTTTTCAGAGCGTTCTAAAGATTACTTAGGGGTACCTTGTCATATGCTTTCTGTAGGTCGACAAATATTAATACAACTTCTCCATTGCAAGCTTTCTTCTTTTCAAGAAGCTGTGTAAGAGTAAAGATGTGGTCTATACAGGATCTACCTTTTTGAAAACCGGCTTGTTCTTCCGGCAACACCTCTTTCACTCTTCCATTAATCTTCTGTTTAGTAATCTACCGTATAACCTACTATAATGCTCGTTACAGAGATTCGTCTGTAGTTTGAACAATCCTTTTTATTTCCTTTTTTATAAATGGGAATGATATGAGCTTCCTTCCATTCCTTGGTCATTGTGCCTTGCTCCATACTCCTTGTCATAAGGTTTGCCAGAGCTTTGACTGGACCATGTTTGATCAGCTCAATTGGTATATCACCAGGACCAGGCGACTTTCCATTTTTCATTATTTTTAAGGCTGCTGTCAATTCTTCAACTGATATGGCAGCTGGAGACTCTATATTTTACTAATGTAAAAATCAGAAATAAATAAATAGAAAAAAATAGATATTTAATTGGTTATTTTAGGAACACTCCATGAGATAGTACAATAATCTAATGGAATGTACCTAAAATTATCACAAAAATTGCTACTTTATATCATGAAGAAATAAAGTAGCATTTTGCACAAAATACTCATTAAGTTTTTAGAAGTGGCTGTTGTCATGTTCTTACCCAAGGCCATTCATCTGTTTTATTTATTCATTGATTTGACCTTAGTTAACATTATATATATTACATATTTTCGATCAGATTATTTCTTTAAATGATTTTCACAACTAAAAATCATAAAACATTAAATAGTTATTGTTTATCATTAATATTATTTTCCTTTATGAAGGTACTTCAACTATATTATACGCTTTACAGATGTGCCATCTCTGGAAAAGACTACACCGAAGAGGATCCACTCAATCCCAGAGTACTTAGAAAGGAGGAAACAGGAACGAAGGAAGAGCGAAGGCAGCTTCATGAGAGTCAGGTTGAGGAGTAAATCTGCAATCATGAAGGTTTGTTCAAGTATTATATTTAGCTATGATAAATATTATAAAAATATAATTTACATTACGAAAACATTGTAAATTATCTAGAATATTAGCCTACCATTTCAGACTGAAGTTGTAAAAATGCAAAATTAATTTTAACATTTATCCTTAATGCAAACAAATTCTAAGTCCTCTTCAAAAGTGGCTTTTTCAATTTTCAAGATATATAGAATCTAAACATTGAATAAAATAGTTGGATCCATTCCTACCTGCTTCTTCCTCTTTTTCTTTTCTCATTGAAATTTGGCTCTTTGAAGAAAATCTTAATTGTTGAAATATCTAATTAAATGCAGCTCTAAATAGAAAATCTGTATCATTTTACTGTTCAACAATTGTTTTTTTTTTCTGTTTTTCCAACAGCTTCACTAACAGTGATCATCTTATGTAAAACAGTTTCCTGCTTTAGAATAGGTGACTACTTATTTTATATTTTCATTGTCTTCCCCATTTGGCGAAAAAACAAAACATGAATTTCGGTAAAAACAAATACATATTCCTAAACTCTCAAATTACATTATAAAAGTATTTTCAAAATTTATACGAATATATAATTAATTATGGCATTCATGGGGTATATATAGTTTATTACTGTTCAGATTAGAACATTAGGTTGGTTTTTTGAACTTAAAAAAATTCTTTAAATACAAATAGTTACAAAAAAAAAATTACCTTTGTTCTCCTACGATTTGCAATGAAATGAATCTTATTGGTATTTACCTACTTTTTATTAAATTTTGATATTATTAGATTGTTTACTAAACTATCTTGGTTTCATTTTCAGGGTCATGTTAGGCAGAGGAGAGAAAATAAAACGCATTCAGAGGGTAGCCAAATAGTGACCACCGAAAATAAAGTGGTATGTCTTCAAAATAAACTTATAAATTATTATGAACAACATTGTAATTATTAATTGGTTTTAAGACCTATTAATTTTAGTAAGAAGCGAAATATTAAGTGAATTATGTGAGTTAATAGAATGTCAATTAACACTAAGTAACTTTCTGAATAGTATTCTGTTAACAATGAATGGCTTTAAGTTAGTTAATATCTTTAAAACTCATATAATTTTTGTTTTGTTTCAAAAGGACACTGGTGGATCCGAAGCTGAAGAAGTTTGCTATCCTGCTGAGAACCAAAGTCAAGTAGAGCATACGGAACCTGACCCTGGAGGCTGTACTGAAACCCCAATAGAAAATGATCAGCCAAAAGAAGAGAGGAAAAAGAGCTTAGAGGAGATAGTGAGCCAACTTCTCATGCAGAATAAAGAATTTCAAAGAGTATTACAGAAACAGCGTCATATTACTAGCAGGCGAGCGAGAGTAGAGACAAGTGATGAAGAAGATGAAGGGTTATCAAGGTCTTCAGGAAGCCTTCAGAGAGTTGAAGGGGACTATGACAATTTGTGGCAGCTGAAGCGTACACGCTCATTTGTTAACCAACCTCAGAGTTCACCTGAGTTATCTCTGTCTGGGAGTCAGATATCAGTTGATGGACCAACTTCACCAGCAGTTTGGCTCAAGCAACAGCGTCAACATCTTGCATCCACCCCGACCTCAACAAAGGCTGGGTCCCTACCAAGAGGCTTTCAATTAGGCACTCCTGATTGGCACAAAGCCAGGGTATCACCGGATAGGCCATTCACAATAGCATCTGACAAAGCTCAGGAACTAAACCTTGAAGACATGGAACGCTATGTGGAAAGCCAGCACTCCATAGCCCGGCATAGGTTTCCACTGCCTGATGACACTGAAGATGACAGCACCCCTGATACCAGCACCCATGATCTATTGCACCCAGAACATAAGATCTACAAGCCCAGTCTTACAAAAGCTACCATAAAACAAGTAATATCATCTGTTAGTAACAAATTAGCAAGCTTACGTCTCAGCTCTGAGACCCTAGATCAAATAGAGACTGAGCATCGTGCAAGTAAGATCAGGCAAGCATTCGCCAAAACATTCAGGCAGAAAAAACAAGAAGAAAAAGGTTTGCCAGTTTACAAGCAAGGCAGTTCAGCACTTGGAGCTAGGATAGCACACGGTTCTGAAACATCGGACTATGCTGATCCAAGAACACTCTTCCCCAACATCACCAGCTCTAAGAAAGCAGCTTCTCTCCTAGGAATAAGGCCTTACTCTGTTTTCTCCCTTTCTTCAGAACTGGACTCTCTTAAGTCACCGAGTAGTAAACAGAATAGTGAAGAAAGTAGCCAGTCTAGATTGAAACAAGACGAGACAGTGGAGAGTGACGGCTCAGCTGACAGTTATTACGAAAGATCCTTTGAAGCAATTGAATCAACAATGCTCGGAGATGTTTGTAGGGATTCAGCCATTTTTAGTGAACCTGAAGAAGTACTTGAGCAATATCTTCCAAAAAGCCTAAGCAATAAAAAGATTCCACCACCTGTACCTGACAAACCACTAAATCTTAGGGCATCATACTTTCAGATGAGCTGTACGAAATCTCTCCCCCTAATCAGTTCAACTAGGGAAAGTGACATTGAGTCAAAACTGGATGATGAATATGATTCCTGTTCAGTTGCTTCCACTGTCATAGAAAACACCAGTTTGTCAAAAGGTTGGGTCAGACATGTTATTTGTAAAATCCAAGGAGAACAGTCATCATTTTAATGTCTTCCAGCTTAGACAATATGTTTTGATAATTCTTTATGTATAACTATGTATTATAAGAATGTATATAATTACCATTATCTGTAATTTATCAGGGACAAGACAATATTTAACACTATTTATAATATTTACTAGTTATTTATACATTTGTATTTCCTTGTTTCAATATTTTTTTAATTTTTATATGTAAATATTACTTCATTGTAAATTTATTTTCTTTGAGAGTGAGTAGTAGATTCCTTTTCAAGTGCAAATAAATTGTTATAAACTATTATCTGTACTTTATTAACATACAAAAGCCTATACTATTAATTTATACTAATTATTTATTAGAATTAAATAAATAAAAATTATTTATCATGGGTTTAATATATAATAAACTAAATAAAATTGATAAACTCACTTACTTTAGTTTGAATGTTGATTATGATAGAGTAAAGTGCATACCTAGATATATTTACTTTTTACCATAAATACATTGTGATGCCATGTAATAAAATTTAAATATGGATAAAGGTTCATATTCTAAAATAGTCTGTTTTATAATTGATACAGTCTTTAATAGATCCAAGCTAGTTATTAAATTGAAACATAATATATTAAACAGTAGAAATAAATAAAATTAGACATTAAAACAGTCTATTTCAATAATTAAGAAAATCTTCTCTAAGATTATCGAATTGAACCTAACCTAGGTAAGAGGTCAGAAAAAATTCTCTTAAATTTTTGGTTTTCAAAGAAGCAATGCTCCCTATTTAAGAACTTTTTTTCTGACCTCCACCCAGACCATTTTCTTCCGTGAATATTTAAGGTCAAAGAATATTATTCAAACAAACTTAAATAAGATAGAGAAGGTTGGCTAGGAACAGCCAATAATTTTTAATTATATTATCTTCATTCCACATCATATCATCCAGGGGTTGTCACCTCTCTGTCAGATATTTTAATGAAACTTTCAAAATATAAAGTAAATACCACTATAATAAAAATTAAAAAAAAAAAGCCAAACTTCAGCCACCTCTAACTAGTTTCAGAATTTCAACTTTGAAGGCATAATGAGTTCGAAGCTTGAATAAATCTATTGTGGTTTTTCTGTTTTAATACTATCCTAATTCTATTCTAAAATAAATAATTATAGAATAGAAAGCTAAAAGCTTCAAAATGTATTTATTTATCATAGATGTTATGAGAAGAAAATGATAAAAAACAATAATAGCATTATGTTTATTCATTATTGATCGTAAAATTATTCTTAAAAATAAAAATATGCTTTCGAAACTAAAATCTCTCTCTAGATACCCAATATATCCTGCATTAATATTATTATTTTTAAATGATATTGTTTTGATTTTGAGTTTAAAGGATTTTATTACAACGTAAATCTTATATTTTACTTTATTATTATTATTTTTGTTTTGTTGTTGCGTTTAATAAATATTAAGGTTTAAAAAAATGAAAATTGATAAGGTAGAAGTTCTTCCCACATCTTGTCCTAAAGAACTAACATATTTAAAAATTACATTTTTTTATATGAAATATTACCAAAGTAAAATTTAAAAATAAAATATAAAGGATATATGTGTCCATACTTGGATATACCACTTTCTCTCAAACCTGTTTAGACACATTAATATGAATAAAGTAATAATATTAATAACAAACTATCAATATGTTCTAAACAAACTACATAGAATATATGCAAAGTAAAATAAATTATCAGCCGTAACCAATACTCTTAATAAAGAAATAATAATATAATATTATTATTATAACTAACAGCCAGCTACTAAGGGAATGCTCCATCTTCTCTCAACAATTTTGTGATGTAACCTGGTATTGTACTGAGCTATAGATTGGAAATAAACCAGTAGGAGAGATTAATAATAATAATAAATCTGGGCTAAATAAAACAGAAAATAAAAATTTAACCTGCAGCATCAAGAGAAATCAAGGCGAAAAAGTGGGATCAGCAATTGAGCTCTGTTTAAGATTGACCATTTTTCATGAAACACCATATTTCCACTTCTTCAGGGCTAGTATTTATGACAGCAATTGGAATGGTCTCTAGTACAGAGGTGGCCAACACGAGGCCCACACGCTGCATGTTCTCGAGATTCATCATACTTTTACAAAATATATTTATTTTATCTATTTTTATTTGAAGAGAAAAGATATGCCCCCGGCCGGGATTCGACCTCGGATCCTCTGTCTATCCGTGACAGTGCTCTACCAGTTGAGCTACCAGAGTCGCTTGCCAGCCGGGGACAAATAGACTGAGGACCAGGGTTCGAATCCCGGCCGGGGGCATTTCTTTTCTCTTCAAATAAAAATAGTTAAAAATTAAAACAATTAACAAAAAATAATTTATATTATAATGGCCAAAGTAGTGAAAACCAGTGTATTTAAAAATTAACTGCCTAATTTATGAGATAAAATCAATGCAATGATTACAATGTTGGTTTATTATCATCATTATTATATTATATTAAGTGTAAGAATAATAGTTATGAACACAATTATAATAACTCATTATGTTTCAATTTTTCACTCCAAAAAATGTCAATCTATCTCTGACGGCAATATGGCCCATGAAAGACCAAGCAGCTCTTCTCCATCTTCTCACTCCCAGAACATACAGGTCGACCCCGACCGATTAAATCGGTCCAGATCGATCCCAATAAATGCCTCTTGTGGGTCTACATTAAATGTAGGAATAAATATATGTGCAGCCCCGAGAGTTATGATGCTCTAACAAAGTTACCTACAAGATCATTTGGATTGCCCACCTCAATCATAACTATTTTTGAGACAAAAGTTGGTTATGAAGTTCTTTTTATACATCTTTGTCCATGGTCCAGCTGAAACTTTTTTATCTCAAAAGTCAAAAAGACTAACGACTTCCTACTTTGATAAAAAAGTAAATTTTAAGTAAAGCCTAAAGACGTATCTTCTCAGTTTAGTAGATTATATAACATTTGTCTGACTCACAAAAAGGAACAAACAAAGGCTGGAACGATTTGGAAATCAATCAAGTTCATTGTAGACAACCATTCATCAAATAGAATCACCTGTTTAGTTTTGTTTACTTCAAACAACTCCAAGATAAATCATGTTACACAAAAAATATAATACACTATATTAACAAAACTATAAAAAAGTTTAATTAAATTTTAATGAATAAATTGTGGCCCAGCAAAGAGAATACTCTCTCTTTCCGTGAACTGTCTGAAGTTTTCTAGATATTGAGCATTTAACAGAAAAATATAGTTTTTTTTTTATGTGGGCATAAAGTTGCACTGTGACCATTACTTGATCTATTGTGCGCCCCTTTGTATGCGATTATTATAATCTAAGTTTAGCTGAACCGACTAATTTAAGTATACTTGCTAAGTTGAGTAATTCAACCTGCCTAGGGTTAGTAACTCTATCCCGACCAAAGGTTGCGAACCTCAGGTTGGCAAACCTATCACATAGGCAGATAACATGATAGGGTGTTTCGTCCTCTGTACGACAAAAGCGACATGTGGGAAAACTCGTTCGTCCCAGCCTGAACATATAGGCGTTGAGTCTGCAATGACCCATATATGCCGCTATAATTGTTTTTAATGCTTCCCTGTCCAAATCCAGAAGAGCATTACATGTCTTCTCATTGAAGCTGTCAAAGAATAATTTAGAATGTTTTAATCCTTTTAGCCCATACCAATATTGGTACGATTTCCTAAGATAGATGGCCTTTATTCTACTTTTAGCGTAACTGAGACGCATACTGGTTCGGGAGTGTATGGAATGTTATCCGATCCTAGCCAGGCTAGCCTATCAGCTTCTTCATTGCCCAGGAACCCACTTTAGCATTGAGTTGTTCCCCTGTTGTTGTTGCCCTGTTGTTCTCCACCAGTTTGTTGAGAACTGCATAGCTGTCCCAAACAATCCATGAGTTTGTACTGTGCCCGCTTAGTGCACCAATGGTAGCTTGACTGTCTGTGAAGAATGTTATCCTTCTAGAAGAAATACGCTCCTCCAGTAGTGAACGTGCACAGTAGTTTAAAGCAAGTACCTCTGATTGAAATACAGAAGTATACCTACCTAGGGAGATCCAAGTACCTACCCTAGGTTTATCTTTCCTCCAGAACCCTGCCCCAGCACCAGTGGCTGTAAGAGAGCCATCTGTATAACAGTTGATGCCATTGCAAGGTTTGTACCATTTTTACCTTGTATTTGGGTGACATTAAGTCACGTAACTGCTTATCCAATTTTTGTGAACTATTCCCACGAGCTGCAAAACCTTTTAAAACCAAAAGATCAAGAGAACGAAAAGGGATTAGCATTATATGCAGCCGCAGATTTGACTAAGTTTCAGTACAATGCTGTCAGAAATAATGCAAAAGCCTTAGGATATACATCATTTTACCTCAGCTACTATCAGATCCAAAAATTAAAAAAAGACTGTTATCCCCCAGAAGAATCCATATCGGTTAGTGACACTGGAGCAAATACCGTGTTGCAAAATTTGCTTGACCATACTTCTTCCCGGATTTTACAAGAAATAGGGAATGATAATTTTCGTAGTTTAACGTTAAATATTAAATGGGGATGTGATGGGGCGGGTAACCAATCACAATACAAACAATGTTATACTTCATCTGAAACTTTCAGCAATGATGCGGCCATTTTGATCGCCAGTTAGTACCAATTAGTTTGATAAATTCTGAGAATAATCAAATAGTCTGGCAAAATGAATGTCCGTCATCGACTCGATTGTTCTGGGAGGTTCCAGATCCCCCCACTCCGTGCTGGCCTTGCCTATTTAAATACCCTGTCGGTGCGAGTGTGTCAGAGTATTGAACCAGGCGGTGTGATGAACATTTGAATCAGTAATAAGTCAGTGTAATAAGTGTATCAGGAACTGTGACAGTTTGTGAGTGTAATTGTGTGTCAGTTTGTTATATTTGGAGATTATTATGGTCGGTGGACTTTAATTAGTGAACTGTAATCGTTAATTAGTTAAGTAGTAATTGTAATTTTATGGTATTCCTATTGCTATGTACTGATGCAGGCGGCACCTTGAAAGGGATGCTGTGCGGGGAAAATGTGTCATGTCGGGACGCATGAAAGGGAATATGTTTGGGACAATGAACAGACCCTTGGTCCCCTTATGGTTTTATGGTCCAAGATGGTGGAGAAGGAAGGAGAGGGGGAGAGAAGAAAACTCTTAAAAGAGGAGGCTGAAGAAGGGGAGACTCGAGGGGATAGACGCACAGCAGGAAGGTACTCGGGAGACGAGGCCGGAAAGAAGAAGACGGATACCCCGAGAGAGAAGAGCGGCCGAACGAAGCGGGCGGAGATGTCAAGGAAGAAGAATGACCAGTAACCCAATCTACCCCTGTCCACAGATAAGTTTAAATTATATACTATAATGTATTTTATGGCAATCCTTTTTATATATTTAAAATCTGAATCATTAACCTTGTTGAAATTAAATAAATAAACGATACTTATTGTAATTCTTTTGGTGCTTACATACCCTAGATACACTATTTATTTATAAATAATATATTGAAGGTATAATAGATAAGTAAATTGGAAAACACAAGAATAGACCTTTGGAAAGGAACCCAATTAAGATTAAGGAATATAAATAATAATTTGAGTACTCATCCTAAATGAGACTCTGGCATCCCAAATATCAAGAAATATATTCAAGATATATTTAAGAGTAGAAACATAGCAGTATAAATTTATGTAAATAGTTGAGTTGTTTAGAATTAGTTATATTTTATATTATTGTAATAATTAAATGGAGTTAGGCCTAGATAATAAATATTTAAAATATTGTTATTGTAAAATTATATCAGTTTTATATAATTAATTGTTAATTATAATATTTTTGCCACTTTGTTATTAAATATTAGTATCTTTAATTAAGGAATAGTTTAATTCATTTTAATACCCAGTAGCCCGTAACAAATTGGTGTCAGAAGTGGGATCTTGCGTAGTTGCTATTATTTTGCTTGTCTTGCATTTTTTAATTATTGGACTACTGTATGAAAAATGGCTTCTCAATGTATTAAATTGATTGATTTAAAAGTATTTAAAAGGATTTAAAACGGGAGTTAGAAGAACGAGATCTGTATTCTTCCAGAAATAAAAGTGTACTGCAACATCGCTTGTGTCTGTTTGAAACCGATTTAAGCAAGTTGTCTGTAGCTTTTAAAAATGAATTAGGCAATGTAAAAAATTAGCTAGGTAATGAATTAGGTACTGTTAAAAATGAGTTAAGCAATGTTAAAAATGAGCTAGGTAATGAATTAGGTACTGTTAAAAATGAATTAGGTACTGTTAAAAATGAATTAGGTACTGTAAAAAACATACATTAGAGTCTAAGTTAGGCACATTAGAAACTAAGTTAATAGAAAGTGTAAATAATGAAGTAGCTAATGTAGAATCTAGGTTAGGAGAAAAATTGAATTCAATTGAAAACAAACTTAGGCTTAGAGTAGAAGTTCTCGAGGGACGTATGAGCAACCTACCGACAGGGGGGTCAATGGGTAGGGTAACGGGGGGACTGGAGCGGGAGCCTCCCTCACTCCTTGTGGAATGTTCAAGCTATAGTGCCCTACTCACTGCTTATAACACCCCAGTCCTCCTTATCCCTATCAACGCCTACTGTCACCTCCTAGCGGTGAGAGGATAGACCATATGACTAAACTAGTAAGGCGGGGTCCTTGGAGGACCTTTTAAACACCCAAGCCAAGTGTAGGGAGCTCGAACTGTGGTTGTATGGCAGGGGGTGTATAAACATACACTGTCTTAAATCGACCCAAGGACCTCTTAGACAGAGACGCGGCTAGCGCCTCGACTGCGGAGCCGTTTCATGAGATTGCCGATGAAACTGCAAGGTTCCCTGAGGAACCGGCAGCCAAGTCGGCGGCTCGGAAAGGGTTTCCCAAGTTAGGAGGGCGTGTCGTGGCTGAGGTACACTGGAGAGCGGCACCTGGCAGGGAGGCAGGGTTTCCTAGGAAACCGGCTGACAGGTCGGGTGCACGTGCTGGTGGGTCACAGAGGCACACTGAGGTGAGCTCTGGGTCTGTGCCTGTTCCAAGGAGCACTGCTGGTGGATCGGGTTTCTCATCGAAGCCGACCACTAGTACAGGAGCACCGTATGCGCAGGCCGGGGAGAGAACCGCCACTGCTGAGAAGAGGCCCAGGACATCGACTGGCAGCACGGCTCCAGTAGCCAAGAAGCCAAAGAATACTGGGACCATTAATAAGTCATATTCGGGTGCAGCCAGGGATGTGCTGGTGGCAGTGGTGCCCAGTAATTATCCGGAGGATAGGCTGACCCCGGGTGACTGTGACGTTGTTAAGACCAGGATTCTGGACCAGTTGGATGAGAGCAGTGCGGTGCGGCCACAGTTCGGTGACGTTAGCTATAGAATGGGTAGCTGTGTCGTTGCCTGCGCCAATCAACCAATGCAGGAGTGGCTTGGGGGGGTCATGTCTGGTGTTATCTTGGAGAGGGGTTTATCCCTTCGAGTTGGAAACATCAGTATACTGACCCAGCAGGTGAAGGTGGGGGCCTTCTTCCCTTCTGATCGGGAGATCTCTAATGAGGTCATCCTCAGGAGGTTGAAGGTGCAGAATGTGGAAGACATCGATGGCGTGCTCAGCTGGCAGGTACATCATGTTAGGGCCCTGGACAATGGCTTTTATGCCATATTCAGGATCCCTGAGACAAGTCTCAGCAGCCTCAGGAGGTGCGGAATGCAGGTTCATTTCAGCCTGAATCGAGTAACACTGAGGGTGCTGAAGAATAAGCCGGCTGAGCCCAGAGGTGTGAAGACAGGACTGCAAGTTATTTTGAGATTCCTCCAGGTGGAGATGAGGAGGACCAGCCGCAATCAGGCAGTGCCAGTGGCTCAGCCATGGAACCCCTTGTGCAGGTTCCGGAAGCTGAAGTCGCTCTTGATGAGGTCGATGAACTCGCATTGTTGGCGGGCTCATCGAGCTTGGAACACGACCAGGCATGAAGCTGCTGCAGATAAATCTGCATCACTGCGTAGCGGCTTGTTATGTGCTACAGCAGTATGTCAGAGGTAAGGATATTGATGTTATTTTAATACAAGAGCCTTATCTTTTAAATGGTAAGATTGCGGGGCTTGGTTGGCCTGGCTACGGCTTGATTGCGAGGTCGGACCGGCCAAGGGCCTGCATCATACACAAAAACAAATTTAAAATGCTGCCTCTCTGGCAATTTTGTTCCAGAGATCTTGCAGCAGCTGTGCTATCTCCCTCTGAGGAGGTGATGAGGGCAGGCATCACTATTATAGCCGCATATCTGCCCTATGAGGAAGTTAACCCCTTGCAGCATGTGGAGAGGATGCTGGATGAAGGGGTTACTAATTTACTGGCGGCCCGGGATGCCAATGCGCACCATGAAGCCTGGGGTAGCACCAACAATAACCCAAGAGGTGAGCAAATATTTGAGTTTATCATAAGGTCTGGTCTTGATATATTAAACAGGGGGAATAGGTCAACCTTCTGTAATAGGTTGAGGTCGGAGGTGATAGACATAACAATAGCATCTAACAAGGTAAGTACCTACATTAAACACTGGCATGTCTCTGGTGAAGAGACATGCTCAGATCATAAATACATTTTATTTGACCTCTGCATTAGTGATCCCCAGACCTTGCTGTACAGAAACCCCAGGCGCACGGACTGGGGGTTTTTCAGCAGCAGTCTGGAGGAGAACCTTAAAAGTTGCCCTAAGGACATTAAAAACACATGGCAGCTGGAATCCCTTAATGATGCTTTGACAAAAGCCATTGTGGATGCCTATACCAGCAGCAATCGTGTGTGCTATGTCAGTTCCAACAGGAAAACTTCCTGGTGGAATGATAATTTAAATAAGCTAAGGAATAGCACCAGGAAGCTATTCAATGCTGCTAAAAGAACGGGTAAGTGGGAGACCTACAGAGTGTCTCTCACTGAGTACCACAAACAGGTAAGGAAGGCCAAAAGACAGGCATGGAGGAAGTACTGCAGTAATGTGGACAATATTCCTGCTGCCTGTCGCATCAAAAAGATAATGTCCAGGGATGTGGGACACACAGTCTTGGGTACGCTCAGGACAAGGAGCGGATACACGCAGAATGAGGAGGAAATCCTGAGGGATTTGGCTGATTGTCACTTTCCGGGGTGTGAATCCCATTTGGCGTGTGAGGTAGCTCCGGAGGAACACACCTTAGGAACGGATGGTGTGCATCTGGCGAAGGCTAGGGAGATCATAAATGTGAGCTCCCTCAAATGGGCTATTGACTCATTCGAGCCCTACAAATCGGGGGGGGTCCTGATGGTGTCTTGCCGGTCCTGCTGAAACAGCGATTTTCGGCGATCAGGACCTACCTGCTTGAACTTTTGAGAGGAAGCCTAGCATTTGGATATATTCCACGGAAGTGGAGAACCTCCAGGCTATGTTACCTCTCAAAACCTGGCAAGGAGTCATATGATGACCCCAAAGCATTCAGACCAATAAGTCTGTCATCATTCTTGATGAAGACACTAGAAAAGATCTTAGATAAATACATTAGGGAAAGTGCTTTGGTAGCCAATCCAATACACTCGCTTCAATTCGCATACCAAGCAGGGAAATCCTGTGAGGTTGCTCTTTTTAACCTGGTTACAAGATTGGAGAGATCCATGAAACAGAGCGAAACTACAGTAGGCATATTTGTGGATATAGAAGATGCCTTTCACAGAACATCTTACAGCACCATAAGTAGGGCGCTGAGGAGCAAAGAGATTGAGCCTGCTGTCTGCAGGTGGATTAATTCCATGCTGGAGCAGAGAGCTCTTACATCTGAACTAGGTGGCACCAAACTGTGAATCAAGCCCAGAGGAGGCTGCCCGCAGGGAGGTGTACTTTCACCACTGCTCTGGTGTTTGGTGGCGGACTCACTTCTGTCAGCAATCAATGGAGCAGGCTTGTATGCACAGGGTTACGCGGATGATGTAGCTATTCTGGTGGGAGGCAGACATCACTGTGTAATCCCTGATCTGCTTGAGACAGTAACGAACATTCTGTCACGCTGGTGCTTGGATAATGGTCTGAGCATCAACCCGCGTAAGATAAACGTTCTGGCTTTTATTAGAAAGCGCAAGGTGGTCATAAGACTGCCAATGCTCAATGGAATCCAGTAATGCTGGAACAGGGCGGTCAAATATCTTGGGCTGACGCTGGACGATAAACTGAGATGGAGACAACACGTGGATAACACGACAAACAAAGCTATTAGATGCCTGTGGGCTTGCAAAAGAGCAGTGGGAAAGTCATGGGGCTTGAAGCCGAAAATGATCTATTGGCTGTATGTTACGGCCATTAGACCCATTGTGACCTATGCAGCCCTGGTGTGGTGGCAAGGCGCAGGTAAAAGTGGATCCAGACTTAAGATGGAGAAGCTACAGAGATTGGCCTGTCTAATGATGACGGGTGCGATGAGGACGACTCCTACTGCTACAATGGAGATGGTGCTTGGGCTCAGGCCATTGTCACTGGAACTTGAGTACCAAGCCTTGGTCTTCATGTATAGGCTGCTTAAACAGAAGATAATCCCTGGAGTATCTGATCTGTGTAGCTCGAGGGAATTGTTCACTAAAATTGAGGCAGATCGCATCTTAGCAATGCGGTCTGATCTTCAGGTTGGCATCGTGATGTCGCCTAAGTATATGGTCAATATTGACACAACGAAAAGGCACAGGCCCTGCAACGGCATCAACTGCTACACGGATGGCTCGCTCATGGCTTCTGGTGCGGGAGCAGGGTTCTGGAGGAGGAACAAACCTAGGGAAGGAACTTGGATCTCCCTGGGGAGATACTCCTCAGTATTTCAATCTGAAGTACTGGCCATTAATTACTGTGCGCAGACACTGCTGGATGAGCGGATGTCACGTAGAAGGATTACTTTCTTCACTGACAGCCAAGCTGCCATAGGTGCAATAAGTAGACAGAGTACCAACTCACGGATTGTGTGGGACTGCTATGCAGTTCTTAACAAACTGACTGAGAGCAACAGGGTTAGCATCGAGAGGGTTCCTGGACACCAAGGTATCCCTGGCAATGAAGAGGCTGATAGGCTGGCTAGACTAGGGTCGGATAGAGTTCCGTGCAGTCCTGAACTGGTTTGCGGCATTGGTCTCAGCTATGCTAAGCGCTGAATAAAGGACATCTACCTTCGGAAAATGAACCAGCATTGGTGCAGACTAGGTGGCTTAAAACACTCTAAACTATTCCTTGACAGCTTCAATGAGAAGTTGAGCAAAGCCGCTCTGGAGCTGCGCAGGGAAGCATTAAAGACAATTATAGCGGTGATTACGGGGCATAGTAGGCTAAACGCCCACATGTTTAGGCTGGGACTGGCGGGTGTCCCCGCTTGCCGCTTTTGTCATGCAGCAGACGAATCACCCTACCACATTGTCTGCCTACGTGATAGGTTTGCAGACCTAAGATTTGAGACCTTTGGTCTGGATAGAGTCACCGATCCCAGGCAGCACGAAGTTATCAACCCAGCAAGCATACTGAAATTTGTGGGTTCGACTAATCTAAGATTTTAATAAATCGCATATAGATGGGGCGCACAATAGATCAGTCATGGTCGCAGTGCAGATAATGCCCACCTTATAAAAAAAAAAACAAAAAAAAAAAACCTACCGACGAACGACACCGACCGTTCCTCCGAGGGCAGCCTTCATAGCACCATTATACCCACCAATGCTAGGACGCCATCGACTCACAACACCATTCCAGTATTCGAAGGAAAGACGCCGTGGGAGGACTACATGACTCTCTTTGAGACAGCGGCTTCGATCCACGGGTGGTCAAAGGCGACTCAAGCTTCAGCGTTGTGCCTGGCCTTGCGTGGAGACGCCTTGGGAATACTGCAGGGGAAGCCCAGATCGGAGCAGTCTAACTATGGGGAGCTGATTAGAAGACTGGAGATGCATTTTGGCCACCGCCACATGAACCAGCTTTATCGCCCACAGCTAAGAAGCAGGATCCAGAAGACCAACGAGGCGCTGCAGGGATTTGAAGCAGATATTTCCCGGCTGGTGAGGAATGACTACCCATCGGTCACCGACGATGTCTACAAGAGCCTGGCTGTCGACAAATTCCTGGATGGACTTCGGGACCCCGAGACGCAACAAGCAGTGAAGCTCACCCAGCCAAAAACTTAGGAAGACGCATTATCTCAGGACATGGAGTTCGAGGCTGTCAGACAGTCAGTACGGGGCCATGCGCGAGTTCGAGCAGCAGAAGCGGAGCCTAATATGGTCCCTAGCGTCGAAGATATAGTGACAAAAGTTTCGGAGGCTCTCAGGACATGTAAGAAGGAGATACGCTGTTGGTGTTGCGGCCAACTTAGACACCCTAGAAGCAAGTGTCCATCCAAGAAACAAGAAAAGCCACAGGAAAACTAAATATGGTTGATGGGAAGGGGCAACTGTCAACCCGTAACGTCAAAGGCCCCGGGAAGACCATCAGAGTTGCGTCATTAGGGAGCAGAACGAACAGTTTCTACGTTAATGAGATGGTGAACGGGCAGCTACGAAGTCTGCTACTGGATACCGGCGCAACCATGACAATCTTGAACTCGAAGACATTTTCCACGGAGAATATCTTACCAACCATTTGGTCATTACGTACTGCCACAGGAGACCCAGCCAAGGTCTATGGGGAGACAGTTGCCACCTTTATCATCGGAGGTCAACATCTGAAGGAACCCACTCTCGTGGCAGAAATTGATGAAGATGTCATATTGGACATGGACTTGATGATCGCATACGAGATCAAGCTGGATATGGCATGATGATGATGAATGGATGATATGATATATATATATATATATGTATGTGTATATATATATATATATATATATATATATATATATATATATATATATATATATATATACATACATATATATATACATATATATATATATATATATATACATACATATATATATATATATATATATATATATATATATACATACATATATATATGATAATATGATAATATGGATGATGCTGGGAGATGAAAAAGTCATCCTTCGGCAGGGAAAGGACATCTCCGCACGAGTGCGCTTACTAGAAGACACCACTTTACCTGCACGGAGCCAAATCATGACGCATGGGACGGTCGAAGGACATCTACCTGAGGGTCGATATGTGCTACTTGAGCCTGGAAGGCAAGAAGAACAGGAGATCGGACGTGGCGTGCTGGTGGCTAAGTCTCTCATCAAAGTCGGACATACCACTCCAATTCGACTAATGAACCTGAACAGCTTCCCGGTAACGCTGAAGAAAGGAACACCGATCGGGGAATGTACAACCGCTACCTCAGTGGTTCGTCAGCTGCAACGTCATCCCACCGAGCTGCGAGGACTGCCGGAAGAATTAAAAGGATTTGTGGACGAATCATGTCGTGACCTTTTGCCTGAAAAGAGCGAGGAGGTGAAGAACATGATTACCCGATGGAATGACGTTTTCGAGATCAGCCCAGAGCCACGGGGTAGAACGGATATCGTCAAGCACAGGATTGACACCGGGGATGGGAAGCCCATCCGACAGGTCCCGCAGAGGCTGCTGTTAGCCAAACGGGAGGACCCCGAGAAGATTATTAAGGAGATGGCGGCTGATGGTGTCATTGAGCCCTCGAGTAGCCCCTGGATGTCTCCTGTTGGTGAAGAAGAAAGACGGCACAACAAGATTCTGCATAGACTACCGTCTTCTGAACAACGTCACCAAGAAAGACAGTTATCCGCTTCCCAGAATTGACGATACGCTGGACAACTTTTCTCTACCTTGGATCTCCGCAGTGGATATTGGCAGGTTGGATTGGCTCCTGAGGATAAAGAGAAGACGGCGTTTTCGATTGAAACTGGACTATGGCAATTTACAGTAATGCCATTCGGGCTTTGCAAAGCTCCTGCAACATTTGAGAGGCTAATGGAAAGCGTGTTAAGAGGTCTCTCTTGGGAAATATGCCTGGTATACTTAGACAACATCATTGTGCTGGGAAAGTCCCTCACCATCAGAAGAATCTTGAGAAGGTCTTCGAACGACTGCGTGCAGCGAACCTTAAATTGAATCCGAAGAAGTGTCATCTCTTCCGAAGGCAAGTCAACTACCTGGGGCATGTTGTGTCAGACAACGGAGTGGAACAGATTGGATACTTCATCAAAGCACTCTCAGCTCAGGAACGCAACTACTATGTCTGAGCTAAGTATGAGCTTCCATGAAATCCATAGAGCATTTCCATAGATGTCTATACGACAGAAGGTTCCTCCTGAGAACGGACAACGCGGCTCTAATGTGGCTACTGCGATTCAAGTCACCAGAGGGGCAATTAGGTAGATAGAGCGCCTTCAAGATTATGACTTTGAATCTGCTCATCGTGCTGGAACGTGTCACAGAAACACGGACGCGATCTCAAGGAGATCTTGTGACGAAGAATGCAGGCATTGTTCTCGACAAGAAGAGAAAGCAGGCAGCAGTATTGAGGACAACGGTTGTCATCGACAGTTGGCAGGATGCAGAGGTTTCAAAGGAACAGGACAAGGACCCAGAATTGAAACAAATGAAGCAATGGAAACTGTCAGGGCAAGGAAGACCAACCTGGCAAGATATTGCTCCAATGTTGAAGAATGTAAAGACGTACTGGGCCCAATGGGACCCCATTCTAGTGGACAACAGGCTGCTGAAATGGGCATTGGAGAACGCGGAAGGAGATCAGTGCAGACTACAACTCATTGTTCCAAAGAGTAAAGTGCCCGAAGTACTCAGGGAACTACATGACAGAGTATCTGACGGCCACCTTGGAGTTCACCGTACATTGGAAAAGGTTCGGAAATGCTTTTACTGGGCAAACCTTAAGGATGATGTGTTGGACTGGTGCAGGCGTTGTGCGACTTTGTTGTGCCGCTTGTAACGGATCCACAAGAAGAAAGAAGGCCCCTATGAAGAAGTACAACGTGGGAGCACCGTTTGAGAGAATAGCAGTTGACATCGCTGGCCCTTTCCCTGTAGCGGATGAAGGTAACCGGTATATACTCGTGGCCATGGACTATTTTTCCAAGTGGGTGGAAGCTTATCCCCTTCCGAATCAGGAGGCAGTCACGGTAGCAGACGTACTTGTGAAGCAGCTCGTCAGTAGGTTTGGAGTACCCATGGAACTTCACCCTGACCAGAGACGAAACTTTGAGTCTGCAGTCTTCTCTGGGATGTGCGAAGCACTGGGAATACGGAAGACCAATGGTGGAGCGCATGAACAGGACAATGGGTCGATATTTGTCTAAGGTGGTCTTCGACCATCAGTGAGACTGGGACTAGTATCTTCACCTGTTCCTGCTGGACTACCGCAGTTCAGTCAATGAGGCTACTCCCTCTCAAATGTGGTGCTCGGCAGAGAACTTCGTTTGCCTTGTGATCTGAAATTCGGGTTCAAGCCTGACGAGAAAATTGCCAGAGAAGAGTACATCACTGATCTATGGAAGCGAATGGATAATATCCATGAGAAGGTTTGCACAAACATCCAGGGAGCAAGTGACAGAATGAAGGAGCGTTACGACATCAGGGCGGAGAAAGGTGGCTTCCAAACTGGAGACTTGATCTGGCTACATGATCCTCGAAGAAGGCAAAGCTATTCACCTAAACTTCAGAATTCCTGGGACAGTTTGAGATCATCAAGAGGATAAACGACGTCACCTATAGGATCAGGAAGCAGCCCAAAGGAAATCCCAAGGTAGTCCATTTCAATAGACTGGCCCCCTACAAAGGAGACCAAGTCCGACAGAAGATCAGCAGGTCAGGTACCTGAACAAATAATGACTAAGTTGCACATACTAAGGTACCAGGTTCCCGTAGAGTAACTCAAACAATCTACAGGGATATCTTCTCATTACCAGTGGACTATTCTCTAGCCCATTGCGTTGCCGAGGATCTGAGGACTTCTTGTGGGGTTGCAACGGTCTTCAGGAAGAAGTTCGGTGGGACTGAGGAGCTGGAACGCCAAGGACCAAGTGTCGGGAAGGCACTCCACCACATGCACAAAGGCCGACATCTGTTTTACTTGGTTACCAAGTGTGCCACTGATCAGAAGCCGAAGTATGACGCACTGTGGCGAAGCCTCGACAACCTGCGGAGTAAGCTTCTGAGACTACGTGTCACCAAGCTCGCCATCCCGAAGTTGGGCTGTGGATACAAGGGCCTGGAGTGGAAGGTTGTCAGGGGCATGATTGAACAGACATTCCCCAACTCTGGAGTTACCAAATTGGTGTGCAGATTCAACCCCTGGAAAGAAAAAGCGTCTCCATCGGTAGAAGCTCATAACTGCCAGATATCTCCGGACTATGCTTTAGTGCAGAGCACTTTTATGGAGGGGGCAGTGTTATGGTCACAGAGAGAAAGACGGGTGCAAGGGATTAACATTCCTGCAAGGGATTAAGCCCCTTTGTCGGAAGAGATCAAAGAGACTGTTCTGGGAGGACTGGACATTCATTAATATCTCCGCTTCTGGTTCTCCTGGAATAAGGCTATTGGTACGGTTTTAAAGCTTTTTGAATGGACTATTTAATTATATTATAAACAGGATCAGATCTTTTAGGAGAATCATGTAAAAATTCTTGATTTGATATTTCGATGTTAGATAATTTACTATCTATCATTGTACCATTTATTGTGCCTATATAGGTATTAAAGTTATAAAAATGAAAAAGTGACAAACAAAAAAATGTAATTATTAAACAAAATTAATATAATAATTGTTATTTAATTAAATTAATATAATTAAATGAATTGTTGCGCCGATTGAAAAAAAAATAAAATAATTGATAATTACTTTTGTTAGTTAATATACTAGGTATAATTGATACATCAAAATTATAATAAATGTAGGTGCCTACATAAAATTGCTTTATATAAATAATAACTTAATTTTAATTAGGATTTGTTTCTCTATATTCTAAGTAACAATAAGTGATTGAGCTTCTGGTAATAAATCACGTTTAATGTTTATTATTTTCAGTCTAAGAGTCTAAATTAAAGGATCCAAATTTATTAACAAATTATTTAAAACATCTCTATTGTTTGATTGCCTCGATGATTTTCTGGCATGAAACACTCTGAAATTTCGGAATAACTTGTGATTTGCTTCTCACTGTTGCGCCTGATCTGCTCAAGCATCTTCTGACAATTGTCCAATAGGTACTATAGCATTTTTGGCTATCAGCGTTCCGTGCACGAGCAGTTTGTGCACGGTGAGTGGCATTTAATACCAGCCATATAGAGATAGATATAATCGTGCTGTCTCTTTCGTGTAGGCTTCAAAGTTATCAAGGTTTATAATTGACCCAGACAAAATAACTTGTAATATTACTGCAAAGTGTCTAATTAGATTTTCCTCAACTCCTGTTATAGCTAATAAAGTTTGTGGAAAGGCAATTTCCTTGCAGTATTTCCATCATTGCTTATATCAAAACCTTGTCTTATATGATCTACACAAAGTTCTAACTGAATTTTAAAATCATGTTGAACTTGATTTTTTCCTTTGCAAGTAACTCCTTTTGCTCTGTTGTTTTTGCACTCCATGACTTGAAATCTAGTCGGTAAGAGATGTGAATTAAACACTCAAAACACCAAATGAGTAATACTCGTGATTAACTATTTCCTTGTTTGTAATAATTTTTAAATTCTTCATTTCTTTAGGTGTTTTATTGCACAAGAAATACCTCATAGCTGAAGAAGTTGAAGTTAAAATATTACATATTTTGCCATTAACCATAGTTAATAACATTCTATAATTGATTGAAATTTTGTCATTTATACAGGGAAGTAAATTATCAATTTGTGTCTGAATGTCTCGAACTAAAGACGTTACAGTTTCATCCATTTCTCTCGTATAATTAAAAGGAATAGGCCTGTTATGGACTACTGGGTATTAAAATGAATTAAACTATTCCTTAATTACTAATACTAATATTTATTAACAAAATGGCAAAAATAATACAATTAACAATTAAATTATTAAACTGATATAAATTTACAATAACAATAATTTGAATATTTATTATCTAGGCCAAACTCCTACTTAATTATTACAATAATATAAGATATAACTAATTCTAAATAGCTTAACTATTTACATAAATTTATACGAATACCATAAAATTACAACTACTACTTAACTAATTAACTATTACTAATTAACACTTACAGTTCACTAATTAAAGTCCACCGACCATAAGAATCTCCAAATATAACAAACTGACACACAAACTGTCACAGTTCCACTATGCACCAGCAAGGTGAGCGCCTCCAACTCATCCAGAACGGCACCAGCTTCCGGAACAAGCCCAAGGGTTTCCATGGTTGTGCCGCTGGCACTCCCAGCAGCAGGTTGTTGGTCCTCCTTGCCCCTGCTAGGAGCTGCTTCAAAGTGGCAAGGAGTACTTGAGCCTGCCTGTTCCGTTACCTCCTTCCCAGCAGACCTCTTCTAGAGCAACCTTAGGGTCTCTCTATGCATTCCAAAATGGACCTGCATATTGTGCATCCTAAGGCTGCGTATACTTGTCTCAGGGATCCTGATGATTCCATAGAATCCCTGACGTGCAGCACCGTCTAGCATCCTCACATGGTCAAGTTGCCAATATGCTGCATCGGCAATGTCCATGCCATTCTGCACCTTCAACCTCCTGAGGATGACCTTGTTAGAGATCATCCTATTGGTAGGAAGAAGGCTCCCACCTTCACCTACCGTCAATATGCTCGCGTCGCCAATTTGAAGGGATAGACCCCTCTCCAAGATGATGCCAGAAATGACGCCAGTGAGCCAATCCAGAGCTGAACTGTTGGCACAGGCTATGACGCAACCACCCATTCGGGCCACCGCACTGGGGTTGCACCTTTCCAACCTCCTCAATCTCGTCCAACCTCTGCAATATGAGATATTAATGAAGTCGAATTCATCCGGAGACAGCCTGGTCTCGGGGTAGCTGCTAGGAACAACTGCAACTCGTCTATTCCCGGCTGCCCTCGAATACGACATAGAGTTAGACCGAGCATCCCTAGGTTTTTCGGCTACAGGAACCGTACTACCCGGGGATATTCTGGGCCTCTTCTCTGCCGTAGCGGTCCTCTCCTCTGTTCGTGCTTTTGGTCCCCCTGAACTAGTGGACGGTTTCCTATAGAAACCCGACCCAACAACAGTGCTCCTTGGCACAGTCACAGACGAAGGACCTGCCCCAGCCGTTGCCCAGTTGGGCCCCAACCGAGGAGTTGCTGATTGCATCCACTGCTGGACTGTGAGTTAATGAAGTATCTAAGGAAGTTTGCTCCTCCCCAGATACTGGTAAATTAAAGTTATTATAAATTGGATCGAGCATTTTGTTCCCATGAGTGTGGCGGATCTAAATACACTGCAGGTACTGCCCTCTCTCCCTGCAGCGGGCTAAATACAATGGGGTGCCCGGGTGCCCCAAGTGGGTCGATTAAAGACAGTGTATTTTTATACACCCCCTGCCATCCAGTGTCGAGCTCCCTACACTTGGCTTGGGTATTTTTTGAGGCCTACACAGGACCCTGCCTCTGTCGTTCGCGAGTCCATAATTCCTGTTAAGACATATGGGCTCTCCAGGGGGTACAACTTGTAGGTGACAGTAGGCGTTGATAGGGATGAGGGGCACTGTGATGGCTCAGGCAGTGAGTAGGGCACTATAGCCTTTGCCATCCGCAAGGAGTGAGGGAGACACCTATACCCATCTCCCACTCCAGTGCCACCGTTACCCTACCCATCATAACCCACAAAAAAAATATAGCTATTCTTTAAAAAAATAAGCTTTGAATCATCTGCCAAAATCTCATATTTAGATTTATAATGGTGATTCACACACAAATAACATATCCAAAAATCAGAACTACCTAACAATTATGTTTATTTGTTAGTTTTTTCTTTTTAAATTAAAGTAGAAAGAATGCAAAGTAAATCTGCAGGCGTATAAGGGTAAATTAATATGAGATGACCAAGATTTCTAGACATTTTTCATTTTTATGATGACTTTTCATTATGAATGAAAAGACTCCAGTGGCTCTATCAAATCATTCTCTTATTCGATAATGGTTTGATTAACCTGAAAACCTTGAGCAAGTGATCAGAGAGTATTGATATTAGTGATAATGGGTTTCTCAGAATTGTTACTTTCATGTACACAAAACAAAATTAAACCAGACACTGATGAAATGACAAGGGAGGTGCCTTCTGTTGATTTGATGTTTTTTTCTCTAGTGTCCATGGTACCCATCAAACTCAATGTTGCAATAGGTACCTTACATAGTTCACATATTTATTGGGATAGATCAAAACAGCTAGTTAATAAGCTACACAGCTCAGAGTTAGAGGAATCACCCAGCAACTTATAACCCAATCGAGTTAAGCAAGTAACTCGATCAATTTTTCTTTGGGTTCTTCTTATTCTTCCAATAAATAGGCTTTCATTCTTTCCGAAAGGCTTGTTTACCCTCTTCTGACCACTTTGGTCTGTACTGTTTTTGTTTTGGTTGCTCTGAATTGTCTTTGTCTCCTTTGTGTTTGAAGTTGTCTCTTTTCAAAATGTTGGTGAATATATATGTATTGCTATGTTTCTACACTTAGATATATCTTGAAGATATATATTGATATTTGGGATGCCAGAGTCTCATTTAGGATGAGTACTCAAATTATTATTTATATTCCTTAATCTTAATTGGGTTCCTTTCCAAAGGTCTATTCTTGTGTTTACCAATTTACTTATCTATTCTACCTTCAATATATTATTTATAACTAAATAGTGTATCTGGTATGTAAGCATCAAAAGAATTACAATAAGGATCGTTTATTCATTTAATTTCAACAAGGTTAATGATTCAGATTTTAATAATATATATAAATAGGATTGCCATAAAATACATTACAGGATATAAACTAAACTTATCTGTGGACAGGGGAAGATTGGGTTACTGGTCGTTCTTCGCCGTGCTGCCTCCGGGGTTCTCTATCTTCTGCCTCGTCCCTCCTCCTTGCTGTACATCTCCAGGGTACCTCCTTCTTCTTTCCGGCCTCGTCTCCCGAGTACCTTCCTGCTGTACATCTATCTCTCGAGTCCCTTCTTCAGCCTCCTATTTCAAGAGTTTTCTTCTCTCCCCCTCTCCTTCCTTCTCCACTATCTTGGACCATAAAACCATAAGGGGACCAAGGGTCTGTTCATTGTCCCAAACATATTCCCTTTCATGTGTCCCGACATGACACATTTTCCCTCCTCAGCATCACTTTCATGGTGCCGCCTGCATCAATACATAGCATTATCCCTGGGTTTCCGGGAAAAAAGAAAAGAGGTTAAACAAAGAGAGACTTCTTTTCTTTTTTAAATATTAAAGTGTTCTAATTTTTCAAAGGTTATATATAGTTTTATGGCAATACCTTACATCTTTACAATTATGCAATTATTTACAAATAATTTGTTAGAAGATCTTTACAAGTTTACTTATTGTTATATATTTTACAATACTTAACTTACAGAGTTTTGTTATATACATCGGTAATGAACTAGAATTAATAATTGTACATGATAAAATGGGTTAAAATATTCTTAAGTAATATTACGTGTCACACTTGTTTTTACTATACATATTTCAATATTAGATCTTACTGTAACAGAGTACAAACGCTTGTTCTTCAAATGGTCTATTTTAATTAATTGTTTCAATATCTAAGTTGATGGTTAAACTGGATAACAAGGGGAATACCTAATAACTTTACATGAACAATAATACCGCTAGTTTTGTTTAAATCAATACTATGAACTAGTTGAACCTAGCGTCTATATGCATTCTTATTAACATACTTCAATATCATTATTCAATAGTTATAGAGTATACCGGCTTATTATTGTAATGTTGAATTATAGTTAATGGTTCTAATACTAACTATAATAATAAAAATGTCTAACAAGGGGAATACCTAACAAATCTTATATAAACAATAATACCACTAGTTTTATTAAATTAGTTGCATAGCGCAGGCTAAACCTAGTGTCCTGCGTCTTAACACGTCTCAATATTATTATTTACTAAATTCATAAACGGGTACACCTCTATCTTTCTGACAATCACTTTTACTTTTATGACAATTTTTACCTTTACTATAATATTATAATTTGTATACATGATTAAGATTAATATTGATAATATATAAAACAATAGTTACAATATAAAAAAAAAAATATCGAATGTACAAAAAGTTTGAATCTTATCCCTTTTTTTTTTATTGCTAGTTCGGCCTCTTTTGCCTTCAATATTGGGTACCTAGCAAGTCTACCCTTATGGTACCTGATAATGTCCACTACCCTTGGCCAAAATATTTCACCACCTGTACAGCGGGTTCCTTTGAACTACCTTACCATTTGTAGAGGTGAATGCCGCCTATGCACGTGTGAGTGTGACCCATCTAAGTTCTACCTGCTCGCCCTAAAACTCTTATCTTTTACATATTTTAATGGTCTTGCATATTATGGCGTCCATTAGTAATGGTAAAAATATTTAAATTTTATACACTATTATTACAACAATTTCTAATACTATTAATAATATTTACAAACAGTTGACTATTCTTATTTACATACAATTTTCGAATCGTTCTGTCATTTACTAATAATCAACTACTCTTTTAATCAATATCTAAAATCAAGAGACATTCCCTTTCGTTAAACAACATTCCAACCGGCGGTATAGATATTAAATCTTTTTCTTTACCTGGCCCCTGAGGTAATTTCGGATATCTGCAGTCCCATAGAGAATATTTTGTATTCCCATATCATTCTTCATGTTTAGCCCAACCATTATTAAAATGTTTATATTTACTTTCTTTATATTTTCCATACCATGATTATATATTCCATACCATTTTTTCTGATTAAAAGTGCAGTGTACACTAGTTGCAGCTAATTGTTTTACTTGTGGTATAAACCACAAAATGAGATCTAATCGATACATTTTCTCCACTTTTACCATTGTTCCTTGATTTTTTCCTCGGCTCTTACCTAGATGTGGCGAATTAAACTTTAAAACTTCTGTGTTTAAAGATTCCTTGTGTTTATAAACCGTCAGTGCAATATTTTCACCTGGTTCTACTCTTTTTATTGTTTCATGTAGAGACACAAATTCCATAAAAGATTCTTCATACAAATTTATATCGGCGATCATTTCAATATTATTTCTAGGTTTAGGACTGTCCTCTTTGAGATCTTCTTCCACCAAAGTGTTCCCTATTTCACATTGGACATCTGGCATTTCTACTTTACATGTCGAAACCAAACTATTATTTACCAAATCATTATTATTGTCCTTGGAAGCTATATCCGTGAGTACTTCACGATCATATCCAGAATTAGGGCTGTTCTCTTTGAAATCTTCTTCAATCGAAGTGTCTCCTGTTCCACATTGGCCTTCTATTGGCATTTCTTCGTTTCTTGACAATATATGATTGTTAAAGTTTGTATTTTCACTTATTAGTCTGCTAGATGGAGGTACTTCAACATCAGCAAGGTTACCCTTCATTAAATTAATCTTAAAGTCTCTTGGATCGTCATAATTACTAATAGATCCCTCAAAAGAGCAATTTTCTTTATTGATTACTACCTCTTCTTGGTTTATTTCCTTCTTCTTTATTCCTTCTACCCTGTCCGTGTTCTTATCCATACCCTCTATCCTTTTGTTTGTTCTTGCATCCATTTCTTTCACCACATTATCCATCTATTTTTCGATGTTTTCCCTGAATTCCTTGAACTCTTTCTTATTGTCTTCCCTCATTTTTTTTAACAAATTCAATAAAGTAGACTCCATTTTGAATTTAAAAGTTCGAATCACCCCACGTGGAAATAAAATAATAAGAATAATCAACTATAATTATGTCACTAGAAAAAGTTAAGAATCAAAAAATCCTATCTATTAATCTGAATCATTAAACCGATTTGATTTTAAAACCATTGAGAACATAAAGTTAATAAAGATAAATAATCAAACAAATTCTAATAAGTAAATTGGATAGTAAGTTCCTCACAAGCTGGATGCCATTTATAATGCTATGTGGGGTATGTGAGCATCAAAAGAATTACAATAAGGATCGTTTATTCATTTAATTTCAACATTCAGATTTTAATAATATATATAAATAGGATTGCCATAAAAATACATTACAGGATATAAACTAAACTTATCTGTGGACAGGGGTAGATTGGGTTACTGGTTGTTCTTCGCCGTGCTGCCTCCGGGGTTCTCTATCTTCTGCCTCGTCTCTCCTCCTTGCTGTACATCTCCAGGGTACCTCCTTCTTCTTTCCGGCCTCATCTCCCGAGTACCTTCCTGCTGTACGTCTATCTCTCGAGTCCCTTCTTCAGCCTCCTATTTCAAGAGTTTTCTTCTCTCCCCCTCTCCTTCCTTCTCCACTATCTTGGACCATAAAACCATAAGGGGACCAAGGGTCTGTTCATTGTCCCAAACATATTCCCTTTCATGTGTCCCGACATGACACATTTTCCCCCCTCAGCATCCCTTTCATGGTGCCGCCTGCATCAATACATAGCAGTATACTTATACATGTACACACATACACACCGTATATATATATATATATATATATATATATATATATATATATATATTATGTATATTATATATAAAGCTGATTAGCTAATTATATCTAAAATACAACTCAAGCTTTCATAATTACATCTCAGAAAGTCTTATTTAGAATTGGATCTGGATTCATGAGGCATTGCTTACAATTTATCTTGGCAGAATGGGTAACAGCTTGCTCAGCTTTTCCTCAGCAACTTAAGTCTCTTAAAAGTTGCTGAACATACGTGCCTTACTTCCTTTCGTAGCATGGGACTGCCTTCAATACCCCAATTTTATGAGCTTCATGGCAATTGATTTTTAAAGGAATAATACTCATGACAGCATCTCTCAAGAGAATGGATCATGAAAATCAAACAGTAATTATGTGATATCAGTATGCTCAAGAATTGAACTGATACTCCATCTTTTTGGTTTCCACCTAAAGTTATTATTCTCAAAAGAAATGTGCTCCATTGTCATATCCAACCACTTACCTGACTGATGTTTATGTAGCATTCAGATGACAAAGAAACCTTTAGCTACTAACTGCTCATACTCTGTCAAACTTAAGTTTCAAGTGTCAGCATATCTAATAAATACTGGTTTGTGGCTGCAGAGTATTCGAAGTGGCTGCTTGCATGGCAATATTAAATATGGGAATTAAAATATTTATACCATCAAAGTGCAATTCCCAAAATGCCTTATCTTGACTTCAATGATCTTACAAAATGGAAACCAAGGGGAAATACTGAACCCATAGTTCCGCTGTTGAACCAGTTTTTTTTTTTTAATTCTAATAACAATTTTCTTCCAATTTGAGCACGGGTCCATTCATAATAGCTTCACATATCTGAAATTTTTTTGTTCCGAAGTTGTGGAGCATACTAAATAGATTATCAATTTTTTATCAGTCACATCAGAAGGGAACTCCCTAGTGAAACTAACACAGAAGCCATCTCACTCTTTGGCCCTAAGGATGAACAATTTTTCTGGTTTTTATACACAGTAGCTGAACAAAAGCCACTATAGCTTTTACAGGGTTGTCCCAAACATTTTCAAATATCCAAATTCCAAATAATTTTTTTTTTCCAAATAGCTGTTTTTAGGGCAGAATACATCGTTTCATAGTCTGAAGGGAGAAGCCTCTTATGGATATTATGAATAGAAGATAGAATAGAAGTCTTAAAAGCTTTGTTGATGAATCTTTTTCATCCATAGTCTAGTGAATTTAGACCTTAGCTATGGTTCCAGCATCAGGTAATGGGGGAATAGCATCAAATTGATGATGACAAAATGTAAGCCATAATAAAATCGAATAATCATTTAACTAATCAAGAGATTGCATCAAAGTTAAATGTATCATACTTGGCAATTGAAAATCATATAAGATGTCTTAGAATTGTTACGAACCAAATAGACATTTGGGTTCCGCAAGAATAACATGAAATTCACTTAACACAATGAATAAATATTTGTGATACACATTTCAAACAATGTAATTGAGTCCCTATGTAAAAATTACAACTAGAGATGAAAAATAGATCATTTATAACAATGATAATGAAAACAAATCATGGTTCAAGCATCATGAACCAGCACAATCTGTATCCAAAGCTACAATGTTAGCATATAATGCTGTCAATATATCGGGTTCACAAAGGTGTTTTGTATTTTGAGCTTATCGAGTATAACTTCCAAATCACTGAAAGATCAATGTCAAATTTTATGATCACCTGGTTAGTAATACAAGCCGATCTTGAATCATCCCTATTCTAATTAGAAATAAATATTTTTAATAACAATAAATATCTTTAATAAAACCACTAGAGCAAGTAATGTCATCCCATGAAAATGACCTAATATTCGGAATGTTTCATGAAAGAAACTGCTCCCAAACTCGATTAATATCGGTGGACAAAAAATGTCAATAATGGAAAAACCAACAAATATTTGAATAGATATATACAAAAATATTCTGAATTTATTTAAATGTTTTAACATTTTACAAATTTGATCGGGTTTTTCCATAGATATAAAAACTTCCCAGCAAATACATATAAGAAAAAAGGTATTAATAAATATACGAGTTAATATATCAGATCAGATAATAAGAATTTATTTATGTATTTTGAGCTTATCGAGTATAACTTCCAAACCACTGAAAGATCAATGTCAAATTTTATGACCACCTGGTTGGCAAAACAAGCCCATCTTGAATCATCCCTATTCTAATTAGAAATCAATATTTTTAGTAACAAGAAATTCTGCCCAAATATATAGGGCATAAAATATGTATATATACTTGTTTTCACTTTTATTTCTACTAGTCAACTTCAAAGCTGCTAATCAGCTTTTGTATCCTCGCCAGAACATTTTATTGTGGATATATGACAGTTATCTGACATAAACTTACACCATTTAAATATTACACTTTTAAGTGGGATAAAACATTTATCTAATCTACTTTATTTTTTTGCTGTAAAACAATGGAATTAAGATTATGAAAGAAAATTATTTACATCCAAAAACTAAAACATTACCCTCAGAATGTTAAATTAGCTACACTTCTGATAATAAATTTTAATATTGTATCACAGATTCAGAATGAAATTACATAGAATGAGAAATTGTTTTTTCTTATAATGAAGTTTGAAAGTTATTTGATCTAAATTGAATCTTCCAGGGTGTTTTCACATGCAGTCAATAGTATCTAATTGTAACATATTGTTTTGGTCTGGTATGTGAGGGCAATGCAACCTTTTCTCTAATGATAAGATATACTGACCTTACAATTTTTGATTTATGCGTCTTTCCTTTTGGATATGCCTCTTTTCTTCCAGTAGTTGATTTACCAAAAGCACTAGCCACAATACTTAATCCAAAATGTGGAATCAACAATAAACAACAAAAATAATTAATAACACTGAAAAAATGTTTAAGTCAATAAGCCAAGAAATGTTAACATACCAGCGAAATCCATGAACTACATCTATTCAATTTTAGAAGTATCAATATAATCAATCACTACTGTTAACTTCTTTTCATAAAGCGGGAGTATTTCACAGGTAAAAAAGATAAACAATAGAAAAAATAATTAGTGATAATAAAAAATGAATCAACATCAAGAGGGTGCTGTCTTACTTCATAACACTTTCAATATTTGTATTTAGCAGGTAGATCTCGGTCAAATATCTTTAATAAAACCACTAGAGCAAATATTCGGCCTATAAAATGGCGTAATATTCGGAATGTTTCTTGGAAGAAACTGCTCCCTAACTCGATTAATGTAGGTGGACAAAAAATGTCAATCGTGGAAAAACCAACAAGAGAGCATTTCAAACGTGAATAGATATATATTCTGAATTTATTTAAATGTTTTAACATTTTACTAATTTGATCGGGTTTTTCCATATATATAAAAACTTACCAGCGAATACATGTAAGAAAAAAGGTATTATTAAATATGCGAGTAAATATATCAGATTAGATAATAAGAATTAGGAATTGATCGTTGGTGCCAAAGGATTCAAGAATGTTTCAATCTGAACCTGTCCCACTCCTTCAACATAGCGCAATAAATATGAATACTTATTTGATCAGTCCAATATGTTTCACCCAAAAATATATTGTAAATATATCACTTTCATGTATCATTTTTTATTATCATCATTTTCACAATAATCAATAAACATTAATAAAGCCACACAATAAGGGAGCGGCGTCTTTTATTCAGTGCTCCTTGGTATTGAGTAGGAAATATTGAAAATAAGGGAATCATTTAAATTTCCGTATTCCAAGATAGCTTATGTCAAGTAAATTTGGTTAAAAAAACGGTCATATGATACTGCAGCTTTTATTTGGTGATGGAACTTTATTTCATTAAAAATTTGCCGCTTTGGGGCAAAGAAATCCTCATTGCCCCCCTTTAAATCCACCATATTGGAAAGGTTGTACATACAGTGAAGATGGGGGAAAGGTTTTTTTTCGCTACGTGACTGAATATTAATATAAGCCGTATAATGAATATAAGAAAATTTTTATAATTATGTATCTGATTTTTTTATATTAATGTTTCTAAGAAAATAATGATACAATATTTTAAAAAATATATTTTATAAATCACACCATATTCTGAAATAAAATTAAACATGAATATATTTAAAAAGTAAAATTCAATAATTATAAAAATAAATATTTTTTATCATTCACAATAAATTTGTATGGTAAAGTGTTTTTAAAAACACAACAAATTTTACTCAAGCTGTCAACTTCCTGTAATTCCAAGGTTGTTGCCCGTAGCCTCTTCATAGCCATTTTGTGATTTGGCTTCTGCTTGTGTTTGTCTACTTCACAGTTCTGTAAGTGGATTTCTTTATGTGAATATATTTATTGGTGTTATTTTTTAAAAATATGGAAGAGGGAAGAGCTCGAGGAAGAGCCAGGGGGAGAGCTAGGCAGGACCCCAAGAAAACTGAGGTGACACAAAATGTAATTGAGGCCAGAGGAGTTAGGTCTAAGCCACAGTTTGTAACTCCTACAGTAGCATCTGTTGCTACCGATTTGAAACAGCTTTCAGTAACATCGAGAAGACCAGCAGGGAGAAAAATCATGGACAAATTGGACTTTGTCAACATTAGGTCAAGGCCCAAGGAACTTGTTACTAAACAAGGGTCATCAGGTCAAAAAGTCAAACTGCAGGCAAACTATTTTAAATTAGAAACACATCCTGATTGGGCCTTATATCAATATAGGGTTGACTTTTCTCCGGAAGAAGAGAGAACATCTGTTAAAAAGGCACTTCTTAAACCGCACAAAGATATTTTTAACTGTGCATATCTTTTTGATGGTACTGTTTTATATGTCTGTAGTAGATTAAAAACTGACCCTATTGAACTTTTCTCTCTTAGGGACACAGACAGAAAGAAAATTAGAATAACTATAAAATTTGTTGGTGATGTTGTTATGGGAGATTATCAGTATCTCCAAGTTTTTAATATAATTATGCGTAAATGCCTTGATAACCTGAAACTACAAATGGTTGGACGAAATTTTTTTGATGCAAAAGCAAGAATCGAAATTCGGGAATACAGGATGGAGCTATGGCCTGGTTATTTGACTTCTATTAGACAGTGTGAGGACCACATTCTTATGAATGCAGAAATAACATATAAAGTGATGCGTTGTGAGACCGTACTGGATTTAATTGTGAAGTGTAGGTCCTCTGATGACTGGGAAAAGACGTTTGAAAATGCAATCGTCGGAACAATTGTTTTAACTGATTATAATAATCGCACATACCGCATTGATGATGTTAATTTTAATTGTACACCTATGTCCAAATTTAAAATTAAAAACGGCGATTCTTCGTCTTACTGTGAATACTACAAGACAAGGTATGGAATTAAAATTAGAGAACCAAATCAGCCTATGCTGGTTTCTAAAGCAAAACCTAGAGAAGTTCGTGCGGGTATGACTGAAATAATTTATTTGGTTCCTGAATTGTGCCGTTTAACTGGACTGACTGATGATATGAGAACAAACTTTCAGCTCATGAGGGCACTTGCTGAGCATACTAGGGTAACTCCAAAGCTTCGAATTGAAAAATTGTTGAAATTTAATCATCGGCTAAAAGATAGCAAAGAAATCACAAAAGATTTAGATTCCTGGAACATGAAGCTAGCAGAGTCATTAATAACATTTGATGGCAGGGTTCTTCCAACGGAAAAGATCTATTTTGGTGATAATAGAGTAGTAACAGCAGGTAGTGATGCTGATTGGACCCGAAATATGCGAGATCATTCCATGTTAACCAGTGGTAATTTCAAATCGTGGTCCATTGTTTATCTAGGACGAACCAAGAGTGAAGTGAACAGTTTTATTCACACCCTTGCTAAAGCAGCAGAGGGTTTAAACTTTCGGGTCCCTACACCAAGAATGAGTGAAGTTGTCAATGATAGGTGTGGTAGTTTTGTTGAAGTTCTTGATTCTGTTATATCATCATACAATCCACAATTGATACTATGTATTGTACCAAACAGCAGGGCTGATCGTTATGCAGCAATAAAGAAGAAATGTTGTGTTGACAGAGCAGTTCCCACTCAAGTTGTAGTGGCGAAACATTTCAATTCTAAAAACCTGATGGCGATTTCTACCAAAATAGCTATCCAAATAAATTGCAAACTAGGTGGCATTCCTTGGACTATTGCAAATCCACTTAAAGGCTTAATGGTGGTGGGTTATGATGTCTGTCATGATGCATCTCGTAAAGACATGTCGTATGGAGCAATGGTGGCTTCATTAAATCCCTCTTTGTCTAGATACTACTCATCAGTGACTCCCCATTCGCATGGAGAAGAATTATCTAACGATTTAGCCATGAATATTTTTAAAGCTATTATTCGTTACAAAGAAAACAATGGAGGTAATATTCCTTCGACGATAGTGCTTTATAGAGATGGAGTTGGGGAGGGACAAATACCTTTTGTATACAATCATGAAGTGAGAATTGTCAAAGAACGACTTTCTGAAATTTATAAAGACAAGCCTCCAAAGTTAGGATTCGTTATTGTGACGAAACGCCTAAATACAAGGCTGTTTCTCAATGGTAGTAATGCTGCTCCTGGTACTGTCGCTGATGATTGCATCACATCTCCTGATCGCTATGATTTCTTCCTTGTTTCACAATCTGTACGTCAAGGTACAGTAAGCCCCACATCCTACAATGTAATTGATGACTCAACAGGGCTTGACGCTGACAAAATGCAACGCCTTGCCTACAAAATGACCCATTTATATTATAATTGGAGTGGGACAGTAAGAGTTCCTGCTCAATGTCAGTATGCACATAAACTGGCTTTTCTTGTAAGTCAGTGTTTACATAGAGCTCCAAACCCCGACCTTGATGATTTATTGTATTTCCTGTGAAATTTAATTCATTCTGAATCAATATCATACTCTCTATTAGCTTATTTTTTTCATTTGAGAAGCTTCATGAGTTCACTTACTTTTGTATTATCTATCTTGTTATTAATTGCATTTCTTATTTATATTAATGAGGTATGAATTATCTCATTATTTTTATTATATTGATTAGTGTTCAAGCTTTAGTTTGCTTCTTTGGGTCTGTAACTAGTGTAATTTTAAGATAATTAACATTTTTTTTTTACATATTTATATACATCTAAACATTATTATTTTTAATAAGTAATTTTGGTTACTAGCATTCTCTTTTCTATTTTAGAATTGTTGTTTTTAATTAATTAAATGCTGTTTGCTTTTAGTTATTTAACTACTTAATTTTTGTTAAATAAAGCATTTTCTTTTTTAGTATTAATTTTTGTCTAGATAAATTTTTTTTGTTTATTTCATTATTAGATAGAGTTTTTATGTTATTAATTCCTTGTAACTTTGATTATATTAGTTTTAATAATTTATGATTATGTTTTAACTTTAATCCATTAGATTTTGTTTATTTTTAAATTTTCTTGAAAATTAAAATCTTTAAAATGTGTTTGTTTATTTCTTTCAATATCCATTATTATCTTAAGCTTCTTAATTTTTTTATTAATTTAAAAACAGGAAGGTATTATTTTTTTCTAGTGGTTTCTAATGAAAGGCTGGTGATGGTCGATTTTGAAAAACTTTGGGGGTCATAAAGGTGTGATTATAAAGGTCATTGATTGTTCCAATATTTAAAGGTTCATCAGGAGAGGGATAGGTATGCGGTCACTGAAGAACACAATTAAGTTTTACATATGTGTCAGATGTAATGGTTTGGACTAAGAGCCAATTTTATTTTGTTGACACTGGACATCATCTTAAACTAAATGTTTCCACTCAATAAATAAGTTTTAACACATTTTTTTTCATTATTTACCACAACTGACCAAATCTAAATACAAGGCACGTTTATAACTCTTAAACCTCAAAGTGCGAGTGGGATGCATCACCAAAAAGGAGAACTGCCTTTACTTTACTTCCATTAAGAACAAAGGACAACTTTCTCCATTCACTTCTATGCCTAGGCTTGTAGCATTAAGATTTGTTTTAACTTGTCTTCAAGAATTACAAATGGTTTAATTGATTTACTGGAGATCTTTAACTATTATCTAAAATTTGGGAACCATACGTTTTTGAATCTAAAAAAACTATAGCAAGTTGTAGAAATAGCCTTTACTTAAAACCATGAAATGCTCATACCAAAATTAGATTAGATAAATATCAGGATTATTTTATTAAGGTGTATATATCACATATAAACATTCTACAAACACTTTCAAGAACAGCTACACAGATGTCCAAACCCAAATAGAACAAATGGCCACTACTCTCATGCCTGAGAACACTCGGAGGAGACTAAAAAGAATCTGGATGAGGGATATATTACAATAGGAAATTAAATCAAGCCACAGGAGAGGTACTGATCTTCATGTCATTCTGTATTCTACTGTCTTCCTGCTGTCAACTATTTGTGATAAAAATATAAAGAAAAAAAAGATTAATATGTACATACCTTAGGGTATAGGGTACATACCTTAGTTCACTCATTGTACCATGTTCCTAATATTTATGATTGGTAAATCAATAAGTAATGAAGTTAATAAATGTTTTATGGAAATTAGTTAATATATCTATAATAGAATCGAAAGGAATTAGATGGTTTTGAGTTGTAAGTGAGGCGTACCATGCAAGGATGAATATGCCGAATGATAAATTTATTTCCTATTTAGTATGAATAATGAATTATTACAATGCTTGTTTTAATAACTGGTTATTGTCAAAGACTAAATGTAAAATAAAAAATTACATGGTATATTCACTCTCTCTCAGCTTCTGCGAATCTTCTCAATTACTCCACAGTAGAATGGCTGCAGAACTCATCGCTTTGTTTTTCCTCCCACAATTTGTATAGAAATACTAATTGTAACACTCGGTGAATAATAATAATTGTTCTCATTCACTTTTTACCATAGCAGGTTGCATCATTCTTGACTAACATATTATTATGATTCATGTCACTATTTTAGAGCTACTAGATAAATTTAGAAATCATATTAATACTTACTGTTTGATAAATAAATGGGAAAAACTCCAGTATTTTTTTTTTATTTTAGGAGGGGAGATATAATGCCCTGATTCTCATCTGTTTCATAAAAGGCATTGTTCAAAACTAAGTTTTGCACTATGGGGATTTTTTCTAACCACTTCCTGGATTACTTTTCTTGGGAAATGATTATAATTAACCTCTTCGAAGTAATAAAAAATATCATAATAAAAAGAATTAAAGATAAAACACTTGTTTAATATACTCTATTATATGCCATCGATAACCAATACAAGATTCGTATTTAAATAATTAATTGAATAAAATATGACATAACTAATAATTATAAATTGGAGGTAATTTTAATCAAAGTTATGAATAAAACTCGTCATATCGATAAAAAGCATTATTGGATTGGGGAAGGGAATGATTGAATAATAAAAAATAAATAGATTTTTTTTTTTATATTGTCACTAAAAATGGAAAAAGAAATACATGCTAAAATCAAAATATGAGAGATATTAGGTAATTAATCTATTTTGACAAACAATTTTTTTTTCCTCTAAGAGATTATGAGTATTTTTTTAAGTTCTGCCTTGTCTATAAACAACTACTTAAATAACTATTTAAATAACTTTAGTAGCTAACAAGAAAAATAGAATATTCTTGGATACAGTATTCTACAATACTCTTCATAAACATCTTTGTCAGTGAAACAGTCCAATTCACATCAAATTACAGAAATTCAAACAACTATTACTCTAGAAAATGCTAACTAACAAAATGAGGATCCTGCACATGTTTCCTAGATGTTAATGAAACTTTTTGAGGCTATGTAGGCCAAGCAAGGAGCTACATAAAAATAAAATTTTTAATTTGGTAAGCAATTTTATTTTATCTCTTGTTTTTTGTTATGGAGACAGATTAAATATAATACTTAATATTTTGTTTTTATAAGATTAGAAAAACGTTAATCCAAATGTACTGATACCAGTTGGGATTATTATTATTATTTAGATTTTTTGCTAAAAATTTAGATTAAGTTTGGATTCTATCTAAAATAAAAAGTAATTCCTAATTTTTATGAAAAATTCAAACAAAATACTTGCTACATATTTGTAATTACATAGTCTGAAACTTTGCAAGCACTGAGGGCATTAAAAAAAAAATAAGAAACCTCCTTACTAGCTCAAGTTAAAAGGATTTTACGATAAAAGATTAGATTGTAACAAATAAAAATAGTATATAATGTCTTGATTTACATTAAGTACTAATAAATGTATTTAAATAGGAAAAACAAGATTGTGGTTTATGCTCCTCCAACCTACATTTTCTGTCCGTAAAAAAAATTGCCATTTTATAAAAAAATTTCTAATGCTGATAAGGTAGCCAAAATTTAAGGCACTAAAGTCTATAGACATGAAACAAGAGAAACATGTAAAAATATTTTGAGAATTCTATATGGAGAATTTTAATATGAATAAAAAAAAGTTTTTAAATAAAGGAATACAATGTTTTTGGGAGTGGATAATTTAAATATGATCTCAATTTTTGAGAAACCTGGCCAAATTCACTATTATGAAAACTTTTTTGATGACTTGAGCATTTCCCCCAAAATACTTGGATAACATTGTTTTACTAATCTGGTTGGCATAAGGGGCAATGAGGTACTAAACTTTTTTATTTATGCTTATCAGATGAGCTATTAAATAAAATGTTTAGAGAAAATGGAAAATATTTTTCAAGGGGTCCATAGTGTGCTAGAATTCATTTAAAAAAGTTTCATCTAATTCTACGAGCCCCAGGTTAGTTCCACAATGACTACAATGCGAATCAAGTTCTAGATAAAATATATCAATTTTCTCATGACAAAAAGCCAGTTAGTTAATACAATTAATTAACCTAATCTTTTAAATAAATATTTATCTTAAGTGTAGACACTGAAAACTATATCACAGAGTATCTATTAATTCTTAATTTTGCCCATCAATTAGCATGATGGACCTTAATTCAAGCTCTAATTATTTTTCATCACAATTTAATTGAATTAATCTGAATTTTAAATTCATATCACAAAAGGAGTAGCAGATATCTGAATGCAAACTATAATGCATAAGAAACAGACATAATAAAGCTACTATAAACTGACGTTGACCCATCGATCACCATCACTTCTTCAAATAAAAACTTTGTACCTTTGCTGGAAGAATCATTAAACGTACAAATCGGGTACTGGCCTCCAATAAAACTAATGCTAACAGTATACTTGACATTAGGTTCAAACCAGAATGGTCTCACCAGGTTGACACATTGTGAGCTATTGAAGTGAACATTTCTATCATATTCTGTTTTCTGTAGCATTTTCCCATCTGGATCTTTAATGAGAATTATGAAACGTTCCCTGTATGAAGAGTTGGGAGCAGGAGTTCTGACATAATCATTTATCTGGGCAAGGCGCGTTAAGACTTCGAAACCAATGACGAGAACCCTAGAAGAAGATTGAATGGCAGTAACAACCTCACCCCTGTTTATCCACATTTTACTTCTACTAGATAAAAGATCCCTACTTGATCGCCAAACTACGGGAACTACTTGTTTTCTAGGGTTTGTAAAATTGCAGAAACCATGAGGTACTTTGTGGTCTTTAAATGCCAATAATTCTTTCTCTGTTAAGATATCTTCCAGAGCAAGAAGTTCTGTATGAGGTAGTGTCAGAAATCGTACCCTAGAAAGGGCACCTGAGTCTTCTAATAATCTTCTTTTGGCTTGAGGTGTATCCTGTAGTCCCCTGCTGTTTAGTTCTTTCTTTGCCCAGTCGAGTATCATAGACAAAACTTCAACTTCTGTCATATTCATGTGATCTTCCTCTAGTAAGCGACAAAGAGTACCAGAACTCAAGTTTTCAGTTTCACTGTTCCATATTTCATAATGATACCGACTCATAATCTGAAATAATGCAAATGCAATATGTTAGATAAATACAACATAAGCTCATAACTATCTCTGCAGTAGGTTTTAGCATATAGTTAAAAAATAGTCCTGAATAGTAATTAAAACTATTCAATAATGATACAAAGGGAAAGTTAGGCTACTTATAAACTCAGTTTAAATGATAATTAAACCATTTTTTTAAAATATACTTTTGTTTTCATTTAAATTATCAATATTATTAAATCCATGATTCTGTAATGTAACTATCCTATAGAGCATAAGTAGCAAGAAGCAGTGTGTCAGTAGGGGTGGTCTGAAAAGTTTCCGACATAACAAAAATTCAAGACATTTTTATTTATTTTTTAATATAGTCTCCTTAACTCTACACACTTCTCCCAGCGATGCTCCCATCTCTGTAACCCGTCCAAAAAGTACTCGGCGTTTTTCTCTGCAAAATAATTGTTCATGAAGGTGATTGCCTCTTCATTTGACGAAAATCTCTGTCCTCTGAGCACAATTTTTAGATGAGGGAACAAAAAGAAGTAGCTAGAGGCTAGATCTGGTGAGTAAGGCGGATGGTCAAGCAGTTCAAACTGTAATTCGTGGATTTTCGCCATGGCAAACGCTGAGGTGTGAGACTGTGCGTTGTTTTGGTGAAACAGGATTTTCTTCTTCTGCAAGTTCTGCCTTCAGCTTGTCAAGTAATGATGCGCAGCATGCTCCTGTAATGGTTTTTCTTTTTTGAATATAATCGTTCCCCCTCTGCAGTCCACTGTTTGGACTGTATTTTTGTTTCAGGCATATCATGGTGTATCCAAGTTTCATCTACAGTAATTAATCGGTGCCAAAACTAGGATTTATTGCACCAACAAAGCGTTGGAAATGTTCATTCGAACACATTTTTAACAAACGTGTAGACAGCTTTCTCATATCTAAATGTTGATTTAATATGTAACAAGCACGTTCTTTTGACATGTTCATAACCTCTGCTATCTCTCTAACTTTAATTTGGCAGTCGTCTTGCACCCTTCGGTAAACTTTGGCGATGTTCGACAGAAACTTTTCAGACCACCCTCGTATATAGGATTTTATCAATTGTTTTTTCAATATCATACTGAATAAATTTGTGTAGGAACAAGTTATCTAAAATATTTGTCTCGATTACTGAATCCATTAAATAAATAGGTAAAAATTATTCCTATAAATTATTAAAATGGAAATGACCCGCTCCAACATAGCATGTCACTTGAAAAATGACCCTTTTTCATTACTATATAACTTAATAGATTATTAATTAAAAATTACCTTGATACAAGATGAAAAAAGTTCTTCTTCATTGAGAACTTCAGCGATATAAAGAATGTCCCATAAGGTTCTGATTAAAGTGTGTTGAACCAGATAATAGAGGCATGACATTGTAAGTGGCTGCACCAGGTATTTTTTGGCAACATATAGCAGCTCACCAGCCTCCTCAATACTCTGAAGGTTTACCTCATCAGAATATATGTAGCTAAGAACAAACAAACAAAACAATTTTGATTATCTTTAAAGATAAAAGTATAGTAACATATAAAATTAATATATGTTTTAAAAATTAGTTCAGATCCTAAAGCTTCCTGGAAAACTAAATTTTACTATGGGTAGAAATATAATTTTTTTTAGCTGATAGTTAACACTAATCTAAAGCAATTAACAACAAAAATTCACTAATGTTGTTCAAAAATCGTGAAGTTAAATATGTAGGAGGGGTATAATGGGTAAAGTAACGGGGGCGCTGGAGTGGGAGATGGGTACGGGTGTCTCCCTCACTCCTTGCGGATGGCAAAGGCTATAGTGCCCTACTCACTGCCAGAGCTATCACAGTGCCCCTCATCCCTATCAACGCCTACTGTCACCTCCAAGTGGTACCCCCTGAGGAGCCCATATATGTCTATCAGGCAATATGGACTCGCAAATGATAGAGGCGGGGTCCTGTGTGGACCTCAAAAAACACCCAAGCCAAGTGTAGGGAGCTCGAGCTGTGGCTGAATGGCAGGGGGTGTATAAACATACACTGTCTCTGATCGACCCACTTGGGGCACCTGCCGCACGTATTTAGCCCGCTGCAGGGAGAGGGGGCAGTACCTGCAGTGTATTTAGATCCCCCACACTCATGGGAACAAAATGTCCAATTCCTTAAATAATAAAAATTTTAACTTATCAGTTTCTGAGGAGGAGCAATCCTCCTTAGATACTTCTGCGATCAATCCAGTAATGGATGCAATTGATGACTCCTCGGTTGAAGCCCAACTGCAGGCGCTCACCGTGGAGTCCCAAGGACTGAGGGTCATGGTGGGGTCAGGGGAGGCTGTCACGGTTGGTGTCGTGGCAGCCTCTGCCGATCTCCCGGTGGCAGGTCCTTCCAACAACGAATTGATTAACCTGCAAGCCTCTGGGGGTTTAGCAGGTGCCGAACAAGTGACTGGTCCTCTCCGCAATGTAACGCAGAGGCGGAATAGGCACAAGTGGGCAAAGAGGGCCAAAGACCTCAACGACAGCGGCATTGTCAGTGTCCCGACAGAGGAACCATTTCATGGGGCGGGCGCAACTGCAGGGTTCCCTTCGGAACTGGCAGCCAAGTCGAGCCTGAAAGGGGTTCTAGGGTCGGGGAGACATGTTGCGGCGGAAGCACCTCAGAGGGCGGCACCTGTCGGAGAAGCGGGATTTCCTAGGAAACCAGCGGGTAAGGCAGGCGGGCGCGCCGGGGGAATGCGGAAGCACTTTGCGGCTGGTCCTTCGTCTGCACCTGTGCCAAGGAGCACTGCTGGTGGGTCGGGTTTCTATACGAAACCGTCCACTAGTACAGGAGCACCTAAAGCACGGAAGGGGGAGAGGAGAGTCGCTGCTGAGAAGAGGCCCAGAACATCCCCAGGTAATACGGCTCCTGTAGCCAAAAAGCCTAGGGATGCTGGGTCTAACCTAAAGTCGTATTCGAGGGCAGTCGGGGATCAGAGGGTTGAGGTTATTCCTTGCAACTACCCCGAGACCAGGCTGTCACCGGACAATTCGACTTCGTCAAAGACCACATACTGCAGAGGCTGGAAGAGATTGAGGAGGTAGGGTGCAACCCCAGTTCGGTGGTATTGGCTACAGAATGGGTGGTTGCGTAATAGCTTGTACCAACGGTCCAACTCTGGAGTGGCTCACCGGCGTCATTTCTGGTGTCGTTCTGGAGAGGGGTCTATCCCTTCAATTGGGCTACGAGAGCATTTTGACGCGCAGGTGAAGGTGGGAGCCTTCTTCCCGACTGATAGGGAGATTTCTAACGACGTCATCCTCAGGAGGCTGAAGGTATGGATTAGACATTGCCGATGCAGCATATTGGCAACTTCACCATGTGAGGATGCTAGAGGGTGCTGTACGGCAGGGATTCTATGGAATCATTAGGATCCCTGAGACAAGTATAAGCAGCCTTAAGATGCACAATATGCAGGTCCATTTTGGAATGCATAGAGTGACCCTAAGGCTGCTCAAGAAGAAGAAGAAGCCTGCTGTGAAGGAGGAACAGGCAGGCGCACATACTCCTCGCCAATTTGAAGCTGCTCCTGGCAGGGGCGAGGCGGACCGACAACCAGCTGCTGGGAGTGCTAGTGGCACAACCAGGGAACCCCTTGTGATGGTTCCAGAAGCTGATGCTGTTTTGGATGAGTTGGAGGCGCTCGCCTAGCTGGCGGGCTCCTCGGACTCAGACAATAACATGAAGCTGCTGCAGATTAACTTGCATCACTGCATAGCAGCATGTCAAGTGCTACAGCAGTATGTCCAAGGTGAGATATGAGATGATATTGATATTATTTTAATAGAAGAACCTTACCTTCTTAATGGTAGGATTGTGGGGTTTGGGTGGGCTGGCTACAGCCTGATTGCTGTGCTGGACCATCCGAGGGCCTGCATCTTGCACAAAACTAAACTTAACATGCTGCCTCTATGGCAATTTTGTTCCAGAGATCTTGCAGCAGCAAAGTTGTCCCCATCTGGGGAAGGAATGAGGGCAGATATCACTCTTGCTGCTGGCTACAAAGAGGACAACCCCGCGCAGATCCTGGAGAGGATGCTGGACAGTGGGGCAATAACATCTTGGCTGCCCTGGATGCTAATGCCCATCATGAAGCATGGGGCAGTCACAACAATAACACCAGAGGTGAGAATATATTTGAGTTTATCATTAAATCTGATCTTGACATTTTAAACAGGGGGAATAGGGCAACCTTCTGTAACAGGTTGAGGTCAGAGGTGATAGACATCACAATGAGGTAACAATCACAATCAAATGAGGTAAGATCCTACGTAAACCACTGGCATGTACCTGATGAAGAGACATGCTCAGACCACAGGTATATTAGATTTAACCTTAGCCTAAATGTTCCCCAGATTCAGCTGTACAGGAACCCTAGACGAACTGACTAGGGATCCTACCAAAGCACTCTGGCAGAGAACATTAGGAAATGTCCTAAGGTCATAAAAAACACACGGCAGCTGGAATTCCTTAATGAAGCTCTGACTGAAGCCATGCTCATTTTAAAATGTTAACCTTATTTTTGTTATCAGTAAAACTGGTGGCTAGGATTATTAGATAGTCTACTTAAAGAAGCAGAGTTGTGTAGTTCATACGAATTATTTATCTTCATATTTGAAACATTTTGAATTCAAAAAAATAATCAATGACACTCAAATAGGAACTAATGATAACAAGCTTGGTGGTATTACTTCTTTGCAGCAGGCTCAATTAAATCAATCTCTTCTGAAAACATACTATTACTTCTAACTTTTTGTGAAGCATTCTGATAAATATATTTTTTTATTCAAATAATTTTATAGTATCTCTTGATTGCGAAGAGGCTGACATACTAATTGATTGATTGAATCAATGGCTTCTTGCTTAAAATTAATAAACAGAGCCCAGATTTTTTATGTATTTATTCAGTTGTGCCTGAATTAAAAATAATGAAGGGCCTCTCCTATTAGCCCTGAAGATGACCTACAAAGTAGGTCGAAAATGCACAAATAAAAAATAAGGCTTGACTTATTTGGTATTTTTTTTTTTACTGCACCCCCAACTATCTCCATCCTCCATTATATCATCCAGTCAACTATTTTCCACTCTAACTCTAAAAATAGAAATTACTTTTATGGAACCTGCTCTGTGTGCTGATGAATTTCTATCTGAAATTACTCTTTTGTATATGACATGCTTTGTGGATTGCTTAACATTATTTTATAACTGAAATGCTTTTTCTTGCCTTGAAAGTATTTACTAAGCCGTAAAATTTGTCCAGCTCTGGATCAATTTTTTTGAAACAACGTGGAGGGGTCCCGAAACGATCCCACCTAGTAGTTACTGTTAGCCTTACTTCAGATCGCCGAATTCACAAAATGTGCCTTTCCAGGCTCTTTAGATAATTTTCTAAAAGAATATTTCCAATAACAGTGTCAGTGTGCCAGTGTTTGTTCCAATTACTGCCAGCTATGTAAATATTTTCTGCAAGTCGTTCAAGCTCTGGTGTTGCTTCGTTGGAATTCTCTCTCTTTCTTTATCTTCCACATCCTTTGTTCGCCATACGTATATTTGATACGTAAAGGTTGCAAACCTTAGGCCAGCAAACCTTTCCTGAGAACTATTGTCATTGCTCCTTACTGTGTCTCCAATAAAACCCTCCAAAATGATCTCGACACTTCTTTCGTCCTTGACTTCATTCCCACTAAATTTTCATACTTTTATCAAATCCTTGCCTGTCATCGCAATCCACTGGCTTGGTCACTATCCAGTACCACTCCATATAACCCACCCCGCCGCCTAAACCGTCAATGGCTCCGAGACCTGTTGTAATAATGTTATTTAGAATACTAGCACTGGCCAGATTCTCCACTCACGACCTGTGAGTGTGATATTATACGCCATTAAACAGCTTCCGTTGGCGTTTAATGCCAGTGACACGGCTGGAAAAGGGGCAGGGGACTCCTGGACTCCTGCTTTGCTCTCATTCCTAGGGAAGAAGCTTAGTTCAGAGACCCCAGGCAAATTGTAAACAGTGTAATCATGGTACGAATGTGAGCAATTATTTTATTTTTAGACTTTATTTTTAATATAATTTTCGCATTTATTTTGTTTTTTCTTTGCTTTCATGGATTGATTGTATAGCTACTTAGCACTATTACTTATTGCCCACGAGTAGCAGATTTTAATATTTCAATAAAGTGTATTCATAAAAAACAACAACTATTATGTTGGCGCTACAACCAACAAGCAAGTCCTGGCTTCCTCCAATACCAATTGCCATGCTTTTCTGTCACTGGCCATTGTTTTTAATAACATAATGAAATTAGCTGTTGTTTCTACAGTGGAGTGTAATCACCCTCCACGTTGTTTCAAAAAAATTGATCCAGAGCTGGACAAATTTTACGGCTGAGTAAATACTTTCAAGGGAAGAAAAAGCATTTCAGTTATAAAATAATGTTAAGCAATCCACAAAGCATGTCATATTCAAAAGAGTAATTTCAGATAGAAATTCATCAGCACACAGAGCAGGTTCCATAAAAGTAATTTCTATTTTTAGAGTTAGAGAGGAAAATAGTTGACTGGATGATATATTGGAGGATGGAGATAGTTGGGGGTGCAGTAAAAAAAAAAATACCAAATAAGTCAAGACTTATTTTTTATTTGTGCAGTTTCGACCTACTTTGTAGGTCATCTTCAGGGCTAATAGGAGAGGCCCTTCATTATTTTTAATTCAGGCACAACTGAATAAATACATAAAAAATCTGGGCTCTGTTTATTAATTTTTTATGTTTTAAAAATATTTTAATTAAGCAAGCCATTGATTCAATCAATCAATTAGTATGTCAGCCTCTTCACAATCAAGAGATACTATAAAATTATTTGAATAAAAAAATATATTTATCAGAATGCTTCACAAAAAGTTAGAAGTTATGGTATGTTTTCAGAAGAGATTGATTTAATTGAGCCTGCTGCAAAGAAGTGCTATGTATTGATGCAGGCGGCTCCATGAAAGGGATGCTGAGGGGGGAAAATGTGTCATGTCGGGACACATGAAAGGGAATATGTTTGGGACAAAGAACAGACCCTTGGTCCCCTTATGGTTTTATGGTCCAAGATAGTGGAGAAGGAAGGAGAGGGGGAGAGAAGAAAACTCTTGAAATAGGAGGCTGAAGAAAGGACTCGAGAGAAAGACACAGAGAAGGAAGGAGAAGGAGGTACTCTGGAGACGAGGCCAGAAAGAAGAAGACGGATACCCCGAGAGGGACCCTGGAGATGTACAGCAAGGAGGAGAGACCTGGCAGAAGATAGAGAATCCCAGAGGCAGCACGGAGAAGAACGACCAGTAACCCAATCTACCTCTGTCCACAGATAAGTTTAGTTTATATCCTGTAATGTATTTTATGGCAATCCTATTTATATATATTATTAAAATCTGAATCATTAACCTTGTTGAAATTAAATGAATAAACAATCCGTATTATGGAATTCTTGAGATGCTCACATACCCCACATAGCATTATAAATGGCATCCAGCTTGTGGGGAACTTACTATCCAATTTACTAATTTGAATTTATGTTTATTAACTTTATGTTCTCAATAGTTTTACAATCAAATTGGTTTAATGATTCAGATTAATAGATTGAATTTTTTGTTTCTTAACTTTTTCTAGTGACATAATTATAGTTGATTATTCTTATTATTTTATTTTCACGTGGGGTGATTCGAACTTTTAAATTCAAAATGGAGTCTACTTTATTGAATTTGTTAAAAAAAATGAGGGAAGACAATAAGAAAGAGTTCAAGGAATTCAGGGAAAACATCGAAAAAAAGATAGATAATGTGGTGAAAGAAATGGATGCAAGAACAAACAAAAGGATAGAGGGTATGGATAAGAACACGGACAGGGTAGAAGGAATAAAGAAGAAGGAAATAAACCAAGAAGAGGTAGTAATCAATAAAGAAAATTGCTCTTTTGAGGGACCTATTAGTAATTATGACGATCCAAGAGACTTTAAGATTAATTTAATGAAGGGTAACCTTGCTGATGTTGAAGTACCTCCATCTAGCAGACTAATAAGTGAAAATACAAACTTTAACAATCATATATTGTCAAGAAACGAAGAAATGCCAATAGAAGGCCAATGTGGAACAGGAGACACTTCGATTGAAGAAGATTTCAAAGAGAACAGCCCTAATTCTGGATATGATCGTGAAGTACTCACGGATATAGCTTCCAAGGACAATAATAATGATTTGGTAAATAATAGTTTGGTTTCGACATGTAAAGTAGAAATGCCAGATGTCCAATGTGAAATGTCTTCGGTGGAAGAAGATCTCAAAGAGGACAGTCCTAAACCTAGAAATAATATTGAAATGATCGCCGATATAAATTTGTATGGAGAATCTTTTAAGGAATTTGTGTCTCTACATGAAACAATAAAAAGAGTAGAACCAGGTGAAAATATTGCACTGACGGTTTATAAACACAAGGAATTTTTAAACACAGAAGTTTTAAAGTTTAAGTCGCCACATCTAGCTAAGAGCCAAGGAAAAAATCAAGGAACAATGGTAAAAGTGGAGAAAATGTATCGATTAGATCTCATTTTGTGGTTTATACCACAAGTAAAACAATTAGCTGCAACTAGTGTACAATGCACTTTCAATAAGAAAAAATGGTATGGAATATATAATCATGGTATGGAAAATATAAAGAAAGTAAATATAAACATTTTAATAATGGTTGGGCTAAACATGAAGAATGATATGGGAATACAAAATATTCTCTATGGGACTGCAGATATCCGAAATTACCTCAGGGGCCAGGTAAAGAAAAAGATTTAATATCTATACCGCCGGTTGGAATGTTGTTTAACGAAAGGGAATGTCTCTTGATTTTAGATATTGATTAAAAGAGTAGTTGATTATTTGTAAATGACAGAACGATTCGAAAATTGTATGTAAATAAGAATAGTCAACTGTTTGTAAATAATATTAATAGTATTAGAAATTGTTGTCATAATAGTGTATAAAGTTTAAATATGTTTACCATTACTAATGGACGCCATAAAATGCAAGACCATTAAAATATGTAAAAGATAAGAGTTTTAGGGTGAGCAGGTAGAACTTATATGGGTCACACTCACTAGCGCATAGGCGGCATTCACCTCTACAAATGGTAAGTTAGTTCAAAGGAACCCGCTGTACAGGTGGTGAAATATTTTGGCCAAGGGTAGTGGACATTATCAGGTACACTTGTACACTTGTACACTTGGGTACACTTGTTAGGTACCCAATATTGAAGGCAAAAGAGTCCGAACTAGCAATAAAAAAAAAAAAAAAAAGGATAAGATTCAAACTTTTTGTACATTCGATATTTTTTTGTTATATTGTAACTATTGTTTTATATATTATCAATATTAATCTTAATCATGTATACAAATTATAATATTATAGTAAAGGTAAAAATTGTCATAAAAGTAAAAGTAATTGTCAGAAAGATAGAGGTATACCCGTTTATGAATTTAGTAAATAATAATATTGAGACGTGTTAAGACGCAGGACACTAGGTTTAGCCTGCGCTATGCAACTAATTTAATAAAACTAGTGGTATTATTGTTTATATAAGATTTGTTAGGTATTCCCCTTGTTAGTCATTTTTATTATTATAGTTAGTATTAGAACCATTAACTATAATTCAACATTACAATAATAAGCCGGTATACTCTATAACTATTGAATAATGATATTGAAGTATGTTAATAAGAATGCATATAGACGCTAGGTTCAACTAGTTCATACTATTGATTTAAACAAAACTAGCGGTATTATTGTTCATGTAAGGTTATTAGGTATTCCCCTTGTTATCCAGTTTAACCATCAACTTAGATATTGAAACAATTAATTAAAATAGACCATTTGAAGAACAAGCGTTTGTACTCTGTTACGGTATGATCTAATATTGAAATATGTATAGCAAAAACAAGTGTGACTCGTAATATTACTTAAGAATATTTTAACCCATTTTATCATGTACAATTATTAATTCTAGTTCATTACCAATGTATATAACAAAACTCTGTAAATAAAGTGTTGTAAAATATATAACAATAAGTAAACTTGTAAAGATATTCTAAAAAATTATTTGTAAATAATTACATAATTGTAAAAATGTAAGGTATTGCCATAAAACTGTATATATCCTTTGAAAAATTAGAACACTTTAATATTTAGAAAAGAAAAGAAGTTTCTCCTTGTTTAACCTCTTTTCTTTTTTCCCGGAAACCCAGGGATAATGCTATGTATTGATGCAGGCGGCACCATGAAAGGGATGCTGAGGGGGGAAAATGTGTCATGTCGGGACACATAAAAGGGAATATGTTTGGGACAATGAACAGACCCTTGGTCCCCTTATGGTTTTATGGTCCAAGATAGTGGAGAAGGAAGGAGAGGGGGAGAGAAGAAAACTCTTGAAATAGGAGGCTGAGGAAGGGACTCAGGAGATAGACGCACAGCAGGAAGGTACTCGGGAGACAAGGCCGGAAAGAAGAAGACGGATACCCCGAGAGAGAAGAGCGGCCGAACGAAGCGGACGGAGATGTTGAGGAAGAAGACCGACCTGTAACCCAATCTACCCCTGTCCACAGATAAGTTTAGTTTATATCCTGTAATGTATTTTATGGCAATCCTATTTATATATATTAAAATCTGAATCATTAACCTTGTTGAAATTAAATGAATAAACGATCCTTATTGTAATTCTTTTGATGCTTACATACCAGATACACTATTTAGTTATAAATAATATATTGAAGGTAGAATAGGGAAGTAAATTGGTAAACACAAGAATAGAACTTTGGAAAGGAACCCAATTAAGATTAAGAAGTATAAATAATAATAGAGTACTCATCCTAAATGAGACTCTGGCATCCCAAATATCAGTATGTATATTCAAGATATATCTAAGTGTAGAAACATAGCAGAAGTAATACCACCAAGCTTGTTATCATTAGTTCCTATTTGAGTGCCATTGATTATTTTTTTGAATTCAAAATGTTTCAAATATGAAGATAAATAATTCGTATGAACTACACAACTCAGCTTCTTTAAGCAGACTATCTAATAATCCTAGCCACCAGTTTTACTGATAACAAAAATAAGGTTAACATTTTAAAATGATCATTGTTTGATAAAAAAAAACTTTTGGAAAAAGTTTACAAATACAATTTGTCTAGTATCATTTTTGTAATTCAGAAAATTTTACAACCCAAATCCACAAATTATTATATATCTAAAACTAGGACCGCAGTAGGCTCTGTTTCAAACTTTGTGCAAATTGAAACTTCAGAATTTTGAAAGCAAAATAAAATAGGGACCATCCGTGGTGTAGTGGTTAGCATAAAAACCTACCATGCTGAACATCGCGGCGATGCAGACTGGCAGGTGGCCTTAGGATTTTTTAAAGGGAGTAAGAAATCTTTAGTTATGCCGTCCTTTAGATTGGATATAAAATAGCAGTCCTGAGCCTATGCGGTTTCAGGTACTCGTTAAAGATTTCAGTCCTGATTATACCTGGATAGGCAAAATTAAGGACTACTACTAGTAGCATTCTCCAATTAGCATTAGTAGCATAAAGTGATGTTTAATAATAATAATAAATAAACAAGCAAATTTATAGAAATATTAATAAGAATATAGCAGTATAAAATACGTTGGAAAGCTAGATATTTAAAAAAAATAATATTTAACACAAAAGCTTCAGAATATTTTTAGACGTAAAGTAACAGTCAATCTTTGAATCAGAAGGTATTGGTGCAACCCAGATTGAAATGCTAATGATAATTTGGAATAAAATGAAGGAACAAGATAAAAATCTTTTAAAAAAATGAGCAAGATACTATTACCAAGTTAGTACCCTTAATTGGAGGGAAAATGTAAGCATGACCTCCACCAAATCACCTCTCATCTCAAACCTAGGCTTAGAAACAGCACAGTCTCTACCATGTATTGAACCCAACACATTCGTCAAGTTTTTTTTATATTAGCCCCCCCTAATCATTCACTCGTAACTGATTTGATAGCTCTTTTTTTGCCATTTTTTTTCCTGAAGCTTATTCTATTAATTTGTTAATAAAATAATACTTACGATAAGAATAGATGAAAGGTATGAGGCTCGATGTCAGGTACATTGATAACCTTGTTCTTCTCATCTGCTAATGGGCCATAGAACAAAGCTTCAAATACTGGTGATGTTACAGCCAAGATAAGTTTGTGACCATGAATAATCTAAAACCAAAATATAATTTACAATCCCTCAATAAAATTAAAAGGAAATCGGAAAAAGGTTATCATAATAATTAATTTTGAACTTTCTTTAGTTTTATAAAGCTAAAACTTGTATAAGCCACTCAGTTCAGATTTAGAATTTAAAACTCTGAAGTTAAAAATTTCATGCATGAAAAAAGCTAACATTTAATAATAATGTTAACTTTTTTTTATCCCAAGATAACTCCCTATATAATTACAACTACTGGCAGTAAATTGAGGGATTCAGAGTTTGGGAGTAGCTAAACAATGAACAAATTAATAAAAAAAATTATAATATTAATAGACTAAAAAAAAATTAGAAAATAAAGCACCAATCTTCAAAAAATTCCAACAATTGTTGTAGCATATAGTTATAATATTTTATTGGAATTAAATAAACTTTTGAAGCATGAAACTGCTGCAGAACTATGTAACACGTGGGTTGCTGTAACAATATATCAAGGATAAGAATGTAGATATAATACCCATCTATTGAACAACAGAGTACTGAGTCCAGAACCAGGTGGGCAAAGTATTGCAATTAGTAATAATACATGACCACTGAGAAAAATGTTGCCAAGAGGAATAATGGCTTAAATAAATGGTGCATTTCAGTATTATTATTTTAAAAGATTTACAATACATAATGCTCATTTGAAAGAAGACAATTAAATTTAATAAAAAAAACAAAAAAATTGGAAAAGTACTAGTAGAATTACAGCATATTAAATCATTCGTACATGTTTTTTTCTTTATATCACTCTCATAAATTAAAATTTTATTTTGACATGAAAAATGAAAAAATAAGTAGATGTATATCATAAATAAATTTTATTCCATGCATAATTTTTAGTAGTAATAAATTCTTCTTGAATTTAGCTTTAAAGTGTTAGAAAAAAAATCACTTCAATACCTACAATGTCCTCCCATCTGAAACGACTCCCTCCCCCCTCCCAACCACGAACAATCTAAAATATGTAATGCTCAAATATACATAAAATGATGTCACTGTTTAAAGGAGTAGAGTGGCTCAGTAGTAGAGCGCAGAGTTGCCGCGATGAAGGTCCTGGGTTGAAAGCGAGCTATTACATTTCATTTAATCTGTAAGAAGCCAGATGGATCCTTAGGGATCCCACCCAGTCTCTATAAAGAGGTTACCCAAAATAGGGGGGACAAATTTGGCTTTTGAGATACAACCAATTTGTTGTCTAAGAAACAATACTCTACCATATACTAAACCCATGAACCTTGCCGTGGTACAGTTTATTTTTTTTAAGAAGCAATACCTCACGTAAATTATTCAAAGGTCATTTTTTGACAAATGTATGATACTAATAGAAAAATTAGGAGAGAAGGGCTAGCTGTGCTCTTAGTTATTTCTACTGCAATTAAAAAATATAAAAAATGCAGCATTGCTTTGAGGAAAATGTTTTTTAATATTATAGGAATCCTCAATTACCGTAATACCGGGCTACTTTGACCTTAGGGTCCTTCTTTGGCCCAAATGTAAGAAAAGATAATATGATCTCTTTCTACTATATGATAATATGATCTACTTACTACTTTCAAGTAGTAGTTGTTCAACTAGTTACTGCAGTTTCCGCTAGGCTGCAGCACCAAGTCGGCACTGACGTACTCGAAGTAGTTCGATAATTTTCTGCTAGTATCAGGACCTGTGGATTTCTTAACCTTGTGAAAACATGTGCTTTATTTACTCTCAAACTTTCAACTGTCCAAACCGTTCCATGTATGTTACAACTTTGGAAAGTACCTAATTAACTACTTTACTTAGTATGGTAGGCAGTGATATAGTTGTATTTGTCATTACTGTTTAGGTTTTTGGTAAAACATTATATAATAACAACAGCTCTAGTAACCTCAAAAATACGACCTACTTTGGCCCACCTGTTTTGTGGGCGAAAGTAGGTCCAATGTTGGTTTGCGAGAAGTAGGTCACGCAGGTAGAAGGGTGTCTCCTACGATCCCCTTATGGTTAAGGTGACTGAAGAGATAAGAAAAGGTGGTGGTTGAAGACTCATTGGAAAGGGACTCTCTACACAGATCCCAAGGAGCTAGGGGGAAGCGGAAGACGGACCCGAAGAAATTTAAAGTAAATAAATAAATAAAAAAACAAAAAAATTGGAAAAGTACTAGTAGAATTACAGCATATTAAATCATTCGTACATGTTTTTTTCTTTATATCACTCTCATAAAGTAAAATTTTATTTTGACATGAAAAATGAAAAAATAAGTAGATGTATATCATAAATAAATTTTATTCCATGCATAATTTTTAGTAGTAATAAATTCTTCTTGAATTTAGCTTTAAAGTGTTAGAAAAAAAATCACTTCAATACCTACAATGTCCTCCCATCTGAAACGACTCCCTCCCCCCTCCCAACCACGAACAATCTAAAATATGTAATGCTCAAATATACATAAAATGATGTCACTGTTTAAAGGAGTAGAGTGGCTCAGTAGTAGAGCGCAGAGTTGCCGCGATGAAGGTCCTGGGTTGAAAGCGAGCTATTACATTTCATTTAATCTGTAAGAAGCCAGATGGATCCTTAGGGATCCCACCCAGTCTCTATAAAGAGGTTACCCAAAATAGGGGGGACAAATTTGGCTTTTGAGATACAACCAATTTGTTGTCTAAGAAACAATACTCTACCATATACTAAACCCATGAACCTTGCCGTGGTACAGTTTATTTTAAGTTAAGAAGCAATACCTCACCTAAATTATTCAAAGGTCATTTTTTGACAAATGTATGATACTAATAGAAAAATTAGGAGAGAAGGGCTAGCTGTGCTCTTAGTTATTTCTACTGCAATTAAAAAATATAAAAAATGCAGCAATGCTTTGAGGAAAATGTTTTTTAATATTATAGGAATCCTCAATTACTGTAATACCGGGCTACTTTGACCTTAGGGTCCTTCTTTGGCCCAAATGTAAGAAAAGATAATATGATCTCTTTCTACTATATGATAATATGATCTACTTACTACTTTCAAGTAGTAGTTGTTCAACTAGTTACTGCAGTTTCCGCTAGGCTGCAGCACCAAGTCGGCACTGACGTACTCGAAGTAATAGGGGGACCGGAAAGTAATGTCGTTTCCTTACGCTAAATACAAACACATACATTTTTAACGAGTCTTTATTTTTAATCAATGATGTATTCCCCATGATTGTCAATAACCTTTTGCCATCTAGTGAGTAAATTTTCAATCCCTGATCGATAAAAATTAATTGGTTTTTCGGCAAAATATCTAGAGATGGCATTTTGGATATCATCCAAATTTGCAAATGTTTTGCCACTTAAAAAGTGTTGCAGCGCTCGGAATAAGTGGAAATCCGATGGTGCAACATCGGGCGAATATGGTGGATGAGGCAGCACCTCCCACCCCAATTCATTAATTTTTTCTAGAGTTCGCCTTGCGCAGTGCGGTCTTGCATTGTCATGTTGGAGAATGACGCCTTTTCGGTTGACAATCGCTGGCCACTTTTCAATTAAAGATTGATTGACTCGCTGCAATTGTTCGCTGTAGAGGTCTGCAGTAACAGTTTGTCCAGGTTTCAGTAATTCAAAATGAACAATGCCGCGAATACTCCACCAAACACACAAAAGCGCTTTTTTGGGGTGTAAACCTGGCTTAGCAGTACTCCGAGGGATTTCATTTGGAGAGAGCCACTGCCTTTTGCGTTTTGGGTTATCATACAGGACCCATTTCTCATCTCCTGTGATCAAGCGATCAAAAAACGCTTCTGTGTTGTGTCGTTGAAGCAATAAGTTGCATGTGATTGATCGGTTAGCCTTATTCTGTTCGGACAGATTATGCGGGACCCAAACACCTGCTCTGCTTACTTTCCCAATCTGCTTCAAATGTTCTTGGATGGTCGACCAAGGTTGGTTGAGACTGTTTGACAATTCCTCGATCGTCTGACACGGATTTGCTTCCACTTCCGCCCTTAACACGTCGTTGTCTAACGCTGATGGTCTTCCTGATCGATACGAGTCGGAAAGATCAAAATTACCCGATTTGAACTTGGAAAACCACCTTTGGCATTTACGAATGTCCAGTGCATTTGGATAAACATCGCAAATGTTTTTGGTAGCAACTGTTGCGTTATTTCCCTTGCGAAACTCAAAGAGCATGCAATGCCGGATGTGTACCTCTTCTGGTATTTGGCTGGCCATTTTACCCAAAATTACAAAAAAAAATTGTAATTCAATTATCTATAAGTAAAGAAATCACTATAACCTCACAATGTCTTTGGTACGCCTCTGAACCAAACAATGAGCTGACAAATGACAATCAAGTATTGGCATGCGCAGAAACGACATTACTTTCCGGTCCCCCTAATAGTTCGATAATTTTCTGCTAGTATCAGGACCTGTGGATTTCTTAACCTTGTGAAAACATGTGCTTTATTTACTCTCAAACTTTCAACTGTCCAAACCGTTCCATGTATGTTACAACTTTGGAAAGTACCTAATTAACTACTTTACTTAGTATGGTAGGCAGTGATATAGTTGTATTTGTCATTACTGTTTAGGTTTTTGGTAAAACATTATATAATAACAACAGCTCTAGTAACCTCAAAAATTCTTCTTGAATTTAGCTTTAAAGTGTTAGAAAAAAAATCACTTCAATACCTACAATGTCCTCCCATCTGAAACGACTCCCTCCCCCCCCCCCAACCACATGTTGGTTTGCGAGAAGTAGGTCACGCAGGTAGAAGGGTGTCTCCTACGATCCCCTTATGGTTAAGGTGACTGAAGAGATAAGAAAAGGTGGGGGTTGAAGACTCATTGGAAAGGGACTCTCTACACAGATCCCAAGGAGCTAGGGGGAAGCGGAAGACGGACCCGAAGAAATTTAAAGTCTGGATTTAAGAAAGCTGGAATACATCCTATCAATAAAGAAGAAGTTTTAAAACAGTTACCTTCTAAGGATGTATCTGTTAATTTGGAACTGGTTGGAGAAACTTTCATACACCATTTGGAACAAAAAAGAAAAGAGGTTGCTCAGCCAAGAACAATAAAAAGACAAAAACTGGAAGTTGCTGCTGGTAAGAGCATTACAGTCCAAGATATTATTCAATATCAAGAAATGCAAAAGAATCAGAACGAACAACAGAAAAGAGAAAGAGATATGAAAAAAAAGCAAAAAAAAGAATTAAGAGAAAAACAAAAACTTTTCTTTCTTTCTTTCTTTATCCAACGCCCGTAGATACCTCAACCATTCGACGTCAAGCCTCCCAGTATGGAGACTTGAAAGTTGGTGGTCGCTTTAGCAGAATTAGCGTTACCCATGGTGCACCACTTGGAGGCCTGCTACGTTACTATCCTTTAATATAAAAATAGATGTGAGGATTAAACGAAAAAGACCCAAAACAAAAACTTGAAAAAATACGAGGCGTGTTTTTTAAGTAAGTACCGTTTTGCCACACCGCGACCACAGCGCTGCGCACTGGTACCTACATCTCTTGCCTACGCACTGACACCATTACAGTCTGATTCTTCCTTGTTTACGTTGTTTACTGAGTGTTTAAAATGCCTCCGATAATCGCGAGTCCCGCCGACTGTGAAGTATGGGCTGTTATAAGATTTAGTGCTAAAGGCCTAAAACCGATCGATATTCATCGTGAGATTTGTGCAGTTTACGGACAAAAACATTATGAGTGATGGAATGGTAAGAAAGTGGGTGAGAGCATTTAAAGATGGCCGCACAAATGTGCATGATGAACAATAGAGTGGGCGTCCTTCGGTTGTTAATGAAAGTTTGGTGCAGGAAGTGTACAATAAGGTGAGAGAAAACAGAAGCTTTACGATTTCCTCCTTGTGTGATGACTTTCCTAATGTTTTGTATGACATTGTGACCGAGCTCTTGAATTACCGAAAATTGTGCTCATGTTGGGTACCAAAAATGTTGACGGATGTGCACAAAACCAAACTCTAGATCATCCTCCGTACAGCCCTGATCTGGCGCCCAGTGACTACCATCTGTTTCTGCACTTGAAAAAACACCTGGGCGGCCAGCGTCTTCAAGACGATGACAAAGTCAAAACAGTTTTGATGTAGTGGTTAACAAGTCAGACGGCAGACTTCTATGAGGAGGGTATTCATAAACTGGTGCAACGTTATGACAAGTGCCTCAATAATGAAGGAAATTATGTAGAAAAGTAGATTAAGGTACAGGCTTTCATGTAAAAATAAAATTATTGAGATATCTTTGCAAGTATTTTTTTAATTTCAAAACGGTACTTACTTAAAAAACACACCTCGTACAACAGAGAGAATTGAAAAAATTAAAAATAAATAAATGGTAAATTTCTGAAGAGGAAGACTACAAAAAAACATAACATCTCATCAACAGAAGAAAATAGTGATAACTACAGCCTCATTTCTTCAGTCCACAGTGATCTGGTTTTTTCAAGTGATGATGAAAAGGAATTGGTTGACTCAGTTGTACCACCTACTTCTCAAAATGCCAACAATCCTCCAGATAGTACTGAATCTCCAGAAGAAAACACCAATATAGCTCCAGAAAGAACGCCTGAAGAAAATTCAAAGGCAAATCTAAAAGAAGGGAATTTTGTTGTTGTGCAATAGAACGGGTTAGAGTTCCCTGGGATAACTGTGAATGTGACGGATGAAGGTGCTATTGTTGAGTGCATGGAACACACTAACAAATTTTGGAAGTGGCCAGCAGTAATGGACACTTTGTTTTATGAATGGGCTGCTATAAAGAAGATAATCGATCCTCCAAAACTGATGAAAAGAGGACTCTTCCGTGTCAGCAATTAGTGAGAAATAAAATACATGTGATTGTTAGTTTTTTGTACCTTTTTATGAAAACAAAAATGCTTAAATGAATTTTAAATGTATTCTTCTGTCTTATAAATGAATTTTCTTACCAACCCTAGTCTTTCTTTAAACCAGTCTAATTCCACAATGATTTAAAGTAGGTAAAATATCATTGGGCCAAAGTAACCCAAACATAAGGGTAACATTGGCCCAAGTAAAAAATAAAAATAAAAACTTAAAATTTTGTTTTTAAACTCATTAGAAATTAAATTTAGGGTAGTCTAGTTGTGTAATAAAGGTTACCAGAGCTTAGATATAAGAAAGTTACAAACAAATTTTAAGCGTGAAAGAAAAATTTCAAAAAATTAGGCCTCGTTTTACAGTATAAAAAAAATAAAATCAAGAGCATTTCAAATATTTCAATAGATAATTATTTTAAAAGGTAAACTATAGTGTAAAAGTATATTTGAGGTAAATATAACATTATTTTGTAATTTTTTTAATTCGGATTGTCATAGCATGTGACCAGAATTACATTTTCGCACGGTGACTAACTGGACTCAGAATTGATTTTTAATAAAACTGATTAAATTATCTTGTTGAACACAGTTTTCTGAAATAATATATGAGTTTTTTTCCTATAACACAAGTTCAGGCCAATAATGGCTTAAAAAATAGATGGTATATAAAGATAAAAACCAAGTCAAGAAATGAGAAAAATCACAATCAGGTTTTTAATAATACAAAATTTTTGTATGAATACACCACCAACTTTAAAAAGAAAATAAACTACTGATCACTCCTAGTAAACACATAAGATAATAAAAACCAATAATAAATAAAATGCCTATCACTGCATTATAGTTTGATAAGGGTAAATAAAATATAAAGGCATAAAATGCGCCCTAGCAATGACTGTAATCGGATGAGTTTTGATGCTCATAATGCAAGCCATGGGTTTACCAGCAAGTAAAGTTCATTTCTTTTTCTTTATCATAAGATTACTATGTCATTTTGCAGACCTACATTCTAGACTTCTTATTCTGGTTAAAAATATTGGTAACATGTAGAAACAGCCCTCGGAGTTTTCTTAAACAGAAGTTGGAGACAATTAAACCCCACTAAAAAAATATTACTTTGTAATGTTAGGGGAATAATTAAATTGATTACTTTTATAAACACTATAAAATACTATTCTATGGCATAAAGGAATACTTAATTTAAAAACAGAAATAAAAAGCAGTAGAACATAAACCATAGCACCACTGATTGTATCATTTTTTGAAAATATTTAAATAATAACTTTTATATACAAAAGATTGATATGTTACTGATCAACAATGTATTATTATTATTAATATAATTTTGATAATAAAAGAACGAACCTCTATTTTTTCAGTTCCGACTTGAAATGCACAATCAGTCCATTGTGATAAACATAATAGCTCTTTGAATCTTTGTTGGACACAATTCTTAGAGAGTTGCCACCCTTCGGTTTTAGCATGTTGGAGATCCATCTAAAAAAATAAATAAACATGAAAAATCATCATTGAAATTTCAGATGCATAAATTGTTTCAGTACTGACATAGCTGGAAGATTCAGTGATGAGACCTTGGATCACACTGTTTGAAGTCAAAGAACCTAAACTAATTTAAATGTAATTATGGGAACTTTTCTTTTATTTTTGAAAGCTGATTTAAAAAAAAATCTTTGGCAGTATGCAGTTTTAAAATGCTTATTATTGATTAAAATGCTTACTTCGGAAGTTTTTGAAACAAATCATATAAATAAACTCCGACTAGAATGCATGTCATAAATGGGACGCAGATAATAACTCCAAGAGCTTGAACATGTTTACAACGATAACCTTGACTACAACCGTCATAGATAGGTAATGATAGGATTGGTCTCTTCTGATGGTCGATAGTGAAAAGTATCAACTTTATTACTTAAAAGTTTACATAACGCTCACTAATTACATATAACATAAACTGCAATTTTAATTCTAAATTATAATGCAATAAGTTATCCTTTTGACTTACTAATCGTCTTCAAATGTGAACAGTTCCTAAAAAAATCAACAGATGGCGACATTAATACCTGTTTGTTTATATTATTTTTTTTCGGAAGGTGAATGGCCGAATTTTGGTTTGATTGCTGGGAAAATTAAAAAGGACTTTTTTAGTACTATTTCATATTGTACATATTTTATTTTATTTTTATAAATAACTTGTACACGTTATAATTAATTTTAAACACAGTTTTTTTAGTTAAAAATATCCGTGAATAACCAGTAAAGAATATAAAAGAACTACCCTTTTGTTCATTTTTAATATTAAATTAAGTTCGTAAAGTATTTGAATGTGCATTTTATATGTATTAATTCGAAAATAATTGAACACGCACTATGCAATAAAAAAAGATTCTATGTCGTAACATAAGAAATTAATAAGATCAAGCGAATAAAAATTTCTTCACAGATTCAACTAATACAAAATATTTTAATCCAACAAATACGATTTATAACCAATAATAAATATTTTATTATTTGTGATTTTATTTATACTAGGAAACAAAAATATATTGTGAATTGAATTCAACTTCATAGAATAAGGCCCGACTTCCCCATCACTTCCTAGAATATGACGTTCCTTCCAGAAATGGAGGGTTTATTTTTCTTAATTAAAAACTAGTTTAGTGCTTGAAATCAATGTCTGTTTTACGAGAAACATCTAAATTAGCAACGGCGGTATCACTTCCGCAGGTTGTCGCTTCGATTTGAATCACAAGTTTTAACTTTTGAATAGTTTTCTTTTTAATAGTATTCTCTAAAGTAAACATAATTTTATTATTGATTGTAAATTGATTAACTTAGACATAATGCTAAGTTTATATCATCATCTAAATTTCGAAATTTTAGTTGAAACGTTTATTTCTTGATAAAATGATCACTGGAATATACAAATTTCCCATAATTGCACTCTTTTTTTCATACTAAAACCTATAATTATTTTTATTTTCGAAAATATTAAAAAGGAAAGTTATGAAAAGCTAAAACTTGCTGTTACTTAACTTGAAGCGACAACCTGGGGAACTGATACAGCTATGGCTAAATTGGATCAGTAGTTAAAAGATCAAACCATTAGTAATTGCAGTAAATAATAATAATAATAAATTCTTTATTTATTCTGGGACAAGTCCCTTTAGAATAACATAACTGTACATTATTGTGGGCTTTAGAGCCTTAGGGTACAAAGAAAAAAAACAAGTAGAAAAGTCAATCTATAGAGCTGATTAAATAATAAATAAATAAAATAAAAAAAATAGCTTCTTATAATAATGAAAAAATGAAGATTTCACATTACTTCACATTAAAAATAAAAATGAATAAACAAAATAAATAATATTCTATCGATGATTTTATGAATGCTCTTCGGGAACTGGAGGGATAGAAAGTAATCAAATAAGCGGGATTTGAAGGTAGGGAGGGTCTTGGAACAGCGGATGGAAGAAGGGATAGAATTCCTCAGGGAACAGGACTGAATCAGGAACGATCTATCGAAAGCAGCGGATCGATGGGCCTCTATATACAAATCGGAAGGGTGTGAACGGGTATCACGGGAATGGATGGAGGATTTAAATTTGTGGAGCTCATATATGTATAATGGATGGCGAGATTGGATAACTTGATAGAGGAAGGATGCAAAGAAATAATTGCATATAAATTAATAAATAGAGATTAAGTTTTAACTATAGTTTTGGATAAATATAACAACTAAAACAATGTAGCCATACTTTAAGTAATAACAAACAAATATGAAATACTCGAAAATCAATCACTATAGACAAATGGAAAAGGCATATGTTAATGAATTTTTTTAAAGCAAACAAATTCTATTTGATATTTATGTACCATAAATCAACGCTCTTTTATTTATTTTTAAAATTTGTTTTATGATTTTTCTCTCAAAGATATGTCCAGTCTTTTCCTTTCCTTTTCAACTTGATTTGGACACTTCCTCAGAAGCATTTAATTACTTGTCTACACTAGTTCAATAATTTTTACCCCACATGGCGAATAAGCCTGAAACTTTTTTACTTATTACTATTTCTGCCAGTTATAAAATGATTTCAGAGGGGAAAACGAAAAGAAGAAAACGTTAACCAGCTATTTAGATAGTACGGACAAATTTAAGATGGTAAACATTTAAAATAGTTTAGCCATATATTTAATTTAATTAAGTCTTATAAGAATATCAAAAGAAGCGTTAAGGATCTTACATGTTGGAATTTATATTAATAGTCCTAATTAGAATTAAATGACAGAATTAATTCCTCATGCTTCCACTTTATAAATAAAGAAGGCTTAAGGCGCAACGTTAGATGATCCTCCGTAGTCCCATCCGTGGATTTGAGGAGTTTTGAAGAATAACAATTTTTGCATTTCTCCTTTCTACTTTAACCCTCAGGTACTGACATAGGTTTTCATTACGCTAGTACTGACACTTGGTCCCTCAGACCACCTGATTCATCATTAAATACAAAATAAAACATTGAAACATTTTTTTGCTTGTTATTACTTATATCAACTTCCTTGCATTTCCCACAACCAACGAATATGTGATATTTTTTTCAAATTTCGTTAAAAAAATAACGAATAAGATCAATGAAGGAAATAGTGAAAATAAAAGCGGGTTTGTTTTGTTTACCACAAAGGAAAGATGTTTTCTTAATTTTTCTTTTTTTTTGCTGGGCAAGAAACAAAATGTAGCAAAGATTTCGCTTGAATCTTGGAAATTTTCCCACGTTCTCAACAAAAGGAGTGATTTCTTTTATTCTTAATAAATCGTCAATTAGTTCGGTAAGTTGGTAACTGTTTCGCGATATCATCGTTCTGGTAATTTTAGAATATTGTCTGATGAAACTCGAACCCGTTTACCAGGTTCTGTTTTAGACCATTTAAATTTATTCTTCCCATAAAAATAGCCACTCTCATTTCGAATCATTTCTGTTTCCTCATCAGTGTCTTGCAGTTCTGACGCTGTACCCTGATCACTTTCGATGTAGGGCTCCGTCATCAAGATCTGATTCGAAAATATCAGCTTCTTCTTTCTCCTAGTCATCTAATAAGAGGCGAATTTTACCATGAAGCCTCGGATCATTATTCCATACTTCATTTTTGATGGGCTAGGCTGGGATTCCATATTTGTAGGACAATTAAAAAATAATGAATACATTTGAATAAAATATGAAAAATAGTTTATATTTTATTAAAATCTATAAATTTAAAGATAGCACTGATTAATATTAACCAATAAATATCAAACATTAAATGAAAGCTTACCATGAAAAAAATCAAATAAGTCGCACAAGTACTGTGGTATGGTCTGTTGGACAAGACGTTGCTTATATTCAGTTAACAAACTTTAGAATCAACCTTCCACTTTCACATTCAATAAGATACTAGCAAGATAGGAAGGTGCTAAGTAATTAGGGGATTTCCTATAATCGGAAGGTGGGAAAATCCAGAAAAAAGGTACCATAAGGTCCCAGGGACCATGTATCAGTAATTCAGGTTTAACACCGTGGCCACTTACGAAAAACCAAATCGTACTTAGCATGATCTTATAAGTTAAAGTAGGATTCCAGCAAAGTCTACTGTTTTTATTGCTGACTTCCAGGAAAGCAAAAGCGCCAGGAATCAGGTACTGTTGTTTTATAAAAGCTGACCTTAATGTATTACCCTGTATCTTGGAACTTGAGGAAAACTGTACAGGCATGCGTCAGAACTTGTTCTAGATTTGATGAGTCTAGTTAACAAACATGACTCAAGTCACCATTGGAAAATATGCTTGATCATTTATTCTATTATTATCTAATTAAAACATTTATAAGATATTTCTTAATTAAGAAATTCTAATTACGCATGAAAAAATAAATAAAATCAGGTCTTCCTGAATTTATCTGACACTAAAATTTTGCAATGAGCCATCTGATTTGCATCGTTAGTACTATATTATTCACTGTTTATTTCTAGTATTTAGTATATTATGCATGATTCCATTGAATAATTTAATCACTTACAATTGCCAGAAAAACGTAAGATTGATGAGGATAATGGAAAATGGCCAGCAAAGTAATTGTTGTCATGAAAATTTTAATGATAAACTTCAATAACAATTTTACGATTAAAATTTTACAAGTTTTTTTCTTCGTTGGAAGGTAATTTTAAAATTTTAAACAAACGCTGTTTATTTTGTGTTATACTTTCCTGTGCGGTATTTACAAGTCATGCTTGTAAGACCCCAATAATTAAAAAATCTAAATTTTAAAGATTTTATCAATGTTATAACAAATATTTAAATATTTACATTTTTGCAGGTAAACAATCTACTATATTTATTTATTTTGAAGATAAAAGATTTGTCCAGGCCGGGATTCGAACCTGGGTCGCCCGCGTCTGTAGAACTGTGCTCTAACCAGCTGAGGTAACCTGGCTCGTAACACGGCCAGACAAATCCATTCTCTTCACCGATCCCATATCCCCGTGTTCTCGCAATTTTTGCGATGTATACAAGGGGAAGAATGTTCATTGAACATTTCTTTAATTAGGATCTCGTTGACTTACGTCAATTTTATGTTGGTTAAAGCACCGTGTTGCGAGCCAGATTAGCTTAGATGGTTAGAGCACCACACTAAAGACGCGGAAGACCCGGGTTCGAATCCCGGCCTGGGCAAATCTTTTCTCTTCAAAATAACATTTAATAAATAATAAATATAATGTATGGATAAAATGGATAATAAATATAAAATAGATTATATTATGTTTTATATTTGATACATTTAGAGATAAGTTAGATCTTTACCTTCAGGTCTAATATACGTCACAATTTTTAAAATCTACAAGTACATCATCATTTGTCTTTATTACTGTTGTATACGTTTATATACAACAGAATATTGATACATATTGATATACAAGTGAAGCTTTACTATCGGTAGCACTCCAATAAAGTTCTATAGTAGCAGGTCTCGAGGGCATCTTCTTTTCAGGCGCCTCGGAGGGTTATCAGGAATAGTATGGGAAGCAAGTTGAGAGACTAGCGGATTCAAGTGTGTATGGAGCTTGTCATGGAAGGATAGCTATCTAGTTTGGGCCAAATCAGCAACATATGGGTTATTAAGATCATGATGGATGAGTTTGTTTGTGACGTAATAAGGAGCATTGAGGATTTTACGAAGGATTTTGGATTGTAAGGATTGGATACGAGATGAATTGGATGGCTTAGTAGAGGCCCAAAGCTCAACCCCGTATGTCCAAATAGGTCTGATAACTGTTATGTAAATGAGTCATTTGTAATTAATTGGGAGCTTAGAACGTTTGTCATGTAAATGTTGAAGTAGGCGAAAACGTCGAACAGTTTCTTGTCTTTTCAAACTTGTATGAGGAGAATAGTATTTAAATAATAAAATGGGATGCCACACTGAGGTCGTTATACTGAATATATAGCAATTCTATATCATTAATGAATAAGAGACATACCCTATCTTCTTCTCATCGGTTGACGTTATTTACAGACTAGAAGTTGTTTATTAAAGAATAATAATTATTGAACAGAATTATATTTGTTGTGTGTTGATCGGATCAACTAGGTAACTGTTGATCTTAAAAATAAAGAAAAGGGGGGCCCTTTTTCAAGATTTGACAGTCTGCATGTTGAGTTGCCCGTCATATCCCTTAAGTGTAAAGGTACCTACCCTAAGGGACTTTTAAGCTACCTGCTTGATGCTCCTTACCCTACTTATCTAGGTACTCCTAATGTCCCAGATAGTGTCACATATAGGTAGCAGCTGTTGGAACATACTTTAAAAATCTTAACATTTAACGGCAAACACTGAAATTTATTTTCACTCATTAATCTTGTAGTTTCGCCAAGTGGCAGTTGTTAGAACTACTAAGCACTGGTAGGCCCCAACCTTTTTGGCAACGAGTTACTAGTGCTGCTAATGACGACTATAGAATTATTTAGCATGGCTGTCAATGAGGTCATGTTGACCAACGTGATTGCCAACATCCAAATGGGTAGGAGAAGGATTAACAATCATTGACTGCACCCCCTGACTAATTCAATCCATCATGAGAAGGATTAACGATGACTATAGCTGATCTGGGCCTTTTCTCTCTACTGCCAAACATTAAATCTAGCACCGTGAAGTTTCGCGATAGGATTCCCTGATTAGGGCTACCGCTCATCACGTCTTCACCTTGTTGTACTCTACACGATTTCGGCCCATATTCACCTTTGTCACCCTCTGGTTTGTCATAACAAATTGTCTAATTCAATCTCTCATCTCATCCTTATACACCAGGCATTTGTTCTTACAATGATCCCGCTGCCACAAAACTTGCACGTCAGTGTTATCTTACAGTCGACGTTGTTTATATTTTTGATAAGTCACGCAAATAGAATATTCAGTTAAAAGTAGACAGTTAAAAGTATAGTGCAGCAGATTTTGAAATATTGCATCAAATCAAATCTCATTGGTTTGGGGTGGTTATCACCATAGACATGTAGCCGGCAATGGTTATCACTTATCATATGAGGCGTTTGATATCAAAATCTGATAACTCAAAAAATCATTTTTTCACATTGTTCGTTAGTTTAGTCAAACATGGCAAATTTCCGCATCATTTCACATGGTTTTAGTCGATTCCTGAAACGAATTCTGACTAATCGAGTGAAAAAAGTAAACTCTCGAAATTTCGTGGTTATCTGCTTTTTTTGATCGTAAACGCCTCATAAAAATGCTTAATATTGTGTTAAACACTTAGGAATTTTTAATAACAAAGACTATAAAATCTATTATTATCACGGTCACCTGTGGTCTAGTGGTTAGCGTAACAAACTACTATCACTTTCTACATTTACCCATATCAATTTTATCATTTCACATTCCTACTTTATATTCAGTTTTTATTTATTATCTGTAATACCTTAATTTTTTTTTAACTGTCAACACTTTCTGTTTTATTATTATTTTCTTCATGATGTGGGTTACTACCTTTTTGGCACTTCGTAGTTTATAGTATACACTTATACATTTTAACCTTCATAATTACCTTACTGTACCTCTTTATCATTTTTTTTTGCCTGTATTCACCTTCTTTTGGTTTATCTATATTTAAAATGTTTTAATATATTTGTAACATTTTCTTATATTGTCTGTATTTTGCATATAGCCCTGAAGAAGACCTACAACGAAGGTCGAAACGTTGGCTATCAATAAAGATTTTCTCAAATTACACGAGAAATTCATTCAGTGACCTCTACCCGGACCAATTTCTTCAACATACAATATCAAGGTCAACAATTATCATCAATACATATTTATTTATGATTGTTTTTAGAAAACTTTAGTCATTGGTGAGATAGATTGATAGATAGATAGAAATTTTATTTGTCTTTGGGGGCTTCCCCATACAAATAGAGCCCAGCTTCGCTATAAATTACAATATAATGATTTTAACAATTTATGTACATATCATTTCAAAATAAAAATAAAATTTACTAACACATTCTGGTTTTCAAAACATAAATAACAGATTAAAGAATAAACCAGTACCGGTGCTATAAAATATATAGAAACAATAAAAATAAATAAACAAAATATCACTTTAAAAATAACTAGAAACAAACACTTAATAGAAAATGGTCTATGACAAACAATTTAGCACTTTTTGAACTCCCATCATGTAATAATGCACTTTATATAACTTATCTACACTGTCGATATTAATATCTATACCGGGCAATAGATTAAAGGAGGCAATAAATGAAAGAGGGTAAATAAACTAAGCAAGCTGAGAGAATCATAGTTGACTTTCCTTAGTCACGATTACGAAAATATAAAACCAATATTTTCAGCCTTTTATAGTTTTGTTCAGAAATTGACCCACAGCAGGAGCTAATGGTGGTCATATTCCATGGATCGATCATAGAAAAATCTAATAAAATTTACATTTTAATACTTTAGTTAATTATCTTTACTATTTGAGATTAAGATAGACAGATATCATTACTGGTTGAGCTTGAAAATTTGAAAAAATTTAAAGAAAAAGAAAGCCTTCGCAAAAATTAAATAAAAAGAACATCTAACCTAAAAATACATTTTGATGTTATTGAAAGTTATCAAAAATATGGCCCAACAATTGTTGACAATGTTGTTTATCACCGCTTTCCATGACTGAGTGTGAGTCAGACTTCATGAAAACATTCCTCTTGATTATCCACTAAGGATTCTTTTTTGGGGTGACTACCACTTCTTTCTTCCTCCGGTATCCTAATGGTCTCCATGATTCGGAAGTATGTATCTTCTTGTCATTTTTTTATTTAAAACCTAGCCTACTCTTTCAACAGACTCTTCCTTATCATCATTCTTACCCGAGATCAGTATTCGAGATTCTAGTAGTTCATTCCATATAAATCGTCTTCCCTTTTCAGGTTTCACCTCTCTAATGACAAGGGATTTAGTGAGCTCCTTTCTCTGCCAGACTCTCAGTGAGTTCAACTTTATTGGATATCCAATCAAAGACTTTTTGCATTGTAAACGTTTTTTCACCCTTTCTGCGTCGCTGATATTTTTTTATCTTTCCAAGGGGATTCTCAAACATTTTTACATTACATTGCATTATTGGCGCGACAGACTCATAAAGAAGTCCTTGGCCTGCTCAACCGCTCTTCCCCAATCGTTCCGATCGCCTGCTCGAGTGATGGAGACCTTGCTCAGCCTCAGATCTTCACAGACGGCATCCTTCCATCTAGCTTTAAGCCTTCCTCGAAGTCTTAATCCATTCGGATTTCCTGTATACAGCTTTTTAGCTGTCCTCTCTTCCTCCACTCTATATACGTGGCCCAGCCACTTAATGCGTTGAATCCTTATGAAGTTCGATATCGTTAGGTCTCCATATAACTCACTCAGCTCCTTGTTCCTTCTGATCCTGAGTTGGTCGTTTTCTCGCACTGGGCCGAATATTTGCCGTAGAACTCTCCTTTCGAATCAATTCAGCTTTTCCACGCTGGATTTATTCAGTGTGAGAGTTTCACCAGCGTATATCGCTATTGGCCTAATGATGGTTCTATATATCATCAGCTTGGACTTTAGGATAAGGAGCTTACTTCTCAGGAGCTTTGAGATCCCAAAACATGTTTTATTAGCTGATAATATTCTGGCTCTAATTTCCTCCTCCTCATCCAAATTCTCGTTTATACGACTTCCTAAATACTGGAAACTTAACACGCGTTGGAAAGTGTATCTTCCAAACGCGTAGTATAAGGTAGTCGGATTTGTGTCCTATTATTTATTACCATGACCTTGGTTTTCTCCTTATTCACATGTAACCCCATTTTCCAGCTTCCACTCCCAGCCTCTCAAAATCTTCTTTTAAGAGAATTAGCGATCTTCCCCGATACAAGGTCATCAGCATATGTAAGACTACGGTTAAAGACGGTTCCCTCCATCAATAATCCAGCCCTTTTAATGACGCTTTGCATTACAATATTAAATAGTAGAGGTGCCAGCGAATTTCCTTGCCTGAGTCTTGTACTGATCTTAATTTTTTCTGTGGTTGAGGCATTTACCCTTACGCTGCAAACTATGTTTTCAAATGTGCTCATTACCAAGCGCACCAATTTGGATGGCTCAAACATTTTTAGGCTGGTGGATTTCTGCTGAATAATGTTATTTTTAGTAAATCATCGCTTTTGTCGCTTGGTCCACTTTTGAGTACTTTGCTGCTTCATATGCATTAGTAGAACAACCTAACCTATATCAGTGAGTCTGCTTTTTCTTTTTGACCCTACTATGCGTTACAGATCTATTACGTGATTTATCAAAAGCCGCAATCTCTCTGAAAATATATATCCCTTCTCATTGGAGAGGTGAACCCTCACAAGGGAAGACGGTTTATATGCAATGGACTACTAGAAGGTTGAAAACTGATCCTGGGTGAGAATGATGATAAGGAAGAGATATTTTCTTCAAATTTTCAAGCTCGACCAGTAATGATATCTGTCTATCTCAATCTCAAATAGTAAAGATAATTAACTAAAGTATTAAAATGTAAATTTTATTAGATTTTTCTATGATCGATCCATGGAATATGACCACCATTGCTGTGGGTCAATTTCTGAACAAAACTATAAAAGACTGAAGATATTGGTTTTATATTTTCATAATCGTGACTAAGGAAAGTCAACTATGATTCTCTCAGTTTGCTTAGTTTATTTACCCTCTTTCATTTATTGCCTCCTTTAATCTATTGCTCGGTAATAATTACAATTTTCCCTGAAAAGATAATTTGAAACAAAAGTTTACTTTTTGCTGTTGCAACTTCTTCCTGTTAATTAACATTTGATCGTTGGGAGCGGGAAAATAATCCGAGCTCGTGGGAATCCAAGCAAAAGTTTGAGCAAATCAACTAACAACAATTGAGTAGTACTTTTGAAGAAATAGTTTCAAATCATAATAATACATTTTATAGTCTTTGTTATTAAAAATTCCTAAGTGTTTAACACAATAGTAAGCATTTTTATGAGGCGTTTACGATCAAAAAAGCAGATAACTCCGAAATTTCGAGAGTTTACTTTTTTCTCTCATTTAATCAGAATTCGTTTCAGGACTTACTAAAATCGGTTGACTAAACTAACGAACAATGTGAAAAAATGAATTTTTGAGTTATCAGATTTTGATATCAAACGCCTCATATGATATGTGATAACCATCGCCTGCTACATGCCTATGGTGATAACCTCCCCAAACCAATGAGATTTGATTTGATGCAATATTTCAAAAACTGCTGCACTATACTTTTAACTGTCCCCTTGGCACAATAATACAGATTGGTACTTTTTTATATGTTTACAATAATTGTTGTTCCTTGAAGAAGGCGTTCTATTTACACTTAAACTGATTTGAATTAATCCGTATATATCTTCGCTCCATCATGCATAACAAATTCGAATAAAAAATGTTCTTACAACAGCTCTCGCATAATTAATTTTGATGTCGCATTGGTTTTTTGGTTTATATAGTAGATTTGCAGAATTGTAAGATCTCAGATTTTAAAATCTTATATTAATGTACTTCTATAAAAGAAAATAAGTTATCTAAATTTATATTATGATATGGCGTAGGTGAATTCAAGTTAAAAATAGGTAAAAAATGTCAGTATTTCCAATAAAACTCAATTGATTTGAAAACTTGGTTACATATGTATTATGAACTGAATTTTGTATAATTTTTAATAATCAAAAGTCTTAAAAAACACTTTAGTAAACTCAAAATTTGTTTTTTTTTACACTGTGAAAAACTTACCATGTTAATTTAGCAATCATATTTATTTATTATTACCGTAGGAGATGGGTTCGGTCCGTCAGGTGGACTGCTGAGACAGATGATAAAAACTTAGTAAAAAATAAATAAATAATAATAAATAAATAAAATTTCGTAGTCGAAATTTAAACTTATTCCGTCTATTTTCAGATTTTCTTTTCTTTTTTCCTTGTTTCTCATCAGATGCTTGCAGCAGGTCGACATGGGATATCACCTTCAGATTCTTTGATTGGGTCCTCTACTTCATTCCTTCTAAAGAATGACCCTCTTATTTTGAAAAAACCTTTCCTATAAGAAGCATTGCTATCAATATTTTTTAATTTAATTAAACATGCGTCAACTTTTCTCCCCTCTCCTCTTTCTTCGGGGTCTTATCATTACTTAAAAATATGTTTTTATTTTTTTAAATATCCCTACACTTAAAAAAATCTTGTTTTACATTATTATTGTTGAGTGATACCTCAATTGGTCCTTTTCGAAGTGTATAACAGGTGTTGAATGCATAATCTGGTATAGCTATATTACATTCCGTGAATCTGTCTCTAACAATATCGAGTGTATTTTCATTTTCACTGAAGGGGATATTATGGATTAGAAAATTATTCTTTTTTATCTGCCTCTTTAAAAAACTTATTTCTTTTTCGAGTTTCACATTCTTCAACTCTAGGTCCTCGCAGGTATTTTTTAACCGATCACAATCTTTTAATACTTCACTTATGAGAGAGTTATTAGTTTCGAGATTTGAGTTGTTATATTTGAAAGTGGTATAAGTCCATTTTATTATATTCGCTTTAACTTAAGGTTTCCATTTCAATTACTTTAAAAATATGGGCAAACGTGCAAATGTTTTTATCACTTAGCATTTAGTAAAGACGGATGTTTCAAACCATATTCACACTGTTTAACTTTTAATATGAAAAAATAATCATTAAAATAATTTTAAATAATAAACGATTTTTTTTTATATACAAATAGACTTATACCACTTTCAAATACAATAACTCAATTAGCTTAGCTAAGAATGTTTATAAAATAAAATAAATCAATAAATATAAACATTACAGAACACTAAAATTCGATGCCAATAACACCAACAACTGTCTTAACGCCCAAAATCCATTAAGTCGTTATTCTTCATACTATATAATTTTCACATCAACGACATTGGTCGAGATGTTTAGAAATGTTTAGAAACAAAATAAATACGTATTTCATCTTTATATTATATAATTTTTTAAATATTTGATTTGAAAAGAGAAGATATGGCCAGGACCGGGACTCGAACCCGGGACCTTCACCTCTCCGTGGTGACTCCTTATCCATCTCGGCTATCCCGGCTTCGCTTCACGGCCAGCCATATCCCCTCTTTTCAATTGATCCTACATCTTCCGTGTTCTCGCACTTTGCGATGTATATACGGGGAGAATGTTACTTTAACATTATTTTGTTTTGAATCTAGTTGACTTAAAGTCGTTAATATTGTTACGGGCTACTGGGTATTAAAATGAATTAAACAATTCCTTAATCAAAGAAACTAATATTTATTAACAAAATGATAAAAAGGATACAATTAAACTATTAACAATTAAATTATTGAACTAATATAAATTTATAATAACAATATTCTAAATATTATCATCTAGGCCTAACTCCTATTTAATTAATAATATAAGATATTACTAATTCTAGATAGCTTAACTAGTTACAATAGTTTCTATGAATATTATAAAATTACACTACAATTTATAACTAATAATTAACACTTACAGTTCACTAGTCCACCGACCGTAAGATTCTTCAAGTATCACAAACTGACACACAGTAACAAACAGAAACAGTTTATTACACTCGCGAGACTGTCACAGTTCACTGATACACTTATTACACGGGCCGGTTCAACACTGACTAGTTTATCACACTGACACTCACTTATTACACTTATCACAGATCTTCACTGGTCTACTCTCAGGCTAAGACTGACTGCCTCGAGTTGAGGGAAGTATTTAAAGAGGCAAGGCCAAACATTCCAGAACACGAAAGGGCCAGGCAATTCCGGAATCTTCTTAATCCTTTTCCGACAAAAGAAGACGATCTAGAACAGTCCTAATCCTATTTAAACGTCTCCCGCTGACGGAGTTAAGCCGCTAATCCCCCGCTTCCGCCTTCCTTTGAGTTGGCGAATGTCTGTTCGATCATGTCCCTGACAATCTTCCAATCCAAGCCGTCGTATCCACAGCCCAACTTCGGAATAGCGAGCTTAGTGACACGCAGTCTCAGAAGCTTACTCCGAAGGTCGTCGAGGCTTCGCCGCAGTGCGTCATATGTTGGCTTCTGATCAGTGGCCCACTTGGTAACCAAGTAAAGCAATCCCTCGAGAAGTCCTCAGATCTTCGGCAACGCAATGGGCCAGAGAATACTCCACTGGTAACGAGAAGATATCCCTGTAGATTACCTGAGTTACTCCACGAAACCCTGGTACCTTAGTATTTGCAACTGGGTCATTATTTGTCTCCACATTGTTTAGGTACCTAACCAGCTGGTCTTCTGCCGGGCCATGGTCTCCTTTGTACGGCGCCAGTCTATTGAAATGGACTACCTTGGGTTTTCCTTTAGGCTGCTTCCTGATCCTATATACGACGTCGTTGATCCTCTTGACGACCTCAAACGGGCCGTCCCAGGAGTTCTGCAGTTTAGGTGAGTAGCCTCGCCTTCTTCGAGGATCATGTAGCCAGACCAAGTCTCCAGGTTGGTAGCCACCTTTCTCAGCCCTGATGTCGTAGCGCTCCTTCATTCTGTCACTTGCCCCCTGGATGTTTGTGCGAACCTTCTCGTGGATATTATCCATTCGCTTCCGTAGATCCGTGACGTACTCCCCTCCGGCAATTTCCTCGTCAGGCTTGAAACCGAATTTCAGATCACAAGGCAACCGAAGTTCTCTGCCGAATACCACATTTGCGGGAGTCTGCCCCGTTGCCTCACTGACTGAACTGCGGTAGGCCAGCAGGAACAGGTGAAGATACTGGTCCCAGTCTCGCTGATGGTCGGAGACCACTTTGGACAAATATCGACCCATAGTCCTGTTCATGCGCTCCACCATGCCATCGGATTGAGGGTGAAGAGGTGTCGTCCTGGTCTTCCGTATTCCCAGTGCTTCGCACATCCCGGAGAAGACTGCAGACTCGAAGTTTCGTCCCTGGTCAGAGTGAAGTTCCATGGGCACCCCAAACCTACTGACGAGCTGCTTCACCAGTACGTCCGCAACCGTGACTGCCTCCTGATTCGGAAGGGCGTAAGCTTCCACCCACTTGGAAAAGTAGTCCATGGCCACGAGAATATACCGGTTACCTTCATCCGTCACAGGGAAAGGGCCAGCGATGTCAATTGCTATCCTCTCAAACGGTGCTCCCACGTTGTACTTCCTCATTGGGGCCTTCTTTCTTCTTATGGGTCCTTTAGAAGCCGCACAGGTCGCACAACGCCTGCACCAGTCCAACACATCGTCCTTAAGGTTTGCCCAGTAAAAGCGTTCACGTACCTTTTCCAATGTACGGTGAACTCCAAGGTGGCCGCCAGATACATTGTCATGAAGTTCCCTGAGTACTTCGGGCACTTTACTCTTTGGAACGATGAGCTGAAGTCTGCGCTGATCTCCTTCCGTGTTCTCCAATGCCCGTTTCAGCAGCCCGTTTTCCACTAGAATGGAGTCCCATTGGGCCCAGTAAGTCTTTACATTCTTCGACATTGGAGCAACATCCTGCCAGGTTGGTCTTCCTTGCCCTGATAGTTTCCACTGCTTCATTTGTTTCAAGTCCGGGTCCCTGTCCTACTCCTTTGACACCTCTGCATCCTGCCAACTGTCCATGACCACTGTTGTCCTCAACACTGCTGCCTGCTTCTCTTCTTGTCGAGAACAATGCCCGCAGTCTTCGCCACAAGGCCTCCTTGAGAGCGCATCCGCATTTCTGTGACTCGTTCCAGCACGATGAGCAGATTCAAAGTCATATTCTTGAAGGCGCTCTATCCACCTCGCCACTTGGCCTTCTGGTGACTTGAATCGTAGGAGCCACATTAGAGCCGCGTGGTCCGTTCTCAGGAGAAATCTTCTGCCGTATAGATATTTGTGAAAATGTTCTATAGATTTCACCACTGCCAGAAGCTCCTTCCTTGTGACACAGTAGTTGCGTTCCGGAGCTGAGAGCGCTTTACTGAAATATCCAATGACCCTTTCTTCTCCATCTTGGAGCTGAGAGAGGACGCTCCCAATAGCGGTGTTGCTGGCGTCTGTATCAAGTATGAACTTGCCCTCGGGACGGGGATAGCTCAGAATAGGAGCACTACTCAATTTCTTCTTCAACTCCTCAAAGGATGCCTGACACTCGTGATCCCAAAGGAAAGTCCGTTTTTCCTCGGTGAGCCTGGTAAGAGGTTTTGCAATGTTTGCAAATCCTTTCACGTACCTCCTGTAGTAGATGCAGAGGCCGAGAAAACTTCTTACTTGGTGCTTATCTCGAGGTACTGGCCAGTCGGTGATCGCTGCAATCTTCTCTGGGTCAACGGCAACTCCGTTGTCCGACACAACATGCCCCAGATAGTTGACTTGCCTTCGGAAGAGATGACACTTCTTCGGGTTCAATTTAAGGTTCGCTGCACGGAGTCGTTCGAAGACCTTCTCCAGATTCTTCAGATGGTGAGTGAAGGACTTTCCCAGCACAATGATGTCATCTAAGTATACCAGGCAAATTTCCCAAGAGAGACCTCTTAGCACGCTCTCCATCAGTCTCTCAAATGTTGCAGGAGCATTGCAAAGCCCGAATGGCATTACCGTAAATTGCCAGAGTCCAGTCCCAATCGAGAACGCTGTCTTTTCTTTATCTTCAGGTTTCAATCCAACCTGCCAATATCCACTGCGGAGATCCAAGGTAGAGAAAAGTTCACACCCCTCTAGGGTGTCCAGCGTATCATCAATCCTGGGGAGCGGATAACTATCTTTCTTGGTGACGTTGTTCAGAAGGCGGTAGTCTACGCAGAATCTCGTTGTGCCGTCCTTCTTCTTCACCAATACAACAGGAGACATCCAGGGGCTACTCGAAGGCTCAATGACACCATCAGCCGCCATCTCCTTGATGATCTTCTCAGCGTCCTCCCGTTTGGCTAACGGCAGCCTCCGCGGGACCTGTCGGATGGGCTTAGCATCCCCGGTGTCAATCCTATGCTGGACGATATCCGTTCTACCCCGTGGCCCTGGGCTGATCTCGAAAACGTCCTGCCATCGGATAATCATCTTCTTCACTTCCTCGCTCTGTTCAGGCTAGAGTTCCCGGCATGATTCGTCCACAAATCCTGTTAGTTCTTCCGGCAGTCCTTGCAGCTCGGTGGGATGATGTTGCAGCTGACGTACCACTGAGGTTGCGGTTGCACATTCCCCGACCGGTGTTCCTTTGTTCAGCTTTACTGGGAAGCTGTTCAGGTTCATTAGCCGAATCGGAGTGGTACGTCCGACCTTGAAGAGAGACCTTGCAACCATTACGCCGCGCCCGATCTCCTGATCTTCTTGCCTTCCCGGTTCAAGTAGCACACATTGACCCTCAGGTAGAGGCCCTTCGATCGTCCCATGCGCTATGATTTGGCTCCGTGCAGGTAAAGTCGTGTCTTCCAGTAAGCGCACTCGTGCTTAGATGTCCTTTCCCTGCCGCAGGATGACTTCTTCGTCTCCCAGCGTCATCACCCCTCTTGCCATATCCAGCTTGATCCCGCATGTGATCATCAAGTCCGTGCCCAATATGACATCTTCATCAATATCTGCCACGAGAGCGCGGTGCTTCAGATGTTGACCCCCGATGATGAAGTAGGCAACTGTCTCCCCGTAGACCTTGGCTGGCTCTCCTGTGGCGGTCCGTAATGTCCAAATCGTTGGCAACATCTTCTCAGCGGGAACTGTCTTTGAGCTCAAGATTGTCTTGGTTGCGCCAGTATCCAGTAGCAGACTTCGCAGCTGCCCGTTCACCTTCCCATCAACGTAGAAGCTGTTCGTTCTGCTCCCTAAAGACGCAACTCTACTGGTCTTCCTCGGGCCTCTGACGTAGCGGGCTGATATTTGTTCCTCTCCATCAACCCTACTTCGTTCCTGTGGCTTTTCTTGCTTCTTGGATGGACACTTGCTTCTAGGGTGTCCAAGTTGGCCGCAGCTCCAACAGTGTATCTCCTTCTTACGGGTCCTGAGGGCCTCCAAAACTTTTATCACAATATCTTCGATACTAGGGACCACATTAGCATCCGCTTCTGCTGCTCGAACTCGCGCATGGCTCCGAACTGACTGCCTGACAGCCTCGAACTCCATGGTCTGAGATAATGCGTCTCCTAGCGTTTTTGGCCGGGCGAGCTTAACTGCTTGTTGCGTCTCGGGGTCCCGAAGTCCGTCCAGGAATTTGTCGACAGCGAGGCTTCATCGATCAGCTACTTTATTATCGACATCGGCTAACTTATTATCTACATTAGCTAACTTATTCTCAACATTTTCCATTAACTTATTCTCTAATGTCTCTAACTTAGACTCTAATGTGTCCAATAAATCACCTTTTACAGTACCTAATTCATTCTGTACATTACCTAATTTATTTTCTACATTGCTTAGCTCATTACCTAGCTCATTTTTAACATTGTTTAATTTATTACCTAACTTATTTTCTACATTGCTTAACTCATTTTTAAAAGTTGCAGACAACTTGCTTAAATCAGTTTCAAACAGAACGTCATCTGGATTTTCCCCTAAATCTACAAAGAATTGACGCAAGCGCTCTTGCAGTACACTTTTAGTTCCGGAACAATCAAGATCACGTTCCTCCAATTCACGTTTCGAATCCGCAACTTTTAAATCAATTAATTTAACACTTTTAGAAGCCATTCTTCATACAGTAGCCCAATAATTACAAAATACAAGACCAAATGCAAAATAATAGCAATTACACAATTACCCCACACCTGACACCAATTTGTTACGGGCTACTGGGTATTAAAATGAATTAAACAATTCCTTAATCAAAGAAACTAATATTTATTAACAAAATGATAAAAAGGATACAATTAAACTATTAACAATTAAATTATTGAACTAATATAAATTTATAATAACAATATTCTAAATATTATCATCTAGGCCTAACTCCTATTTAATTAATAATATAAGATATTACTAATTCTAGATAGCTTAACTAGTTACAATAGTTTCTATGAATATTATAAAATTACACTACAATTTATAACTAATAATTAACACTTACAGTTCACTAGTCCACCGACCGTAAGATTCTTCAAGTATCACAAACTGACACACAGTAACAAACAGAAACAGTTTATTACACTCGCGAGACTGTCACAGTTCACTGATACACTTATTACACGGGCCGGTTCAACACTGACTAGTTTATCACACTGACACTCACTTATTACACTTATCACAGATCTTCACTGGTCTACTCTCAGGCTAAGACTGACTGCCTCGAGTTGAGGGAAGTATTTAAAGAGGCAAGGCCGAACATTCCAGAACACGAAAGGGCCAGGCAATTCCGGAATCTTCTTAATCCTTTTCCGACAAAAGAAGACGATCTAGAACAGTCCTAATCCTATTTAAACGTCTCCCGCTGACGGAGTTAAGCCGCTAATCCCCCGCTTCCGCCTTCCTTTGTACGCCCGTAACAATATTATTATAATTTATTTCATCTTTGTATTATATAATTTTTTAAATATTTTATTTGAAAAGAAAAGATATGGCCAGGACCGGGAGAGGTGAAGGTCCCGGGTTCGAGTCCTGGCCATATATATTCTTTTCAAATAAAATATTTAATAAATTCGTATTTCTTTCTTGAAAATTTTTAACTTTCTGTAATTGTTCCCATGAGAACTTCCTCCTTCCATTCACACACGAGGAAAAAACTCACGAAAACTTTTTAACCAAAGTGGAATTGTAATGGGAAAATTTAATTTGTCTGTGTAATTGGAATGTGTCAAGTAAAAAGTAAAGAGGAAATATGAGAACATAAAACATATTTCTGTAAAACTTGGAATCTTCGCCAACAAATTGGAATCACTTGATTTATTACATTTATTTATATTATTAGATTAATGTGTTCACTAAAAAAAACCTAAACGCGAAGACCGAGCATGACTTTAGCCAGTGCCCACTAAGGGCCAGGCAAATGTGTCTGGGTATATTAATTTTCGGACACCTGAAAAAGTTTTTAACCTCTTCATTTTCTTGTAAACGATTGTATCTAAATTAGGTATCCTGGATGAGGGATTTGTCATCATAGGATATTAAACCAAGGCACGGGAGAGGTACCAATGGGAACTGTTCTTCATGCCTCTCATCTTATTTTATTCTACTCTACTGACAGATAATCTGCTCATTTTTATTTAACAGGTGTGGATGGAAATATAAAGAGAAAAATAAAAATGAGTAAAATCATGTAATATTGTGGCAACATCTCCGAAATCGAATCAACATTATATTTTATTATTTAACGCTGTTAACATTTGCTCGAAAACAGTTGCATCGATATAAAATTTTATTTTATTATAATACCTCTATTTATCTTTGGATAACCACATATTTCTCATTTTTAGTAGTAATTATCTATTATAATATCTATTCTAGTACAACCAGTGTTTAATAGCTAGGTAACAATAAGGGTTCTTGTGCACTTCTCTTATCCCGAGGTCTTGTCGGATATGTAAGGGATCAGACATCTCTGCTTACGTCGTTTAAACAATAGGAGATAATTATTTTAATCTTTATAGTACCTAATATTTCAAGCAAAACGGTCTTGTGGGCAACGTTTTGTAAATGCGTCATACGCTTTAAATTTAAAACGACTCTGAACATTTTTTAATTTGTGGATTTAATTAAATAATTACTTAGTTTGTTCTTTGTTTGATTGTTTATTTAATGTCACTTTATGCTACTATGGCTAATCGGACGATGCTACAGTGGGAGCTCTAAATTTTGCCTATCCAGATTTGATTAGGATATGGATTTTTAACGAGTATCTGACATCGTATAGGCTCGGGACTCCCGTTTAACGTCCCTCCCAAAGGACGGCAAAACCAGGGATTTTTTACTCCCCATAAAACTCCTAGGGCCACCTACCAGGCTACGAATCCACGATCTTGAGCATAGTACTTACTTTGTTGATAATAATTTGGTTGCTTTCAGAAAAAAACCTTCGATTTCTAAATTTGATATCTGACACTATTTTAAGCAACTTAATAATTTTAGAATCTTCTCCACAAGTCCCATCGTTTCTATTTAGAACGTTAAATGTTTTCAAATTTCGTAGCCTGGATTTTCGTGAAAATCTTTTTTTATTTTTCATAAGCTATTTAACCTCTTTTGTTTTAATTTTTTTTAATAATCCCTTTTTATTATTATTTTAGCACACATTAATCAATATTCTACTTAGTTTTTTATTTGCCACAGGAATGATACCTAAATGTTCTTTTTTTATTGAAAATTTTTCATCGCCCTGATTTCTATTATACCTCCTTGAAGTTTAAGCACTTTAGTATACGTAATACTTAATTATAAAAACAATTTTTTAAGATGAAAAAACAACATTCAAAAGTATACATAAAACAAATAAATGTATTCAAATATTAATACATACATGAGTATCGCATTTCATGTATGTAATGCTTCTTAAATCTTTAAATTCAAGACATTTTTCAGCATAAAATGACGTTGTTTCTAACTAGATACATTTTATATATTAAAATTATGGTAAAGCATTTTTAGTATTAATTTAATTTGAATGTGTAGCGCACGTGCGTCACAAAAGATTTGAATGATGGGGATTTATGTAAATCTGTAAACAACATGACATTGAGGTACTCCCAGAACACATATTAAAGACAACTGTCAACATTAAATTCTTATCTAGTTTTCACATTTATACAAACTGCTAAAGTTAGAAGAGCGTGACTTACAATTTCACTTAAACCAACAATTAGTTACCTTTGTATCTTCATTACCTCAGGCTTTCCGGTATAAAAATTGTTGGAAAATAATAATTATTATTATAATCATATTAATGATTAATAACCTGTACCACCAGTATTATTCATGACGGATCAATGGTTCAGTACATGGTAGTTTACTATTTCCAGAACAACGGTTGTGCAGGGAGGTGATTTATTCGAGATCACGCGCAATCGTCCAATTAAGGGTACTCACTTTATAGAAGCTGGATGAGCCCCAGGAGGGTCTCCAGATCCTAAAGGGTTCATCCGCGACTGTTAACAGATTGAATCATTTATCTGTTGCAGCTTGATTTGAACCCGGCACCTTCTGCACAGCAACGGAGTACTCTACCGCTGCTGAGCTACCCCGCTTCCAATATATAATAATTATGACCATAACTTTTTTCTTCAATAATGACCTGAATTCAAACTAGAGATAAGCTCGTGAGAAATCGAATTCATTATCAAGTGGTACACTTACTCAAAACTTGTAGTCTTAGCCGTACATAGCTCAAACTGCTTTTTATAGGGCAGTGTATCGGGAACAGGATGTTGAGTTCAGTTTACAAAACTTCTCTTATTTTAAATATTTCGAAATATTTGAAAATTTTAGTCGATCACTATTCTTAAGTAAAGATTTGAAAATGTTGCTTAACAAGATTAAGAGATACGATTGTGCGTTTGGACTAATTGGCGATTGGCATAATTGATTATTTGAAGTAACAAATGAAACTGTTTATAAAAAAAGTAATAAATAAATTTTAAAAAACTACCATCACAGGCCATGAAGGGTATTGGGTTTATTACATGGTTAAGACTGTACTTTTTTTAGGATAACTCTTGTTGCAGGGAGGTGATTGGTCCAAGATCACGCTACGTTTTATTCCCAATTAAAGGTATCCACTTTATAAAAACAGGGTCAGTAGATTCCACAGGATCTATCCGTGACTATTAAAAGATTAAATTATTTATCTGCCACAGCCGGATTTGAACCCGGAACCTTCTGCATAGCAGCTCAGCACTCTATACACTGAGATACCCCCATAGTTGAAACTGATAATACTATCGATCAAATCAGACATACCTGTTTACATTTAAAGAGAACAAAGAAAAATAGTGTATTTTCTTCTTAATTAAATAATTTTTCCCCCATGGCTCTACAGCCCTTGTAGGGCCCTGGCCTCCACAACAACCCCTCTCCAGTCTTCCCTGTCAGCAGCTCGACCTCTCCATTGTCCGATTCCCATCCTCTGCAGATCGCTCTCCACATCACCCAGTCATCGCAGCCTAGGCCTCTTCTTTTGCCTCCTGGTTTGCCATATTATAGTTTCTTCGGGTACCTATCTTCTCCCATTCTCTCCACGAGCCTAAGCCATCTTGTACGGGTTGGTTTGACATAGGTGACTAGGTCTGGTTCATTGTATAGTTCCTGAAGCACTATATTATTTCTTGACCTCCATTGGCCTTCGTTACATACTGGCCCAAATATCTGCCGAAGTACCTTTCTCTCTCAGATCTGCAGCATCTTCTCGCATTCCTGGTTCAGGACCCACGTTTCACCAGCGTTCGTGACAATCGGTCTTAAGATAGATTAATTAAATAATTATCCTATATCTTTATAAATTTTTAACTTTTAAATATTGTTTGTTAATTTTAATATTAAAGAAAAATCAGAGGCATTTCTTATAACATTTGTAACTTTTATTTAATTTAAAAATAATAACTAAATTATTAATTCGGTATACTGATTTTGTAAATTATTCAAAAGCGACTATTCAACCATTTTTAATAAATAATTACTTACTATGCAATGAATTTATTCTTTCCTCAGGCTAAATTTGAAATTGATTTATAAAATTACATTATCTCTAAATAATAATTACTTTTTAAATAAAAATATAATACGAAATAAACTACAGTATAGAATAAATAAAGTTATCCTAGGCAGGAAGAACAAGGGATACATCAAAAGTAAATAAGAAATAATTTTAATTATTTTCTAAATACTAATTATTACAAAGCCAATTCGGAGACTTCTTTTTAACGATAACAACAAACTGGTGAAGAATATTTCAAGAGATACCGAAGAAGATATCTTAAATGTAGATAACTTCCATAGTAAACAAGTTATAATAGTTTTATCTTACTAATTATTTATTTAATATTACTAATAATCTATCTTAGGATTCATTTAAACTTTTTAATAGGATAAGGCTGCCGCGTCAGGCCTGAGAGAGGGAGGGAGAAAGAACAAAGAGTGAATAGCAGATGTTTTTAGTTCAATCGGTTGATTTAGACTATTGTGACTATTGTGTTATATCCTCTTGAATGACTTAATACTTTGCTCATTTTATGTCCAAAGCTACTTTCCATTTTCATTATTTACCTGATTTATATTTTTGTCCCGTGATGATAATTAAATTGTAATGTAATTTGATGTAATGATTTATATATACGAAAGGTCAAGTACAGCTATACGCTTAATTTCGATTAAATTCGCAGGATGTCGTTTAGATTCCAAATATTTGTATATGTATTATAAATAGTACCTATTGTAAGACTCTCCCATTGTTGTATTGTTGAAATTGTTTGTACGATTCGGTTCTCTTCATCGACTTCAACATGCAGATATGCCTTAAATAGATCAGTATATCATTAAAACATAAAAATATTTCGAATTACGAAGACTGTTCAGAACCTGAGAGTTTTAGTTTACCTATAATATAATATTACCTTGAAGTTGGGGTTAACTCTTCGATTTTTTAATGAACACGTAATCTGACAGTACTGCAGGTAATCTTTTCCGTAATGGTGAACCCCAACCAGAGTAATCTACGTCGGTAATAACCACATTTACTTCAAGTGAATCGAGTTCCTGGTTAAATTTGCCTCGTATTCTAGCACAATATCTCGTGATTTCAAACAATTTTAAATACAAACTATCTTGGACAAAGGTGATCGTGGAAAAAAAAAATTATGCATGTACTTAAAAATACATAATAGCACTTCCAGGAAACATTAGAATTTCATAGTGAGTACAGGTGGGTACTCAAGGTCGTTGTTTATTTATTTAACGTCACTATATGCTACAAGGATCTAACAATAATAAGGAAAGGGATCTTTAACAAATACATGACACCGCACAGTCTTGGGACCACCATTTGATGTCCCTTCAGAAGGACGGCATAAACAAGAACTTTTTACTCCCTTTATAAAATCCTAAGGCCACCTACCGGGCTACGACCCATCGATCTTGGCTACTATGCTAACCACTAAACCACATATCAACAACTAACCAGACCAAGTAATTTGTAAAATAGAGAACCCACTTAAATATATAAATTATTATTTTATAAAGTTCGACAGATTTATATTAGTTATGAATAAGTACTAAAAATGTCCGCACATTTACAAAGTGTCTCAACCTGATGTCAAAACTGTGACTTATTACACTTCAACTGTGGTCAACATTTTAGTCATTTACTTTGTCAGAGAAAAAAATATAGGAATCGGGGATATTGACATTTTGTATACAAATAGATGGATATAGGAGATGGATTATCATATTGGACTGATTAAATGCTGAAAGCCGAATTTAATGTTGAGATGTTCCTTGAGTTCTCATAAAATAAGAGAGAGAGGGCAATTTGGATCAGACAAAAAAGATTTTACTAACTTAAATAAATTAAATAGGTTCAAGAAGGTAAATGAAATGCGTTTAATATATTCATTGGCAAAACTATAATCAATAATAATTACTTAAAACCAATAAAAATGGAACAAGCAATTTTTTTAATTTGTCAAAAGCTCTTACTGAACATTTAGGATCTTAACATCTTTAACTTTTTTGCTACTGGATGTAATATATATATATATATATATATATATATACATGTGCCCTATGGTATTACTTTTAATAAAATTAAGAGATAATTTATTAATAATCAATTAGATTATAGTCAATATTTAAGTGTTACTCTAATAGAATTCCTTATGTTTTTAGTGAGATAGTTTAGGGCTACATTTTATTACAAAAAAATTATAATATTTATTATTAATGTATTGTAAGCCATTTTAATTGAAGAATGCAGGGGAAGACCAGGGTATACTCGACATTTTTCCCTAAAAATAGTATCAACGGTTTCTGAGAAAAGAGATGGTGTGGTCAAAAGAGATAAAAAAAAAAAATTCAAACGGCTCAAGATGGCTGAAAAAGCATGTAAGCAGGTGAAAAAGTAGTTAATCCGAAAGGTGTTGCTGCATCACAAAAACCTTCTTCATTGTCAGATTGATACGACCAACAATCTGCAAGGAATTTATCCAAAGTAATGATGATAATGATATTCATCATTCCGAGGTTAATTTTGCTTACCTGAACACAGGAAAATCTGAGTTACCTCGTTTTTCTCCGTGGTCTTCCATTAATATTAACACAGCCGCAATAAAAAATTGTTATCTATGATTTTTAAATTCATTATTTTGATTAATAATCAGGTATAACACAAAATAAATTATCAATATTATTTAACGAGTAGATTATTTATAGAACCTTAGCCCTAAATGTCCTACAGTCCCTCGGGTAACTAATACATATTTGTTATTACACATATCAAACAACGTGAAAAATACAAAACTATTTCCATGTAAATAATTACCGTTACCTACTTAAAGCTTCCTCTACATGACTCCAATTGGAGTGACAGTAGAGTCCCGTAAGTTAATAAGCTGTCTAGATAAAATTATAAAAATACAAAAAACGATAAACCGCCAATTATTTTATTATATATCTTGAAAACAATACACTCCATGAATAAATATATAATGGATAACAAACAAGTTTATTGCTTACAAGATCACCTGTGGTCTAGTGGTTAGCGTAACAAACTACTAAACCCAAGATCGCGCGGGTTCGTAGCCCGGCAGGTGGCCCTAGGATTTTTTTAAGGGAGTAAAAAATCCTTAGTTATGCCGTCCTTCGGAAGGGACGTTAAACGGGGGTCCCGAGCCTGTACGATGTCAGGTACTCGTTAAAAATCCCTATCCTAATTAAACCTGGATAGGCAAAATTTAGAGCTCCCACTGTAGCATCGTCCGATTAGCCGTAGCAGCATAAAGTGACGTTAAATGAACAAACAAACAGTTTATTGCTTATTAAGTTATTAAGAATGGTAATGAACATGTGTACTTAAAAGGTTATATGTGCGATAGGCATATCTACGAATATGCAATCATAAGTTCTTCAATTAATACTATCTCTATATCTCCTGAGGTGCCATAACGCAATAGTGTGATAAGAAACAGGAAAACAGCTCTTAGTTGACATAGGAGATAAATATTGGATTTCCCAAACGTATCTACAGGAAAACCCATAGATCATTTAAAAACAGGGGTATATAAAGTTATATCTTGAGCAATAACCTCAAATATGTTTTCCATGTAGTCATTAATTTTGAACTTTTATGAATTAATATTTTTAATTATGTATCTTTTCGATAAGCATAAAATTATTTAAGGTAATCAACCAAGACGGAGTTTCCTAATTTCGAGTATCTAAGACAAGCTTATGCCCGCGGCTTCGCTTGCTGGAATTTGGTCTGCCACATAAAGTTTCGTGAAAGATCATTTAAAATAAATAATTAAATTATTTTTTAAAAATATAAGTTACTCGTAAAACCAAAATTTCAGATGTCTAACTTCAAAACTGACGGATTCTATACAACCTTTGAACCCCTATTGTATTAAAGGGGGGTCCCCCTTGGGGTGGAATTTTCCAAATTTCTTTCTTAAGCTATACAAAGAACCTATCTACAAATTTCAAGATACTAAGTTCCTGATTTGCCTTTAATTATGTACTATAAAGGGGTACATCCCCCGTGCCCACATTACTCTGCCCTTGCTGTAGCCTATGATGTATAACCTATTTTACTCAGTAATTTTCATCCAAATCCGTTCATTAGTTTTTGCGTGAATGAGTAACAAACATTCGCATTTATAATATTAGTAGGCTATCAAAACAATAGTTTCACTCATGTTATTTCTGTTATTTTAACCACTATTATCATGTGATTTACCTTTAATTATGTACTATAATGGATTCTCCACAATACCTAAAAAACTGTAGGTGGAGGCACGTGCCCCCGTGCGCCCCCCCTAAATCCCCGCTTACTATAGCCTATGTGTTATGCTGGTGTATAACCTATATTACTGTAAAGTTTCATCCAAATCCGTCCTGTAGTTTTTGCGTGAAAGAGAGAGAAACATAAACTTTCACATTTATAATATAAGTAAGATAGTGCTGGCTCCCTAGGTGATTTACTTAATGATCTCATTCCTAACCTATCGAAAAACAAAAGAGAAGAGAAAATAAATCGATCAAAAGGTCTGCAGTCTATGCTACAGGGATTTAATAGTCGAGGGGATCCAACTGGATTCCAAAGTTCAAATAAAAGATGCGTTGTTCACAAGAAGTCCTTTTACTGTTTCTGCTTATGATAAACGAGAACAACAAATTTGATATCCATGGTTTTTCTCCTCGATATGCAGGAGTAGTAATTAAAATGATTTGAGAATGTACACTCCGAGAAAAATAAAAGTGTACTACAGTTGATTTTTTCCCATTGATTAAATATTTTATTACAATGTATTAAATGCATATAAAAAATTTTCACAATGTATTATGTATGAAAGTAAATGTATACATGCTTTGTTTGATGGTAAACACAAGTCGGAGATGTTTTACAAAGGACTTTATACTTTTAAAAGGACTAAGGAATTTACACTTTTATTTGACCGTCATGCGACCGTGACAAATAAAAGTGTAGACTTATTTTTTTATTCTTAAATATTTTTACTAATAACATTTAATATTTTATGGTATCATCTTTTATTTCAAGTACTTTTAATGATCAAAGAACATATTTTTCAAAAGATCTGGCTTTTTCTGAGTTACAACTAAGCTGCCATCTCTCAGTTCTGCATCGGAATTATAGGTTCTTTTAGGGTTAACATCGTCTGAGAGACATTTCCAAAAGCGTTCGATAAGGTTCAGGTTTGGGGAAGGTGTTTGTTTTGTGAAGTGAGGTTGATTTGTGAAGGCGTGTGCATTATCTTGAAGGAAAAAAAAATCTCTGTCTGGAAATATTGAAGACATCCGTGGCTGCACCTTTCCCTAGTTAATTGTTGATAATGCTCATCCTTGTAGCGCGGCTTCCAAATAAGAAATCTCCGAAAGCTTCTATTGCTCCCCAGGCCATTGAACCATTGAATAATGATTACAACTCTACATAGAAGAAGGAAAAAAATTGAACATTAGTAACCGTATAAAACGTCAAATTCAAGGAGGTGGTATTATGCTTTGAGGAGCAATAATACATTGTGAAAAATTATAATAAAAAATAAAATGTGTAATCAATGGGAAAAAATCAACTGTACGCTTTCATTTGTCTCAAAACAACCTCTGTTGCAATTGATTGAATAAATAAAAATGGAGGATGTAGAACGGGCTTTTTGAATTATTAATAAGGATCAAAAAGATTATAAAAACAGTAAATCGACTTTTAGTGACGAAACAAAATTAGTATAAATGCTTTTGGCTTACTACTTTCATCAGTGAACGTTTTTAACCGACCAAGAAAAAATTCTAACCACTCGCAAAATTTAAGGTTGTATCAAAATTCCTGTAATCCAATTATCGGATAAAATAAAAGTACGTTCTTCTATGTGAGGAATCAAAGTCAAGATCTAAGTTTAGTAGAGAATAATTCATAACAATAACATTAGCTAAGATGTTTGATATCACTCCGACATAAAATTTTAATTTTTCTAGTTTTCTAATTATATTGGTTTCTACTTATCTTGACTGTTATGGAAATATTATGTTTTAGTTCTCGAGTTTAAACTTTAAAGTATAAAGAAGGATTGAAACTCGAGAACTAAAACATAGTATATATATATATATATATATATATATATATATATATATATATATATATATATATATATATATATAATAACAAATATACAAATTACCAATAATTGCAGGCCAATAGAAGCATATTAAATTACTAACACGTTAGTCGAGGCGCAAAAAAACTAAACGTCTGGTAAAAATACTGGGAAATAAACCACCTTAAAGTAAATATAAACAAAACTAAAGCCGTGATATTCAAGAGAACACAAGGTAGACTTAAAAAAGAAACCCTGTGCTATAACCACAATAAAATTGAAACTGTAAGTACTTTCCGCTTCCTCGGTATAATTTTCTCTAACTCGGCTCTCTTTCATTTGGCAAGTCAAGTTATGAAGGTTTACAGCTGCTATCGCTATTAAACAGATTATAGTCACCTCTGGGACACCTTCCTGAACCTTAAAAACCACGCTTTTCAATAGTTGAATCCGTTCAGTTTTATTAGACTCCTGTGAAATATGGTCATTAAGGTACTTGGATGAAATAGAGAAAATTCAGGTCAGATTTTACAAATCGCTATTTTACAAGTCTACTCAAACCCCAGGTTAAATAATGCCACTAGAAACAAACTCAATAATGCTTAAATTGCATGTCTTGAAACTTACAATCAACTGGTGGTTGAAAATCCTACTAATGTGTAATAATATACTGCCTAAAATATGCTTTAATAAAATGTTATTGGTTCAAAGTCCTCTACTAATTTAATCAAATTTAACTGGGCCAGTCAACTTGAGGTTATTATATCTGACTTACGGTATGGCTGGCTGTGGGCTGAGCAAAACCTCCAATTAGTGCTGAAACATAAAAACGAAATGATAAATAAACACAAAGAAATGTTATACGATCACGATGTAAATAGAGCACTTTGCTCTCAGTACAATGGATTATACAAAAATTTATTCTGTACAAATTCAGCTCAGCCATACCCGACATCAGATCTACCTGTAGACTGAATAAGACTTCTAAGCCAAATTAGAGTTTCCCCCAGCAAGCAAATGGTTGTTTACGGAAATAAAACAACCCACAGAATTAATATCGAAGACAATTGCCCTCTGTACTTAAAACATTCACGTTACGATTAAAACCACATACTTTTTGACTGTCCATTCTATACAGAACCTACAAATAAATATATAAGTTCATAAGATCACAATATTTATATGGTATTGAATCGTAAACCCAACAATGATATTAATAATCTCTGTTACTTTTATCTCTATCAAAAGCTTTAAGTATTAGAATAGATCTGACCCATTGACATATATACCCACACAATAATACCTTTGAATTATATAAGTTCTCCTTTGTTACTACTTATATACTAGCTTTTTTACTAGAATTTTCCACATCTTGATGTAATATTGACTCATGGCCATATTTTTGATTTTATCTTCATTGCAATGTTTAGTATTATAATTATCTAAGTTTTTTCTGTATGTTTATACTTTTTTAATTTGTATGTACTATTATTTTTGTAACTGTCTAACCAAACTCTCTGTAGTTTACTAATGTAAAAATAACACTAATTTTTTTTACGCTTTATTTTTTTAAAAATTATTTTATTGAATTGTGTACATATATTCATTGAGTACAATGGCTATAAGAATAAATAATACACGACAGGACACGCAGAGACACTAGCCAATGGCAGCACTCTAATTACATTTCTATAATAGAAGGGCCCGAGGCCATCTTCTCTTCAGACGCCTAGGAGGATTGTCCGGGATGGAATTGAATGCAAAGATGGAAACTAGTGGGTTTGGATAGGCCTGGAATACGCTTTATTAACCTTTAAGAAAGGAGGTGAAAAAAACATCCATCTTCTGGGAGGTAGGGTACTGAGTACCAGCTATTATAATTAAACATAAATACTCAATTTTTTATTTTAATTACATTTAAGTAATTTATTCCAATTATTTAAACCTTCTTTTAGATATGTAGATAGTTGGGTCATTAAAAAAAAGGATCCCAATGATAATCTTTCTGATAAAATCAAGAAAGAAGCTGCTCACTCGTCGAGAACCGACCTCAAAAGTATGGTTGAAACCATCACTGGGCACTGTAAACTCAGGAAACACATGCATCGTCTGGGCATTGAACAAGAACCTAGGTGCAGATGGTGCAAAGAGGAGGACGAAACCCCTTGGCACGTCCTCTTTGAATGTATAGCACTAAGTCGAAAGAGGACATTTGACCTTGGCCCTGGTGGATACAAGGAACTTCAAGAACTGAGGTTTAAAGACTATTTAAAATTTCTCAGAAGTCTAGACCTATGTTAGGGATCTTTAGGACTCAAGCACAATAGGCCTTTTTAGGCTGAAGTGCATAGTAATAAGAGTCACACATAAATAATAATGGGTCATTAAAAAAATAATCTTGAGAAAAAAAATATGTATTTTTATAAAAACTTCGGTTAAATGGTTACGATTCATTATAAAGGTTAAAAACACGTATATAAAAAACGAATAAATGTAAAACTGATAATAATTTTAAAAAAAGGGATGTATAAGAAATACAAATATGTTTTAAAAATTGGAAAAAAATGAATAATAAAAAATACTGCAACAGTTTATGTTTCCCTACTTCTTCGCACAGTTTTTGCATAGCATTTTGGAAAACTCCTTGCATGTTGGTTGTAGACAAGAGTTGCACACCTTGGTAGTTTTTTAATCCCTTTTTCGAGGACAGGTGATGCAGGTAATTTAGGTTTTCTGGGCCTTTTTCGATCAATATGTGTTTGGGGAGTAGTTGTACTTCTTGTAACTTGTGGGTTCCTGCCTTTGAATATAACTCGGTGCATTCTAGCAATCAGCGCCTTAGGGAGCCTTGGGTTTTCTATTCTTCTCTTCAAATGAGGAGAGATAAGGCTGTTCGTTGATTCCTTATAAAAATTAAAAGCCTAAATGCACGAAAAATCATGCCCGCCGGTACTAGGAGGGGAGAAAAGTTGAGTTTGTAGGGAGGTGGGGTACTCAGTGCCCCAACCAGCGACTTTCTCATGGTTGTAATTGTTCAATAATTTTTTTTATCTGATAAAATTAATCATTCGTTGATTTTATAAAAAGTAAAAAAAATTAAAATTTTAAGAAAAAAATTCAGGTTTTGAGAAACGTTTCAAAGTCCATCGGGGAACTGTGTACCCCATGTCCTTAATTAAAGGTTAAATACGTAAAAATTAATGCACTGTTTTATGTTTAAATTTGTATGTGTTCAATTTCATTTCAATATGTTATGTTTATATTGAAGATTGTAAATAATAAGTTAGCTGAAAGTCTAGAAAAAATTAATTAATTGATTAATTGAAAAAATGTTAATAAATTCTGTCAAGAGCGGTAATTCTATTGAATCACGGTACAATAAGAATGTTTTTTTGTTTTTTTCGTTCTTTAATAGTACTAGGGTAAAATAGTAAAATATAAAATACTGTGATAGTATTACAGTACATTCATAATTACTTATGTGTTTTTCCAATTTTTCTTTATGAAAATAGACAACCCATCTTTGGCTCTTTCACTTTTTATTACAGAAGACTTAGAGAAGAAGACTGCTATGATAAAAAGAAATGGCGACAGGGCTTGCATGATTTAGGCTACATGTGACTCTTTGTTGTAATAAATTGTTGTGTATGTATTATATCATTCAAAAGCTATACAATATTAAATTACACTTTTCGTTCTCATCTTCCAAGATTTTGTTTACAAATAATCACAATATGGAATACATAATAAACTGTATATACAATTATAACTTTTTCCTGGGGCCTGTTAAGGTTTCTTAAGTTAAATTTTGTTTTTAATGTAAATTGTAATACATTTTTATATTTCGCGGGTACGTGAAATGTAATTCGAAATTTCGTCCTTGGTATGGTACCTTTAAACAAATGCGTAAGCTTTTTCCTGATAAAACCTGCTTTACGAAAGATTCCGGTCGTATTCTCCTGGAGTTCTTGATAAAAAAAAAGAAGGATAAATGATCTTATTCTAAGAAGATAAGAAGAGCGTTTTCCTGCTTGACCCCTTGCGGCTGAAAGTGGTGGGGAAAACAGTATTTAGCTGCTGTGATGGTGGCTTCGTTCAGACTTGAGTTATCCGTTCAGGGAACAAGATGTGAGTATTATAAACGAGATTATTCGATAATTTAAATAGTTAAATGTTTTATAATGACTATTTTATAGTTTGGTTGTTTATTAAAACTTTAATAGTTGTTATCAAACTTAAACTGGTGTTCAGAGGACCACCAGACTCAAAATTCTAATAAAAGAACTTTAAACTTCAGAACGGCTTTGGAAATTGAAGAAATTTCTTAGCATGGTTCTCATCAGACACCTTTTTTAAATCAATTATAATATACCGTTATTTTTAACTGAGCTTTTGAAATCAATCTAACAATTAGGATTTGTATTTTTCAAAATACAATATTTTAGTCAGGTTCTCAGGACTCAGGTTTCGGAAGCATAATAAGCATTGCTTAACTAAACAAAAGAAAAAATCAATTTTTGAAATTTGAACTAACCCTCTTTTGATGTTGATAGCTTGGTATGATAGGCGTGCAGTTTGGCTAACCTTTCATCACTGGGTAGAATCTGTAAAACAGACAAATTTTGATATGTTGTATGCGTTTAGTTGTATGATATGTTTGGTATGTGTGTGCTTATAATAATACTAAGTTTTTCCCGCGGCTTCACTCGTGTGGAATTAGGTCTGCCACATAAAATTTCGTGAAAGATAATTTTAAATAAATAATTTAATTTTTTTGTTAACAATAAGGCGTAACTAGAGTTGACTCTTGGAGGGGTTTACTCTCCACCAGTCAACCACTCCAACATATTACTCCCTTCAAAAAAGATGCCTAGTAATACATGTAAGTATAATATATATTATACTATAATCATGTAGCTTCAGATTAAATAAATAGATTATAATTTTTTATAAATGTTGTTTTTAGAAGGGCAATCAAGAAATAGCTTTTAAATACAATTTACCTTATTTATTGGTTACAATAACTTACTATAGTTAATTGCATAGGAAACTTTCTAGAACCATCTTAACCAGACTTAACTTCTAGATTCTAAGGATTATCTAAACTGTTCTTCTCACATTTGCGATCTTATTGTTGCCGCTATAATAATATAATTAATTGTAAATAAACATTATGTTTTGGTTTGTCATTTTAGTGTACCTTTTATTCATTAAAATAACTCTGTTTGCACTTTCTTTGTTGTGTTTTTGGCATTATTGCCCCTTACTTCTGCAATCCCACAATAATAACTTTGAAAAAGTAAAATCCTTCAATTTTTTATTTCTTTTAAATTGTGACTTACATTTTTTTTTAATTTCTTCTAACAAATGGGGGTACATCTCCAATAATCTCCCCCTCGTTACGCCTATGCTCGTACATCCAAAATTTCAGATGTCTAACTACAAAACTGACGGATTCTATACAATCTTTGAACCCCTATTATATTAAAGGGGAAACCCTTGGGGGTGGAATTATCCAAATTTCTTTATTAAATTATACAAAGAACCTATCTGCGAATTTCAAGATGCTAAGTTCCTGATTTGCCTTTAATTATGTACCATATTGGATTCTCCACAGTGCCTACAAAACTGTCGGGGGGCACGTGCCCCCTCCCTAAATCCGCCCTTCCTGTAGCCTATGTGTTATTCTCATTTATAGCTTATATTACTGTAAAGTTTCACCCAAATCCGTTCAGTAGTTTTTGCGTGAAAGAGAGACAATAATACAAACCTTCGCATTTATAATATTAGTAGGATTAGTATGATATCAAAACAATAGTTTCACTCATATTCTTTCTATTATTTTAACAAATTTTATCATGTGATTTGCTTTTAATTATGTACTATAATAGATTCTCCACAGTACATAAAAAACTGTCGGGAGGGCGTGCCCCCCAAAAATCCACTCTTGCTGTAGCCTATGTGTTATTCTGATGTATAACCTATATTACTGTAAAGTTTCATCCAAATCCGTTCAGTAGTTTATGCGTGAAAGAGAGACAAACATGCCCCTTTCTTGCCCTTTTGGTTAAGCTTAACAAAAAAAACCATTTTGTGTAATTTAGAAACAGTAAAAAAAAATAAGTGGAATTTGTTTCATGACGAATAGGATAACCCTATATTTTGGAGAAATCGATAAATCTAGGAAATCAAAATTAATATAACGCAAAACTAATGATGTTCATAGAAGTAAACATATTCTATGGGTAAAAGTATAACCGATTTTGAAACCAGCACATCTTAAACTTACGTGCTTAAGAATTAAATCAGCTCCGTAGGGTTCAGGATTTTTAATCCACAAAATTGTTTGTTTATAAGTCGTCTGTAATCAGTTATAAGTCGTCTTCATTTAAACAGATTTGAAAAAATTAAATTTCAAAAGACCCCTAAGGTTCCTTAAATTTTATTAAAAATCTGAAAATCATTCATTCAGTTTTCAATAAACTTAAGCATTTATATTTTTTGAAACTCTGATATCATATTCTGCTGTTGAATTTGAGAAGTCTCGAATTTCCTTTAAGATCTTTTTGGAAGTGGAAGATCAGACCTGGATTTTAAAAAAATGGCATAAGTGAAGCTATATGAATTTAAATAAGTTATTTTTTTTAATATGTGAATGTATCTGATGTTTAATAAATATTAAAAAAAAAACCTGTACCACTACAACCCGTGAACGGGTCTGGGGTTCAGTACATGGTAGAGACTTTACTGTTTCATGGACAACGGTTCTGCCTTGAGGTGACTTGTCCTAGGTCACGCTCAGTAGATATAAGAAGCTTAAAATATATAACAAATATATACATCCATTTAAACTGGTTGACCAGTTTATATCAAATAGTTTTTCCTAGTGGTATAAATCTTAATGTTTTTCATTTCGAGGACATAATATTTGTTTCAGGTACTCCTCAAAGGTTCTGTTGATATTTGTGGCTGCGCTAGCCAGCATCAATGCATACCCGACTGGAGCGCCAGGGGGGGACGTATGTGAGACCATGATGCCAGGTCATGGTTTTCCTCCACAAAATTCACCCTTTCCCTACGATATTGTGATTGCAAAACCAGACCTGAAAGGAGGTGAATCAACAACTGTCACCATCAGAGGTATTAGCTAAATATTTATTAACCTTATCTTAGTTTTGTGTTGAGTTGGTTTATCAGACAATTGAATTAAGTAAATGGTGTAATCATTTTAAAAATTAACTATAGTTAATGGCATAGGAGAAGATGGTTAAAGGTGAAGGAAAAAACACTGGTTAAAAAAAAGAAGAAGCCCCTATAGCTGTACAATCCATAGATGATAATCATGAATTAAATTACATTCAAAATTCAGTATTTGATACTTAAATAGTTTTCGTCAATTATATATACCCACTTTATAAAGGCTAGGTGAGCCCCTGAAGGACATTCCATTCTCATATTCTGAATCTATGGTTACTAATAAATAAATAAATGTATGCCACAGGTGGTCACGATTCCAAACCTAAGTAGCGCCTAGTAGCTCCTTAGTAACACTGTATCCTACACAATGACCTACTTTTTAAGTACCAAAACAGTGATAAGTAAAACTTATTTTAAATGTATACTCCATTGTTGTAAACTTGTTTTGTATAGACCTAATGCACCTACATTGAAAATGTTTAAATAATTACTTATCGGTATGTTTTTTTTTGTGGTAGCAGTTTTCCCTCCTCCGACCATCTTTTCCTTGCATTTATAAATTAGCAGGTGCCTTATCTGCTTATTTTTATGAATTTTTAACAATTTTCTGATTATTGATTATAAATATTTTTTAAACCCTGTGAAATTTCCTAATTATTTTCCTGAATGAATTTAAAGAAATCTTGAATTTTTAATAAACCTTAAGGAAATTTTGATTAATTTTATAGCACAAGAAGGTCAAAAATTCAGAGGATACCTCATGCAGGCCAGGAGAGAGGACAATAAACCTCTGGGTACGTTTACAGTTCCAGATAGCAACAGCCATACTCTCGATTGTGGGTCAGGAAAATCTGTAAGTAGTGTTATGATTTATTATTAACTATCCATGTTTGTTTTAATAGTACTATTCACAACATTTTTTTTCCAGACATTTTCCCATTGCATCCTTTTTATAATTGATGTCTCTTTTTGAATTTGGCTCACTTGATAAATACTTTAATTAACTATCACTACACAGTAAGAATAAATTTTACTGTTTGGGAATTAGCCACACAGAAGTTATGATTTCTTGAATATTTTAAGCTATAATTGGGATATTGTAGAACCATTTGCTAATTGTCAATTATAAGAAACATTATACCAAACCAAGCTGTTAAATATTAAGGGAAATCAAATTTATAAATTTCCATATCTAAAATGTAAAGGGAAAAATATCATAGTTGAATGTATTAATGTCACAAAGGTTGGGAAATTAATAGCTTAATTTTAGACTTTAAGTTTCCATGTTTATAAATTATTTTAAGTGACTAATTAAATTTTACAACTTTCATTAGAATGCTGTAACTCAATCAAACGCTAAGGATAAGACTGAAGTAACAGTCACTTGGACTGCACCAGATAATTTCAAAGGAACCATTCATTTCGTGTAAGTTTAATATTAAAGTATATCTTAGTTCTTAATAAAATATATTACATGACTTAATAAAAATTGAAGCATGAATTAAATTTTATAAACTAATTGTATTGAAGTATAAATTATATTTTAGTGGTAGCATATTCTAAAAAAAGAAAATGAAATAGACTGACAAAATTTATTTAAATATTCCTGCTAATAAATTGGCTAACTAATAAAGATACTGAGTTTGATTAGTGGTTTTAAATTACAATACAAATCTTTACTAATTTTTCTTATGAGGTTTTTAATTAAAGGTGAACTTAGTTTACCTCCTAGTCATTCAGTAGATCATCGGAAAAAATAAAGTTTACTCCCCTCTATTTAATAAATATTTGGCATATTAAAAAAAGAATAGTATGAAAACATGTCAGGTATAAGAATCATCTTCAAAAAAATTTATTTTTTACCCTTTCTCAAAATCTTCATAACCTCAGAAATATTTTTTACCAATGCTCCATTACCTAAAGATATTTATTTAATTTTTGCTTTTAATTATTATTTTCTAAAATGATGGATGTCTTTGTTCTAGTGTCACAATTGTGAAAGTATTTGATACTTACTGGGTTGCTCACCCATCCTCTGCTGTGAAGATCTCATAAGAATGTTCTGTGTTATTAGGTTATAAGGTTCGAATCGATTCAGGCATTTGTATTTGAATTTACATAGTTTTATATATTAATAAAAGATGTATTTGTATGGTCCAATATTAAATCACACCACAATTTTTTTTTTAAATAAAAATAAATATTTTTAAGTTAAAAACAAAATTTCTTTTAATATACCTTATTCACACTTATGAAATAAATAAATTATACATTTCAAGATTTATCAGTACGGCTTATATCTAAAAACAATATTAGTGTAGTTGGCAGTAGATGTAATCTTACGAAGAAATTGTTTTGGGAGTTCAGTATTGTAGAAACCTGCATTAATAAACTTTTTATCCCACAAAATGTATGCTTATTAGATGGAAAATATTTTTAACTTTTTATGCTTAGCTTTAGGACAATAGGTCTCATTGTAATATCGACTGGAATTTCCCCATACTATAATCACCTCTTAATGACTCTGCCACTAATTTCAGGTCACCCTGTATACTCCTGTGTGTATATGTTTCAGATAAGAGACAGCTCCCAGAGCCAGACCCCTGAAGAAGAAAGTAAGAGAAAGTTTAGTGAATAAATGAGGGGGTAATGGAAGAACCAGTATTCAAGAATGCTTCCTGATAAAACGTGTGTAATGCTTGTAATAATTGTGTGTGTGTGTTTTTTGTTTTGTTTCTTACATGGGCAGGTGGAAATCTTCAAAGACACGGACAGACCCGTTCCTATACGTGTGTGGGATTTTTACCCACTAAAACCACCTTCCTACATCTGTTTTCCACACACCACGGGACCGCTGTTAGGCATTACTTCATGGAGGGGAATGGCTGAGTGCCGCCTCATTGATTTCAGCTACCTCCTGGTTCACCTTTCTTTCTCTTCCTTTCTTAGCTTTTGTAGCACCTGTGCTGCTAATCTTGGGCCTGCCATCCAATAATCCTGATTGATCAGCATAACGTTGACAACATTATCTGCAGTGGGATCTGGGCGGCAGACACTTCGGAACTCCATCCTCTCTTATTAAAAGTGGGGACAGAAGAAGAATATGTGCTCTGCGCTCTCCTCCACTCCTGAGCAGAATGTTCATACACCAGTATCATCTAGCTTAAACCTATGCTGATAGGCTCGAAAGCAACCATGCCCTGTGAGAAACTGAGTGATGTAATAGTCGACCTCCCCGTGGTTCCTATTCACACAAGCCTCAATGTGGGGCACCAATCTGTGCGTCCACCTTCCACTGAATGCCATATCCCAACCACGTTGCCACTCCCTAACTGTCTGCTTTCTTAATTCGTCTCTGGGAATGGGGTCAGCATTATTATAAGAGCGCCTCCTCTCTTCAGCGATCAGCGGAGTGAGGTGGAACTCTCGTTGAAAGCAGGAATCGGAAAGATACTGTGGATGTTTACTTAAATAATGGCTGGAAGAGGAAGAGAAAGAAGAAGAAATATTTATTAGTTTTTAGAACAGATTTGAAGATGATTAGAGTATTAGTTTGTAGCTGAGAGAAAATTGGGCTGGACTAGGAGATGCAGGTAGTAAGTAAGTAGGTCTATTTAATTGTATACTCTGCTTTGACATCAAAGTCGTACGTCATCACAGAATGTTCCTCAGAACTTGATGTTACCATCTGCCTTTTAGTTTCAGATTGAAACTATAAATGATTTCGATCGATAAACGATTGATGGGATGATAAATAAAAATATGTAAACTGTTTTGGAATAGATGCACCGAGTACTTAGCAAAGAAGTTCTTTGCAATTCTTGGTTTATTATATTCCATAATGAATCACTGTTTTCGAGCAAGAAACAAGAAATGATTACGTAATACATGATGAAAATAGCAATATCACTCCGTTAAGGTCATCGGTTCCCGATTCATTTTCCTCAATATTTTATATCAGGTAGATAAGGACTAACAGATAAAGTGCAGTAGATGCTGTAAGGCATTTCAGAGATGTTATTACTAATTTGGTTGGTTATAGCCGCTGTGAATGTTGTGTTGGGGACAGAGCCCGAAGTAGTTACATCGAAAGGCGTCCTGAAGGGTGTATCGCTCGTTTCAAGAGATGGACGGGAATACAATGCTTTCACAGGCATACCATACGCAAAGCCACCATTGGGAACTTTGCGATTTAGGGTACGCTGTATTTTAATGATTTTGATTAAATAAGATTGAAAATTCTAAAATATAAATTTATTATTTGAAAATAATTAGTATTGAATTATTAAAGAAATAGATAATACGTAAGTGATAATTAAAAATTTTCACCTAATCTACTCTCGAACTGAAATCAACTAATCTCTTTTCAAGTAATAAAATTGAATTGGGCACAATTTATATAATTTATTTAAATTTATACTAGTCTTATTTTAATTATGATCTTTAGTATCATAATGTCAATTTCACTTGTTAACGCATTAGCAAATAATCAAATTAGGTGTAACAGGATGTTGTTTTTTAAAATCTTCAATGAAGTAACAAAAAATATATTTTCTGAAGGCTACAATGTTCTAGTCTGTAGGAATCGCTCTTTTATCTAATACAGAGGCTTTATTGCACACTAGACTGACGATACTACCGCCTGAAACTCATGAACATTCTTATTTGGTGCTAAAAAGTGTTACTATTTTTATTGGAACTTAAAATTCATGAGCTGTTCAGACAGGGCCTTACCATGTAGGTTCTGCCATTAAGTTAATACTTTTTTCTTATTTTCAGGAACCTCAACCTGCTGAGTTTTGGTCTGGAGTTCTGGATGCTGGGAAACCTAGCCCTGTCTGCTTGCAAAACTTTGGTACCATTAACATTATAGGACAAGAGGACTGCTTGTATCTCAATGTCTACACGCCAAAGGTATTTTAGCATGAAGTATAGCTTTATTGAAATAAAGCTTGCTTACAAAATAAAGTTGAAGTTTTTGGAAAAAGTACAAAAAACGAAAACATTTGTATTTGTTTTTATTACTTTATCATGAAGTAAAGGCAAAAAAAAAAACAACGATACCTAGCTAAAATGAGCATAAAAGTGATGCACATGTGTTGTAAAGTTATTATAGGCCAGCGGCCAGGTACTTGAAGGTTGCAACAAATTGAAGAGAGCTGCATTTTTGATTGACTAGTGGAAATCCAAGTTTACTACCGAAAAAAGCGGATGGGAAAACTTTTGGTGACCGAAAAACCACGAAATTTTCGGAGTTATTTCAGTTTTTGGCATATATCTCCTAATCGGTGGTTTGTTTTATAAAAAAAACATTGGTAACCATTTTTACACATATTTTTTTTCAAAAACGTACCGATTATGAGATATAGGGCCAATAACTGAAATAACTCCAAAGATTTCGAGGTTTTTTGGTCACCAAAAGTTTTTCCCTCCGTTTTTTCGGTTGCAAAATTGGATTTTCACTACTCAGACATGCCCTTACAACATATTAAAAAATGCTCTCTTCGATTTTTTGCGAGCTTCAAACTCCTGGCTACAGGCCTATATTTGGACAATGGGAAAAAATTACCAAGGGGCATAACTCAGAATCTATTAGACCTACAGGCCTCGGTCTGTGCTTAAATTTAAATGTACTATAGCTTCATTCCCCAAGACTTTCATCGTAGGATCACTCCTTCGACCGTTGTTCCTCAGGAAAGTCAGCCAAAACTTAAATTTGGATTTTTTGGAAAACATTACCAATTTCCAAAGGGGCGTAACTCAGGATCCATTAAAGCTACAGAGCTGCGGTTGGGCTCAAATTATAGAAAATTTAATCTTCTTTAAAGATGGATACCAATGTTTTTTTATCAAAAACGCAACGATTAGGACTATAGGCCAAAAACAGAAATAACTCCGACAATTTCGAGGTTTTTCGGTCACCAAAAGTTTTCCCATCCGTTTTTTTTTTTCGGTAGCAAACTTGGATTTCCACTTGTCAGACATGCCCTTACAACATATCAAAAATTTAGCTCTCTTCAATTTATGCAACCTAAAGCCCTTTTTTAGTACCTGGCCGCTGGCCTATTATAAGTCTTTGTAAAAACGTTTTCTTTTTGTAGTTTTGTAACAATTCAGCAACCAAAGTTTTGTAGTTTGGGTCTTTTTTGTTTCCAAGAAAACCTGGTACAACAAAATGAATTCTAGGCATTTTTTATCTTCCATTTCCATTTTAGTGACATAGCTTTCATCTTGTAAAAGTTTTTTGATGTCAGGCCCAACAAAAACTCCCTCTTTCAGCTTAGCATCGGGTAAACCAGGAAACTGTTCACAAAGATAGTTGAAACACTCTCCTTCTTTGAGTAATGCTTTCACAAACTGTTTCATTAGCCCCAATTTGATATGAAATGGTGGGAGTAAGATCTTTTTAGGGTCCAATAAACTTTGTCTTTCAACATTTTTAACTCCAGGAATAAGAGCTTTTCTGATTGGCCACGTCTGCTTGACATAGTTTTGTTTCCTGTCACGGCTATCCCATTCACAGAGCAAACATGGAAACTTTGTGTAACCATTTTAAAATCTATTAAAAAAATGATAATTTGATTTTAGGTCAAATAAATTTAATAGAATCTTTTAGTCGTTAAGTAAACTGGACTTTTGATTGGTTCACACATCAAAACACTTTGGTTTTGAGATTATTATCGAAAAAAAAACGACTGAAGATAGCTTATAAATTTCAAAGCCAGAAAACCATGCTTCTAATGAAGCTGTCGACTTCTCTGTAGTGCATCCAATAGGGATAGCATTCAAGGATTTGTTAGAGTATGAGATTTTTCTTTCCGAGAATATAAACATGGATGCATTTTTCGTCTTATTACACATTACACACTATCCTAGAATTTATATATTAAAAAATTAATAACGAAATAAGGGACTTTTTGGATAATATTAGTTGTGGAGGTCATAGAAACATGGCGCTTTAAGAAAAGTATAGTTTAGACAAGTTTATATACGGTCTAAATATAATTTGAATCCTAAAATGGTCTCTGATTTATTTATTATAAATAGATATTTGGCAAAATTTATGAGAAAAAAAATTGTTTAGACACTAAGAAATTTGGAGTAACTATCACTAAAATGGAATTTAGCAGTAGTTTTCAATAATAAAGACTTTCAAATATTAGAATATTAAAAAGTTTTATATAAATGATTTTGATTTATTATTTTCAATAAATTTCAATCAACCAAGGAAAAAAACTCTAACCCCTCCTAAAAATTTATAAAAAGAACATAGAAAAAAAGTTTTTTATCCCCTGGGCTTATAAACTAGCTCACTAATGATATATATTCTAATAGAATAAACTAAATAATAAAAGAACTACACCATGAGAGTTAAGAGATAAAGTGTGATTTACAAACCATATTCATCACTTAATTCAAAAACAGATTTTATAGCTTCACCATTATTTGTAATAAAAAAAATTATATATATGTTATATTAAAAAGATGCTATCGATTTCTTAATGAAATCGGTATACATTCTAACTTGTATAAAAGTAATCTATGTTGTCTATCACCAATTTTGACATTGATTTAAATTCAATGTGATTCAAACAAAAAATAGACCTTATATTGATAATACCAAAAGTGGCATGTAGTCAAAAACTGATAGCTTTGGTAGCTTTATTTTAAGTTATAATGAATGGTTGTTGTAGGTAAATGCTTCATTACCAGTCCTCTTCTATGTGCATGGAGGAGGTTGGTCTTCTGGTAGCTCAGGGCCTGCTCATATGCCTAGGTATTTTATGGATGAGGACGTTGTGGTCGTCATGATAAATTATCGCCTAGGACCATTAGGTTTGTTTTTATACAAATTAATCTTTACAAGTAAAATAGATATTAGATAAAATTGATGTAAGGAAATCTATTTGATTTTTATTTCAATCTAAAATAGTATGTCTTCAGTTTTTTCTGTCCCATAACTTTTTTAGCATAAACACCATTTCATTAGCCCGATTCTCAACTTACAAGTTTGAACAGTATTCATAAGAAAAGCCAACAAAGGGTACTAATGATGTCAACTGTAAAATCATGATGATTTAACAACATTTATTTTATGTTAGAGAGGAAAATAGTTGACTGGATGATATAATGGAGAACGGAGATAGTCGGGGGGGTGCAGTAATAAAAAACACCAAATATAATTCTTAGTATATATATATTTGTTTTTATACAAATTAATCTGTACAAGTAAAATAGGTATTAGATAAAATTGATGTAAGGAGATCTATTTGATTTTTATTTCGATCTAAAATAGTATGTCAAATATGATTCTTTAATCACCACACCAAATATAATACTTTAATAAAATAAGTCTTGACAAATTTGGTGTTTTTTTTACTGCAACCTCCAACTATCTCCATTCTCCAACATTTAGTTTAAATTATTCTCTTCCCTTATGCATCAATTTTTCTAATTTATCTTGAAAACTTAAGAAAAACTAAGTATAATATTTTATATTGTCATAATAATAATTTTTACAGGTTTCCTTAGTACAGAAGATGAGATATTACCAGGTAACATGGGGCTAAGAGACATGGCCTTAGCTTTGAAATGGACGAAAGATGAAATAAAAAATTTTGGTGGTGATCCAGGACTTATCACGGGTTTTGGGTTCAGTACTGGAGCTGCTTCTGTCCATTATTTGTGTTCTATTCCAAAAACTAGAGGTAAAAAAAAAAAAATGTAACATCACCCTTTAATTCCAATTATATTATTCCGAATTTTGTTTATTAAAATAGAATTACCTGAGCTACATAGAGTACCTCAGGTATGTATAAGCTTAAAACATTCTCCAAACCTAATAGATTTTAAGTTATATATTTTGTTATATTTCCAAGATTTACTCATGTCTCAGTAAGTTCTTATTTGAGATTTTTAATAACAATGAGAGTAGAGGAGGAGATGCTTATTGGGTCTTATATTGCATATAATCCCTCTTTTAGTCCAAAATAAATACAAATATTAATTAATATTATGTTGTAATATTATATTTCAATAGATTATAACTCGTTTATAAATTGTTTCGATTGAAACAGGTTAGTAAATGCTTGGGTTGAAAAGACTAGCTCAAGTTGAATATAATTTGGATCATTAATTTGCAATATGGAAATATGAACTTAGATACAGTTCTCACAGGTCTTATATATACATTGAAATTAATCCACCTATTTTTTAGGAATGCTGAAAGGTTGTATTTCACAAAGTGGTGCAGGTGGATCACATTTTTCTTTGAGGAAACCAGGCTCTGCTAAAAAAGCAACTGATGTAATCGCTAATGCTGTTGGCTGTCCAATTAAAAATATAGTGCCATGCCTTCAATCAATTCCAGCTGAAAAAATTACAGCAGCTGAAAATCATCTAAGAGTAAATTAAATTGAAATATTTATTTATATAATACTATAAACAGTTTATCTATTTATATACCTACTACTATACAGATACTATCTGAACCTATTGTTTTTTTTTTCACATTTCTGAGTCTGGAACTTGTAGCACAGATGTTGATCATTATTTACTATTCGGCGCTACGACCCTTGTAGTCGAGTCTTGGCCTGATTCAGCATCGACCGCCAGTTCTCTCTGTCAAGTGCTGCTACTCTCCAATTGCAGACATCCAATACGGTCTGGGCGTCTGAAGCTACGCAGTCCTCCCACTGAAGTGGTGGTCGGCCTGCTCTTCTTACACCATACATTCACTCCTTGAGGACTTTGGCTGGGATTTTATCCAGCCCCATTCTAATCACATGTCCGGCCCACCTTAGTCTTGCTAACTTTATAAACTGTACTACGTCCAGGTCCTTATAAAGCAGTCTCAGTTCATTGTTGGACCGACACCTCCACTCTCCATCCACCAAAACTGGACCATATATTCTCCTGAGGACCCTCCTTTCGAATCTCAATAGTGAGAGTTCGTGTGCTTAGGCCAGGGTCCAGTTTTCTGAGGCATATGTGAGAACTGGTCGGATGTGAGTTTTGTACAGTCTTATCTTAGAGGATTTGGACAGGAGACCACCACGTAGATGCTTCTGGAGACCAAAATAGCAGCGATTAGCGGTTATAATCTGCTTCTCGACTTCTGCTCCAATATCATTTTGTTGGTTCACCTGGGATCCAAGGTACACAAATTCTTCAACTCTATCCACATTCTGCCCGTCAACTTGGATATGGTTTTCAAGGCTTATTTGTTGATGGTTTATGCACATGTACTTTGTTATATAGTAGTTGACGATAAGTCCCATCCTCGCTGCAGCATTTCTCAGTGCGATAAATGCTTCCTTGACTGCTGCTAACGACCTGCCGGCAATATCTATGTCGTCTGCAAATCCAAGGAGGAATCCAGAGTCTCTAACAGCCTTTTCCAGAGCAAGGTTGAAGATCAGGCATGCCAATCCATCTCCCTGCCGAACCCCTGTCCCAGTGGAAAAGCCTCTTGAGAGTTCACCACTAATCCGGATGAAGGAAATGTTGCCCTCCATTGGCATTCTTGTTAGGCGCACTAGCTTCAGTGGAAGATTCATCTCAAGCATTGCTCTATATACTTCTGCTCTGTTGACCGAGTCATAGGCTTGTAAGAAGTCAACAAATATATGGTGTGTCGTCACCTTGTATTTTCTGGTCTTTTCCAGCAGCATCCGGAGTGTGAATATCTCTTCAGTGTGAATATCGCATCAGTCGTTGACCTACCTCTTCGAAATCCACATTGATATTTCCCAACCTCTCTCTCAGCATATGGAAGCAGCCGGTTGAACAAGACAATTGACAATACCTTGTAAGCACACGGAAGTAACGATATACCCCTCTAATTACTACAAGACAAGGTATCCCCTTTCTTGTGTATCGGGCAAATAACTGTCTTCTTCCATTCCACGGGTAGTCTCTCCTCAGTCCAGACATCATGAAGTAGGTCCCGAAGAAATTGCAACAGATCGTATCCGCCAGGCTTCAGCAGCTCCACTGGGATATTGTCGATAGCGGGGGCTTTATTGTTATTAAGCTTTATCAGGGCTTCTTGAATTTCTTCTTCATCTGGGGGGTCCAACTGATCTGCTTCCAGTTCTTCATTCATGGCATGCCATCTGAATTCCTCTTCAGCATTACTTTTATTGAGAAGACCTTCAAAGTGATCTGCCCACCGGTCTAATATCCCTTGCTTGTCAGTGATCAGGAATCCGTCCTTCGCTTTGCAGGCTGTAGCTCTAGGTTTAAAAGGTCCTCGGCTTTCATTGACCTGTTGGAAGAATTTCCAGCAGTTCTTTTCTTTATAGGATTTTTCAATGTCTTCAAGGATCTTAATGTTGATCATTATTTAGATGAATTTTTCCAGCTTGATAGATAACCTCATTATATTATTTTTTTTTGAGATTATTATCTTTACGTAAAGATCACATGCATTGATTGGCTTTTTAGCAGCTTTGCATAAATGACACTTATCATTGATGGCCTCCTGCATGATATATTTCCTGTACTAATGAGTTGCCATTAATCAATCTTGTATAACCAAAAGGAACCTTTCTGTCCCTGGAAGTATACTTCCATTGTTTAACCACTGGACAGATTAATTCCAGTAAAAGGTGTGACTTCAAAGTTTTTAAGCTGTAAAATTTGTCATGAAAAAGGTTTTCAAGAATTGGTGAAGCTCACTTCAATTAGGTTCTCATTCTGTTCTTGCTGAAAAAAGTTAACTGCTTTATATCAGTTTTAATGTTAAAACACAGCAAAGTCCAACTTAAAAAATTGCAGAAATTACCCAAAAATTTTAAAGTTTAAAGACTCAATTCACGCATATTTAAAGAAAATGTTATGTCATAAAGCAGCGAAGTACATTATTAACTAAGCTTATTTTCTTTTTAGATACATTTATTAATACTATTTTTATATACATAGGTATTAAGTGTTTAAAATATTAATTATGCATGTAATTGGTGCAAAAATTTGAATTAATAAACATCATTAATTTAAATTAATAATTTGGATCCCAAAAGATCATTTTTATGGCTCCTCACCCTTTTTCGGGAATCAATTTTTGAATTAATAATAATAAAATATACTTCTCAGTTTTGGCTTGGAGAGCCTATGGTTGTCGTTGGACCCACATTGGAACCTAAAGGGAATACATCACTACTAACCAACTGGCCTATTAATGATTCACAGTTCCCATGGATGTTGGGAATTTGTGGAGATGAAGGAGCTGCCAAATCAGCTTGTAAGTAATGATATAAGATAAAGTTAAATAATTTATGAAAATATCCATTTTGATTGAAGTTAAACAGCTAAACTTTTTCGCAGATCTTGTCCTAAATGGAAATGATTCAATTTTCAATGAGTTTACTGAACACCAAGAAGAATATATTCAAAGAATGATGAATCTTGAAAATAGAGATGATGTAAAGAAAATAGTAAAAAGATTTTTTAAAAATGGCATAATTACAGGAATACAGAATGTAAATATTTAACAACTATTTTCAAAACTAACATTTTAGTGTTATTGATCATGAAATAGACAAAAATCAGTTTAAAATAATGAGGAAAATATGAAATGTATATTAAATGTTCATTCCCCCCCCCCATAGTTTTATTAAAACTATAATCAAGGTTTTTTTAAATTTTACACAAAATAACTCTATTACACGTTCTGAAAATAAGAGTAAGTACTATTTTAAGTCAATCAGTGAACTAATTACCTTTTAAATGTTTTTCTCAGCAGCCTAACTTAAAGAAGTACTAAATAATTTATAAATAAAACTTAATTTTATATTTTAAATAAGAAGATTAAATTATTTTCAGATAATCTGAATACTTATGTTTTTATAATACCTATAAAATAAGTTTATTGTACGGTTTATTGAAAGATCCAGCATTATATGAGCCCTTCACTGCACAAATTGATCAATTCCAATTTTCTAAAAACCTCAATTTAATTTAAGTTTAAAAAAATTTGGCATAGTCGTAACTTTATATATTTCTGATGACTCAGATTGATACCATTCAATGAAAAAAATTTGTTGGCCACATAATTTATTTCAAAGGTCCCTTTGATTAACTCCATACACTAATGTTAATCATTTTAATAATGCAATTACAATCAACTGGAAATCCATAAATGATAATTTAATTTAATCCAAAAGACTCATTACGATTTTTTTCAACAAAACCTGCAGAAAATTGACTGTAATGAAGATCAAGAATTTCATGCAATTGATTTAAGGAGAACTGTAGTATAAGGGCCAAAAAGTTTTAAAAATGTATATCACCCTTCATCATTTCCTAAAAGTAGAATGGTAATGGGGAAAAAATAAGAGACATGATGGACCTGCTTAAAGATCCCTGCGGTTAAAAATGATCACTACAAATATTAAGAACAAGTTGAAATGGTGAGTCCTCAGTTATATTGCCAAAGAATTTATCAGAAATAATAATGTATTATAACTTAATTAAATTTTATTATAATGATAAAAGATCAGTATAAAAAATATAATAATTCACTTTTTCCATAATAAAAAAACCTAAAAAATTTTAACAATGAACTGTAGTTTATTATTTTACTTTTCACTTGCCAAATGATGAACTCCACCAGTCACACTATAATGGTAACATTATCAAATATTTCTTTCAGACTATTCTTTCTTAATAATTTTATATACCATCAAATAAAGCTTCTACAATATTTACCCAATTTTATATTATAAAGGGATTTTTTAAAAACATTTTAATTTATTTTGTTGTGGTTTTCAACTTTTTGTGAGGTGAGTTCTAAATTTATAAATTAAACAGTGGGAGCTCTAAATTTTGCCTATCCAGGTTTAATTAGGATAGGGATTCTAAACGAGTACCTCAAATCGTACAGGCTTGGGACCCTCGATAAACGTCCCTTCCGAAGGACATCATAGTCAAGGATTTTTTACTCCCTTTAAATAATCCTAGGGCCACCTGCCGGGCTACGAACCGGTGATTTTGGATTTAGTAGGTTGTTGTGCTAACCACTAGACCACAGGTTGTCCCAATTGTGCAATGAATGGCTCATATTGTGGTAGCAACTATACCTTCACTAATTAGTTGTTTCTGTTGGGAAAATTAATAAAAAAGTAATGTTATACATTATGCTATTATGGCAGTAGTTTCACTTAAATGTTAAAAATAAAGTATTCTACTGTTTTCATAAAATGAATAATTTAAGTGTATACTTAATGTATATAATTTTATATTTCTTATATCACATATTATAATATTATATTTCATTTTGTTATGCTACAGTTGTATTCTGAAGGTTACTCTACTTACCCAGCAATAAAAGCAGCTCAAGAGCATAAAGGATCCAGGTATTTTTATGTATTTAACTATGCAAGTGGTCCTTCCATGGCAGAGTTCCAAGCTAAAAGAAAATTGAATATAACAGGTTCATAATTTATTAATTATTCTATCTGTTATCAATCACTCACCTGATTATATTTATACATTAAATATTAAAACTAATTAAGTATTAATCGATTACTACCTCTTAATATTGAATCCCTAAATATAATTTTTTTTTAGGAACCAACTAATTTAAATAAACTTTATTTAACATAAAATGAAGCATGTTTCATTTCCTTTTTTTTTTCCTCAAAAATAATAACTAAACAGTAATTTTTTTGAAAATGTTGTAATATCATCATCATAATGTAAGCCTAACACAGATAGTTTCAGTTTCATTTGACTCCTTGTTCCGTAACTAGATTTACCATTTACAAGACACAGACCAAACAGGCCGTTTTGCAAAATTATTTTGACTCCCGTTTTGGGAACCATAAAATAGTATTTATGTTTAAAACATGGTTTTGGAATAATGAATACTTTCCCTTACAATATATTTTTCATATACCAATAGATATGTTTACAAAATTTGCATTTTGCTTTAAGCTAAAACAAAACACTTATTGACTAATATAAATATAAATTTAATATTGTCACTAATGGCCCCAGCAGTCAAAGCAGTGTTAAACAAAATCAATAGAAAAAAAATTAATATATTTAATTTTCAAATATCATAATTTCTACAAAACTGTTTACAATTTTTGGTCATTTCAACTTTTAAATATTGTTTAGAATAGTCCTTGTTGGGAAGAATGAATTTAATGTCATTAAGCATTGATTAAATCAACTAACAGGCTAATTACAGGAAATTTGTTACCATTCATTGAGCGAAACTCCCCCAACTTCACAAAATTGAAACTTCTAATGTATACATTCTCTCAAGGAAGTTACTAATGGTGGATTCACAATAGGGGAAAAGGGGATACCCCACCCTTCTCCAAATAACCAGTGTGAACAAAATCAAATCAAATATGCCTAGTACCAATAGTATCTATTGGTGAATAACTATCATAAATTTTATGATTAGAGAAAAATAAATTTCTCAGTTATTAATGTCTATACAGAGAAACTAGCCCTGATGACAGCTCACAAGTTTGAGCCAAAACGCCGGCAAACAGAATAACAATATAAAGCACCGCTGTACCCTCACCGTTTGTTATTAAATATTGACCACATTCGGCCATAAACATCAATATCTTATTTTAAAAAAGAAATTGAAGTTGAAGAAAAATGTCAAACTGCCGTTTTCAACAGATCTGTGCATTTCAATCATTTTGTTGTGTCTTCTTAAAAAGTTTATATAAAATGATTATATATATATATATATATATATATATATATATATATATATATATATATATATATATATATATATATATATATAAACCAGTTTTAACAAAAATGTACAATGTTGAAGTTTAAATACACATTTATTAAATAACAATTTGTGCATATTATTTGGAAATTTGTTCATATTTCTATAAGTTGTATAATTTTTGTAACTCTTCATTTCCTGGAAAAAAATATAAATGTAGAAAGAGAGTTTTCTAAAAGCAAATCATTAAAGAAATCATCATCAAACCAATTGTAGTGAAGATAAAACTATTTTTATTTAGTTAAATATTTTATTTGAAAAGAAAAAATATGGCCAGGACCGGGTATTTCACCTCTCCGTTGTGACGCCTCAACCATCTCGGCCTCCCTGGCACGTTTCTCGGCCAGCCTTATCAATTATTTTCACTGATCCTATATCTCCATTTTCTCGCAATTTGCGATGTATACAGGGGAGAATGTTAATTGAACATTACTTTATTTTTGGATCTTGTTGACTTTAAGTCATTAATATTATTATAATTTATTTAATTGTTACATGATATAATTTTTTTAAATATTTTATTTGAAAAGCAAAGATATGGCCAGGACCGGGACTCGAACCCGGGTATTTTACCTCTCTGTGGTGACGCCTCAACCATCTCGGCCACCCTGGCACGTTTCTCGGCCAGCCTTATCAATTCTTTTCACTGATCCTATATCTTATATATTTTTATTTTGGTGTTTCATTCGTTCGTCATGGTGAAGAAAATCATGCAACACATCAGATTTTTTATTTTTTAACAAAGTAAAAAAAGTGAATCAATTTTAAAATTTTAAACTTTAAAAAAAAAACTAACATTTTCACCATAAAAAGGGCACCCTTAAAAGGGAAAACCATTAAATCTAAAAGGGAAAAGCTAACCTGGCAACATTGTTTTAAGTTTTAAAAAATTGCTAATAGTAATAATAGTTTTTTTTATCTTTTCTTCCATAGCAATCCTATGGGCATGGGGTCTAGTAATTATAGGTTCCATACTAAAAAAGGCCATTATAGCAATAAGTAATAATATTTAGCTATTGCACGATTAAGATCATACATAGTTTTAACAATGGATTGAATTGATCAGGGGTGCAGTCAAAGATTAAGACAAAATAATAGATAGACGTTAACACAAAATAAGCAAAACTTATTTTAATGTGCCAATATTTCGGCCTAAGATGTAGGCCTTCAGGGCTGGTGTAAGTACATACCAATGCAGACTCACATGCCTCCCCTCTCTCCAGCAGACCTACATCTTAGGCCGAAATATTGGCACGATAAAACAAGTTTTTCTATTTTTTGTAATATTCAATCCATTATTAGAATTATCCAGTCAACTATTTTCTACTTAAACAATGAACCATAATTTTACATCTGTAATTCGGTCTAGAGATTTTAATGTATAAATACTTTGTTTTTCTTCTCTAATTTATGATACTATTGATATTTTTAAGGAATTGGCCATGGAGAAGATAATAAATATTACTTTGATATATCACATATGTACAATCCTAAAGATTGGCCTCAGCAGGAAGATATAAGTCTATCAAAAGGATTAATTAAATTATTTGTAAATTTTGCTAGACATCAGTAAGTCTTTTCTAATTATATGTTATACCTTAAGACTGATAGTTTAATTTAAAATAGACATGGCAAAAATTAATTAATCATTAGCTAATTAATAAGATATTAATTATTTTAATTAGTGCTGTTAACTTTATTTTTTTTAAATGCAGTGAAATATAGCCACATCATCGATTCATCCTCATGCTTAATTTTTCATTTTTGCAGGACACCGAATCAAAAAGGATTTTCTCCTGAGTGGCATTCATTTGGACAAATGGGCCAATATTTGGAAATAACTAATAATGGATTGACGATGAAGAAATTTAAGAAACTAAATGAAATAGTGAACTTTTGGAAGGATATAAAATAGAATATAGATAGCTCTAAACAATATTAATGGCAGAAATGAACTTTTGTTTAACACAGAATTGAGGCTAATGCTGATTTTTAAAACAACTTGATTAATAAAAGAATCAATCAAAATGTGGCCAGAAGAGAATGAGAGAATGTTGGAATAACACTCACACATACTTAAGACAAGAAGGGCTGGTTGGAGAGTTCAAATTTATTTTGAACTGCCAATATAGTAAATATAAATTTGACAAAAATGGGCAGTTAATAAGTAATGCCTTTTTTTATTTTAGCAGAATTTAGGGCTCTCAGACTGAATAAAAATCTATTATTTAAGGAAATAAAATAAAATAAAGAAGGTATATTAAATAAAGACAGCAAAATATTAACATTCACTTGTTTATTTTAATTCATACACCACCCTCTCAAAATAATATAATTATAAATACATGTTATATCATAATATTAATACAATCATGACTTGTAATGTGTAGAAAAAAATAAAATAAACAATAAAATAAAAATACTGGCACACAATTCCAAAATTATATAATCTCAAACTTACTTTATAAAGGCAATGATGCTATTATTTTCTTTTCTTTTCTTTGTTTTCCTTTTTAAAGAAAAGGCACTTAAGATAGGAGCATCTATTAGTTTAATATCATTTACTCTACATATAAATATAACATATTGTAACAAGTGTGCGTTTTAGTCCATAATGGTCCTTCATTCAGAGGCCATCTATAATATGCCCATGTTTTAACAAGGCACTTCATATAGTATATATATCATTTAGTAGAGAATAATTTAATTAACGTAACTATATAGTCCATAAAAACTTTTTTAAATTAAATTTATTACAATATATTTACATTTGTACAAAAGTTGAAACAAACACATTTTATCTGAAAATGTTAATATGTCAATGATTGCCTTTTTTGTATAAACTAATTGCTTTTCATATTCGAATTCAGTTCTTATTTATTGAAATTTTCATGTTATTTTGGATACAATCTGATGAGTACTGTATGTCTCATGTTTTGATGTACTGTTTAATGTTGCATAACAATACATAAATATATTTATTTACACAAAGGGTTATTTTAAGAAGCAGAAAATAAATACAAATCCCATTCTATTTGTTTTAAAAATAGATTTCTGATCTATTAAAAATAAATTTATGATACAAATTATATTTAAATTAAAAATTAAAAGCCATGATTTCAAAATTACAATAGAATATTAAAAGAACCTTCAAAGCATGTCACAAAAAATTTAAAAATCTCATTTCTCTAGGGACTGGTTTAAAAAAAAATTAGTTAATTAATAATTATCCTGTCTAGTATCACAGACAATACTTACACACACACAAACATGCATACACTTATACTCAAAAGTGTCTATTAAAAATTGGCATTGACTATTTACATCACTAAGCATTGCACAACCAATTCAGAGGAATTCGGAGAAGAAAGTTTTTTTAACAGACAATAAAAATACAAACGAAAATTTATAAAAGCAAGATGACTAGCACCAATCGGCCATGTAGGTGAAGTCTTTGAACAGGTCTTGCTCGACATTTGTTAATGGTCTTGGATCTTTCGGCGGTGTTAAATGTGGTCTTTCAGATGTAAACTCTTCATCAAAGTTGCTAACATCTTCAAGTGATGCCTGAAAAAAGAAATCAAATGTTTATATATTTGTTTAATGATAGGGTTTAATGTTTGCAATTAAAGTATATCTAAATTAAAAAGGGGTAACATTTTATTTATATTAAAAATAAAACAACAAAAATATTAAACTAAACAATTGGTAAAATCACTTTCATAATGATAGTTTACTTGAAAATTTTGCATAGTTCTATCAGTCATAAACTATCAAGACTACTTTTCATTCATAATGCTCAATCTACTAAATTGGTACCAAGCAAAAAATATAAAATATTTCTAACAACAGAATCATAACATGGATATTTATTTTAATATAAGAGAAAGAATAAATTGTCATTTCATAACCTTTTTTCAGCCGATATTCCAAGTATTTCATAACAGTCCTGCTAAAACTCAGGGTAATTAAAAAAGTGTAGGACCTTCCCAATAAAGCAGACCTGGCAGGCAAGTCCAAAGCTGTTACCACAAATAATGGCAGCATTTTTTCAAGAAATGAATCAAACATTTTGCTCAGTTTTTTATTTGTACTCAGTATCCTTTAAAATAGAAGTGAAATATTTTAAGAACATCGTACTTTAAGGGAATTAAATTTGCTTAATTTTTTTTTACAGATTGGTCAAGATAGCTAATTTCTAGGATAGAGCATTTCTAAAAAAAAATAAGAAATTACTTTTTGAGAATTTATTTTTACAAACATTATGAAAACAGCTCACCTTTTCACAAAGCTTCATAGAGCATATCATTTTTTTCCTTATAAAAAGAATAAATCACAATTTAGCAAGTTTATTTTGGTGATTACAAGAAAACTAATGAAATGAAGTTCTATTGAATGAATTGACATGGACAGTGAGGAATCAGCTCCTTCCTTTCGATTGCTCTTGAACCCGGCCCATATTTTAAAAATGATCAATAAGTAATAAATAAACTTTAAGTATTTAATTCTATCAATGCAATTATAAGGTTAAAAAGCTTACTACATTATTTATTTGTGAAGTTCTTTTTAATTATTTATTAAAATTGTGATTTATTTTTGAGGGATTAGGATCACATAATATAAATAGCTGTATAAGGATAGCAATGGATTTTCAGGTGATTAGGAATATATGATTATTTCTAGACATGTGTGTTCAAGAATTTTAACAAGGGCATAGAGCTGAATTAGAAAATTATTGAGGTGTAGCTGCCCTACAGTACATGCATTGAAACTATTATTGCAACTTTTGGGTTCCCTCAACCATGAGGCTATTTATAGCCTACAGATATATAGATATTATATCGATATAGAATCATTAATATAGATAGAGAAAAAAATTAGAAGAAGTAAAGATCCCTGATAAACACCACATGATAATAAAAGAAGGAGACTTAATAATAAGGAATATTGACTGTTTAAGAATGAAGGGACAAAGAGAGAACGGACAAAAAAGAGGGACAATTTTTAAAATGCTAGTTGATTTTAAGAACATGTGAAGTTTGGAATAAAGGACCTTATAATTGAGTAATTAGAAGTCTTTTGAAGTATTGGCAAGAATATACAGTGAAAACTTAATAAATTCTTAAATTCTTGAATAAATGAAATACTTTATGATGTACTTAACTCCTGTTTGAGTTGTAATAGATATCAAACTTTTTTCAAGATCTAATTAAGTCAATATCAAGTACATATAACATGTTTTGAACATTTTTATCTCTGGGAATAATTTAATTTGGGAGAAATAATAAAACAAATATCTTGAGAACTAAAAACTATAAAGAACTCAATAACCACTTTAAAGTAAGTTTAATATAAAGTAGTTCATGATTATCTTTATAAGAAGAGCACATTTTATGATATTTACCAAAATAAGGCCAGATTAGCAAATCTGACTTCCTTTAGTGAAGAATATTTTTGAATTGTCTAATAACTGATTTTCAAGTAGTTAGACGTTTTCAAGGTAGTGAGCATAGAATAAAAAATTAAAATAATGTTTAGATATTTAAAAAAAATAAAATTATGCTATTATTTGACGGTAATAACTTTGGAAAGGCATGATTTATTTTTCTCAGAAAGATCTAGACTTTCATAATTAACATATAAAAGTTCTGCAATGAGGTCCTGGCTCCAGGATTGTAACTACAAATTTTCACAAGTCTTACAAACTAAAATAATATTTTAAAAAAGTAATAAACAGCAAGAACATGCAGGTTGTAGAGGCTAATGGCAATAATGATTAGGAGAACTACAACAAAATTCATACAAATGACAAAAAAAATTCATTCAAGTACTGTTGATAAAAATTGAAAAACGAAAAATCATTCAAGTACTCTAACCTGGCTTGTTCTGCTATTAACCATATCTGCAAACTAAAACAAACATACAGGAATAACTATAATTCCATCATAAAAATATACTACCACTCTATAAATAACAATTGTAGAAAACAGATTTCTATCAAAAACTGAAAAGAAGAAAAGGTTTAAAAATCTATGAATTTAGTATAATGTATCATTCTTCTTATATAAAATATTGTTAATAATGCAGAAGAATAATTAGTAATCAAGCATGAAAATTCCTACATAGAAAGTAGAACATTCTCTCATAATCATCACACTTGAAACAAATAACAGAAATAGGTACAGAATAGCCGTAACAGAAAATAATTTTGAAGACCTGACGGAAACTTCAAATATTATTAAATTTAAATATCTAACAATTGTTTTTATACGGACACCCTCGTGATTTTAAATTAAAAATATTTCCAGTAATGTAGAAATTGGTCGGTGTGTAGCAAAAATTATATGAAATATATGTGTAAATAGAAACAAAAAAAGGAAGATTTACTTATTATTTAGGAGATTTATGCTTGATTAAGGAACCATTTCTACTTCATAGGCCAATTATTTGAGAGAGAACCTAGAGTGTAGATCTCAAATTCAAAATGCGAAAAGACTTCACCAACTACATAATATTTTTCATAGCTGAACCAAGCAGCATCAAGAGATCATGATCATGGATGTAAGCTAGATAATTATCAGGCTTAGAAATAGTTTTTGTGGTTTCAGCAGAACTTGACGGATCATGTTTTTATCATCAGATCATTACTGTAATAAAAAACTCTTGAAGTTTATGGTACAATTAAACTTATTTGGGCATTTAATAGCAAATATATGCAATGGATCTTACAGGTCGTCTTGGTAGAGGAATGGAAAGAAAATTCTCTACTCCACATCATTAATGAATTTGATCTGAAGGACAGTTGCCTGAAAATTTATGATGAGTGATCACAATTAACACAACTCTTAGTGTAGTTTAAATTCTATTCATTTTTATAAAAAAATAAGAAATATTTTTAATAAGTATTTCTGTAAATATTTAAAAAATTGTATGGTTTTAAATACCAGGGGGATACTGCCAGTCTGCGTAATGGCAGATAAACCCCCACTTTACAAATTATGTAACTGTTCATTAAAATTGAACTACCCGTAGCTTAAGTTGTACGACTGTAATAATTGTAATTAGCACGCACTCTATAGTTCAGATTGCACTATTTCAATATAGTGTATGCAGGAAAAAAACAATTCAAGTATTGACCCCAGCATTTTAATTTATAAATCACTTTAGTATCTTTTTTTCTCAATTATATGACACCTTAAGGCTGGTCCAGAAGCTACGTTTTGCACAACCCCTTTGTCTGTGCAGTGTTAAGACGGAATGAAAACTTGGCAATTTGTAGAGCATCTACATAGTGCAGAGATATCTGTATATTTCGCTCAGTTTTGTATGGAATTGTCATGGAGTAGGTATTACTTTGCTCAATGGTGTTGAAATGAATTGGCAAAAAAAAGATTGAAACGTCTCAGAAGACCCTGCGTTCAAAGTTGTCGCGGATGTGGCTTCTAAAAAGGCAATACTCATATTAGATTAATGCGTGAATTATGTAATGAACCTAATGATTGGCGGAACTAGTTGAGAATGGACATAAGACACGCATACTTATTTATTATTATTTTATGCCATCGTCGCCTGACATATTGAAACTGAGGAACAAAATGAATCGGAAAACAATGCTACCGTCTACATGCGCTGACCTGTCAGCGCAGTTCAAGGAAATCTATGCTCTCTAGCTCAGTTATAGCTGCAACTGCGCCGTATTTGCACCGGATTCAAAACTGTGCAGTTTTCCAATTTACACCCAACATTTTATCAACAATGTGTTGAACTGTGCAGACAAAAGGTAGTGTCTGAACTAGCCTTTATATATAAAACTTAAAATCACTAAACTTTTTTATATAATAGAAAAAAATATAAATTTTCAATATATTAAATATATATATATATATATATATATATATATTATATATAATATAAGTTTTGTAAGTCACCATCTTATTTACCTAATGGTTATAAATAATAACAATTTGCTTCTTTTAAATAGATTTTTAATTATAAAGTAAAGGAATTTAAACATTTCACAGTTAATAAAGAATTATTTAGTTGACCATCTCCAAATTAAGTCTATGTTTCAGGAATACTTTGCCATAATCAAGACATTTTTTATTCTAACCATCAATATGATATTTTGTTCTGAGACTTCTACATCCTTATGAGCTCATCTGTGCCTATAATAATGGAGGAATATCTCCAGATATTGGAGATAATATGAGATGTTTAAAATAAACTTAGAATGTCCAGATTGCTATTTATATTGTATGAAGACTTCCTACTAAATTGAATACATTTTGAATATTTCTATACAATTGCCGGCTTTTGACAGCTTAGCGTATAATGATTTGTTCAATGTTTTGTCATAAATTTTTATTTTACTCTAAGCAAGATTTAAGCTTTGACATAAGCATATAACTGGCAGGATCAACCAAATTACTGCAACAACTCCTAAATACTCAAGACACCTCCTAAATATACTACTACTGTTAGTCTAATTCACCCACTGCGCCTGTGCGCCAATTCACCATATGTTAATCATAGGCCTGTCAGCACTAAGCTGGTGGGGGCCCACCGTTTCCCGAGGACAGGAGGCAGTGTTGTATGCTAAGTGTGCATGAGACTATGCTAGGATGTGTTTGGGTGCCTTCTCAAAAGTTCCCATTATGCTAGGACTTCTACTGCCCTTGGCATAAAGAAAACGATGGCATGAATTTCATCATTTCATTCAGATAATGCCATAATGTGCTTTTGAGAGTGGTGGTCAAGATGAAATCAATAAAAAAACAATAATCAAAAAGGCAGTCATGAGGTCTGCCGACAGAAGTGAAAACTCAAAACTTTAGATTAACTGAGCTGTTTTTTGAATTTCTAAAAGGACAGCTATTCCTACTTTATTTACTGAAATTTCCTCCTGGGCGTCTAATGTTATTGAAAACACACTGAATGTTAATGATCGGAAACTTTTTACTCGATAGCAGTGACAAATTACACAATAAAAATTAATTCAACAAAGCAATACAAAACATCTTAGTTTTAAACTTAATGAGTGAAAAGAAAAACTAATGTCACATACTTGGGAAATATTTGTAATAAATAAACTTACCACAGTTGGTACAAAAGGTGGTCTTATTCTTCTCATCAGCAACTCTTCCCATGCAATATTTCTAAAGAAAGCCTGTTTTTTGACATCCTCAGCATCCCTTTCTGTTGACCCGAGCCTGCGCTCAGGATTTTTCCTCAGTAACTGCATTTCAATCATAATTGTTAGGTATAATGTTACATAAAAGTTTTAGGATTGCGTTAACAAACAAATAATTAAGACATACGGTTACGTTAAACAAAAGAGAAATTTAAAACTGTTGGTATAAAATACATCAATTGAATACTTTTAATTATATATATATATATATATATATATATATATATATATATATATATATATATATATATATATATATATATATATATATATACTTTAATATATATATACTTTACAAGAAAATACAGTTATCAGCAAGATTTAATATTTTGTAAAGCCAACAGTAAATTTTAAAGGTTACTCATACATCTAAGACAAAATTGAACAATAAAAATAAAAACTTGAAGTTTTCAGCAATCCTTTAGAAAATTAATTAAATCCTCATAAAGCAATATAAAATAAAAATTACCCTCCTCATGATGGCAATAGCTTCTAGTGAAAGAAATCTGGGATAGCGTACTTCATCATTTACTATAGAATCAAACACCTCCTCTTCATCATCTCCCGGAAAAGGAGACTAAAATATTAAACACATTATAGAATTTAATAATGTTTTTATTTTACTAATTATACAATTCACTAAACATAAACTATATAGGATAATCATTGAATAACTAACCTCGCCAACTAACATCTCAAAAATAAGAACTCCAAGGCCCCACCAATCTACAGCTCTCGTGTAACTGGTCTCAGTCAATACTTCTGGTGCAAGAAACTCTGGTGTACCACAAAAAGTACCAGTTCGGTCTCCAAATCCCATTCCTTCTTTACACAAACCGAAATCAGCAATTTTTACATATCCTTCTGTATCCAACAATAAATTATCCAACTTCAAATCCCTAAAACACAAACAAATTAGTGATTAATAAATTATAATCAAGAAAAATAATATATAATAGTTAAAAAGTAATTACCGATAGATTATACTGCTCTCATGGAGATACTGGAGACCAAGAACAACACATGCAGCATAAAATACAGCACGTGGTTCTGAGAATACATCAGCATGTATATGCATCATCAGATCACCACCAGGTGCATATTCCATGACAAAACAAACATGAGCCTGAAATGTAATGGTAAATAGAATAAAAAAAATAGTTAAGATACTTCTGAAAGACAACTTTATCCTTTATGTTCAACATGGCAAACAAGCGACTTGTGACATGCCAAATTAAATTCCATAGCCTATGGACAATTTTGTATGTTTATTAAAACTTTTGATCCTCATAATGCTAATAAGGACGTGAATATAAGAAGACTGTTGATGTAATAATGAATTTTATCTGCTTTAATTAAACAATTAAGCAAATGATAATTCTTTCCTAATTTCATAACATGAAGAAACATGCTTATAAAAATGGGGCGACCTGTGGTCTAGTGGTTAGCGTAACAAACTACTAAGCCCAAGACCGTGGGTTCGTAGCCCGGCAGGTGGCCCTAGGATTTTTAAAGGAGTAAAAAATCCTTAGTTACGTAAGGGATGTTGGGTCCCGAGCCTTTAAGATGTCAGGTACTCGTTAAAAATCCCTATCCTAATTAAACCTGGATAGGCAAAATTTAGAGCTCCCAATGTAGCATCGTCCGATTAGCCATACAGCAAAAAGTGACGTTAAATGAACAAGCAATGCTTATAAAAAAATATATTTACCAAGAATTTTCGTTAACACACACATATGGTGAAACTATATAATTTGTAATGGTAATTTAAAAGTAACAATTTAGTTGATATAAAATTAGCTTGCCCGCCTGGTAAATATTTTATCAGTTCTAATATTAGTCTGCTCTATTATTCATTATAAAAACATAAATGATAATAAATTTCTGCAAATAGCAATAAAAGTTGACACTTTTTCTTCCGTCCCTCTCATTTTATTTTCATAATAATGTGTTAGAATATTTTAAGAGTTGAACATAAATTATAAAAGATGAATCATTAATACCTCTGTCTGAAAACAAGCAAACAGATTAACCAAGAAAGGATGTCTCATAGCATTTGCAACTTCAAAAATTCTCTTTTCTGAGAGCAGTGATTCTACTTCATCTCTTGCAATTATATCTCCTTTCTTCAATGCCTTAATAGCAAAATATTCGCCAGTATTCTTATATTGTGAGAGTATAACCTGAAAAAAAAAATTTCAAATGAAGAAATAAATTTATTAGATGTTGTTAACTTAAATTCATTAAGTTGTTCTGAAGTAGAAATGAACATTTTTATAAAAACTATCTGTTTTTATAAAAATTGCTCAAGGGGATCGGTAGAGCAATCAGTTGTTTTCAAGATAACTAAATATTTAATCTTTAAACTTTCTATAATTTAACATTTGATCACAGATTATTGTGTGATCAATACTGCCCACAAATTATTGGATTAATTACACCAAAACTGCGAGCAATTTTCGAAAACTTTACTTCGATCTTATTTACAGTTAAACTTGCTTTCTATGAACAATTATAATCAAGAACGGAACAACCAAACTGAGTAAAGGGGATTGTGACTTTTTCAAAATATATCACATAATGTATCGAATTCAGAATCCAATAAAAATATTTTAATGGGTGAAGAAGAAAATGGTCTGGGTGGAGGTCAAAAAAATTCTCTTAGGTAAGGAGAACTGTTTATTGTAAAGCCCAACTATAGAGCTCTCCTTACTTAAGAGAATTTGTTTTTCCTCCACCCAGACCATTTTCTTCCTCATATATACAAGGTCATAATAATAGTGTTCTTCAAGATTTTAATGGATGGTTTAAGCAATGAGTTGACGTAGCGTAGAGGGGATCCCTATGAGGGTTTCATGTTACATTAATTTTTTCAAGAGAAAAACAATTAATTTTCATTGCTCTCTTCTAAATTGTTCTATTTTTTAAGTAATGCTTAATTACTACATCAGAAATAGTTAAAGAAATAGTTGACAAGTGTTAGTTTAACAAGTCACCACAGCCGAGGCACCCACTATTTGCCCTGGAGATACAACGAAGGCCGAAACAATGGCACAATTAAAAATTGAGGCACCCCACTATTTGCCCTGAAGATACAATGAAGGCCGAAGCATTGGCACAATTAAAAATTAAGTTCTGCATATTTTGTGTTATCATTGAATGCACCCCTGATCAATTCGCACCATCACCAGAAATAGATAACATTGATTGATCAACTTATTAAAAAATTGAAATTTCATTTTATTATAACCATAAATTTACCTTTCCGAAGTGTCCTCTTCCAAGTACAGACAACAGTCGAAAGTTTTCCATTGAAATTCCAGGAGACAGCATGGATTGGCGTCTTGATTCAAACATACTATCACCTTTATATTCAACTATACGCACAGGTGGTGATGGAGCTTCATAATTCGGCTGTAAAAAAATAACATTTTAATAAAATCATACTTGTAAAATGATTAACTATAATACAAATTAATGTTTAGTTATACAATGAGTTAAAGATACTATACCTTTGGTATTAATTTTAGAAAAATATATTTTCTGACCTTTTATTCAATTTTCTTTTTATCTCATGAACGGGTAAATAAATTTCCATTTTAAATATCTGAACTCCTCAAACTACAATCAAAACCTACAAAAAATTCTGGTGTGGATAACATGTGACTCTCTCCCTAGGCTACAGAATTGTAAATCCGTTACTTAAAAAGTAATCCTCAATCAAATTAAATCTGGATGTATTCCAAGTATATTTTTACATATAGTGACACGTCTCTAATAAAACAAAATATTTGCAATAACTTGATAATAGAGCGTGAGATCTTAAAATCAATAGAATTAAAAATAATGATATCCGGATAATGATATCAGTCTCAAAGATATCAGGTTAAAAAAGCCCTTTTAAAAAATTAAAAAACCCTTAAAACAAATTTTATCGTTATTTGCAAAATAACTTCATTCCTGATTTAAATACTAAAATTTTTAAAACTAAACTATGAAATTACATGAAGTACCACTGTGAATGAACTACTCACCTCAATGGAATCAGCACACAAAGAAACCAAAAGTAATTTATGAGAACTATGACTTTATTATTCAGATTAAATTGAGTGTTGTAGTTTCAATGGAAACCTCAGGATTACAAAGTAAATTTTTTTTATATATCTTTTTATATGAACTATTTTTATAAATACTAATAATTAATGTTAACTCTTAAGAAAAATGTTAACTTAGAAGCAGAAGAAGGGAAAAAGCTTTTGTAGATTTAAGCCCTCCATCCACATTCCAGAACTCTCAACATTATGAATACTATTGCAAATAGACTTTACATTAGAATTACGATGAATAATGAGAAAAGTAGTAATATTAATTCATTTTACAAAGTGTGCATATAAAAATTAATAATTATGAAATGAAAGGGAAAAATTAATAATATTGCAAAAATAAGTAAATATTAAGATGATAAATAATTAGAAAGCCTCAAACCTTACCAACTGAGAACTGAAAATAAGACCGAACATAAACTTATTGTTAAGTAAATTGTAATAAGTGAATATGGATATAATAATTAACAGTAAAATAATACAGAGTTTTTTTTTACAGACACATCAATATAATGAATGAAATTTGTGGAAAAAGCCAAGTACTTTTTATTAAATAAAAATAAAATCAGAATCAGTGTTGTTATACAATGTTTAATCAGAAAGGCATTCAGTTTAAATAATTTATCCTCAACAAATACAAATAAAACCAAATGAATTAGACCAAGCCATGCAAGACAGAAAGCTTTGTTGAATTTCGAAGCCAATGAAAAAGAAAAATGGTACAGAAGAATAAATGAAAGTTGTTTCTGATAAAGTGTATACCTTAAAAACCAAATGAAGCATGCGAATTTTTCAAGCAAGGGACTAAAAGAATGAAAACTACCTGCTCTGGCGGAAACTCTATTAGGGGTGATGGAGTGGCAGTGTTGGTGCTAGTGATGATGGTGCGAGGCGCTGGGACAGGACGTTCTTCTTCTTGCAGGAAGTCAAATTCCCTCAAGGCTGATGCAAGCTGCAAACCATTGTAATCACCTACTAAGCTACCTGGGTCTCCTTTTCATCCTTTCTCTAATGGTTTCAAGACTGCCCCAAATAATAAATCTTTAAATCTACTACTAACCTGACCAATGCACTACCTATCCATTCGTAAATGGAAAAGAATAAATTTTATCTTCTTTTACTTAACGCTATTAAATTTCATTTCTGGAAAAAATTATTTATTTGACAAAAAAATAGAGGGATTGCTATCAAACGATTTGAAATCAAGAAAACTATATTAATCACCAAATAAATTATGAAGTGAAATTTAGAATTTAAAATAAAGAAAGAAAAATGAACTAAGATACTAGGGAAGAAAATGGACTGGGTGGAGGTCAGTGAAATAGTAATAAAATATCACTTTTACACAGACAATAAGAAACCAACAAACAATCCACATTCATAACCTCTACTAAAGTGCTTACACATGTACGACATTGTTCCATGGTGGTAGCTGTGGCGGTTTCTTTGACCTCTATAATAATTTGCGATCATCTTTAATTTGGACAGTTAATTTAAATCAGTAAAAACTTTATATGACTCCTCCCAATCTCTATTATTCAATTGAACCCATCCTGCTTTAGTCGTACTACCCTCCTAGTGAGATTGCAGCACATCTTTTAAAATGGATTTACCATTCTGCCCAGCTAGGTTCACTAGTTTAATAACTCTAACCATAATAACATAAGCAAACTGGTCATAGAATTCCAGATTATTTTCCCGCTCCAGAACTCTTAGTCTTTTATCATGCCAGTTATTCTTCTCGATAACTTCCATTCAAATACAAGGGGCTCCTCATCATTCTTTGACATAGCTAATGTTTGTGATGCGTATGTTAGGAATGATCCATAAGTCGAGTATAGTCAGGACTTAGTTTGCTACCAACATTCTGTGATTAAATTTCTGCAGAAATATCAAATGTAAAGTAAATTTGTTTTCTAAAGTATACAGATCCTCTGTATCATCAGTAAACATACATTTGGTTTTCCACTCCACTCTGAGCCCCATTGCAGCTCCCTGCATATCAGGAAAAGCTATCTTTAGAACCCCTAAAGATCTTGCTACAATCTTTAAATCTTCCACTTACCCAAGCAACTACGACAATCCAGAAAAAACCATGCATGTTGTTTGGATGCCTGAGTCTCGGACTGCCAACTTTAAGACCAAATGGAAAATAAGGAAGCAGGAATACCCTATGCTTAATAAACCCTTGTCAGAAGGAAATTCTGATGATCAATCTGACTGAGCACAAACTAGGCATTGCACTTCTTCCAGAAGCACTTTGACCTGTCACATTAGCTTTAAAGAAATCGTAAATCCCTTTATCACTTTATATAGTTTGAGTTGGCCAATGCTATCTTTAACGATTGTTGTTAATTATGATAAAATATGCATTCCTATTATTTTATACATTTTGTTATAAATACCCTATAAGTAGAGAAGAAATTTATATACATAATAACTTTATTTATTAATAAAAACTATTAACACATACTTTAAACTAAATATTGATACTCAAAGATGAAGTGAAAGAAAAACCTAAAATCATGGAGTTAGATATTTTATTAATTGGAAAGTTTATAGTTGATACGACGATGTTTTTTGAGATTCTACAGTATAAGTTAGGCACTGACTGACTGTGAGTGAAGGTGTGAAATTCAGTTCTGTACTCAAACTCTCTCAACTTTTCCTAAGCATAACTGTTCTTCACAAACATGCATTAGGAAAATTCAGGACTTACTGCATTTTTTAAACCAAACCATCACTTAATCATCAATTAAAAATAAAAATTTCAAGCAAGTACCGTATTTTCTTTCTACATGGACCATAGATTACTATTGCTAAAACAGCACTGAATTCTGCTTTGAGAAATCACAATCCATTGGCAAGCTCCTAAAATATATTTTAGGACATAGGAGTGGATAATATTTTTTCAATTATTTTGAACATCAAAGGAGCAAAAAATACCTACCTAGAACTATCAGAATATTAACTTAAAATTACAGAACTTTAACCTGATCGTTTCAAATATTTGGTAGCCTTGATAAAGCAAGGAATCTAAAATTTCACTTTGTTTTGGGGTTTGTGATACTTAAAACTAATTTTGATTTGTAAAAGTGTGGCAGAAAAAAATTATTCCATACAGTAAATATTATTAGCACCTATTCTGAGTGGGAGTAATTTATATAGGTGGTCACAGACAGCCCTCACATAAGTATGTAGACATAACTTATAGTAATAAGCAGCTACATCTGAAGACTAATTCAAACAGCAGGTAACCTAAGACACATACAGTTCTTATTTTTTTAATTTCATCAAATGTTGATATTAATTCAAAACAGCCATTATGGTAATGCCGACAAGATCATTTGTTCTTTGCATTTAAGCCTTATTTTATAAAAATGTGTGTGACACTAATTCCGGATTAAGTCCATAAGAATGTTGCTATCATCTATAGACATCTTGTAGACTGACAGAACACTGATAAAACAGAAGCTTTAGTATGCAATTATGAATTACCTTATACAATATTAGGTTTTAGGGGAATGACTCTGATATGTGTACGATTATGAGTATTCATAGTCACTCCCTTAAAAATAAAATATTAAGATATAATAATTAAAAATTGACGATAAGATACAACCTAGTAATAGGAAGACATAAACTATTGTTTATAGTGATTTTTAGTTTGTCATTAGTTTTGAAAATAAAATAAAGGACATGTACAAATGTTTTGTATTTTAAAATAATAGCCATTGACAAGGTAAATTTTACTTTAAAAAAATTGAAATTGTCCTTTAAATTTATCTAATAGATTAATAGAAAGAAAATCCTAAACTGGTATTTGTCATATTTAATTATTATTTTTATAATATTAACATACTGTTTGTTTATTCATTTATTGTCACTTTATGCTGCTATGGCTAATGGGATGATAATACAGTGGGAGCCCTAAATTTTGCCAATCAAGGTTTAATTATCATAGGGATGTTTATCGAGTACCTGACATCATACAGGTTCGGGACTCCTGTTTTACGCCCCTTCCGTAGGACAGCATAAACAAGGATTTTTTGCTACCTTTTAAAATATCCTATGTCCACCTGCAGGGCTACAAACCCATGATCTTAGGCATAGTGGGCTGTTATACATACTACACCGCAGGTCGCCCCATATTAACATTCAATTTTTGTTGTAGTCTATCTTCAATTCATAATATGAAGATTTAAATAAACATAAAATAAATAACTTAAAAATGTTCAAATAAATCATTTGAGTGTAAGTTCTTTATGTTAAATGGAAATGGTTGACTGGATAAGAATAGTGCAAAATGGGCAGAAGTTGCAGTCAATGACTTATAAGTTATTCTTATTTTGTATAATCCATTGTCCGCACCCCCCTAAGTTGTTTATGATTTAAAGACTATTAACAAACAGAACATATTTCTTCTATTGGCAACTTATTAATAAGTTAGAAAACAATAATCTATTTCTATAGTCAAATATACTTATGATGTTATATTTTTGCAACTCTTAGAAAATAAAACCTTATAATTATAGACGTCAAGGTCCACCAATAATTTATTATACAACTATTTAAATTGAATAAATATGTACACAGAAAGGGGAATCCAAAAGCTTAAGACAGAGAAAGAAAAACATTGGAAACAATAGTTTTTAAATACTGAACCTACAATATTCACTTGAACAGAAGCATCAACTACCAAAAATAACCATGTGCAAAAAACTGTGCAACAAATTAAACAAGTGCCCTCATATTTAAAAATAATAAATCCACCAAACCAGAAACCATAGAGAAAGGTTTTATATGTACATAAGTTAAACATGCTTGAAATAAAATGAGCACTTAATTATATAAATATTTGATTAAAATATTACAATTTAATACTTTAAAAAAAATAAAACCATTAATCATTTATATATGACTTTATACAGCTTTTTTTGATTTTTTTAATTTCCAGGTATCAAGAAATGTCTAGTCTAAAAATAAAAGCCTTGAACATTGAATAGCTTGAAAAACATGCAAAAATTACTGCACCGAAAAAAAGTAATAAAATAAAAAAAAAATAATGATACCTCGATATCAAGCCTTGGAGGTGGAGGAGGAGGAGGCTGTTGTGGTGATCTCTTTTTGGCAATAGCTGAGGGCAGGGGGTTGACATCAGGTGGGAGGGGTGGAAGGACTGCGATACCCAGCGGCCTTGCACCGCCGAGCCCGCAAGCTCCAGGATCTGGGCTCTCTCCAGGGGTCTCTGGCTTCTCCTCCACTTCCATACTGTTGCCTTAATTAAGGAAAACATCAATTAGAAAAATGCATTTATAATAAAAACACAGAAAACATTTCAAATAAATCTCACTCTATAACCAAGCAATACACACTACAAGCTATCAATTCTACATCTTGGAAATATAGTATAGAGGTGACCAAAGGTGATAGGTGAAAGAACAACTCATTTTACTGACGATTCAAGTATCATTAACAAAGGTTTAAACTACAACTGAATTTTTTTTTTTCAAATTACCATTTGGAGAATTTGGTTCAAACTTAATGAAGCGGCAAACATATTTGAAGTTATCCCAGCATATTGTAGTTCCTTTTGTAAGCATGTGCATTCGTTCACATTTCATTTATTGATTTACTTTCAACATGGAACTATTTCAAATATATATACATATATATTTCTAATAATTCTTAAATATGGCTTAGGTCAGGAAAACTCGGTAATTCAATTATGCCATTAGAGTAACTTAAAATTTTCATTTTTTAAAAAAAATTGATAAAGAAAATTCATTAAATAATAGTCTATTGTTCAAAATAAAGTATTTCAAATAATAATTAACAATATTTAGAGTTATAAACTGCTCTACTGTAATAGAGTAACCAGATATTTCCCACCTCAAAACCATATTTTTAAGTGATTTAAAAAGAATTTATTAAAATTACCTGTTGGCGGACTTTCAGACTGAGCTCTAGCATTTTGTATTGAAGGAGATGAACGTTTTAAAAGACGACCCCAAGTAGCTACATTTATATTCATTTGGTTAGCTCTAGGGAAGTTTTTAACTTGCTGTTTAAAAATCTTCTTCTGCCTTTGAAGTTTAGGTCTTCTTGATATCATTGGGTTCAAAAACTTAATCTGTAAAGAGAAGATAAAAATCAGATCAAATAATGTTTTCTTCAATGAGTATTAATAATTGAAATTATAAAATAAACCTAACCAAAAGCTTAGGTTCAGTATTTGGTATGGAACTACTGTTTCTTGAACAATAACCCAAGAATATACATTACAGAAAAAATAAATTATCTGCCACAACAGGTGTCTAAGCCATGCCCAGGAAGGAGTTCAGTATTTCCTAGCCAACCCCCCATTAAGCTACCAAAATTTCATTCCACACTTTAAAAAGGATATTTCGTGACGTTCAAGACGAAAAGACTGCCATATCATTGCTCCAAGGTAATGGACTGTTACCTACCACAAAGGTATGCCTTCAAGGACATGATATGGTTATATATTATGATACAAAAATATATTGGAGATGTTCAAAATGAATCCGCAAGAAAAGACAACTGGTTTGGTGATTCCTAATTTTTAGCCCAAATTTTTAATTATTAGAGATTTTTGGATTGATGTAAACAATTTAAATTATTTTAATACAAAAATATGTTTATTATTTATGTAATTTGACAGTTTAGTGTTAAACTTGGCCATCCAGATCATATTCCCCTTAATTTTAAACAATTTAAGCGAACTAAAAACATTTTTTTTAAAAATAGATACTTACTTCAGCAAAAAGAAGCCCCTGTGGTTCTAGCTGTAATGCCATACCATGCCTTATATCATCTATAAATTCTTCTAAACGAAGAAATTTTACAGCACATAAAGATCGCCAATCCCTCCAATATACACCTATTTCCAGTTCTCTTGATTTTTCTAGTTCTATCGAAAACCTTGGAGGGGAAACAAATTAATAAAAACTGTTAATGAATATGTTTAAATGTTTAAGTGACAATTGAGTCACATACCTTTGGTCCCAAGCTTGTTGAGAACACGGTCGCCAACTTGTTTGAGCAACAGTTTGATTATCAAGCTTGATAACAGCCATTATTTCATCTATAACATGCATTGAGGAACTCTTATGCCAAAGACAAGGGAATATCCCAGACTTAAAATTTTAATATTTAAGAATAGACAATATTAATAACTAAATTTGTTAAAATTAAAGGAATAACTTAGGTAAATGTTGTAAAAATAGAATAATACAATATGTTAACTGAAAAATATTCTATTTTATCAACATATTTTAACAACAAAAAAATAGTTAAATTGAAACAAGAAGAAGCAATCAACTATGATATTGGAAATTCATGTTTCCTTCATGTTTGCTGATAAAACAATAATTTAAATCTGCAAGTATGAAATATAGCTAAATTAGAACTTGCTACTACTACAGCAAAATATATCAAACATAAGTGGCGTAACTACTAAAGAAAAATTTTTAGTTTGAAAAAGTATTATTTCCGGTTTAACAACTCTATATAAAATTAAAAATAACATTTTCAAAGATATTAAACAGCTAAATGCTAAATTTAAAAATTTGAGAAGTTTAGAATTTTGTTTTAATATAATTTTTGATGCCTCACAAGGCAATTTTTCTCACTTCACCTTTTGTCATTATTATCATTACCTTTTCATTTACTGACAATTATTTTTATTACAAATATTCCAAATATAAAATTTCAATTCCCTAAGGTTGAACATTTTTGAATTTTTTGAAATACAGACATATGTACAGAAATCAGACTAGAAAGAAAAAACAACAAAATATTTCAGAAAAAAAATATATCAGAAAAAACAATATAAAAAATAAAACTAAAAAAGTGAAAGAATTTGACAATTACTGCTGATTTCATCCTTCACACTGTACGATTTGCTAGAACTCCTACCAGTCACTCCTTTGACAAAAGATCTTAGGTCACCTGGACTTGATATTGAGTCTTTCTCTCTTCTAGACCTACCAGGAACTTCTTCAAGAAGGTCTTGACATCCCATTAATCTAAAAGGAAATTAATAAAGTGTTATTCAATAATAAATCTAGTAAGTAAAACAATAAAAAAAATGTTACTACACTCATACTCATAAGCTAAAAATAATTCTCAAAATATATTTATCTAGCAGAAATAGAAATAAATACCCAAGCCCAATAACCCATCAACGACACCATTATGTTGTTAACACTTATGAATTCTTCAGACATGCCACTAAATATAAAATATATAGTTTATGTAAAGATATACAATACAGGAAAAATGTAAAAGTATATAATAAAAGTTTTGCCTATTATATCATGAATTTAATCAAAAAAGCTTAAAATACTTCTAAAGGCAATCAAATATTAAAATATTAATATAATTTACCTGACTTCAAGTTTTCCAGTCACTGCAGCAGTTCTGTTAAACGGAGAAGGCCTACTATTTAATATTCCACCTCTCATACCAATAGTGCCATCGCCCCTGAATGGTTGAAGACTGGTATAAGTAACCGGAACCGGACTTGATGATTGCACCGAGTCTAACTCATGCTTCAGTTGTGCAGCTGTTGTCGAGTCAGGGGGCAGTTCAGAGCGTCGCAGTTCTAGAGACTTCCTCAATAAATCAAGCTTTTGTGATGATTCGCACAGACTAACCTGGGCCTAAAAAAAATAAGTAAATACATTTTATTTTTTTTCCAAAAAAGGACAAATATTAGCCATTGATCTATAAAAATTTACATTAAATTGCAAAACTAGAAAATAATGAAGTTTTAAACTATGGACTCACATAAAACAACTAATCAATCCATTGTTGTTGATTATTGAAAAGTGAAGTATTTTATCATCATTTCTTTTATTCTTATTCTTCTTTTAACACCAATTTTAATTAAACTCAATGCCCCACATTCTTAGATTCCAAATAAAAATATTAATCACTAAAATAGAGCCAAAAACTCAAAAAGAAACACTATTATTTATTATAATGCAATTGGGAAAAACCACAATGCAAAGCCTTATGTTTCAAAAATACACCTAGTTACCAGTCGACGTTTCGCCTATTCAGGCATTATCAAGACACCAAAATCAAAAAGAGGGTTATGTGAATTGCATCTCGGAGAAAAAGGTGCAATACATCCCAACGATCAACAGCCCAAACAGGCTCCAAACATGAGACAGTACCCCACCACCAAGACGTTCAACATACAACTGATTTTGGTGTCTTGATAATGCCTGAATAGGCGAAACGTCGACTGGTAAGTAGGTGTATTTTTGAAACATAAGGCTTTGCATTGTGGTTTTTCCCAATTGCATTATAATAAAAATATTAATGGCGAATATGAAGATCAACCAAGCCTCTTCATTGAATTCTGGGTAATTCCATGTCAGTTCAACCAGGCCATCTCACCCACCATCTCAGATTTTGATGAAACTTGGCTAGTTTGTTCTACCCATGAAGATAAGTCACCATGTCAAATTTTAACACTCTACCTCTTACCGTTTCCTTTTTATAGCCTTTTAAAGTTTTGCATTTCCGCAAATTCTAACCTATGGATATCGCAAAATGAAGGACGCTTACGTTTCGAAAATAATTTGTAACTTTTTTATTTACCATTAAATCTCCATGAAAATTTATCGGCTTATTCTTGAAACAATGAAGATTCTAGAAAAAAATACCTTAAACCTCAAGTTAACCTACTAGGGCTTAAAAAAATATTTTGTTTGCATCTTTGTATTTTTTTTTTAAATGAAGACATAGTTTAGCGTTAAATTAAATATCATCGAAAGGGTATGTGATAATCACAAAAACTTTTTTTCTAAATAATCCTTACTAAATGGGCTATCAAATGATGAAAAAATATTAATGGGGTTTTGACACCTTTGTTGTGTTTTACTATGTTAAATATAAGTTGTAACATTTCGGTTTTACCGATTTTACCATGTTCTAGAAGTATTTTTTTTTTTTACTAGAATTTGATAAATAGCCAGACATTCTATTAAACCAAGGTTTAACTTTAAAACAGTACAAGATTTGATAATAACAAATTTAATTGGGTTTTATATTGTTTTTAATATTCCAAACTATCCATGGATATCTCAAATATTACAAATTAATTGTAGCCTAGTAACTTAATTTCTCATTCATAGCAACCTTTGAGCCTCCTGAGCATGTAACAACAGGCTTCCCATGTCAGCTATCTTTGTAGCCTGAGCTTCCTGAGCATGTAGCAACATGCTTTTCAAGTCTTAACAGGCAACTCTATAGCAGCTTGTTATTGTCAAATTATATGATTCAGGCAAGGGAAAAATATAATAAACTAGCGGCTCACAGCCAGCATATTACACACACATTACAAGGGAACAACTTTATTACACACTGTTATATAAACTCCCACCTAACCATGGGTGCCTACATCAACCAAAGAGATACAATTTCAACACCCCTTCTCAATTTTGATTTTTTTTTTTAAGCAAAAAGAATTTTAAAAAAATATACAAAAAAAAAACAAAATTGCCACAAAAGCATAGTCTAAAAAAAAATTAAGTACATAAGTTCATTACAAAATTGACAATTTCTCTCTTAAAAATTCAAACCTTTGAGCCACTAAACCTTTTGTTAAAATATTTGCTATGTTATTTTCTGACTGTACATATTCAATTTTAATTTTATTATTTGCAATTAAATCCTTTATAAAATTTACTTTTATGTCAATATGCTTTGATCTTTTTGAATTTTCATAATTACTTAACATAAATATGGCACTTTTGTTATCCACCTTTATTAAGGGCACTTTATCACTAGCACTCACTGACACACTTCTTGCTAAGTTGTGGAGATGTATGACCCCTGCCACTGTCTGTGCTGCTGCTACATACTCCGCCTCGGCTGTAGAGAGTGCGACGCTCTGCTGCTTTACAGACTTCCATGAAATAAGATTCTCACCGAAGTAGACAGCAGTGCCACTGGTGCTTTTTCGGTCTCGACGATCGCCTGCCCAGTCTGCATCAGAGTATGCTATGATGTCCAATGATGGATTCTTCTTAAATACAAGTTTACAGTCTTTAATTTGGTTTAAATATCTCAATATACGTTTGGCTGATTTCCATAAACTGGGATTTGGTCTATCTAAAAATCGACTCAAATATGAGGTAGCAAACATAATGTCTGGTCTACTTATCATACAAAGGTACATTAAACCTCCAATCAATTGACGGTAGGGAACATGTATCACTTTTCTGTCTCCTTGTGGTAAACCGTCACTAGCTAAAGGAGTGGAAACACCTTTGCAGTCAGACATATTGAATCTGTCTAGCAATGCACAAATCATGTTTTTTTTGTGAAATCTTGATTTCTTCTTTGTTCCTTGAAATGTTTGCACCAAGGTAACAGCTAATTTCTCCTAAATCCTTAGCATTAAATTTACCTTTCAACAATGAAGTAAAATTACTTAGCTCTTCTTTCTTTCCAACAAGTAGTATATCGTCTACAAACAGTACTAGCCATAGATTTCTTCCAGAATAGAGACAAACATCACAACTTGATCTAATAAGTCCATTTTTTGTTACAAATTCGTGAAATTTCCGGTTCCAGCTTCTTGGTGCTTCTTTAAGTCCATATAATGCTTTCCTTAGTTTTAACACTGGGCTGTCATTATCGACCCCTTCTGGAGTCTTGATGTATATATCTTGTTCTAGCTCACCGTTTAAAAATGCAGTTGGAATATCCAGCAGTCTAGTCAAATAATTTTTGTTTAATGCAAAAGACAACATCATTCGTACGGTAGACATTTTTGCAACAGGGGAATATACATCGTAAGTATTATACATTCTTCTTGAAAGCCACGAGCCACTAATCTGGCTTGTTTAAGACCATTCTGTTTAGTCGTGAAGACCCATTTAGTATCGATGGGCTTAACACCCTCAGGAAGTTTAGCTGGCTCCCAAGTTTCAAGTGCTTCTAGTTCGGTTTCAATAGCTTTATTCCAGCCTTCACCAGATTTTACAGCTTCAGAATATGAAGATGGATCACCAGCTAATAAACAATATGCACTATACAATTCATAATCATCAAACCTTTTTTGAAGTTGCGTCTCTCTTCTTATCTTCTCTCGAGCTTCTTTCTCTTCATCATCTTCAAATCCATAAAACGGCTCCTCATCACTGGTTTCATCTTGCATTGCCTGTTCTTTTTCTTCAGGTTCACTATTCTCTTTCGTGATGACTCTTATTGGTGTTTTGTCGGTTTTATTCCAATCACTGTATTTTATATTATTTTCATCGAATGTGACGTCTCTGGATATCTGTATGGTATTAGCTTCAGGGTCCCAAAGGCGATAGCCATTTGAGGCGTAGCCTATAAAAATAGTTGGTTTAGCACGAGGTTCTAATTTCCCTTTCTTAGGCAACTGTAAAGCCCAGGCTTGGGCTCCAAAAACTCTTAATTTTTCTAAGTCCAGCTTTCCGTGATAAATTGATGAATTTCTGGTGCTCCTTGATGAAATATGGTGTATGTGAATTTACAGTAGGGGTACTCATTTTCTCCAAATAGAGTGGTTTATTAACAGTATTACTTTATATTGTGTGTGAAACAGTAGTGTATTTTATTTACAGTTAACTTAGTCAAGTGATGGATTAACAGTTAATTATTATTATGTAAATGGAAGTGACAAACAAGATTTCAACAGTTTACAGTTACTGTAAATATTTTATATAATTGTGCGTAGAAACTTGTAGGAGTTATTTACTAAGTTTAGTGCACATATTTGATCTACTGATTTTTTGCTAAGTTTTTTTTACATTATTTATTTATTTTTTAATTATCGTACTATCAAGATTAAATGGAAGCTAAATGCAGCATAGGGGATTTAACATTAACTGACTGCCAAAAAACTTGTTTCATAAAAAACAAAGGTACCGAAAATGTAAGTAATTTATCCGAAGAAGAAATCAATCTAATTAAACTAAGGACTGGGAAAGAGGATGATGGGGGGACAATTTGTTTTCACCATAAACATTATTACTTGAATAAATATGAATTTTTACAAAAGAAATGCTGTGATCCATACAAGAAACATAAGAAACCAATTAAAAAAACACACAGTAGTCACTGTACAGCAAAGCAAAGTATCAATTTCAAAGGGGTTCAAAATAAAACCAGGAGAAAAACTATGTGCCTCCTGTCGTAAAGCCTTGTTTAAAACCCAACTCACTGATGATGGTAATGATAGTGACAGTGAACATTGCAAAACCATATCATGATTTGCAAAAAGAAGTGGTAATTTCTTCTTTAAATAGATCATTAACAGAAGTAGGTTGCTCGCCCTTGAAATTTCATGCACTAAATGAGCACAGTAAACCAAATTACGCCAAAGCCAAACTTGAAAATTTGCAGAAAAATGTGAAAAAGAAAATTGAGTTAGTTCTTGATGTTGAAATGCCTTTAGATAAAACAAATTTAGAAAAGACTGTAGAAGAAAAGGCTGCAGACATGGACAAGCTAATTAATAACATAAAGGACAATCTACATTTAACAACAAAGAAAAAACAGATTCAGCTACTGACTATACCAGCATCACTAGACTGGTCTAGACAAAAAATGAAAGACACTTTTCAGGTTTCAGATTATTCGGTACGGCAAGCACAGAAACTTTTTAAGGAAAAAGGCTTGTTAGCAGAATCAGAATCAAAAAGAGGGAAAAAACTTAACCTGAAGTACAAAGAAAGAACGTTGAGTTGGTAAAACAATATTTTCAAAGTGATGAGCAGTCTAGAGTTTTGCCTGGGATGAAAGACGTTGTGAGCATAAGAAAAAAACAATATGAAAGAAAACGGTTGGTTTTAGGCAACCTACGTGAAATTTACTCAAATTTTAAAAAAGAGCATCCAGGAATTAAAGTTGTTTTTTTTTAAGTTCTGCTCTCTCCGCCCGAAATGGTGTTAGCAGGTGCCAGTGGCACCCACTCAGTATGTGTCTGTGTGTAATTTTTGAGTTTGTTTGAAATTAAGTTCTTTGAACAAGATGATTCAGGTTAAAATATGATGTTATGAATTGAATAATAAAATATACCTTCAGATATCCTTAATAATAGTGCAAGCCTAGAGATCATTATAATCCCTGCAAATCCTTATTGCTCAATATAATTGGACGGAAAAAATAAATTGGAAACCTATTATATAATGTAATGAAACACAACAAAGGTGTCAAAACCCCATTAATATTTTTTCATCATTTGATAGCCCATTTAGTAAGGATTATTTAGAAAAAAAAGTTTTTGTGATTATCACATACCCTTTCGATGATATTTAATTTAAAGCTAAACTATGTCTTCATTTAAAAAAAATACAAAGATGCAAACAAAATATTTTTTTAAGCCCTAGTAGGTTAACTTGAGGTTTAAGGTATTTTTTTCTAGAATCTTCATTGTTTCAAGAATAAGCCTATAAATTTTCATGGAGATTTAATGGTAAATAAAAAAGTTACAAATTATTTTCGAAACGTAAGCCTCCTTCATTTTGCGATATCCATAGGTTAGAATTTGCGGAAATGCAAAACTTTAAAAGGCTATAAAAAGGAAACGGTAAGAGGTAGAGTGTTAAAATTTGGCATGGTGACTTATCTTCATGGGTAGAACAAACAAGCCAAGTTTCATCAAAATCTGAGATTCACCCACCATCTGACATGAACTGACATGGAATTACCCAGAATTCAATGAAGAGGCTTGGTTGATCTTCATATTCGCCACTAATATTTTTATTCGGAATCTAAGAATGTGGGGCATTGAGTTTAATTAAAATTGGTGTTAAAAGAAGAATAAGAATAAAAGAAATGATGATAAAATACTTCACTTTTCAATAATCAACAACAATGGATTGATTAGTTGTTTTATGTGAGTCCATAGTTTAAAACTTCATTATTTTCTAGTTTTGCAATTTAATGTAAATTAGTATAGATCAATGGGTAATAAAAAAATCAATATTACTAATGAGATAACTCTTCATTCTAGCCCATTTATTTTTGTTTTAAAAACCATGACGTACGTAACTGGGGTGCCCGGATCTATAATCGAAATAACAATTTTTTATTAAACAAAAACAGAGGAGTACTATATATGAATCTGCCATCATGGTATTTAACTTAATCAGTTAATTATTGTTTTATGATATTCCTTAGAGGTAGAACTTGATGGTCAATAATTGAATGTGTTATCAGTGTCTCAATAAAATGCACAGTCCCTTCAAGAATTATCCGTTTAATGAAAAATCAAAGGATGTCTAGTTAGTTAGTCTAATAGTTAAGACTAGGGAAAATTAAGATATAAATATGTTTTTATAAAATTAACTATATTTAATTAATATAAGACATTTGATGTCAGGTCAAAGTTATGTTACATTAACACATCTCTCCAACCAGTGTGTTTCCGGAAGTGTTTCATGGAATTAAAAAAAAAAATTAGAAAGTTGAAAAGTTAAACATTATTGAATATAAATAGTAAGTAATTTTAAAGGCCGCAGAGATGGACTTCTGGAGACGCTGTTGTGCTATTTTCAGAATTCAGCACGTCCCTAATAGAACAATTAGGCAATTGGTGGATCAGGAAACACCGATCCTCTTCACAATAGTTACAAGGAAATTGAAATGGTATGGCCACTTAAAAAGAATAGCAGAGGTAATAAAAATAAAAATAATCTTCGAATATTGCCCTGTGGAAAGGAGGAAAAGAGGACGACCCAACTAAAGATGGTTACAGGAGGATGTGGAGGAGAGCATGGCAGTGATGGGTATTAGAGGAGACTGGCAAAACGCCATCTATGACGCGACCTTTTAGATAAAAAAAACAACTAAGTGGTAGAACAAATTGTTTAATAAAAAGTAATTTTAAATATTTTACAAGAGGTCTTCTCTTCTTGACCACCTGCACTGTTTTATTAATTTTTCCGATACCATAGAAATTAAACCACTGAAATGAAACTATATTAACATTCTATGGGCTGTAATTGGTTTCAGAAATTTAGTAAGCTGTTTTTTTGTAACAATCTATATAAAGTTCCTCTCTCCTATTGATTAGTTAATTAAAATGATTCAGTGGAGGATGGAAATGTTTAAAAAATAAGTCTTGACTTATTTGGTGTTTTTTGACTGCATCCCCCCTACTATTTCCATCCTCCATTAGATCTTCCAGTCAACTATTTTCCTCTCTAACATAAAAAGATTCAGAGTGATCTCAAGCTTGAACACAACTATGCCATTTGATTGTGAATAAAATTTTAAGATCCCATGCGACCAAATTAGTGAGAATTCTCATTTTTTACAATTTATTTCATTTTAATATATATTTGAAAATTTTATTTACTTTACCCTTGCAATAATCTTTTTTGCAGATCCGATGGTTTTCATTATTTTAATATTGAAAACAATTAAAGGAATATTAACAAATTCCAAAAGACAGCCTCTATAAGAGATTAAGATAACTTTAAGCCCCTTAACTGTAGGGCTTAGATGTATTTTAAACTCGGCTATTTATTGTAATTTTTATTAATGGCCATAGATTTAGCTAGTATTAAAACAGATTGAAGCAAACAAATCCTAGTAGGTATTTTGGAATAAATAATCATCTTTTGTAATATACGTACATTTCCTATAATTTGAATGTTTGCATCAATGTTGCTTGAGATGAAAATTAAGTTTAGGATATTATACAGTGTCTGATTAAAACAAGTAAGGGTTAATTTCAACTGAAGATAGAGCAGGGCTTGCCCTTTAACACCACAGAAATTATAATTTTTTTTAAAAGTAAACTAGAGAGGTCAGTCTATTTCAGTGAGTTAAGTTTTGTAGTTTAAACATTTTATAATGAAATAATTCTTTGATAGTGGATTCCTGCATTATTGTAAGATCAAAAAATTATAATTTTAACTTTTAACCTTTTTCCAAGCTCAAATGGCAGCCATTTTTTTTAACCATGCTATTATTTGCTTTTGTATATATTACTCAGAACTGGTGCAATATATACCTAAGTATATATTATGTAGTATATATGTAGACAGAAACAGTTTTTTTCATAAAAAACAAAACAAAGCTAAATATTACGCTTAATGAATTTTGTATTTAAAACAGGCAAAATTCATCTTAAAAGTTGATTTTTAAATAGGCAATTGCTCTATTTTTTTAGACATATTATCCCAAAAAGATCTAAGATACAGAGGCTTTGTATTCAGGGGGTTTCTAATCTAGCTACTTATGTTAAAATAATATTATTTATTAAAATATAATATTAATTTTTTTTTTAAATGTACCCTTAGATTGGCTTGCTTTACAAGTAATTATCATTCGTAAATTGAAATTTCAAAAAAATTAAATTGTTTACACCTTGCATCATAGTTGAAGCAAGTTTAAAAAATTGTGAATTTCTAACAAATAAACCCACTTTTAAGTGGAAGCCATGTATAAATTTCATGCTATCTACAAGTCAATGAATGAAGTAACACAAAAAAAAGATTTTTTTCGTATAACATTATTTTTGTATGTCAAGTGGTGGTATATTCCAACAGATTACAACCATTGATGGTCTGAAGGACACAGACCATATTGTGGAACTCTCTTGGTTAGAGGAGATGGCTACCAGAAGGGAGCAGGGAGGAAATTGACGGTGGAACTTTACTTGTAGATAAATCAAAATTTATAAAGCAATACAATACATAATATAGGACTTATCTGTAAAAATATAATATTTTTAAGGCTTGCCCAAACAAAGATAAAAGACGTGATCTATACAGGAGTATAACATGTAAAGGGTCATTTGTATAAAAGTTAAAGTTTCACACTTGTTTTCAACAGATATAAAAAGCATAAAAATTAGTACTCTTCTTCCTTTAATCTTCAATTTTTTAAAAATTGTTATTTGAAAAAGAAGCCGAAGGAAGAGTTGATTTTTATTTAATTTTTTTTAATACAGTTCAAACACTCAAAATATTAAGGCTAAAATTAAATTTATTCTTGGGGTCAGACGAGACGGCTTCAAAAATTCTTTTGGAATTTAGCTTTGAGGCTAATTTTTTCAATTTAGAATTTTTTTTTTATTTATTAAAATTACACTTGTTCTGAGGAATATTAGTAAATATAACTCCTATCATACAAACGCAAGAAACATTAGAGTTTATAAAATAAAAATGGATACCATTGGAGAAAGGAAAACAATTAAAATTATTATTTTTTTACACTAGAATAATGTAGAATATCTTCATTCACAAACAAAAAATCATTTCATTATATAATGGCTAAGCAACAATCCCCCCCCCTAGATTACTTGAAATGAACCTAACTAGATTCACAGTTATAACTTCTTTTTCTGGCAAAATACAGCCATATTGCCAGAAAAGGTAAAGATATCTATATTTTAAAAACATTTAAGGGCTTTTGGATTATGTACTGCCAATTTCTAATTATTACGAATTATAGCCTAAAACTCTTTTTTATTATAACGCCTTCATAAAGAGTGAAAATTCTATTTAATATATTATTTTTTTGTTAGATTAATTTTATATTGATTCAACTAAAATCAAATATATATTTTATATTGTATATTAAATGTATATATAATAAAATAGTAAAAATGAATTTAAAATAACAGGTTAATATTGTTTGTTGTTTTTTAATACTTATTAAGAGTAATTAAGTTTACTGCAGAGTTTGTTAAGAAAATAATTTTTGAAAGTCTGGCCAAAAATCATTGTGGATAAATATATATACATAATATCTGCAAAAAACATAAGAAAATTATAGATACTAAATAAATCTAATTCTTCAATTATTTAAGGTAGTAAGAAAATATTTTGAATTCTTTTCTGACCAATAAGCAAGGGAATACAAGGCTTTTATAAAAATATTTTGGCCACAGTCCAAAACTGAGATACACTATAAGAAATAACAGCTTCAGAACTAATGATATACTTGAAATAACCGCAAAGTAATACTTTGAAATAATACTGAGTATATGTTATTGTCATGGAATAAAACAAAACAAAAAAATCTTTACATCATTACCTAACTACTACATAAAACATTAAGCAATTGAAAATTATTTGTTTTTAATAATTTTTTTTTTTGCAGGAATGACCATTGTAAATGAAAAGAATTGATTTTAACAAGGAATTGTCTTTATTTTGTAACACCAGTAGGAACAGCACAATAAGAAGCAGTCTTATGATCTAAGAATTCTATTTAAATATTCTCTATATACAAAAAATAAACTTATAATTTTTTAATAAATAAATTAATATTAAAGCAAAACTAAGTTACTTATTTAGCAAAATTAAATACTTAGTATTTTTATTCATAACAAAAAATATGTTTCTTTATGATAATTTTTTTAATTTACAAAAACTTAACAGCAAAATTATCCACATTCAACAAATAATTCCAAGTTGCGATGAAAACAATTGTTACAATAGGTGTAAAAATGAAAAATAAGTAACATATAATGTCAATAAGTTAGCTCAATAAGTAGTATATTATTAACATTCTAAATTAAATTTCAATTTTTTTGAAATTTCTTGGGATTTTACAAAATATAAAAAATTTATGATTGTAAAAAATATTAAAAACATTTAACAAATTCATAGCTCTAATGGTTTATCTCCTAATGACCTAGTTCTATTCCTATAACATACATGTTCAAAGAAATAACGACATGTGTCACAAGAGCAATTAGGATTTTTAGAGGGCCCAACATGATGACCAGGCTTTTTTAGAGTGCTTACTATAGGCCCAAATTTACTAGCTTTAGAGAAATGCTGGAAGACAGGACAGGGCTTCTTCGTTAATGCTTCCCTTTTGTACTTTAATGATGTTTCAGAATCACTAAGGCTACCAGACTTACTGAGTTCAATTTTAGACGTTGAAGGTTTGCTATGATCTTCTGATGTTCGCTTAACAGTATCTTCTCTTTTAAGAAGAACTCTATCAAAACTCCAAGCCATCCCTTCCGAATCCGAAGAAGATTCGCTGCTTTCTTCAGTCATAGTGACATGAGATAGCTTATTAGCCCACAGTCTTTCTTTTTCTTTAATACGAAGTCTATCAAATGAATTTTCGTAATCAAAACTATCTCTACTACTGAAATCAGTATCTTTGGCAGATGTCACAGCAGCTGAACTCAAAATGCTACCACTGGTAAGGCTCAATCCGTCAGAAGCAGAAATCATGGAACTATGAGCTGAAGGATAACCTGAACTTATACTACCACTACCTAGGCTTGGAACACTTGGATTGCTCAACACACAACGCTTTTGTCTCTGGAGTGCATGAGGCAATGTATCACTGTTAGCTCTCGAATGAACAACTTTAACTTTGCCAGATTCAAAAACAGTCTGAGGTGTAGAAGCAGTTTCTTCATCTGAACTCGATTCATCATTTGATTCAGATCCAGTACAATAAACATCAATATGTACAGTTCGTGGAGTTTTTTTACCATCTGAACTGCTGGTTGTAGTATATTTATTTTGACTCTCATTTCTACTTTCTTTAGGAATCTTCCTTGTCCGGGCAGGTGATTTTCTAACCACTCTAGCCTGTTAAAAAAAAAAAAATTAATAGGGAAAATAATACTTATTGCAACTAAAAATATAAATTTATTTATTTATTTATTAAGTGTTGGGCTCTTCAATCAGATGTTTTTGCCCTTTACTTACCAAAATATAATTATAAATTCTTTTTTGTAGTATAAAATATAAGTATTATGATTTACTTTTCTAATCAATTGATTATTACATGTAGGTATAATTATAAATTGAAATTTATAATTATACACATCTTTCTAACCATTTTTGAATTTTAATAATTTATAACTATAAATGTTTTTATAAGTATATAATGCAGTTAAATAATATTACAAATCATTAAAAATTTTATCTCACTTACTTTTCCTCTAGAATCTTGCTGGTGTTGAGATGATAGAACCTGCGGTAAATGTGAAGTTGAGGTCTGTGATGCAACATCCTTATATACAGGGGTAGGGGGTGGTTGACTAGAAGCAGAAGCAGGAGGCTGTGATGATGGCGTCGCGAACCTTTGCTTATCATGATGATTACAGAAGACCCATTTTTCCTTTTGTTGCGGTACAACAGGAACAGGAGGCGCCTCCGCACAAGTTAAGGTGACTGTATGGTGGCCAGCTAGGGTCACAGAACAAGTAGCCCTGGCAGGTGTGCAGCTACCCTTTTCTGATCCGTAGCCAGAGTCTGTGGTGACCGTGATGTTGCCAGCCTGCTGAGGACTCAGTGTAAGATGCGCATGCACTGACCACTCCTCGCAACAACCACCAGGCCCACACCAACCCCCACTCCACTCTTTAGACATATCACATGGCTTTAACAAACCAACAAAACACCCTTTCACTCTCCTCTGCCTAAGAATAGACAAAGAAGCACGAGAGCCGATGAGCTGAACAGTTGGACTAGGCCATAACAGACTGTTCGCATCAACATCTCACAAATAAATTTCCCTTTATACTCCCTCCCACACAATAATATACATTAATTTTATTAGAAATAATTGAAATTTTATTTGCTAATATGTTTATAAATAGACCGATCAAAATTATTTTTATTTTTTTTATATAGGAACTGATAATTGCAAATCATTATTAAAAAATAATAATAAAAATCAAAAGCAAAGGTTTACAAAAAAATAAATTACATTATATAATCAATAACTAATGAACTGAACAAGTGGTCTTATTTTATAGGGCCTGTTTATAGGAAAATTAGAATATTACAATTTTATAAGGTACAATAAAGAACGGGAAAAATTCCCTGTTCGTGACTGACTGCTGGGCATGTAGCCAGGGAAACAATCTATTTCTAGCATACAATCCCACCTCCTCAGTAACTACATTCCGAAATCCCCTCCCTTGTACCTGGGCCATTCACCACCATTTGTTTATTTAGTTTAGATTATGTTGTCAGTTAAATATTTGAACATTAATAATACGTTGTTTAGTAAAACTGATGTCAGCTAGAAAGTGTATTTTAGCAGTGTGAATAAATAACTACAAGGAATTCATATGTTAAAAGTATAATAATTTTTAATTTATTATCTATGGCCATCTTCTAAATAATTATGTAAAATCAATAATATAACGGCTTTGTATCTAGTATATTGTATATTATGTTTCTTGAATATAATAAAAAGAAATAAGAACTGTAATTCATTAATGAATTAAAACCTTTTACACTCACACACACATTTGAAATACTTAAAGTATAAAATAAATATGCTTCTCGGAGTACTTAATTTAAATTTAGCTAATATTGTGCCGATAACATAAAACAAATAAATAAGATATGATTTATTTTATATTTTACCATTTTTAATATTAATGTATTATTATCATAGTAAAATGGGAATTAAGAACAGTTATGCTATATTTGATTAAAATGTTAGTATGTGTAACAGTTTAGTTTGCAATAATAATCATATATAAAGTATTAATAAATCATCATTTAAGTGTTAACATTTCTTATTCTGTGCCTCTTATATAGAAAAAAGTCATTTATAAGTCAATTTATTATCAAATAATAACAATTAATTCATGTTTTAATCAAATTTTTATGTTAATGTTTTTCACGGTCAGTTGGAAAATGAACTAATCTTTTATTTGAATTTTTCACATTCACATAAAGTGAAACGAATATAAGTAGAAAAATATAGATTAGATAGATATAAATATACTTTTAAAAAGTAGAGGCTCTAGCAATTCAATCAATAACTTAATCTTGTAGGATGGACATATACATCACACAATTTTTATTTACCCCTTACTTCAAGTAGATATAAATTTCAGCTTTACATAGATTATTTATATTTACTTAATTTTGTTCAATTTCATTAGTATACACTAAACATGGAGCAGTTAAAGCAACTATGCTCTAAACTGTAGGCTGAGTAAAATAAACATAGACTTATAAAATATTTGTATAATTCTCTTTTGTATATTCATTTAAAAAAATTTAATCAAATGTCGATTTTATTTTAAGAATCTTAAAGTAAAAAGTGAGATATATTTTTATAAAAAGAAACCCAATAATACCTTTGTAACTTGTAATGATTCTAATAGTGTAGCAAACTTATAAAAAAATCTGTACCACTACACCCCGTAAAGGGTCTGGGGTTCAGTACGTGGTACAGACAGTACTGTTTCATGGACAGCGGTTGCGCAGGGAGGTGATATGTCCTTGATTACGCTCAACCCCCAGATTATCCCCCTTATTTGAGGTACCCTCTTTAAAGAGGCTGGGTGAGCCCCAGGAGGGTTCTAGATCCTATATGATCCATCTCTAGGTGCAAACAGACTAAATAAAAGTGTAGCAAACTTATATAACAGATAATTCTTGCATTCTTAAAAACAGCTTTTCTTTATTAATCAGAATAGCAACACATATAGGCATGTGAAAGTTAAAATTATAGATGATCCAACATATTCATTTAAAACCATTCATTATCCACTACAGCTAAAGAACTGTTCCAAAAGAGTTTTGATTACTACTAAAATGTAGGGGCATGCACATTAAAGTTTTCGACCTAGCAAAATGTTTTCATTTTTCTTCCTTTAATTATTTGTTAAATTATTTTATAGTTTATTTATTTTTTATTGTTTTAACAATACAAATTATTTAAAATAAAACTAAATTAGAGGGAAATTAGAAATGTATCTAATTAAGCATTTGAGCCATATCAAGCTATTTCAATAAGCCAGGAACAGGCCTAGCCATATTTAAAACCTTTTAATTGAGCATCGATAGACAAGTTTGGTAAAAATTACAAGAGCTGTTCAGGAGGCAATTGAAAAAAGTGTAAAGAAAGAGAAAATTGTAAAATCAACCTTACAAAGCTGCTTTCTGTTAAGACAAGATTGTGAGGAATAAATTAAACCTTATCCTCATAACGCCTAAATTAATGAACCAACTCACAGACTTCGAGTCTATCCTGCTTAGTCATTTTACAATCTCTAGTAGAAGGTCTACAAGTTTGTTAGACCACTACAAATAGTCAAAGATGAGCCACGAAATAGTAATAATTACTAGCCTGTTACTTAATATTATTATTATTATCAATAATCCGTAACTTGTGGAAAATCTATAAACAAAAAAATGAATTTATTTATTATATTTTACTTATTTTTGAAGAAGATCAAAATGTAGGCGAACTTTAAAAAAAAAATAAGTTCTAGTTATTAGTGTGATTTTCTTCATTAACCACATCTTCTGATTCTGAAGTTCTCCAACAATAAGCTTTTTAATAAGTGTAACTATTGACTGAAAACTTTATTTTGTAAATAAAATGGAAGAAGATAGAAAAAAGTTGCAAATACTCTAAATTTACTTGAAGTTAATTTAATTGTTACTTATAAAATGTTATTGCCTGTTTTCCCTGTTCCCAGAAAATGTATTCAATAATAAAACTGAACAACATAAAATAATAATATACATTATTTTAGGGATCGATCCAAGCTTGACACATTATCATCATTGACCTACCAGAAAATAATCAAGATAACTAATGAAAATATAGAATACTTTTCAGCAAATAATTGTAATAATGATATAATATTTAAAATAAAATATTAATCACATAGAAGTTCTAAACTCTCTGGCTTGCCAACTCTGTGGCCGTAGCACTAAGGATCTGTGGAATACTGAACCATTTGCAAGATCGTGAGGAACACCCTTTGTACATAGAAGCCTGTGTAGTCATAAAAACCCCGTATAAGCAACACATCATAAAATGGCTCAACGGCCATGAGTGTCTCATTCTAATTGATATAATAGTACTCATAGAAAACTTATTATGGAAAAGTGATTAGAAACATTTTCTGAAACAAAAGAATAAGAAGAAATATGCTAGCGTCCTAGATTATTGTCCCAATTAATTCTTAAAGACCCTTCATGATCTCAACAGTTAAAATTATTTCTTCATAATGCCTTTTCCAAATTTTTTTCCCGCAAAAACATCTACAAGATGTTAAATAAAAAATTTAAAGCTTAACTGATTTTAAGTAACAGAGATAATATTACACAAGCATTCAAAATGATTTCTTAACAATTATTTACAATAAACTACTTCTTTAGCAACAGCAACTTAGATGGATAAATTGTTGCTAACAGTACTTTAGTTATTTTATGGGAAGCGACAAAACCTTTTTAGCACTAAGCGATTCAAAAATTACTTACCTCTTGCAAAGCTTTCTTATCTGCCACCTTTGAGCTCTGTAATAGCCTAATTACATTTTTAGCTCCTTCAACAACAGCTGCTTCTATCCTCAACCGATGACGTAACTCTTCAACCCGATCTTCCAATCCAGGAGGTTCTAGGTTTCTCGATAGTTTATCTGAAATAAATAATTGAAAGTTCAAACACCAGATTTTTAATAATTAACTTAAACTTAAAAACACTCTATCATTAAAAAAAGCAACTGGTAAAATTCTCCCTCCCTCATATGTTTTTTCAATTATAATGCTAGAGATGTGGAGGACTCGGGTTCGAATCATGGCCGGGACAAATCTTTTCTCTTCAAAATAAAAATATTGTTACGGGCTACAGGGTGTAAAAATAAATAAAATACTCCTAAATTCGAAATACTAATATTTATTAACAAATTGAATAAAGGAAGAAAATGAAATTACTAACAATTAAATTATTTAACTAATATAAATTTACAATAACAATATTCTGAAGATTAACCTAGGCCTGACTTCTATTTAATTACTAAAATAATATAAGATATTACTAATTCTAAATAGCTTAACTACTTACATAAATTTGTACAAATACTATAAAATTAAACTATAGCTTACAACTACTAATTAACACTTACAGTTCACTAATTAAAGTTCACCAACCATTAGACTCTCCAAATATAACAAACTGACACACAGTAATAAACAGAAACAGTTATTACATATATGTATATTACACTCACGGACTGTCACAGTTCACTGATACACTTATTACTACTCACTAGTTCATCACACTGACTGGTTTACTGACTCTGACTGACTGGTTCGCGGCAAGCGGTATATATAGGCAGGGTTGAATGTTCTAGGGGCACAGGAGTGTGGGAGGCCGTTCTCGGATCTTCCAGAACCTTCTTAATCTCTTCAGCCAACGGGCTTAAGACCTTAATCCCTCCCACCCCTCTTTCCCTCTCTGACCATAACAATATGTTTTAATGTTTGTATGAAGTATAATCCAATATATTGTTGAGGTTCAAAATATGTTAGAAATAAATAAAAATAAAACTATCAATGATTTGCTTATCAATCGGACTACCGTAAAGTTGACATAGATTTATGATTAGTTTAATTAAGTAAATAAAAATAATTCCAAAACTTATAACATATTTTTTTTCTATTAAATTAATATTTGGTTTGTTCAATGAAAAACACAATTTTTATAAGTAAAACTGATTTTCAAATCATACAAATGGCATTGCCACACACTACGGACAATGCAAAGCTCCCGCCATCTTTCAAGCATTCTGCAGCGTGGGTTTCGGAGGATAGGACCTTCCCAGGTTTGTGAGCTCTCTTCAAGAACGCCCTGAGTGAGGACTTAAGTTACATGACTTTAAGATTGGATGTCCTGAAGATAGAATCTCTACAAGCTATTCTACCATTGAGAGTCTGCTGTAAGGATCAGTTTTCAAGTGTTCAAGAGAAGCATCGGTGTCATTCGGCGTCACTGTTATTGGTGAAGAAGTTTGAAGACAATTGGATGAGATAAATGTGAGTGGTTATTATATAAAAATTGTGTTTTAATTTAAATTGTTACAACAAATCCCAAGCTGTAATTATCATTGGCCCACGGAGATTAAAGATCTCAGTTTTGTTTTGCTCTTATAATAAATACATTTTGTAATAAAATTAAAATTCTTAACAATATGTACTATTCAATTCTTCATAAACTAAATAAATCATTTATAGTCGTAAGTAGGGCCAAAAAATTAGTTACAAAAAGCTTATTCCTCTTTCAAATTAAATTTTAAATTGTGTACATTCTTAGATTATCGAATGTGAAGCTCTGACGATCAGGTCACAATATTTTTTTGTACCTATAACACTAAGTGGGCCAGACTCAATGGCTACAATGTTATACATTAAAGCTAATAAAGAATTTATTTATTATTTTTTTGTACCTACTAAATGATCTTTCTACATTGATAGATGTAACGGGAGCTCTTTTAAAACATGATGCTTCACTAGGGCTGAATGAATGGCATCTTTTCTCCAAAGTTTCCTTCTGGAATGTCGCAAATGGATAGTAACTGTTTTACCCAGGGTTGTTTTCGAAAACGTGTTGAACTTTTTGTGTGATTTTTGGAGCAAATGTTCCATGAGCGCTTTTTATTTTTTGTATGGAATCATCTACTATTTTCAGGCTTTCTGATAAAAGCAAATTTCGATTATCAAGTATTAGGGGGACCGGAAAGTAATGTCGTTTTCTTACGCTAAATACAAACACATACATTTTTAACGAGTCTTTATTTTTAATCAATGATGTATTCCCCATGATTGTCAATAACCTTTTGCCATCTAGTGAGTAAATTTTCAATCCCTGATCGATAAAAATTAATTGGTTTTTCGGCAAAATATCTAGAGATGGCATTTTGGATATCATCCAAATTTGCAAATGTTTTGCCACTTAAAAAGTGTTGCAGCGCTCGGAATAAGTGGAAATCCGATGGTGCAACATCGGGCGAATATGGTGGATGAGGCAGCACCTCCCACCCCAATTCATTAATTTTTTCTAGAGTTCGCCTTGCGCAGTGCGGTCTTGCATTGTCATGTTGGAGAATGACGCCTTTTCGGTTGACAATCGCTGGCCACTTTTCAATTAAAGATTGATTGACTCGCTGCAATTGTTCGCTGTAGAGGTCTGCAGTAACAGTTTGTCCAGGTTTCAGTAATTCAAAATGAACAATGCCGCGAATACTCCACCAAACACACAAAAGCGCTTTTTTGGGGTGTAAACCTGGCTTAGCAGTACTCCGAGGGATTTCATTTGGAGAGAGCCACTGCCTTTTGCGTTTTGGGTTATCATACAGGACCCATTTCTCATCTCCTGTGATCAAGCGATCAAAAAACGCTTCTGTGTTGTGTCGTTGAAGCAATAAGTTGCATGTGATTGATCGGTTAGCCTTATTCTGTTCGGACAGATTATGCGGGACCCAAACACCTGCTCTGCTTACTTTCCCAATCTGCTTCAAATGTTCTTGGATGGTCGACCAAGGTTGGTTGAGACTGTTTGACAATTCCTCGATCGTCTGACACGGATTTGCTTCCACTTCCGCCCTTAACACGTCGTTGTCTAACGCTGATGGTCTTCCTGATCGATACGAGTCGGAAAGATCAAAATTACCCGATTTGAACTTGGAAAACCACCTTTGGCATTTACGAATGTCCAGTGCATTTGGATAAACATCGCAAATGTTTTTGGTAGCAACTGTTGCGTTATTTCCCTTGCGAAACTCAAAGAGCATGCAATGCCGGATGTGTACCTCTTCTGGTATTTGGCTGGCCATTTTACCCAAAATTACAAAAAAAAATTGTAATTCAATTGTCTATAAGTAAAGAAATCACTATAACCTCACAATGTCTTTGGTACGCCTCTGAACCAAACAATGAGCTGACAAATGACAATCAAGTATTGGCATGCGCAGAAACGACATTACTTTCCGGTCCCCCTAATATTTTTATGTTTTAACTAAAAAAACAAAATTTGTCGAAATATAACATAAATTTTGTTTTAAAGTCGTTTTTTCCTTTGATTTCTTTGCTCTTGATATTGCCGATGCTGTATCATCAAATTTGGAAAGAACCTCTTTGATCTTATCAAAATGTTGATAGTAGTAGTGGGATTCATCTAGCCAGGTTCCCCATCTTGTGATTATTGGTTCCGGCGGTAAATTTAATTCTGGGTAATTTTTTTTCAATACTTTTACCCGACTTGGCGCTTTCAGAATTATTTTTTGACATTCGAAATCAGCAAGTCTACATATTAAAATTCATTTCTGACAGTTTGGTTTAGAAGAAATGGTTTTGATAAGTCTTCTAACAGCTTTCCGACAATAATATTGGCCACGTACCTTCCCAGAGAATCAGTCGTCTCAACTATGGACACCCAAATTGGTACGTCTTTTATAAGGTTGTGTATTTTATTCATTGTCTCCTGGTAAATATCAGGGAGATAATTTTTTTGAATAGTGCTTTCGTCTGGCATTTTGAGTCTGATATACTTTTCAAAAACTCTTTTAATTCAGAATTATTGATCTGCGCTTATAAAAGTACGAGTCAAATCAGTGAAAAATTGTGACTTACCGGAAGTCGAAGTCGATGTAAATGATGTAGAAACAAATGTCTGGATGAATTGTTTTTTTTCTTTGTAGGTTTTCTTTATGTTTCATTGTCTCGGTATGCTCCATTACTAACGATCTTCGGGATGTCGAAACCACTCTATCACAACTGGTACACATTAAAACGTCCGATTCACTGCGAAAAGTTTTGTAAGGGAATAATATAAATACTTGGTTACGAGTTCACTAGCTTCAGCCTTAACTTTCTTCATGTTAACGGTGCAATATTTCGAACCTAACTAAAACAATGTTTAGTTACAGAGGAGCAGCAGAACCAGGATTCTAAGAATTTTAACATAAGGGGAAGGGCCATAGAAAAAGAAATATTATACACGGAGGGTTTGAATTATTAATTGTTTACTGTTATTGAATTATATGTTATTATTGATTCATCGTTTTTAAAAATTACAAAAATGCTTTTAACAACTCCTAAAACCTAAAATAGAACAAAATGCATTATAATATGCCAAAAACGATTAGATATACAAAAAGTATGCATTTTCCTTAATATACAAAATAAAAGTTACCCTAATCGAATACTTTTGGCCCAAAACACGTTTTAAAAACTTCAAACGTGATGTACAAAGCATAAAAACAAATATGCAAATGCGTAAAAATCCGGGCCTTAGTCATAATATATCATCACTAAAAGTAGACCAAAACATTGGCACATAATTAGTATGTTTGGATCATAAATATAAAATTCTTTGACCGCACACCAACTATTTTCAATATTAAAGTAATACTGTTTGTTTACTTTATAGTTTAAATGAAGTAAAACGCTCTTCAAAGTAACATGTAAAATAGGAAAAAAAAAATCATTTTTTACTAGATTTTTTCATTCACTTCTCATTTCATCATGTTTAATTTTTGTTCAAGACAAAAGATTTCCAAAATGAAGATGCAGGTAATCGTACTTCCAGTTGTATTAATGTAAAATGGTAAACATTTTTTTTTCCATCTTAAATATATTCATCACTGCAGTACTACAAAAAAAAAATAAATAAAATTACACTGCTTACTTTCTAAAAAAAGGACAAGAAATTTTGCATTTCAGTATACGCAACCATAGAGCCATCGCTGCTCTTTGCACCAATCTTAAGGCGTCTATTGATGATCACTACAAACAGAATAATGGAATACAGTAATGTCCAGGAAAAGACGACTACAAAAGAGAGACCCACTGGTGATCATTCCTCTCGATTGTTCCATTTTTTACCGACAGTGATTAAATCTACATAAATAAGTATAAATGGGACTCCACTATACCAAAACAAATCATTTCATATCAATCCTTTCTCAAAAATATATACAAAATGGTGGATATTTTATGCATATCAGAAATTATAAATCCACTAGAATGTTTATTTCCTTTTGATTCATACTTATATATGTTTTAAAACATTTATTTTTAAAAATAACCAATTTCATAAAATACAATTAATATTAAAATATTTAACAACAATGTTAAACTGACTGAATATTAATGATGTGGGAATGGTTGACATAGTGTGCTTAATTTCATTGACAGCACCACTGACCGATTACAACATATTTTTATTATAATAATTATTATTAAAGCACAGCCAAAAAACTGTGATGATCATAGTTTCAATCTACCTTTTTCCTATGATCGGTGAATATTTGATTTTGAAGTAAAATGATGGAATTAAGAAATACCGATTCCCACACAACTCCAACCACAATATTTCAGGATTTCAAATTCACGAATGTTACATTTTACATAGTTTGAAGTGATTATAAGTGACTCAATTATAATAATTGTATCAACAATTTAAAAAGATAACCAATGTTTTTAGGAAGATCTTTTGCATTTTTCCGTGAATGATTTAAAAAAAGTAATAATATCATTTAATCTACTGTAACAAATAGTCATCAAACAAACCACACTTAAGAATTATGTCCCAATCTTTCCTGCAAAATTGTAACTAGGACTTATATTCAAACAGAATTATATCAGTTAATACATAAAACTGGGCTGTGTGATTCAACTAACAACATTTACTGTGAAGATATTTTTGATAACTTTTCTGATAATCGTCTTACCAAAGCAAACAATTTATATTTCCCCCGATAAAATATCTCTTTACAGCTCGCCCAATTTTTCATCATAAAATACATTTCATTTCAGTAATACAAATACAGGAGAAAGTTAGGAGGTTAAATGTGAGCTCAATGGAAACTTCAAGGAACACAGTCGTGCTACACGATATTAATTATACTAAACTAAAAAAGATTTAAGAGGGAAATCGATCAAGTCTTCAACAACCTAAAGAATAGCCAAAAAAGCCATACGTTTTCTACACTTTGAGAAAAAACAAAAAGGATTCAGCACTTTTAAAAGCTGAAATTCATGATCAGCACCTGGAAAAACATAAGTGAGCAAATTCAAAACTTATTAAAAACTTTTCACTGAGCTAATTTTGTCCTGAGCTAATTGGTACTATAAACTTTCTTCAAGTTCATTGTGAAGAAGTTGTTTCACAAAACCAACCCATAGGGCATGTTTTAAATATATTACAAATCCAATGAAATTGTATTATTTTGTATATTGTTTTCTACATATTGGTATTGGTTCGTGTATAACACAGGATTGAGTTACACTTATACTATTAAGAGCACCATCAGTAATGCTAGTATGTGGGCAAGATTATCTCCCTTGAGATTTACCAATAACCAATGAATGATATTCTCCTATAAAATTTAAAAACCTCTCAAAAAGGACTAAAAAAATAATTTACAAAAGCCTTAACGTACAGTCAATTATTGCAGCAAAACTTGCAAAAACATCGGAAGAAGCTCTAATGACTTTAGGAGAGAAAGCTGTAAGAAAAGTTTGTGGGCCAGTTAACGATGGCAAATGCATTAGAATGAAAACAAAAAGTTGAGCTAACTAAGTTGTTTGCTTGTTCTTATGGAAAGGATGGATCAATTTAGACTTTCCTAGCAGCTGATTTACAGCCATCCAGGAGGAGGACACAAACAAGGGAAACGAGGGTAGCCACACTTAAGATGGTAGAATGATGAGGACAACCTGCGAAGAATGGAGATAAAAAGTTGGAGTAAGCTGTTGGAGGAGGGCCCCAACAAGGATTATAGCACCTTTCAGTGAGAGTGAGCGATATTCTCCACTTAGGTGTCTGAGATCAACTGGTTCCCATACCAGGCTGGTGAAACTGCCTTAACAAGCATTTTATACAGTAGTGGAACTGATAACCCAACCCACAAACGAAAATATATTCTTATATTATATTATATTATAGCTACAGTGGTGATAGATTATAGGCCAGTTAAGGTATATTAAAGTATAATGTACCCTTTACAAATCCTCAACAAGAATTAGAAGCAAAATTTCATGAGACAGCTCTCTGCTCCATTTTGCTTGCAGTCAAAATTGGATATTTCCCATGGTCGGTTCAAGATCTCAATTTCTCAGAATCTTGAAAACAGCATGCTAGAAGTTATTAAATGGGATTCAAATACACTCCTATCCCCTTCGATGATCTTTGATACAATCTACACGCCTATCCCCTTTAGTGACCTTTGATACAATCAAATTGTGTACTATTTTTGAGGAAAATTAGACAAAAACATTTATCGTTATAAGTTAATTATAGGATGAGGTTGAGTAGGCTTGGGCAAAAGAGTTTCTGTAAGGTAATATGAAATCTTTATACCGGGGTGCACTAAGAAGGCTACTGATTTTTAAGTTAGGATATGCCTAACATAGGTTTGCTGCCACAACCGGAGTGGAATCTGATTTATGATTTTAATGACCTACCTACTGAATTATTCTGTTCTCTAACTATTGCCAACAATGAATTGTATAAAAAATAATATTTTTGAACATTTCCTAACCTTTATTATTTGAATCACCATTAGATGCGGCATCACTACCACTTCGGCTTGCATTGGCTTTGTTCTGTCTAACCTTTAGTATCCTCATTTTCAAAAATTCAATTTTAGCTTTGGAGTCTGCAAGCATCTGCTGGGCTTCACCAATAAGTTTTTTGTCTCGGGAGTGACCTGTGTTTTCCAAGCTTTGAAGCATGTTTTCAGCTCCATGTTTAACCTAAAATCATAAAACAAATTAAATCCACACTAAATGCAATACTTTTCATAAACTTGTTAAATAAATCCATTTCAGGGGAACAGATGCAATATAAAAAGTTATATCTTAAAAAAAATTAAACCAAGTTGGCTTAGCTAATAATTTACTATTTTCTAACTTATATTAGAATTGATTTCTTTAAAATAAAGAATATTACTTTTCAATTAATTTTACCCAGCAAAAGAAAAAGATTAATTAAAATATTTCATTGCATAATATCTTTTAAAACTATTTAATATTACTAGGATGACACAAAAATTACATAAATCCATCTGATAAATTCCACAAACAAATACAGTGATGGAATGCTACTCTATCAGAGCATCAAAGCCAGAGCTTTTCTTTGTACTTAGATTTCATAAACCAAAATTAAATTTTTATTTTATTGAGTTTCTTCAAAATTTATTGTAACTAATTTGATTTAAAAATGTCTTGCCCATCTTAGTTAAGTCTATTAATCTACAAAACCTTAATGTCTGACAACTGCTTTTCTTAATTATGGTGCATGAGTTACATCATCGAAGGATCCCCGACCATGTCAAAGTCGCCAATTTAAATTTTATAATTACTTTCTTCAAACAGTTTATGTCTACAAAATATTTGGTTACGGTTACCATATTGTATACTTTTTTTACTTTAATTTTTAAGGTATCAATTAGTGTCATGTCATAAAAAGAACATGCCCTATCTATTATTTCAGCATTCTCAAATAAAACATATTTTCTATATTCCTTTGAAATCATAAGTGTATTCATTCCTAGGCTGATTTGAAACCTACAACTTTGCAAGAAATTTGAAGAGGCTGCTTCTCGGTGTTAACACCAATGTGCACAAATACCTTTCGAAATCTAGCAATAAATAATGTGTGTCTTATTTACAGATATTGAAACTTCAATCATGGTAAATGACATTTCTTTTTTAAATATCTTATGCCATGCATATATCCTAAAGGGTAGCTATATTCAAATAATAATGGCCAATCTTTCCACAAGCCTCTTTGTTCTTTGAGCATAAAAGAAGAGATAGGGAAGATATTACATTATCTAAACCTAAAATACAAATAGAGAACGGAGATAGTTGGGAGGTGCAGTAAAAAAAAAACAAGTCTAGTACTTATTTAGTGTTTTTTTGACTGCACCCCCCCCCAACTATCTCCGTTCTCCATTTTATCATCCAGTCAACTATTTTCCTTTCATAAAATACAAATAGCTTTTTTCTTCCATTTTCAACTATCTGGTCTCAAGGATTTTTATAGTAAATTTCAAAAAGCAGGATTACTAAAAATGGCTACAAACTCTACCATGCAAGTGAGTGAGACTGCTGTCATTGCAACTGTTAACCTATCAAAGAAGGTCCTTACTTCAATTTAAAAAAATTTTGGAGTATTCCTTTGGGAGGGCTTGAAAACACAATCTAGTATTTTTTTGAGGATTTGAAAATTGTTTACCCTTCCTAAGCTTTGGTTCTCATTTAAAAGTTGTAATAGATAAACGTGCAATATCAAAATGGTTCATAGTTCAAAAATACATTTTTAACCATTCTAAATTGTATAGTTAAGATGAAATGGCTTTAATTGTTAACAGACTTCTATGGCTTGAAAACTTCTGTGTAGGTGTAGTAGAAGTAGGTAATTAACATTATGTGTAAGGTTCTAAATAATAGTAAGTGATCTAAAACTGGAGGACCACAAATAACAGTAGCTCTAAGGACTAGCAAACTTTAGGCATTAATTTTAAAAAATATATATTTAACCTTAATTCGTTTATTATTATTTATATTTAACCTTATTTTGTTTATTAATATTTATATATAACATTATTTTGATTATTATTATCTATAATTAACTATAATTGTTTATATTTAACCTTATTTTAATATAATTACATAAAATATTGACAAACATAAAGATATGAAAATATTTAGCATTTAATATCTTTTTTCTTAAAATTTGTGATTTCATAAATTAATAAGGTACTTCATGAGAATAATTATATTAATTAATAAAAACCATAGATACACTAGGAATTTTAAATACAAAAGCAATCCATCATTATATTACACTTAGAAACATGAATTCACAGATTAAAAATATGTCATTTATTTAAAACTACTTAAAACATAGTATTGAACAAGTCCTGTCATTGTCAATATAACCCTTTGGAATATAAAGTTTTGTTACAAGTAGAAATTTACTTGTCATACAGTATGTGACAAAGCAGCCAAGTTAAATGTTTACTGACCATTGTTCCTATTTGGGAACATAGATTTTAGAATTTTGAACAATATTTCTGCTTTACCAAATGCATTATCAATTTAATCACAATTAAATAAAACATTAAATTGTATGAAAATATTTTTTCTTTCTAAAAAGAGTTACCGAAATCGACTCCACAAATCTTTGAATTCGTAGTTTTTTGTAGCAATCGGTCAATTTTTCTCATTTTCCCGCTAAGTTTTTAAAAACTACGATTATGAATCCATTAATTTTTATATATTATTAGGAATGTATCACAAACAATTTAAAACTAAATTTATCACAATAAGTTGATTTTGTAAATTGACTTATATATTGATTAGAAAAGCCTTTTTTTTGTGTTAACATTAAAAAAAATTTACAAAAACAATTTTTTTTTGTAATGATCAATAAAATGTTTAAATATAAAAATAAGAAAGGGAATACTAAGAAAAAAAAAATTAAAAAATTCAATGGGAAACAAGTTTGGTCTTTAAAGGGTTAAAAGAGCAATTGATCAGATAATAATTTAGAATAGTTTTAGGAAATTTGTTGTAACAGCGGTTTTAAAAAGAGTAAAGTATATGAACGTAAACACATTTTATTAGCATGTTTTTACAAATGTTCTTTACTAACTTTTAATTGTGAAAAGCTTTTACATGCACCATATAAAAACAAACATGGATTAAGGCGGAATTATAAATGATTGATGAGTTTATGAACCTTTGATATTAATTTAAATAAAATGAATAATTGAGTTGGTTAGGATTTCCTGACCATAAGAAAAAGTAATGAATATTATAGCATACCTTAAGCTCAATATTAAGCTGTTTCTCAAGAGAAAGTAACCTAAGATCTGAGGCAAAGTTGCTAGTTTGATTTTCCATGGACATTCCAGACATCGGTGACACAAGGCCATCTGAAAATGATTTAATTTTTAAGTAGACTGCAATGATTGAATTACTTAATATTAGTGATCATAATTTTTTTTTTTAAATAATAACTATGTATAATATAATGTTAAATAAAATAAATATTGATATATATTATATATATAAAGTTTTATTTTGGCTGTAATCTGTGATATGATATTTATGAATTGATAGATGTAGTATTAATCTCTCAAATATGCAAAAGGTCAGGATAAACTAGATATACAGAATTTAGAACACCCTCTGTAGTATTGTCCAATTAAACATAGCAGCATAAAGTGAGTTAAATTTTCACTGGAATTTGTCCGGGTCATGGTCATTTGGTTTGACCTTATGGAAATATGTGAGCAAGTCTTCAGGAAGGAATGTTGAGTGTGATTTAGGACAAATCACCTCCCTGCACAACCGTTTTCCAAGAAACTCTAATATATGCTGAGCCTAAGAAACCTTCATAGATTATAGTCATATAGGTTTATGCCCAGTTCTATTAGTTTCATCTTCATTATGTACTTCTATCTAAAGATACTTTATTTTTAAGTCTTGGAAATCGGCAACTTTGCTATCGCTAGAAACATTAAAAGCATTTATAAATCGCTAGAAACATTTAATTTCGCGGCTTGGATTTTTGAACACATGTCTTTACAATCATTATCGTACCAGGGATTTTCTTTTTATTCTACCTTTCACAAAGCACAAGTAATTGACATTTTTAATCTCATAAAATGTCTATATCTTCGCGGTCTTCATCTAAAGTTTCTAAAGCTTCAAATCTATTTTTAGCCTCTAGCGCGAATTTATTTTTAACGGAAGGGTTTTCCTGTATATCTACGTCAAAATTTTCGGAATGATCAAATTATATCTTACGAAATAATGAATCATTTCAATTGTCATCTACGGATGTCTTCGTATCAGATTTTTCCCCTCGAAATTCTGGTTCCATCAAACCTTGGAACAAATAACCAGGACGGAAGTGCCTTATTAAATATTTGATTAGTTCAAGAGCATGAGGGTGCTTTTAGGTTGGAAAAGATGACCACATTTAAAAAATATAATAGGGCAGATGAGAATGTTTGAAGGTACTATCCTAAATAATTTAACTATTTAACGAAAACGCTCTATTGACTTGGATCGGCACGGTTATTTTTGCCGGCAGTAATACTGATTGTAAAGTTAGTATTTTACAAATGAGCAACTGGTCGACAAAGCTACCCCCTCTTTCCTAAGGCAGTTAACGGTTGTGAAATGCAGCGCAATAACACGGAACCACAGATATTGTTTACAGTCCATAACCTTTAGTTTACTCAGGATTTCCCGCAGAACACGGATGAGTCAGAGGAATTGCCGGGAAGGACATTGCACTTGTTCAATGAGTTAGAACTCAACATTAGTCAGGCCGTTCAGGAAGGTCATCTGGATTCCTTTATGTTTTAACAACCCTAGAACCTGTTCCAGTTACATTGATTTTTTTTTTTTTTTGAGGGTCGGCTAACGAATTTCGATTTTATATGTGTATTAAGATAGAAGCAGGGTTAAAAGTAATTTGAGAATATCTATTGTTTCCATAGAATTCGATGATACCAATTAAATCATAATTAATACAACTTATAATTAAAAACTTCTATGAAAGTCCTTTGTTTATATATTCATCATAGATTTTAACATCTAGACAAATGCAGAACTTCTCGTTAAGACTCATGCCGTAGACTTTAAATGCTGAAAAGAAATAATGGAAATTTATAACTGGAAATTATAAAATCTTGACGCATTATCAAATAGAAATAAACAAAAACGTAGAAACAATGATTGAGTTAATAAAATAAATAAGGAAAAAAAAAAATAGCATGATATGAAAATCTACTTGGATGGACAGGGTGAAAATGAAGAGGGGTTTCAAGTTCAAATGTGGTATATTGTAGTTTCAAAGGGCGGGAAAAATGCCAAGTATTAATTTACTGGTTCGCGGAAAAAGGAACACGAATACTATACATGATACCAACAAGAAGCGAGATTTCTGGAATAACGGTACAATGTACGATGCAAAATTAGACGAATTGATAGTTCGTAAATTCTGAATATCCTACCTCCAAGAGTAAATAATTAGGTACAATGAATGATAACACAATATATGGTACATATGATATCTGTTTACATTACATTATAACTGAGAGCTTCTCGTCAGTATTTAATTGATCGGATAGGATAGGATAGTATGTGTAAAAAGATTAATTAATCCTTAAAGGATCCCTGCTTTTCCATCATCTCTTGGCATCTCAAAAAGTCGCTCTCCAAGCAGGTCAAACGTCCGCTTGAATATATCAGTATTTTAAACTCGATCCCGCTACCCTTTTGTTTTGTTTATTTTTCCAACAACAAAGATGATACCGACTTTTTAAATATATTATCGCATGCTATGCTAATCAATTATTTTAGTTAGCAATTTCGTCATTAACTACTGTATTAATATTATTAATCATTATTTTGTTAATATAAATACATTTATTTTCGACAATTAGTTAAAAAGCAGTCAAGTTCTTCGTACTTTATTTATTTATTTTCTTATCTATTTCTATTTTTACAATGTTTTGTCACACTTGATTATTTCATTATTTGTGTTATTATGTAGCCTTTTGGCCAGATGAATTTTATGTTTTTTTTATTTGTTCATTATTGTTATTCTAAAGGGACTTGGTCCCAGAATAAAGTTTATTTTCTATTCTATTCTAAAAATTGCAATAAAATTCGCTAATTTTGAATTCGGTTTGCGTTATTTTTAAACACTATGAGTCAATATTACTTTCCCTCATAACAATGCCAATGTATCACAGAAAATGAAAATGAAATTAGACAAATAAACATATTTAATTTATCTAGTTTGCGTTAAGCACATAACAATATCTAAACGAGTTAATAAACAAATAATAAATACAATTAAATATAATTTATTTCGTATTGACCTACTAAAAAAAATTTCTTCTTGATATTTGACCAGTATTCTCTCATTTGTCACCGATGAGGCTCCTTTCTTTTTCCGTCCATTTCTTTTCCGTTTTCAGCTTTGGTTCTCCTTGAAAATCCACGTGAGTATCAAGTTTCTAGAGGCGGTTGCTGTCCAGAACATCCTCGTAGGTAATAGCTATCTCCTGTAAATCTTTTTATACCTCTTCGAACCAGGCAGGTTTGGTATGATAAAAAATCCAGTTCGTCAGTCTGATAGATTTCATTCTTAACAAGTGGCCATAGAATGCTATTCCCATTTTTCTCATCACATCCGATATTTTTGGACCATGATTTTACAGCCATTGGGCCGAATTTAATTTTATTATTATTTACTTTTTTAGTTTCACCCAACTTTGGAGTACGCCGGATTAATCATTAATACTTGTGTCAAGATGTCTTTTCCGCCCAATGTCTTTTCATCCTCCCTGATCTCATATTTCTCTCCTCACAACAGATTTCGATCGTCCACTTCGTTTTCGCCTCCTCCTTTCGTCTCTGGTTATACTCTTGGCAGAATTTTATTGTTATTAAATATTTTGTATGTACTTTTTTGTATATTGTTAGATCAGTACTAATGAAGATCAGTAATTTGAGTAAAAACGTCGATTTCTAATAAATAGTTTCTTACTATTAGAAGGAGTATGACCGAACGACATTTACTCTCCTATCGCCTCAAAGAGTTGATCATTCGAGTTGATCTAATTCGGAATAAGGATGAGGAAAGGATATCGCGAACTAGACCAGATTTAATCAAACAAATGATGAGGGGAAGCTTGACGCAAGAGACCAGACTAAACAGGCCAAGTGGGCAGGAGTCCCACGCTGCAGGAACAGCCGACAGTTGAACCACTTGACGCCAAGGCTAGGTGACTCCTCTCCAACTCATTCTCCAATTACAGCCGGTCTTAGAGAGGAATTCGCCTCATATGGCTACGCTTCAGGGGATTTTAAAAGATCATTACACATTTTTACAAAAAGATGGTCTGTAGGCAAAATAAAAAAGACAATTGAGACAAAGCAAATCCAATGATAGGAGACACTCAGAGGGCACATTATTGAAATGGACCTCACTTAGCTTCTAGGTTTCCCAATTATACGTGGATAGGTAAAATTTGGGACTCCCATGACAGCAACGTCCGATTAGTTATTTAGATAAAGTAACAAGGGAGTTGATATGTCCTAGATCATGTTTAATCATCAATGTTATAGAAACTGGGTGAACCCAAGGAAGGTCCTGTATCCCTAAGGATCTACCTCGGCTATTAACAGATAAAATAAAATCTGCCACAGCCGGATTTTATCCCAGGCCCATTCGGCAACTCAGTGCTCTATCACTGAACCACTCCGCTCTCTTAGCAGAGAGATTATTTATTATTATACCGCCTTATAAATATCATTTCCTGCTCTCAGATACGACTGGTTCTCAAGAAAGAGATTCCGAGAACTACACGAAGATGATTTTCTATTTCGATTTTAAAATTGCTCATTTTACTTAATTAAAAGTTTAAAAAACTGGTAGGATGAAGGAACTTGCTGGATTTAACGTTTAGAACCCAAAAACTAGCCGCTTGTGAGATAACACTGGACGTAGGAGGGCAGAACGGGGGATATGTGGTCAAGTTGCCTCGTCGTCGTCATGGCGACTATTTTTATCTATGGAACCGAGTTGACTACATACTTAACATATTTGATTATTCTTTTATTTTGAAAATAAAATGTGATACTTCCGATATAGAACTTTTGTTTATGTAGATATGAAACATGCCTTCAATTAATTATGTATAGTATGATATTTTAACGAAAGTTCGAAGATCTAATAAATAAGTTATATATCAAGCATGTTTGGTAGACATATATGTAGACCCGGTGAATAAGTGGTCTAGTCGAAGTTTGTCCAAAGACAGTTAATTGTATATAGGGAAGTGGAATCGTGTAATTCTCGCATTTTTTGGTTTGAAATGGTGTTATGGCTTATATCATTGAACCATTTCAAGCCTGATTTAGCCACTTATCCTCTACGAAAATAACATGATTCCACTTCCTCAAGTTCAAGAAACTCATTTTGGATAATATTCGAATTAATGGAGCGGTATATATTTGGTATCAATACTGAATTGGCTGGTCTCATAATTTATATTTTATATAAATAAAAGAAAGACATCTGGGTCTTTCATTCACTACTTTCCCCTATCCTAATTATTCCTTGACAGACAAAATTTAGTACTTTCGTTGTAGCATCGTCCTATAACGAGACTTTAAATGAAACAAACAAACATCGATATAGAGATATGCTGCTATGATATGATATAAAAACAATTAACATTTTTTTGTTTTAAAATTAAACAAAAAAAAAGCTCCAATAATGTTGCTAATCACGCCCAGAAGAAACGGAAAAGAGATACAGGCAACCATTCATTGAATAAAATGTATGAACATTTTTTTTTTTTATTTCACTTCATAACAAACTCCATTTTTATCTCTAAACTGATTAAGACAGAGGAAGATCTGTCTTATTAAGAAGAAGCCGATGCTTGAGACTAGTCATAATGATAAACAATAGTTGAAAGATAAACATACTAAATGAACTCCACTTAGTTCGGTATCTGGATGTTTCATCAACTGTGGAGCAGACAGGAGGATGGATAAGCAACGATAACTTCCTTAAGATGTAACAGTGCCTTATTGTGTGTTTAATTATTTTGACCGACATCAAAAAAGTTATGTTATCAGTTGTATCTGCGTTCATTCATAACTTTGTCATTGTGGGACCGATTCCTTTATTAATGGAAGTGTAAATCCTCCAATATGATCCAATATACATTTTTCTTGGTGTTTTTTTTTTTAATGTTTGTGAACTCACAACTTTGATATTCTTAAATCGATTAATAGGATTATTAAAAAAAAAATGTCCCCAACTGAAAACTGTTGGCTATATGTATAGTATTTTTTTAATCAATTAATAAATAGTTTAGGGTAGCTCAGTGTAGAGGCCAATGTTACTATACTGACCATCCCTGGTTCGAATTCAACTATGGTAGATAATTTATTTAATCTGTCATATAATTTATTTATCCTTTTATATAATATACGATATTTTATAATTTATTTATCCTATTTATAATGTACGATAATTTACTCAATCTGTTAACAACCAGAGGTGAACCCAGTGGGGTGTCTCCTGGGTCTCACAAACCTAGCCTCGATAAAGTGGGTACTTTTAATTGATGGAAAAACCTGGGGTTGCGTGAGATATCGGGCAAACACCACCCTCCACAACTGTTCTCCAAGAAACAGTGCTGTCGCTACCATGTACAGAGCCTAACTTTTCAATGGTTGCAGTGGTACTTTTTTATTTTAATAAATAAATTAACAGTTTACGAAATAAAACATAAATACATACATAAAAAAAATTCGACGTTACAAAACCCCCATTTTTGTCCCAGCTAAATATTTTTAAACCATTAACGGAACTTTACTGATTAATTTGAAACATTAGTCTTTTAAAAAATGGCTTGAGCCTTTTCTTTAAAATATTGGAAAGTAATTACGGTCAGATCAGTCACACCAAGTATAATATTCTGTCAGTACCCTAAGCTCAAATTGTACTAAAACATTAATAAGAATTCAGTGAATAATTTGTTACATTTAACATAAAAAAAAACAGCTTAAGATCTTTTAGGGAGAATTTAAAATACTAAAAAAAATTCAAATCATTGTATACATCTATACTATACTATTTTCAATACATTGTATAACAATACATCTACAAAAATATATATAAATACATTTAGACAATGGATTAGATATGTGCATCATATTTATTAAATTATTTCCTTCCATTGTCGTTTGATATTTTAATTTAATTAGGTATAATTTACATTCCAGGAAGAAATGTCAGTAATTAAAAGGGTTGTATTCAACCAAAATTGTAGTTCAGTTATTAATATAACCATACTATCAAACCCGTTATAGAGATGTTATTTTATTAAAATAAGTTAACAAATAAAACCAAACTTTCCCAATTAATTCCGAATTTCTCAAGAACTAAAATTATTCAATTTTTTTTAGCGCATTTAGAAGCTAAGATTACTTTTCGATGAAGCAACGATCTTTTAGTATCTTTTAATAAGGAATGTTTCTCAATCAGGTGATCACGGCAATTAAACCATAATAAACTAGTAAAAAAAGAATAATTATTGGAATAGACGTTTTGGCTAACATTCGGATCGAAACCGCTTGTTCCGTTCCACAGTTGGAACGATTCCATATTTCGTTCGTTGGAGAAGGTCGTGTTTTACATTCAAGGAAGGGGGCGGAAAATATTTTTCCAATTTTAAACCACGTAATTTCCAACAACATTTTATGAATACGATTATTTAAAACATTCCGAAAATATATTTTCTTCTAAATATTGTTATAATATTATAACTCGAATTTTTAAGTATTCGAAATAGCTACTAGTATGAGAGACCTTGACCTTCAAAGTTGAAAAAAAAATGTAAAAATAATTTCGCTTTTGAATTAATTATTTTAAGCACTCATAACAGCAAAAGCAGGTCAGGTGCTAACAAAACTTAAGTAGGGAACTGTAGGTTTCGTAATGGCGGACAATAATTTAGTAAGTTCTAAACTTTTTATTATTTTTCTCTTACAGTTTTGATTATTTCATTTTTAAATAACGATTTCGTCAAGAGTATGGCACTATCCAGCAGAAGTAATTTTTTTTTTTATTTTATCGTTAGTTTATGAAGTTTTTCATACAAGGAAATAAATGTTTAAGATAATTTTTTCTTTCATAACTAATATAGTTTATCAAACTATTATAATTTTTTTATTAATTGTTATAATTTTTAAATATTTTTATTTTGAAGAGAAAAGATTTGTCCAGGGCCCTTTTTTTTATTAATTGTTATAATTTTTAAATATTTTTATTTTGGAGAGAAAAGATTTTGAAAAAAAAGACCCTAGACAAATCTTTTCTCTTCAAAATAAAAATATTTAAAAATTATAACAATTAATAAAAAAAAAGAGCCCTGGACAAATCCTTTCTCTTCAAAATAAAAATATTATCAGATACATTGTAGACAGTGGTGTATCTTCCAGTTACCAACGTTAATCAATGTTCTTAGAAACTCTTCGTAACTCGACGATTAGGAATGTTGTTTAAATTACTTCAAAAATATGTTGATAAAAATAATCAATGATCTAATATTTTCTGAAGGATTTCAAAATATATATGAAGTGTCTGATAAGTGATAATCAAATTTTGTCCCAGATGGAGACGGAGAAATTAAACTTTATACCATAATAATCTATTTCAGACAAATATTATTATTTTTTAAATAATTTATTTATTTAAAGTTTATAACAATACAACAAGTAAATATAACGGCAAGAATGATACACAATGGCATAGAAAAAGGCAAGTAGAGTAGTGACTACTCAGTGGTAATACTCAAGTAACAAATTCAACTTATGAGGTCCCGAAGCCATCTTCTTACAGACAATTAAAAAAATAAAACAAAATAACAATATAAAATTTGTCCTTGATCACCTTCAACCACCGGATACCCCCCCTTCTTTTGGATACCCACTTTTTAGAGCCTGGGTGAGCCCCAGGAGGGTCCTGGATCCCGTATGACCCATCTCCGGCTGTTAATGGACTAAATAAAAGTATTCGCAGCAGCGGGATTTAAACCAGGATTTTCGGCATGGCAACTTAGTGCTCTACCATTGAGCCACTCCGCTCCCTAAACTAATGAAAAGATAAAACTTTTTGTGATTTAACTCGAAGCGAAAACCTGCTAAACTGATACCATTAATATCATCGATAATCACTTGATGATGTAAACATAATACATAAATAAAAATTGCTGAACATCTTTGCTACATTATGGACATCAATATTAACTATACGAATAAATTGACAGTATATTTCTCTGAGCAGAAACACAACCTGCGACTCCCATTAGAAAAACAGCACTATTATGAGAATATTATCACTTAAAAAAAAAAAAATGCGAGGCCCTTCTTGGGAAATAATGGAAATATAATGCAATAGACTGATCAGACTTCTTAAAAAGGCTATCATTGTCTTTAAATGCGAACAATGGGCAATTATAAGGTCATCGTTGCGGTCAATTGAACGGGATTAATGGGAGAAGAGTCATTGCTCTTTTCATAGTTCAAAAGTAATGTCCGCAGGAGAGATCACCTTTATTATTATTATCTTAATCGCATTAATTTTTAAATTATTCAATTATCTAATATTTAATTAGCAAATTATTTAGGGTATTTTTTAAATGCTAAAACAATCGCCTAAAAGAAAGTAATACTTAGAGATTTAATAATAACAAAACATTGCAGTTATCCAGGGGGTTTTACCATTCAGTCACAGATTCTAATGTAAATTTTAATATACTAAGTGCTTTATTTTGACAATAGAAAAGCTACCATTTTTTTTTACTCATCATTTTCTCGAATTATTGTTTATTAATTTAAAGTCATTTAGGTAAGAATTACTTTACAGGTTTCAGAATTGTAGTTGGAAGAAATTTGAACTTTGGAGACAATTTGACCTAAAAACCAATCTATGTGTAACATGGATTTTCTAAGTAATAACAATATGGTAAAGAGGCGATTTAAATCCGTTTGTCTTGAATTTAGAAAGGATTTTGATCAAATAATATACCCACCCTTTTTGTGATGACTTTTCGTCAGGATAAAATTATTTTTTATTTACTGATACATTGCAGGAAAAATAAGGAAAATGAAATAGCATTAGAAGCTTTAACAAATATAGGAAATTTTTTTAAAAAATTATGAGACCAAAAGTGAAAATAAAATATTTTTCTTATGAAGAGAACTAAAATGATTTTTTTAAAATGATATTTCTTTATTTTGTCGATGAACTAATTTAAAAAATAGCATTAATAACAATAAAATATTTCTGTTAATTAGAAATTGGTGTCAGACACTCAACCTTACTTTTATTTCAGTTTTGAATAATTTTCATTCAAACAAATCTGTTGTCAGAAGAAATCGTTAAAAGGTAATGAAGCACTGAAAAAAAACCCTTTAAAAGTCTTGACCAAAGTATTCAAAATCAAAGACCATGATGTGCAAAGTAGGCCATGCAATAATGGATAACAAACATAAAACATTTAAACGAGAAAAGCATATTTAACAATTCTAAGAATAATTAAAGATTCGTGGCAGAATAATGAATAACTCAATGTGACTCGCAACATGAATGTCCTGGTGATTGTTGGGAATTGGTCTTGTACAATGTTTATACGTATTTCAAGCCTCGTACAAGCTACCCTCCAAACTAGTATAATATAAGAGTCTTGGTATATTGCTTCGGGCCATGATGTCTCGATTGCTAGTAGGTTTGTAAAAATAAACTGGAAAAGAATAAAAAATTCAAAATATATTCTGATGGAATCATAGATAGTGAAGAAACACATATAAGGATAAAAAGTCATAATGCCAGATTCATCGTCCTTACTAATGTTATAAACATAATAAAACTCATTATATTTGCGTTAGTAAAGCAGACTTCTAAAAACTGTAGGGCTCGTACATAAACATTAACTTCGCACATAACAGGGCAACACACAGGCAAAAATGCTGAATCAATGAAATGGATTGGCAACGCTATATTACATAACTCGACGATCGATTAGAGCAGCTTAAAACATTTCAACCGTAGCTAGAAAGAAAAAAATTACATAGGGTTAAGAGAATAAAAAGCCCATGAATAATTGCGGCAATGGGATGGGTGATCACAGCGGATTAAGAATATTGAAATATGGGAGAGAAAATTCATTCACTTAACTTCGAATAAGAAGAAATTGAACAGATCAATGTGTACAGTGTTAAAAAATAAATATTATGAGTCAATTATGAGTGAACAAGATCTCCTTGAATTATTTTATTTTACAGCCCCAATAATTGACTGACTGCCAGTTGCTTCAAGTAATATTTAATCATAGTTTTAGATGACAAGGGTCAGCATGTGACGTAACCAGAATTGTGACGTATGTTTAAAAACGTCTGACTCATGAAAGTTAATTTATATTATGAAACCTTCTGATCAGCTATTCGTAGAATAGCTAGGTTTGCTGTTGATGTTCAGTCGTTGAGGTGAACTGTTGATTTATTACTATATTGTCACCAAAATCGAAATGTAAACCAGTTTGACAATCTCTAAGAAAATGACAGTAATCGTTCACAATGACTATCGGAAATTTAATAAAAACTATAATGAATAATGAAACTACCATAGGAGCAATAATTCTTCCCACGATGACGAATTTTCATCAAAGTCGTATCCATTTTATATATATTTTTAGTTTAAAAATAGATAACAATATTTCAAGAAACAGAAAGATTAAATCAATGGTAAATGATTTTAACAGTGGAATCGAACATGAACTTTCTGTTAGTATTTTGAAGAAACCACATGAATATAAAATATACTCCAGTATGGTTTTTTCTTCTTCTCCCAATTAGAGATATTTCTCATATATTTCCAAACAAGTAAAATTACTCACAACGTGATAAGTGTTGTGTAAAACAATAAAGATGTTTATTATTAACTAATAACCAATAAATATATCTGCAGCCTCGGTGAATATATAGTTAAGTCGAATTTTGTCCAGAGTGAATTAATTGTATCGAGGTAAGCGGAATCGCGTCTTTCACGTAGTTTTGAATTCAAACGGAGTTGTAATATAACCAATAACTCCATTTTGAGACAATGCCTGACATAGCCACGGATTCACTACGAGAATAAACCGATTCCGCTTACCTAAGTACAAGAACCTCATCATGGACAAAATCCGACTGAAAACTTATTCACCGGGGTTGTAGATATAAACCTACAAACGTAAAAACTTTTCTTTTATCTTTATATATGTATGTTTTCCGTATTTTTGACGAAAAATGGTGATAATAATATAATAATAAGAAAAAGCTTCATTAAGATACTGTTCCAAATGATAACAGTGCTGATAAGAGGGTTGCCTCTGATGTAAAATTATTACAGCTTTTTCAAATACCAAGCAACTTGGAGAATTTCATTGTTTAAACACCTTTAACATGAGATTTAGCTAGGAGTTAAAAAAAACAACATCAAATTCACTAATTATTTAACAGACTTCAGCTGGTGTGAGTTCAGCTACCTCGACTTACTCGAGCTAGCTCGTCGAGGTAGGTGAAGACTTTGGGACAACCAAAAATCCACTGGATGAAATAACACAATATTGAACATCAAATGATATAAATACCACATTTACCCAGAAAGCGGTCAAATGTTTTAATTGAGACTCAGTATGAATGAAGTAACATTTTATAACTATGTAAACATAATAATTGTATAACAAAAAGTATAGAAGTAATAATATGGAACGTTTTCAAGGAAACACTTTAATTAAACCAATAATTAATGTATTTGTTTATTCATGAAGATATGTGATATAATACACCATAAAATACAAGATATAATCACTACTGTTCTTAAAAAAAATTATAATACTGAAATGTGGAAGAAAATGGTTCGTGTAGAGGTCAAAGAATAAATTTCTTAATTGTGTGATATACAATTTATTTTTTATCAATATTGAAGGAATTATTTCTTTGACTTCAACCCGGACATTTTCTTCCCCATATATATTATATATATATATATATATATATATATATATATATATATATATATATATATATATATATATATATATAAAGTCAACTAATATTACTTAAGATAATATCGAATTGGTTATTTTCTACATATTTTTGAATTTTATTCTTTAAGTAACATCCTATTTTCGCTAAATAATCGAATCTACTATAATTTATCTACAGCCATCTTGACATGAACTTCAAGCAGGTCGTCAAATAATTCGATACTTCGGCACCTCTAGGCCCTCCATATTTTTCAATGGAATCTTTTGTTTCCAGCACATTCCTGGAAAAGTATTTATTTTTATGTAAAAATAGATAACTGTAAAACAAAATACTATAATTGTTTGGTAAAAGGAAACAATCCAAGGGAAGAATATTCTTTTTCTCTTTGTAAAAATAATTTTCTGCTTAATGCCCAGGAATTACAAATTTTTCGATGCAATTGTATATTATGTAAGCCCCTACACACTTGGTTAAAGTATAAAAATCATTTCATCTTTTAGCATGCATATATATATATATATATACACACACACGTTTAGACACGGTAACGGAAGTAGACAGTTAACCATTGAACAGCTTTAAACTTGGAATAAATATAGCTGATACCATCGACAAGTGGCTGAAGTACATTTTATAAATAAGTTTTACGATCTGAAGTTATTTTAAATTTCATGCAACTTCCTAGTGTTTAGATTTCTTTCTATTTTAAGACCTTTAACATTATAAAGTAAATGACCCTAACAAAAATTGACATTCAGAAAAAATTGTCAAATATTAATCAAACGATTTCTTATGATCATTTGATACTTTAAAAAAGTAATAAATAAATTAAGAACAGATATAATAATATCAATTACAAATATTTTTTATATCAAATCTTAAAAATATTAAATGTAGAAGCCGTTTGATACTAAAAAAAAATATAAAACTGTGTCCATTACTGGGCATTTACCAGCTGCTGCTAAATAAAAAAAAATAACGTTCTTACCTGAACATGTTTGAGAGTTGAAATGATTTGTGAATTCATTTTAAGCTTTTGATTTTAAACCATGAGGTTTGAGAAAAGGAAGTTTACTTTTGAGGCAAAAAAAAAGCCTCAGAAGAGACTGTTATTCGTCCGTGAAAATGACATTTTTATTTCGCTACAGTTAAAATAAAATAAAGAAATGAAACCTAACTGGCAAAACTTCAAATATACACTTGCGCCTAATGAAGAGATACATGATAGTAGTGTTCCGTTTTGTAACCGTACAAGATCTGATGTTAGAAAATGCTTATCACTGTATTCTCGCGGCTGGTAAGTAAAATGTCGCATAAATCACTCGGTGATCGTTCAAGAATACAGATTTTTTGAATTTTTCTACAAAACATAATAAAGATTTTTTATTTTGGCTTATTTAAAGTTAAAACAAATTAACATTTTGCTTTATGAACGTCTAGTTAACCATGGTTACTAATCCCAATTTAAGGCTAATCAAGATTGAAAATTATCTTAATCAGTGATTAACTAATTATAGTCAGTAATTACATCGGTTGGTTCAACCGGCCCTAAAAACTATTTAGCATAGCCAATTAGCGAAGCGTATCAAAAATACATTATCTTTGGTTAGATTCTAATTTAATTTTAAAAAAACTTTAGCTAATCATAGGCAGGAGTCACAGCAGTATTTTAAATGAGAAAATGATTTTTTTGGAAATAATTTATTAATATATAATGTAACAATTGTTGAAAAACTCAACTAAATCACTCCTGGGCTGGTGAAGTCTTGGTATGAAATAGGATGATTCCTCTTGCTATAAATAAATACTGTTTCGAATAGGCTAGTTTTAAATTACAAAACATTCGTTTTCAAACGCCATCTACCAAAAAAAAGTATGCAGCAACCCATTCTTGTAATCCAAACCCATTCTTAATTGTTCCCCAATAAACAATATTCGTTGAAATGCGCGGTCAATAGATAAATGCTTCAGAAACCATATGAAATCTTGTATTCCCATTTCGCATTTACTTATTATTATTAAATTACAGTTGTTATAATTAGTGAAATCTGTTAACTTAATGACTGTTTCCAGGCACCTTAAGGGGTTTGGTAAGACAAAAAAGCTGGAAGTATGGGTACGGTACCACATGAATTAACCGAGGCCCAGCAGCTCATCCGATTTTTTTTTCAGGAGGTGAACATAGAGGTCCTTCCTCACCCACCATATTCTCCGGACCTTTCTCCAACTGATTTTTACTTTTTCCGTTGTTTGGATAATTTTTAAGAAATAAAAAAATTGACAACGAAAATGCCCTGAAATCGGCCTTCCAAGACTTCGCTTCTTCCTCGACACCTAATTTCTACAGAGCGGGGATATAAATGCTTGTTTCACGTTGGGAGAAGTGTATTGAACGTGGAAGATCCTATTTTGATTAATAAAAGTATTGCTTAGTAATTTTTTTTGCTAATAATTTAAATTTACACCTTCCCTGACATTTCATATGTTACATTTTAATAAATTTTGACCTTAATCAGGATTCTATTGTCGAAACCTCTGGTCCATATCATTAACTTCTGTTCTTTACCAGATTTGAAAAAATAATTAAATCCTAGACAGACGTATAGTTTATTAATTTATTGAGAGTAATTACGATTATTGACATGTAAGGATAAATCTGTTAGACTGTATAATGTGCAAAACAACTGTTTTTTTGGTATATTTCAACTGTAATATAACATACATTAAACATCATAATCTACAACCTACAATGAGAGCAACCAAAGATCCATTATTTTTGGATGATTTTTTATTGGATTGAATACCACGTTATTAAAAGGAAAATCTCATGATTAAAGGAAAGTAATGGGTGAATTTCGGCAATTTTAACAATGTTTACACTAATGAACAACTTTCCTCCATCTTCGAGAACAAAGAAATGAATAATTGGAAAATATGTAGGATTGCCAAAGTGACATTTGATAAAATATGCATGGATCAATCTAGTAAGGACTGAAAATTTCAAATAAATATAATACATGTAGTCATACTAATAAATATATGGATTATTAGTAACAATTGCCAAGAAAGACACTATGAATTACCAGGCATTTCAAAATTGTTCCTTTAAGTCTAATACATAACACGCGAATGACAATTTTTATTTCTGTAAAAAAAAAAAAAAAATGTCTTCCTTTCCTGTATGAAGCAGTGTTCTATATAAATATAAAAAAATAAATTATTTCTAAATCTTAAATGAATAACATCAGACCTTTAGCCGCTGATTTTTTTTTTTTTTTAATTTACAATTACATTTGACATCTGTGATCAAGATTTCTTTTATACGAGCATAATTCCTTAATAAAGCAAACTGAACACCTTGAGATACAATGACGTCTCGAAGACGTCATTCATTTCATGTTCCATTGTTGACTTCGACGTCTCCAAGACGAATGATGGATGCCTTACAGCACATTATTAAGTTGAATTATTTAAGTTGATTCTACTTTAATATTGAAAAGTAAAAAAGAGACCTTACATCAATGTTAAAAAATTCCAACGAAAAGCCTTAAGTCTCCAAACTAAAACAGAAATAGAAATTATCTGTCCAATATTCCTGAGGATGCCTGAATGGGCGAAATATTGGACAGATAATTTCTATTACTGTTTTAGTTTGGAGACTTAAGGCTTTTCGTTGGAATTTTTCCACGGTCTTAACATAGATTCTATTTTATTTAAAATGTTAAAGACGAACTTCAATTTTTTTTCCTTCCTCAATAGTACCGATAAGAAATTCGCAAATATCGACTTGTGGCGTGGTGGTTAGCATAACAGCCTACTATACCCAAGATCGCGAGTTCGGCAATCGGCCTTAGGATTTTTTAAAGGGACTAAAAAAAACCCTTGGTAATGCCGTCTTTCGGAAGGGACGTAATAAGGGGGCTAGAGCATGTACGATGTCAGGTACTCGTTAAAGATGCCTAAACTAATTAAACCTGAATATGCAAAATTTAGAGCTCCCTCTGTGCTATTCTGGTGGAAACAAGATTAAAAGTTACAGTTGATTATTGAAGTTATTTTTGGGAGCGTCAAAATCCATTTTATTTCTACGTCAGGGGGTTGAGTAATTAGCGGCCATTCTAAGCTTTCATGTGTACATTCCTTTTACATTACAAGGAAAGATCTAAATAAAACAGAGATCCAAAGCAAGCAAAGCAGCCCTAGCTAGAACTCAATTCAATGGAGTCCAATTAGACTCTAGTACACAAGCTGTATTTAGCACTTCTCCCTCACGTCTTTTTTTTTCATTTTTGGCACGCTAGCTTCCGTCACTCTTTCTATTTCCGTTCTCCATTCTTATTTTTAAAAAAATGGTATTTAGCGAAGAGGATATGTATTGTATTACATTGAATTACATCCACATACCAAGACCTAATGTAACCTAACACTTATATCAGAATATCGGCTCAACATAATAATTTATAAAATAAATAATTAAAATTAATTTTAAGGCGGAACAACCGAAATTTTCTTGATTTTTTGATGTTCCCTATAATATAACAAGGGTTTATTATTGATTCCTGAATATAACAATTAATACCAAATATAATTTTTTTATATTTTTGCTATCAAAATTTAAAGGCATCTTTTATTTTTTTCATATCGTAGCAAATCGCTGTGATGTAGACTGGATTATTGGGCTGATTATTAAAACAAAAAAAAAATGTGATTATATGTGCTATTATATTAATGGAAGCAACATACAATGAAAAAGTGTTTCGGAAACTTTCAGGTCTTGTATTTATTTGAAATAAATAGTTTAACTCTATTCAAGAAATGATTTATCTGGCATCCACTCGGACCATTTTCTTCTCCATATATTTAAGGTCAACTGATATTATTGAAGATTTCATTATTATAAAAATGAGCAAAAACTCACAAAGTTGTTAACTAACATTAAATAATAATAAGAAATTGGAAAATTCCATAAAACAAAGCCCTTAGTTTTTAAAAACCATTGGATACTGGGAACTAACTGACCAGGCAACTATTCATAATTTCAGACATCAAAAGGACATGGACCAAACAACAAAAATCGATGAATATGAAATCCAATACATCTCACATCGAGTTCAAAAATACTGATACAGTAGCAATACATACAATCAGAGACGGTAGTATAACAAAAGACTTTGTTTTTTTTTGTTATTGAAATTGAGTATTTTTTTTTATGTCCTAAAGATGCCCAAATTGGCAATTGATCCACTAGTTAATTCCCAATATTTTAGAGATTTCAGGCTTTGATTTTTGGAGTTTCCCAAATGAATTTTTCTTCGTCTTCTTATACTTTAAAGACTTTAGTGCAAAAAATACAAAATACTTTACACTTTCCCTAATACTTTACTATAAATACAATTGATTGTTGAAATGACACGTAAATCAAATTTCAACTTTAATGTTCAGTGGCAAATTATGTGGAAAAATTAACATAATCCGATATGCTTCTTTTGTCAAATAATATAAGTATAACTTAACCTTGGCAAGACTCCCTCTGCCCACACTTAAGCTGCTGCAGCTCGTCAGTATCCCTTCAGGATAAATTTCAAGGGAAGGAGAAAGAAACTAAATTTGGTGGGGCTCTTATAATTTACGGCATATATACAGCTCCAAAACATGCAGTAAAACGTAATATGTAAATGATAGGACAGAGGAATATGTTCGTGTAAGCGGGCTTGAAATGTTCCTAAATTTTTCCCGAAAGTTTCCGAAACACTATTTCATTGAGTGTTATTTCCAGTAATATAGTAGTCTTCACAATTTTTTTTAATTAGTCGAGACAATAATCCAGTCTACATCTCAGCGATTTACTACGATAGGAGACAAATAAAAGATGTCATTATATTTTTATAGCAAAACTTTGAAAAATAATACTTGGTCTTATTTGTTATATTCAGGGAGCAATAGTAAACCCTTGTTATATTATAGGGAACATCGAAAAATCAAGAATATTTTGGTTCTTCCGCCTTAAAATTAATTTTTGAGATGAAAATAGTTGACTGGATGATCTAATGTAAAGGAGATAGTTGGAGGGTGCAGTAAAAAAAAACACTGAATAAGTAATAAACTTATAATTATGTGCCGACGTTTCGACCTACAGTGTAGGTCATCTTCAGGGCTATGAGAGAGAAACAAACAGAACAAAAAATATAAAAATGTACAGTAACAATAATATGGTGACATAAAATGCAATGTAGAAAATTAAAATAGTGGCAGATATGAAGATGATAACGAATGTTAAAAATGTGACAGAATATGATAAAATTAAGATATAGACAGATTTAAAAAAATTAATGATAATGAAAAGAAATTAAAATAGTGACAGATATAATAAAATTAAGATAAAGACAGATATAACAAAATTAATGATAATGAAAAGAAAATGAAAATAATGACAGATATAATAAAATAAGACAGATTTAATAAAATTAAAAAAAATGAGCAGAAATTATAAATTATAAATAACGCATATAAAATAAAATACAGAAAATAAATGTACAGAAAGGATAGTAAATTAAAAATAATATAAAGGAAAATCAAAAAAGAGGAGGTAAACCAAAGATACAAAATGAGAATATTAACATATACAAAAAAGGTTGGAACATGAAGAATTAAGAAAAACTAGTAAAATAAAGATATAAAATGTATAACGGACTTAAAGAGGTTACATGTTACAGAAAAGTATGGAACTGTATGTACAATAACTAATGTGAATAATAGAAATACTATTGTACAGTAACAATAGTGTACAATGACTGTTTGAAAATTAATTTTAATTATGTATTTATTGTTTTTGAATGCTTAAAGAAAAATCATGAACAATAATATTTGGTCTTACTTGTAATGTTTAGTGAACGACAATCAAGTCTACATCGCAGCGATTTACAACGATAGGAGATAAATAAAGGACGTTTTTGAATGCTTAAAGCAAAACCATTAAAAATAATATTTGGACTTGTAATGTTTAGTGAACAATATAAACCTTTATTAAATCGTGTTCAAACACTCACCAGTCGATGTACCCTCAACTTTCGTCGTTGGTGATACATACTAACTTACGAATTAGAAATTAATTAATTGATATTTTTCCTCTATTATTGTTACTTTTAATACTCAATTATATTATACAATTATACGAGGTAAAAATAATTATTGAAGCGCCTAGATATTTATGTATTGAAACCTCATATTTTATGTGCATGATTTTTTTATTTATTTTTCATGTATGAAAATATTGACGGTTCAATATTTTTTAAAGACTTTTAAGAACGAGAGTTACCAAAAAACACATAATTTTTAGTATTTCTATTAAAAATGTTTAAATAATTCAAAAACATAACTTTAAGATATTGATTAATCACATAACGATGAAGAAAACATTTCTAAAAAATAAGCATATAAAATAGATGTACTCCAAAAGCACGTCAAAACTTATTTGTGAAGTATTATATTGAAAAAGTTTTAGTTTGAAATGTGTTCACTATCTTACCAGATGACTCACTTTTGTAACTGCTCCTGTCTTATTCCCTTCTTTTACGATGGAATAATACAGTTTACACTCCAGTATTAAATCTATAGTTGGGCTTTTATGCTATTCTATGGAAGTACTCCATGTGTTCACATAACAGCATGTGTTCTATCGTGTGTAATCTTGGTTCCAGTTGGACCCATTGGATCTTGGATTCAAACAACCAACATTTTATCGTACTTATTTTTCATAAGACTAAATAAGTTATTACAACACCAAATGTTTAAGTAACTATCACAAAAAAAAGAAAAGAGGAATACATTAAAATCAAAACAGGTTCAAATGGATCAAGAACCAGAGATCACAACTAGAGAGAAAATTTTTACAAATTAAAATTATTAATTTAATTTTAATCACTTCTTTCTTTGAACAAACCGAAATAATCTGAGAACATATGCATTTATAGGTTCAGAAATAAAAAACGCAATACTTTATTATATCAATAAACAAAGTGGTCCATGTATGAGCGAGTTAACATTAAATGAAGTCATTAGATTCAATGGTCAAATCATTATGTCAGTAAAATCTGATCTACTTAATATCCTCTAACATTATACTATCTTTTTATCGAAAATGACTAAATAAATAAAATATATTTATATTAATATTGTTATAAAAACAATAATACGTATTAGCTATACCATATAAATAAATTAAAGAAACAGTAGCTGGAGAAATTAAAACTTTTTGAAAAAAAAAAAGAAGTAAATAAATAAAGTAAGGCCTAATAATAAGTTAAAATAGAATAACTAAGTAAAAAATCGACTAATGATGGACAATTTATTGTAAACGCTAGTGAATACAAAAAATATTAAGCACACCGTTGTTAATAACCTTTTGACAACATATTTACCTCTAAGTTGAAAGTGAGTAGACTATCGTGTTTTTACAACGTTTAAGTAAATTTTAATTTATTTGTCACTCTTTAAAAACGAATCAACAATAATTTGCCAATATAAGGAAATTTTGGAGTAAAAGCATTGTTCATGGATTTAGCACGATGGAATCGTTCTCTCCCGTATATGAGCCGTTCAATGCACAAATTGATTAACTCCATAAAACAAAAGTGGAGAAATGTGAGAAAATAGTGTGCATTGTTTTTTAAAATTCGTTCGTTTGTTCATTTAACGTCACTTTATGCAGCTATGGCTAATCGGACGATGCTACAGTGGGAGCTCTAAATTTTGCCTATCCAGGTTTAATTAGGATAGGGATTTTTAACGAGTACCTGACATCGTACAGGCTCGGGACCCCCGTTTAACGTCCCTTCCGAAGGACGGCGTAACTAAGGATTTTTTACTCCCTTAAAAAAATCCTAGAGCAGCCTGCCAGGCTACGAACCCGTGATCTTGGGCTTAGTAGTTTGTTACGCTAACCACTAGGCCACAGGTGACCGTTTTAAATTCTATTTACAATATAAATTCAAATAAATATTATAGAATGTATAAATAAAGGCTCATATTATTTTTTAAAAGAAAAAAGTAATAATTATAAATTCAGTGTTTAAATTTTTAAGTTTCTTATCTCGGAAAAAGTTTTTTATTAGATGTTTTCGACAACAATTAATATTAACAGTTTTGTTATATTATATTATTATTAATGATTAATTCGTTAGCAATATAAATGATGTCTTCTCCATCAGCTGTATGTAACAACTCGTCATTTCGATTTCTTCGCAAGTTTTTAAAGTAATCATGTTTAACAGGAGGAATGAATTTCAGCAGATCCATCATGTCCCTCCTTTTTTTTCTTGTTACAGATCTACCTTTAGAGTATAATAAAGGCTGCTCTACATTTTTCAAACTGTGGTCTATCTGCCACAGGTCCCCTTATATCGCTTGCATTAAATTTTTAATCTTCATCATAATAACACTTAGATTGGATAAGATGTGGTTTGGATCTTTCTAACATGATAAAATACATCATTTAGCGCTTACTAGGACATTTAAATGGTATTATTGCAGCGGTTTACATTAGAGTACGGAGTTAATCAAAATGACCTCTGAAAAAACTATTTATTATTCAGTGGCCAAAAATTTGTTGTCATTTAATGTTATACCATTATTTTTTGGGCTAGATTTTATTAATATAGAATGTTAGGACTTTACCAAGCGCTTTTACACTTAAATTTAAGATTTTTCAAAAAGTTGAGTTAATCAACTTGTGCAGTGAACGGCTCATTTAATACACTCAAAACTAAAAGCTAACGAGTATACAAACTATATTACAAATGTGCACTAACTGCAAACACAAATAACTGAACAATTAAGCTCCTCTAATGGTTTCAATAAGTAAAGATCTAATGCCTTAACATCCAGATGGACAATGTTCCAAATAAACAGAAATCGTATTAGTTCTGAAAGTCAACTTTTCAAGGCTTAGAATCCGTGCCAAGCTTCCAGAAATAGTCCTTTAATCGCATACACTAGGGTTTCAGCAGGACCTAAACATGGAACAAGAAACAATAACAACACAGTCACTGACTACTGGAAATAATAAACAAGAAAATTCCCCTCGGAATGATTTTTTTTTTTTAGCAATGCTATTGTTAAGGTGTAGGTGATTGAATTTCGGATAAAATTTACAATGATACGCGTTTTTGGAACAACGGATTTTTTTCTTATTTTTCTAGTCTTAAAACTTGTGAAAAGATTCCACTGAAATCCGTGTAAAAACAAATCATGTCACGTCTTTTAAATTTTCCATAACATTGGACAGTTAAAATTAATCACTTATAGAAACAGTTTAAAGAAAATTGTACAAATTTTTATTCATAAGTAATTGGAATATATAAGTAGTGATGATAGTATTTATTTAGGACAATTTACCTATTATTTATTTTGTGGACATGGTGTTCCCAAGGCACAACAATTATGAACACAATTATCATTATTTAAAAAAAAATAAAGAACAGTAAGATGATTCCAAGTTTGTAGATATTTTTTACGAACCAATAAATACAAGATAGATTTCATACGATGTAATGACAAAATATTTTTTGTAATTATTCCGCAAGTTGTCGCTTCGAGTTAAGTAACAATACATTTTAACTTATAATTTGTCTCCCTTTTAATATTTTCCAAAAACATAATTTAGCATGAGCTTTAGTACAGAAAAAATAATGTTTTTATGGGAAATATATATACTTCAGTAATCATTTCATCTAGTAATGAACGTTTCAACAAACATATATCATCTATAAATCGAAATGCTAATTGAAAGTTTTATTTCTTGATGAAATGATTACCGAAATCTATTCATTATAGATTAGAGCCATAATTACATTCTCTTTTCCATACTAACGCTCACGATAACTTGTATTTTTGGAAAATATAAAAAATGAAACGAATAAAGAGTTAAACCTTGTAACTCAACTCGAAGCGCAATCTGCGGAACAGGTGATAGATATTTAGTAACGCGACATTCTTTAGTTATAAGTGATAATCAAATAATAATTAATGCTATACACACAGATTTTAATTTTAATCAGGATCACTTGTAAGAAATATTTGTTATTTAATAGATTCAATTATAGATTAAATAAATTATATATCCTACAGCCCTGGTGAATAGGTAGTAAAACCGAATTTTGTCCAGACCAAATATTCCCCGGAGCTGTAGATACATACCTTGGCATAAAGATACATAATGCATATACCTAACATATGTATATCTTCTGTGGTACTTAATGAAGACTAATTTAATAATATATAATGCCGTATAAGTATGGTTTTACTTGATATTTTAAACAAACCATTCAACATTATATGCTCTACATAAGAATATATCTTTAGAATGGAGATTTTCTTGCTAATAACAATTCACAACAATAGTTCAGGGGTTCAATTGGAACAAATTGATGCTCATTCGTTTAACAAGGTCAATCAAACCTATCTCGAGGAGATTTAAATTCATACCCCTTTAAAAATTACAAGAACTACGTCTTGCTTTTTACTTGCAGAGATATTCACAATAGTATTTGGTATAATAATTGTTACCATGTCCAATTAAACATTAAGAGCAGTAGGGGATAAATACAATGGTGCCGTATAAGATGGCATAACTTCGTTTTATTGTACAAATACCTTTGTATATAACTGTTACTTGTGCTTATGGTTATTTTCCACTTATTCTTGAGCTTATACTGTATAGATTAATGAGATATCAAGATTTACTTAAAATTTACTGTATGAAAAGCGTAAGAAATAGGATACAACTATTTATTAGAATTTTTAGATAGCGAAAGTAAAGCTGAGAAAAATATTATAGGGGACCATAAAAAATTATAATATTCACATTTTGTTACCCTTGTTTTGCTGCAAATTTTCTATTATCCTGCTTCTTCAAGGTATAACACTTTTTTAAACATTATTAAGTACATAAAAAAATACCAAAAACTTCGTTCATGATATTCAGATCTTCTTCGAGAAAAAAAGTGTTCATACTTATTAAAAAGTCTGTGTAATGACTTAAAAATAAGACTCTGTAAGGTAGAGTTTATCGCTTATTAATGTATACAGTAGTAGATGCTCAGTCACCGTTAAAATGATTCGTAATAGCAATATCTTTTCAGAAGCAGGAGGATACCAATTGGCAAACCAAAATCAAGAAATAATCCAAAAGCAAATAGGAACGATAAATGTAGAAAGGTTATTAAGTCTTATGTTAAAATGCAACGGATAACACACAATTTAAATTTCAGACTATCAAATTCTGGTTAGGAAGAACTTAATCCGTATAAGGAAGATACGAAGATTAACCCTTAACTCATTGAATCTAGGACATCTCTTGCAAGCGATGATTGTGATATTATAAAATAATATTAAAGCCACCAACTACTGAAAATTCCAACTAATTTTATGAAACTATCTCAGAAACAATTTTAAATGTATTGAAAACATAGAATAGTATTATAAATTACATACAAATGTTTTATACGAATAACATAAAGCAACGTAATTTACATTAACATACCAACTTGTGTCACAGCTAATTCTGTGTATACAGTTGTTTGGGTAGATTATTGATTTGTTACTACTTTCTGATAGCATGATATAAAGTGATAACATTGCACTTTGTTGCAACAAATATGGAATTGAAAACGAACAATTAGTTTGTGCTTAGAAGCAACAATAAGTAAGGCCAAATCTTGGTGTCAGCTAGCAAACTCAACGTTAAGGCCAATAATTTTGGTGTTAAGAAAATTATCCTAATTAGTAATTAATTAATCCAAGTAAGTAAATGGTCATTGCAACCGGCCTGAGAGTTTTACTAACAGCCTGGCGCTAGAAATTTATCTCTCTTATTAGCCAATGAGTCCATTAATTTATCAACTCGGGTGCCAATTAAAGTTCAAATTATTAATGATTACCGATAAAGGGGGCCATTAATCAATACTTATCTATGGATGATTAATTATAATTATTTATAGGCATACATCACATAGAATTGGATCGTATCCTTAAAAAATAAAAACTACGTAATCCAAAAAACGTAACAACCAAATGTAGATAAATTAATTTTTGTGATACTAAACTCTATTCATGAGTTTTCTGTTCTCGTTGCCAAAATCTCAACAGGAAATCGAAAACATCCCTGGATGGACTTTAAGAGATTATAAACTGTCCTTAGAAATGAACTCTGATAACACAAGTGATAAGGAACTAACCCTAAAGCATAAGTAAACACTAAAAGATGTTGGAAGTTTTGATGAAGCAAGGATAGCTTCCAGGTTAGGCCTTACTGACGAATGGACGCAGGTAGACTGTAATCGAAATTCAAAAGGAAGTAGCGGTGGTTTTTTTGGATGATAGCGCTTTTACTGACACACATAATCTAATTCTATTTCAAGTTCACTGATAGTTTTTCCAGTTTATTCGAAAATGCAGGTTTTTGGATTATGCCACTTAATGCGAAAAAGAAATATATAAATATTACTGCGATATGTTTAGCATCGTTAAACATTCTTCACAAATGAGAAAGAATTGATGGATGATAACTGGTTAGGCAGAAAAACATTTTCATTAACGACTACCTGACTTGATCTCAACATACTTATAACAAGAAGAGGAAGAAAACGGTCCGGACGAAAGTCAAAAAAAGTTCTCTTTATTAAGAACTGTTTTTTTTTAAGCCAACTTTTTAACCAACGTTCTTCTCAGGTCATATTTCATGTCTTCAATAATATTATCATTATTAAACTTATTTAATAATTTTAGTTGATTTTATCTATATTTGAGGAAGAAAATGTTGAACTGTTTCTTCTCTTCAGGACTAGATACATACAAATTAAATACAAGATACATACAAATTAAAATAATACTTGTAAAAATAACAATTATGATAACATAATAATAATACATGTACTTTTAAAATAATAATTGTAATCTTTTAATTTATATATTTCAGCCCTTAAGAGAATTTTTCTGACCTCCACCAGAATCATTTTCTCCCTCATTATTGAGCCTTTCTCTGCACAAAATGAATAACTCCACTTTTGAAAATTTTTAAATTTTACACTTAAATTTACTAGGTACAGTCATAACTTTTTATATTAATGAAATCTTTTCCAAACAATAAAGGTTAATACCATTAACGAGAAAAACATTTTGGCCACTGAATAATAAATAAATTTTCAGAGGTCAATTTGATTAACTCCAAACTCTAATGCAATTCGTTACATAATGCATTAAAATATACTACCAAGCGCTAAATTATGAATTTTATCAAGTTAGAAAAGTCCAAACCACATCTTATACAATTTAAATGTTACTATGACGAAGATTAAAAATTTAATGAAAGCTATATAAGGAAACCTGTGGCAGATAGACCACAAAGTTTGAAAAATGTAGATCAGCCTTTATTGAAGAAGATTGAAAAAGGTAGCTCTGTAGCATAGAAAAGAAGGAGAGGCATGATGGATCTGCTGAAATTCATTCCTGTTAAACATGATTACTTAAAAAACTGGCGAAAAATCGAAATGACGTGTCATTAAATAAAACTGATTTGACAGACATTTATGCTGCTGACGAACTAATCACAAATAATAGTATAATATAACAAAACTGTTAATATTAATTTTTATGGAAAATATGTAATAAAAATATCTAATAATTAACTGTTTCTGTGATAAGAAACATAAAAATTTAAATTTATTACTTTTTTTACTTGCCTAAACGATTGACTCTAACGGTCACAAAAAATTGTAACATTTCTGACGGTATCTTTTTGGCTAGTCTTTCTTATTAATTTTATATGAAAGCTAGATCTTTATTTATGCTTTCTACAATATTTATTTGAATTTATATTATAAAGCAAATTTTAAAAACGATGCACGCTATTTTATCGCATTCTTCACTTTTTTTTTTATGGAGTAAATCAATTCGTGCATTGAACGGCTCATATATTAGGTCAACTGATATTCAACAATTATAATGATGATAACAAACTAATATCATACATGCAAACACTTTGCACGAATCAAGCTGAAAAAGCAAGGAAATGCGAAGATAAGAAGAGAGTCCTAGCTACTGCTTCATTGAGCTAGGACCTGAGAAGCAAGAAAGGCCTATTGTGCATTGTTAAGTGATAGTACGTGCCTGGGATCCTCCCATTGGATCCATTCTCTCCTCCTCCCATCCTGTCCATTAGATCCGAGCGATATCCTATCCCACACTAATTTAGGTTCCAACCTGTTTTTATAGATCTATGTTCTTCAAAACCAAAACAATAACGGTAGGTACATAAAACTCATTTAATCAACATCTTAAAAAGATCAACGAAAGAGATCAGAGTACAAATTATCTATAATAAGACCTAACTAAGACAATGCCTAAAAATATTCACTGACATAGGAATACAGTATTTATAAAATGGCAGCATTTCAAATAAAACTTCGAACCTAAAGCGGATTTTTTTCAAATGCTGCAACATCAAATATAAGGAATACTACAGTAGTAAATGCAATGAAAGATATATAACGGTACGACATAAAGGCAAGTTGAGAAACTAACCACACTACTCATTAACGAATTCAACTTAAAAGGTCACGAATTCATCTTCTTTTTAGACGCTTCGGAGGATTATCAGGAATTGAAGAGGTTTCTAGGTTTGAAACTAGTGGATGGGAGTGGGAATGAAGTTTAATATGAAAAGATCTATATCGTATTCGGGTCAAATCAGTAAAAAAGCAAGAATCATTGAGGATTAAAAGCAAGATTTTACGAAGGATTTTGGACTGTAAGGATTGAATACTAGAATAAATTCGATGGCTTAGTGGAGTCCCAAAGCAAATATTTAAGCAAATTGCAACTCAGCTATAGTACAATGTATTTTTAATATATTATATGCAGGTCCTTAGAAACATTTAAGGGGAATTCGCCAGAGAGATGATAATGATAAGATGGAACTGATTTTAAGAAACACTAAATACAATAATGTACAGATACTGATAAAGCGATTTGTGTATACATACAAAAAGGAATCAATCCAAAATAGACACGATGAAATCAGAAAAAATCTGACCCAGGCCGGAATTACAAAACAGAATAACCGAAACCAGGAAATCTGTAGATTTAAAATTCGTAAATGGTAAGTCGGCTAAGAGGATAAATTAAAGAAGATTGAGATAAGGGAGAAAGGAAGTCCACAGCAAAAGATATATATATATAAAAACCGATGTGCCTAGGGCACTATATTAACAGACACTTCACTTCTGATAACAGCAAGGAGTAATTGACAATCTTATCTTGAATCAACAACGTGTGAAACTAGAGATGTGTGTGAACATGCGGATCGAATACGAAAAATATAAAATACCCCGAAAATTAATAATATATATAAATATTTCAGGATGAACAAATTATTTATACAGAATGTTCTTATGATAAGATCATCTCTTTGGTGTTTGTTGAAGGAATTAACATAATACCATAATTAACATAACATTATAAGTATTTTTAGATGTCTCAGCAAAGCATCATTGTTGCACTATGTTCATATAAATAATTTATGAAGTTTACTTCATAACCGGAATGAAGTTTACTACAACCGGTATAACTACAATATTGAAGTACTGGGGCATTAATTGTAGTCAACCTATGATTTGAGGGATATTTAAGTATAGGAAAAATATTCCACAATAACTAATAATATTGCATCAACACCTTAAAAACCGAAAATCGGCCAACAATTTCATTATAACCAATCTGAATTAGATTTCCAACAATAACATTTAACCGTTACAGCAGAATCTGATACTTAGATATGCTTTATAAAAACCAAAAACTAAAGGACATAAAGAAATTGTAAATATAATCATAACAAAAATGTACAAAATGAGAAATGTTTGTGAATTTGGCCTAATCAATATCTCCTCCCGTCCGTACCAGGAAGCCTTCGTGAAGTTAGATACGATTCCAAGAAGTTCATGTTCATTCCAATTTTGTGTTTTTTACAGTTTTGTGATAATAATGCCCAATAACAATTTATTGTGAATTCACTAGAAACCTTTTTCATTTTAATTTTTCACTATTTGGGAATGAATAACACGAAACTAAGTAATATAATTTTAATTTATAATACCTTATTAATTAATATAATAATTGACCTAATAGAGACAGGCTAAACTGTATAAGAAAAGACGTTTGTTTTCAAATAAGAAAAAAAATACTATAAAAATAAAACATTATCCCTACTATTATCCATACTACTCTGTTCTGAAACTAAAACAGTCGTGGCAATACTTATGTCATGGTTTCTATATCTGCTATATCATATATATATATTACCTAATACTGAGAACATTAAATATCTTGAAGTTTTAAATTTAACCGATGGTCTTTCAATCAGATTATGTAACAGGCAAATTAACATTTTGTTTTTTTTAGTAGTATATTGAATTATTTTTTTTATTCAAACAAGCTATAAAAATATCCAAGTAAGATGTATTTAGCGAAATATTTGCCAAGTTTAAAAAAAGACTGCAGCTAATTCTTAAAAGTCAAAAACCAAACTACAACAGATGAATCGCATAGTACGTACAATGACAGATGGTAAAATTCATCACCCAAAGGAATCTGTGGCTAGACTCCATTTGCCCAGAAACGAAGGTGGTCGTGGACTAATTTTAATGGAAGATTCATGCAGAAAGCAAGTAAAATCCATGAAGCAGTACTTTATGACAAGCACATCGTCCCAAATTGCACTGCCCTAAATATGAATGACCCTATCCTCCATAATATTACTGATCGGCCATGATATCACTACGAGACGATTTGGAACGAGAAGAAGGAACTGGATGGTAGAGTTTCCCATCGGCTGCATCAGTCTGAGATTGACAGTGAACTCTCAGTTGAATGGTTAATGATAGGGCAACTTTTTGTAGAGACTGAAGGGTTTACCGTCGCCATACAGGGTCAGGTAATTAAGTAGAGCCTAAGGAAAGCACATTATCAAGGAGAGCCTGATAACGGATTGATGTCGCCTCTGCTCGAAAACTCATGAGTCTATACAGCATGTGGCAAATGGATGCAAAGCACTGGCTGGGACGAACTACATGATCAGGCATAACAATGTGGCAAAAAAATATCACCAAAGTATATGCACGCTATTAGGACTGTTGGGCGGAGATGAGGTGCCTTACGATCGCTATCAGCCGGAAAAACTTTTAGAAAATAATGAAATAAAAATTTACTGGGATAGGCTAATAAACACGGACCACAGGGTAATACATAACCGTCGGATATTTTGTTGATCCATAAAGTGAATAAAATAGGTAGAATCATAGAAATAGCTGCCCCATGTGATTCAAACGTAGTGAAGACCAGAGCCGAAAAACTAGCACATATCAAGCAAGAACTGTCTATTGAGTTAAAATCCCTTTATCTTTGGAGAAAGTGCTCATAACTCCAATAGTCATTTCCTCGAATGGCCTGATAAAGAAAAGCACAAGGGAGAATAATGACCTTGGGCTCCATTTAGAAAAATTGAAATTGACACAAAGGCAGTTCTGCTGGACACCTGCAGAATTGTTAGAAAATTTTAGTAAAACATTTACACTTCCCTTAAATGTTGAATTCTGGGATGTGAATTTGGCGCCAGAGAAATCTGTGAGTGCAACAATAATAATAATAAAGAAAATAATAAATGGGGCCTTTTAAAGTAGAAATGTATAAAAGAAGAACTGTCACTTCAGCCAAAGATCAATAGGTGTTTAGACCGTGAAAAAAATCCAACGAAAAGCCCTTAAGTGTCCAAACTAAAACAGAAATTGAAAATATCTGTTTTTTTTTTACTATTTCGCCTATTCAGGCGAATATCAGGGTAGTATCCTCTTATCATATCAGGCATCCTAAGGGTAGAAAGAGATATTTTCATTTCTGTTGTTGTTTTTTGAGATTTAAAGGCTTTTCATTGGAATTTTCCCACGGTCTTAACATTTATGCAAGGTCTCTTTTTACCTTTCCCTTTTCAATATTAACAATACATATGTTTAGTATACTCGTGTGCACATTTTTGACCACACCCTCACACCATTTTCTACCTACGCTACTTAGACAATGATATATTCTTGAATACATATATATTTTTTAATTGCATACATTAAACCTTAAGAAAGACCAAAGCATATTGCGTGAACAATAAAACTAATCTGTAAGATGACGAATGGCCTTTACGTGATACGGTATTTTCCAAACATAGCAACTCTAATGCATTGAATAACCTTTAACAGAATACAAAGTAAAAGCTAAAGGGAAAGAAAATGAGTAATATGTTCAAGCTGTTTTTTTTTACCAGCCACTTAAATGACATTGTAGTGTAATGCTAAATACTTTCATTAATCCCTTCTCCCAATAATAAAGTAACTTTTTTCTTTCTTTCTTCCTGACCCTCCTATATTTACAAATTAAATATGTACACACACACGTGTCTCCAGTTTAACACACATACGGAGTATATCAGCGCCAAAGCGGCAAGAATTACTTCATTATTGACGCGCCTTATGCCGAATATTGGAGGACCCAAAGAGAGTCGCAGAAAGCTCTTGGCGACTGTTGTCTCCTCAATCCTTTTATATGGAGCTCCAATCTGGAAAGAAGCTATGTCCACCGCATTGTACAGCAGACAGATGGTCTCAGTGTATAACCTCGAAGAGGTTTATTGAGAGTGACAAGTGCTTTTCGGACTATTTCTTACAAAGCTGTATGCGTAATTGCGCGCATGCCTCCGGTCGAGATGCTAGTGGAATAGAGAAACAGATGGTGCAATCGTAGTTCTCGAGTATCAAGAGACGAAGAAAGGAAAACCACCATTGTACGTTGGCAACAGCGTTGGAATTCGGCTAATACCGGAAGGTGGACCTACAGGTTGGTGCCTGACATAGGTTCGTGGTATGATCGTCGACATGGGGAGGTGGATTTTTATCTTACACAGCTTTTTTCTGGACATGGATGCTTTAGAGCCTACCAGTTCATATTCAAACTCGACAGTGCTGAATGCCCAACGTATATGGCGGTAGAGGAAACAGCAGAGCATGTGATTTTTGAATGTACCCGCTTCACTGTCGAGATAAGGGAATTGGAGCTGGCTTGTAAACAGGTGACTCCAGAAAATTTAGTGAGCTGCATACTAAAGTCGCATGAACTCGTGAAAAAAACTGGCCACAGGGATCCTCAAAAGACAGAGAGAAGGAAAGGACAAAGACTGAGAGAGAGAGAGAAAATAAGGAGTAGAAGACTGGTGTCTTCTTGAAGAAGAAGAATTTAGAACAGGAAACTACAAGATGGAAATGGCCATAAGGCGGCACACAGCCTTTCCCCTCCACGAAGTAATGCCAAACGGCGGTCCCGTGGAGTGTGGAAAACAGATGTAGGAAGGTGGTTTTAGTGGGTAAAAATACCTCACACGGATAGGTACGGGCCTATCCGCGTCTTTTGAAGATTTCCACCTGCCCACGTAAAACACACACACATAATCCAGTAATCAGGAACTATTGGATATAGTTTTTTATTATTATTTTAAATATTTCAACATAAGTTTTGCGAACGTAAGATTTAAAATTCAGAAGAAGAATATTTAAAGATTCAGTTAATGAAATTAATTGAATAAATTAAACTGACTATTCTATTTTAGAATTAAAATATAATATTTGTGCAGCTCTTTAGCAAAGTAGGGCAGCCTAAGTATTAGTGTTTATCCATTTAACGCAACTTTATGCTGCTCTGATTAATCGGATGATGCAATACTATTGGGAGTCATGAATTTTGCCTATTCAGCCATAATTAAGATAGGGGTCTTTATGCAGTACCTGACACTGCACAGGTCACTTATTTTACGTCCCTACCAAAGGACACCATAACATAGAATATTTAACTCCATTCAAATAATCCTATGGCCCCCTATCGTGGGCATAGTAGATTATTATGCTTATCACTAAACCGCAGGTGACCCATAAATGCATTAAATTAAATTAAACAAAAAAAAAAATTAGAAAAATAAAATCAATTTTCTGATGGTTACGGACCATAAAATTTGACTTTGAATGAAATGAAGCGTTCATTCATCGGAGCCACTAATGGGCTCACAGCCCGAGGCCACCTTTCACTAAAGAAAGCGATCCCAGTTTACATCCAGATTAATAAATTCACTCCTCCTCTGTTCCCATTTTAAGTGAGTTCATAGAACATTTAGGGCATTAACTTTACAGAGTAAAAAATACTTTATTCTTTTTTAAAAAATAATACAATTAAAACAAGGAAAGGTTGATCGAATACTGCTAGTTAAAATATTTCTATGTAAAAAATACATACACGCTTGTAGATTAAAATGAGAGCATCTGAGCATACATAATTAAGTATGTTAATTTTAAAATTTATCTAATTCGTTGATCGAAGTTATTCTACATCCGTGGATATTCATATAGAAAAACTTCTGCGATTACAATACATCCTTTATTGCGTAGAAGTAAAATGTAGCTAAAGTTAACAAAGATGCAGCAGAGTAAAAACAAGACCTAATAATAGAACTAATGAAACCAGACACCATTGTATCTACAGCCCCGATAATGAGAGGTTTTCCAGTTTTCGATATTTGTCCAGATAGGGCTGTAGTGAGGGAAGCGTAATTGTGCCATTCTTGTACTTTATGGAGAGGAATGTGGTTGTACTGTTTTTCAATAACTGTTTTTCAAGCCATAACTGTTTTTCAAGCCAATGCCTGACTTAGCCCCTTATTCCCTACGAAAATAACACGATTCCTCCCCCTTCTTTAACTACAAGAAACCATAAAACATAGAACATAAAAAAAATCTATACCACTACGACCAATGGAGAGTCTTGGGAGGAAGATGATTTGTCTGATATCAACGCTCAACCATCAGATTTTCCCCCTACGAAGGATACGCACATTATAGAGGCTGGGTGAGTCCCAGGAGTGTATCCAAATCCCAAACGACCAATTCCCCGCTGTTAACAGATTAAATGTCCTATTTTTCCAGATGTGAACCCGGAACCTTCGCAACGGCAACTCAGTGCTCTACTACTGTGTTCACTCGCTCTCACAAGAAACTCATTATGAAGAAAATTCGACAGAACGACTTATTCACCGAGGCTATAGATATGTAGATTGAATTTCAAATTATTGCTGATTTGTGTACATCTAACAAAACTATTCGATTGCTCCTTATTAAATAAGTCATTCCCAAAGCATAATTGACATATATAAAAAGGAAACGCTCCATATTTTTAATCAGTTATAATGCTAAAAAGAATTGGCAAGTGAACAAGCTTAGGAACAAAAAACAACACGCGTAATGAAACAAGAGATGACCATTCAGGATCATATATGTACACAAAATAACTCGCCCAAATGCAGATACACTAGCATATAATTAAGTTTCACCTACCTCAACCAGCAGACTGTTAGGTACTTGGCTGTCTAGAGATGGGCTTGGCATGATTCTGTTTCACTTGCGATGCCGAATGAAAGCTTCTGCAAAAATTCTACTCTATCTGAATAAAACTTTTATATTTTTGAGTCCTAACAGTACTTAAAGAGTCTATCAGTCAAATTATCCCATCTAAAAAAATGGAAGTCATAGCGTTTAAGACTATTTTTAATCATTCAGCTATAATTTCTAGACAGGTATAATAGTTAAGGTGAGCGCTGAGGTCGAAAATTATAGCTAAATATGACAATTAGTAAAAAAAAAAAAAATAAGAGACATAATACTATTACATACTATTACTCATACCTATGTATGAGTTCTCGAAACTTCATACTTGAAATCAGACAAGCAACATCTGACTATAAAGAATAGGAAGTCAGATGTTGCTGTTGGAATGCAACTTGAGGAAGTTAAGAATGCATCTTTTTTTTTTTTTTTGTTAATCTGCACTCAATAAACCTACACACATCAATGTCTCCCAAATCAATATAATTTATCAAAAGTCTAAACAAAGCATTCTTTATAATCCCTTCTTATCATAAGCTGGTTATTTTGAGGAGCGAAGGAGTTATTGCACCCCAGATCCTAGAGCCTGACGCGCCTTATTGAACTTTCCAGTTCTCAAGAGACTTTCTCTGCTATCGCTATGAAGCTTCTGCTATTGCACTGCTATGAAGTTTCTCCATTTATAACTTATATTCGACTTCTCGATTTACGTCCTTTGTTTTCATTAAGTTCTTAGTTTAGTCCATCTGTTATTAAGTTACATCAAAAGGTGGAAAGTCAGTAAATTTTTTTAACGATATATTATTTATAATTTTTGAATTATGACTACAGAAAATAAAAACTAAGTTGTTTTAGAATCGCGAAATGTACGGCCAAAGAAGATTTCTTAAAATGATCAGAAAAATGAATGGCTAGTGATGTAAAAATAAACAAAAAAAAAGGTAAGAGCAAGAAATTGGTGGAATTGAACAATGAAATAGAAAATGAGTCAAGGATTCTGAGTGTCTGAATAATGCACTATTTTGGACAAATAGATTCCTTTTTCTTAAATTGATATTTCGAAGCCAAGCATATCATAGCGTATAACTTTAAATTTTTTTGTCCTTGAAATTTTTAATCCTTGGTCGATTACAAAGAGGTCATTATTGAAAAGAAGAAATAAAAAAAAAAAATTAAATATAAAATGAAATATTATGCTAAGAACTCAATAATCTGATTTTTCTTTTTTGGAATGTATTTATTGAAATTTACAACTGTATATTGAATACAACAAGTAAATATAATAACAGATAAACAATGTCCCGAGATAAAGGCAAGTAGAGAAACTATCCAGTAGTATTACTCAAATAAAAAGTTCAACTTCAACAAGGTCACAAGGTGGTCTTCTTTTCAGACGCTTCGGAGGATTATCAGGAATTGAAAAGGTTGCTAGGTTGGAAACTAGTGAGTTTGAGTGGAAATGAATTTTGTCATGAAAAGATTGATATCTGATTCGGGCCAAATCAGCAACAAATGGAATATTAAGATCATTATGGATATTTTTATTTTTATATAAATTTATAAAAGGGTAATGAACATCAATGAATATTCTTCGCAAATTGCGAGAACACGGGGATATGGGATCAGTGAAGAGAATGGATTTGTCTAACCGAGGTACGAACTAGGATAGCTCAGATGGCAAAGCACCAAGACGGAAACATGGGAGGACCGGGTTCGAATCCCGGCCTTGGACATATCTTTTCTCTTCAATATAAAAATATTTAAAATTATAACAATTAATAAAAAAATAAGATACAATAAGGTCATTATGGATTACTTTGTTCGTAACAAAGTAGGGAGCATTAAGGATTTTGGATTGTAAGGATTAAATACGGGAGGAATTCGATGGCTAAGTGAAGCCCCAAAGCTCTACTCCGAAAGTCCAGATGGGTCTAATGATTACCATGTATATGAGTCTGTTCTAATTAATAGGGAGCTTAGAGCGTTTGTTTGGTAAATGTTGAAGTACCCTGAACGGCGAGTTGTTTCTTGTCGTTTCATTCTAGTATGAGAATTCCAAGTTAAGCGTTGGAGTTATTTGTCAAGGTGTAGTCCTAAGTACAGGACCTGTTCTACAGTAATCAGTGGAATGTTATTAAACGATACAGAAGGGCAGGAAATCGTTGGTTTATGACGGAGGGTAAAGGTGATTTGTCAAAATTGATTTTAATTCTTCAGTTTTGAAACGATTTTTCAAGGTCAGTGATATGGGATTGAAGGGTATGGGATGCTATAACTGGACCAGAGTTGACTGATAATAGAAATTGTCATCCGCATATGTGGTAAGGTTAGTGTTGGGAAGAATTGGGATGTCAGCTGTATTACACTGTGTAGAGGATTGGGTCTAGGATACTGCCTTGAGGAACACACGCAGATTGAGGAAAGAGGTATGAGTAGACATTATTATGATTTACATTAAATGACCTGTTGGAGAGATAGGATTGGATAATGAGAAAGTATGTTGGAGGTAGGAATTTAAGGAGTTTGTAAAGCAGCCCGGGGTGCCAGACTCGGTCGAAAGCCTGTTCAACATCAAGGAAGATCACCGGACAATACAATCCACGTTCCAAAGCCGAGGAAACAACATCCACCACACGATGAATATGATTCTAAAACAGTTTGCGTTTTCCACGTTAAATGGCGTACAGCCGAGTTTGTAGATTCAATAAACGTAAAAAATCCCTAAAAATCTTAGGGCCATCTGCCGTGCTGTGAACCCACGACCTTGATAATAGAAGGTTGTTATGCTAACCATTACATCACAGGTGATCCCATGAATAGCCGAGTTAAGGGAGTAAGTGTTATATCCATTTTGAAATTTTACGATTTTAAGATACGATTTTAAGAAATTTTGAAATTTTAAGATCTTAGTGACGAACTACGTGGACTATTCTGAGGATGATCTATGACGTCGCTAACAAATCTAAAAAAAACAAAAAACAAATTGGTAGTAGCGATTTTTTTTAAATTAATATTTGGACTCTACGTATGTTATCAGTGAAGTTAGTATTATTTTTTCATTGGTGGATGGTAATTTTTCGTTTTCGAAAATACTAAAAGTTATCAAAATCGATATTGGTACCGGCAATTGGCAATTATAGATATTACTAATTATTAAACAATACGTAGATAATCTTATATGTATGAATATAAAACTATTGTTTTAAATTAGTTGTGACAAAAGAAGTGAGTTAAAAAAAGTTTTTTAATTGATTGACCTATAAAATAATTGACTGGAAGCCACGTAAGGTGGTAGGTATTCATAATTCTAGTCTGTGGTGAGAGCAATTTCGGCCTACACAACATTACTTTTTCTGAAATCTGACGTGCATTTTTTGGTATCAGCTCCTAGCCTAAAATTGGCCCGAGCCCAAGGCATCACCTTTTTAATGAGATGACATTAAAAATCCAATGATATAAAACAACAGAACTAGAGGGAACTGCATTCAAGCATTTGATAGCTGTATTCATCATTTGTGATAGCGAAGACGATTAAGGAAAATATATCAGATTTATAAAATCCTTTTAGAGACAAAATCGTAGGCCGAGTTTCCAAATGAAGTTGGTCACGCTAAATGGGAATCAGTCCGTTTTTCTAACTTTTAGATTAAAAAAGGCAGATAGTAATTTTAGTATTTCCCAACATAAATACACTATTTAGCATGAATACATGAATATAAAAGTGTTTAAAAAACTTCTGGATTGAACCCATTCATCAAATGTAGGAATATAATTTGTGTGGGTATGATAGAAAAATATTAGGCATAAACTTTCTTCTCTAAACTAAAACTAACCAGGAATAAATAGAGAAGCAGGATACTTCATTCAACATGGAGTGAGTACTTCATCACTAAAGAACTTGAAGAGATAGACTACGAATTCAAACTTTGTAGTTTTTTGTTCTGAACTCCCAAAGAAATGATTGTCTGCAAAAAACACACGTAAAAGTGTTTAAATATCTTCATGTTCTAAAGAGCCAACAAAATGAAAATTATAGAGTCATGGTATATTGTGCCTCTGCTGTAAGAAAAAACATAAGAGTATGCCAGTAAGAAGAACGCATCACACGGCCAAGATCTGCATGGTCTGTATATTCTACAGCAGAGGTTCCCAGACTTTTTTTCTCAAAGACCACTTTCAACAAAATTTAGCTGGTCCCGGTGGACCCCCTGCAGCTACATTTCTACCACATTCTCAAACCTGTACAATAAATGTGAAGATATAGTAATCATATGACGGTCTTACTCAACAAGATATGGCTAATTTTAATAGTATAGGATTACCTAATTAATTATTGCAATTAAATAAACAAAGTACCGACGGCAAACTGATTCTAATTATTACGTAGACCCTCGTCGAGTCTTCCGTGGACCCCTTTGGGAACTAAGGTTCTACAGGCAAATAAATCATATATATATATATGATTTATTATTGTGTTTGTTACTCATTCAAGTAAAAACTTTGGATTTGGATGAAACTTATTGAGTAAAATAGGTTATACATCATAGGCTACAGCAAGGGCAGGCAAATCAGGAACTTAGCATCTTGAAATTTGTAGATAGGTTCTTTGTATAGTTTAAGCAGAAATTTGGATAATTCCACCCCAAGGGTTTCCCCTTTAACATAATAGGGGTTCAAAGGTTTAAAAAATAATTAAATTATTTATTTTAAATGATTTCTCACAAAACTTTATGTGGCAGACAAAATTCCACGCGAGCGAAGCCGCGGGCATATGCTAGTATATATATAAAGGTAAAAAACAAATAAATTCTTAAAATACGTCGTTTCATAAACGAACACATAAAGAAGGATAAAATACTATTTATTTTCAATTCACATATTATCTCATCAAATCCACAAACATTCCGGATATTACATGTAAATAAAACCGCAAGCTGGTTCACCTGTGGTTTAAGAAAAAATAAATGTAACAGCATCGAGAAAGTCTATAATATTATGACATATAGTACAGTACCTACGTTGTTCTTGCTATTTTTATGGGAGGATCGAGAAACACAGAAAGCGAACCTATTTTCATTAATCCCTGAATGCTATCTCTCGGATTTCAACACAAATTAAACAGTATGAATAATTTATAGGGATGGAAAACAAATAAATATAGGCAGGTAATAAACAACAATAAAAGAAAAGCAGTTAGGAACATAGTATACTACATATAACTATATACATAATTATAATAATTCGCCCCCTGTAGAGTGACGAACGCTTTGATGAATATGAATACTGTACACAATAAAGATAGGCTACGTAGGAAGGTGCTCTGTACTTATATAGTTGAAATATTGAGTAATTGTTTAAGTATTTCTACTTGTTTAAGCCGTCAGATAATTTCTGCTGAAGCAACAACCGCAGGAATGGTTGTGGGCCAAAAGAAAATATCACATATTATCTTGAATACGCTAACCATAGCTAATGCTAACGAACATTCTGCGCAAAGTAAGTCATGGTATTTGCAAGGAAAAACTTCTGGTTCCTAATGGAGGTTGTTTCAAGGCGGTAGAAGAATTCCTTCAAACAGTGGAATTGTAGAGAACGAGAAAGCAGAGGTTGTAAAAAAGATGTATCCATTCTGTAAACTTTCACTACGAAAACTAATAATGATTAAACAAACCTGATCCATAAACGTTTGTTGATGGTATGGCTTTGTTGGATATCTTGTGATATAAGGAAATATCCCTATATCTTAGAATGGTAAATGGTTTGTTATGTTGAATCACATCCATAATGAAAATGATCGTATAGAGAATGAAAATCCGACGGTATTTGGTATAACACTGCCTTTTCTCTCTCTTTTTCTTTAGAATTTCGGCAGGAAAATTCGAATTTATATTTAGGATATATTGGGCGAAAACGGGAAATGATAAACCCAACCTTCTAATGGGAGATCTAACTTCTTGTTACATTTGCAACCACGGAAATCAGCTAATGTTTTCCGTTTTCTAATAAGTCCAACCACCAAGAAATTTAGAAGACATGCTTGAAAATAACGCATTGTCTGAAAAGTAGTCCAGAAATTTGTCGAATGAATAGAATTATAATTTACTTTGAAATGATGGGCAATAACTTTATGAATATAAAGTATGTTTTTTATAGAAGCGAAGTGTTGTTTTATTTTTCTATCTAATCCCATTACTTTCAAATGAAAAATGACTTAAAAATTCTGTGTTGAATAGCCGAAACTCCAATTTTCAGGAAGAAAGTAATGTCGAAACGGGTGTTTTGACAATTTTGATGAAATTTGCAAAATGTATTTATCCTTAAAACACATCAACGGTCATATGAGATATAGGGAATCCGCAACAAAATAGAGGTGAAAAATTTATGCTAAAGAAGTAATAATTTGAATTTACACGAAATATTCACTTTCGGAGTTTGTGCTTTACTCGAGAAACGTACAAACAGTGGAAGCAGAGATAAGTTATTCGTTGAAATTGAAAAACACAACAGATATATTAAATTAATTAACACTAATTAACATATCAAGTTTTGGAATGGAAATATAACAGATGAGTAGGCCTCCTGACCATTGTCTTTTTAATATTTTCCTATCAAGCCCGGATAGCGGGAGTAGGAAAGCGGAAGAGCGAGTGAATTTTGGTGATTTTGTGTTGATGAGTGAAATTTTATGTATCTGTTATGATTTTATAGTGCGAATGCTCATGTTGTTGTGTATGGTGTAATTCAAAATATACTATGAAGCATTAACAATTTTTATGAGAATTTTGGACTGAGTTGTTTGTATCTTGTGTATGTGGACTTGTTTTGCTGATCCTTAAAGTTCTGCTACTCCATATGTCCAAATAGTATACTGATATAGATAAGTCGTTTGTTTCGTAACTCAAGTGAAGATCTGTAATCCAGAAGATGTGCTATTTGTTGCGTCTTGTCAATTCTTGTATTTTTATTTTTTTTGTTCATGTAACACTTTTAAACATAGTTTTTGGAAGGTATTTCGTTATTGTGAAGTTTGACACGAAGTATTGCGTAAGGAGAAGCTTACATGGCTAGATTTTGAGGCGTTTATTCTGATTAGCCATTTATAGAACCACTTTTCTAAATCAAATAAATGATTTTGAAGACCTATAGAAGCTAGGTTTGGGTCTCTGTGGGAAGAAATAAAGGCTGTATCGACTGCATGGGACAAGACATGGTGGCATGGGTTCTCCGGAATATCAGAGGAATAATTAATATAAGGAAGAAAATAGTCCGGGAGGAGGTCAGAAGAATTCTCTTAAATAGGGAGAACGGTTTATTGGAAATCGAACGTTTCGACACGCATTGGAGGTCTTCTTCAGGGCTTATAATGGGGTCAAGGGTTGAGGGCCTCATCTCAGGAGGTATAATTAATATACGTAAGAATATATAATACACAACCTTGGTTTAGTCATCAAAACTCATTATTGTGAAAGGATACAAAATCGTGTCACCGTTCTTCCCATATCCTAAAGAAAAAATTTCGTCAGAAGGGTGTGAACAAGAATTGAAGGAGTCTAAAATTATGATGATTTATTACTAAAAGGTTTCGTCATAACAGGCTTTATGACTTCGGATTTTTATTTCATCTGAGATCTCTCAGTAGGTCATAAAAATAATTGTTTTAATTTAATGGTTTTCTCGAAACATGGAATAATTTTTTTAATTAACGCACGAAATATAGGTCAATAACAAAAATTAAAGAACGAACCTCGGTACAAGACTTGACAATAAGCTAGTAGCAAGAACTTTCAGTCGTCCAGAATGTATCTAGTACAAGAAATGACGATTCAGCAGGAGAATGTCATCAGAAATTTCTAGAATACCAAAATCAGACGTTTGTTCTAGAATCGGTAAAGACCATATGGCAACGCGCATTCAGTAGAAGAAATAAGCAGGAATCCTTCCTAAAAATCTAAAATTAGAAGAAAGGGAAAGGTATAAAAGAGGAAGAATCTGAACATCGAAGTTAAGAGATGAGAACACCAAACAATATAGATCGATATTCAGGGTGGCACTTAATATATGTACACGAAAACTATAAGACCCGCACAACGCGTGGGGATTTTACGCCAAAGGATTTAACGTCGGCAAAATCTTGAGATAAACATTAAAAGAAGTATTGAAAAAGATAAGGGTTCAGTGAAGGTTTACCTCAGGTCATCCTCAGAAAACGTAAACGAATTTTAACGCCCACGTTAGGTTATTTTGAATGCAATCTTAGTGTCCGCTAGGTAAACAAGATATGAAAATGCCATATCTTTGCAGGTATATTAGAATCTGAAATAAAAAACTGTCAAATGCTTTGATTTGCTATTCTATAGTCAGATATTTTGTAATTCTTGTCTTTCGATTAATCAATAAAAATAACAAATTAAAAAATAACACACATTCGACACCAGTTAACAAGGTTTTGTCGGATCTATGCAGTCTAATTCGTTAGTACAATCATGAAACTAAATAAAACTTGGTTAAAAATGCACAAACAATCCACCCGATTCCGTCAAAACTCGGCAAGGCAAAGTCGCAATTTGGTAATTGACACGACTGGATAAAAAATGCGCCAAGACCAATCAAGAACAAGAGGAATGCTAACCCTCTTTGCATAAATGTTAATGTACACAAGATTAGTTACATGTTATAAAGGTGATTCGCAAGGGGGATTCCAGAACTCGCAAAATACATACCTCTTCGTGGCACCTTTAGTAACAGTGGCCTTGGAGAATAAACCACAAAATCTTCTGAAATTTAAAAAATATTCTTTTTAGAACTAAGACCACTCATGTAGAAACTGTTTTACACACAGCTGATTAGGCATTAACAGGGTTTAGTCTTTTATATTCCTTCTTGAACTTAGTATAATTATATAGCTTTACCTTTCTAATATTTCGGCAATTTTAACTTTTTGTAAATATAAAAACAATCAGATGCAACAAAAATAATCAAATTTTCTGAAATGAATATTTAAAAAACTACTGGTAAAAAAAAGATAAATACTGCAGTAACAATTGGAATCCTATTCCCTATATAAGTGGCGGAACACTCACAAAAACTTGCTAAATTTTAGTAATGGCCCACACCGGTTAAATAAATCTATTCGAGAATAATCATAACAATAAATCCCTTACTTCATTCATAAAATGAGTTATTTACTATTAAGCGCTATTAAAATCATTCATAAGGGCCAATTGCAAGGCAAATTTTTACTTAAATCAATAAATTTTGTAACAAATTGAATTATTCAAATACTGAAATTTAATAATTTGAGCTGAAAATGTCACCGATTTAGTCAACATGAACAAAAGCAACATTTTGTGATATTTTAAAGATAAAGTCAATGCAGTAAACAATTCAACTGACCATTAAAAAAAATTGACATGCACAACTCGTATATCCGAAATTATTCCATTAATTCTATCTGTTTCTGCTCAAAGAGAAAGACTTTCTACGCGAGCAGAAATAGTAAAATATTGAAAAAAACATAATTATTCAAACTGGTGACATATCGAACGGAAGGAGACTAAGAAACATGTAACTCTGGTCACCTGCCTCGTGCGTGAGATCCGGTCTAATGACGTCACATTTCCGCTTTGAAAACCGTTACAGGAGGAATTCATTCCAAATTATACAAAGCCTCCTGAATCCGGTGAGTAGGTAAGCCAACCAACCTGAGGAGAACTAGATTGTCAAGTGCTGTTTCTTCATCACGTAATCAGGTCCATGACGATGAGTGTCCGGTAGCTATGGTATTTTAAGGTTATATTCATCCCCGAATTGACATCTAACTGCTTGTTACTAAAATATAATAATTAGTACGCATCAATATCATGATGATTACTTATTTATTACGTTTTTCAATTGTCGAATTTCGATTTGAAACTTATGACACACGGAATAATTAATACTAAAACATTAAGATTACTAACTGCTATAAATTAAAGACAGGACTTATAATTTTCCGACTGTCCATTAAATGTAGTACCGAGTTATTGGGAAATTTCGAAAATAAATGAGTGTACCCTAATATTGTTGTATTTCCTTAATGTTTTGAACCCATAATGCAAGGAATTTCGATATGAAAGCAATAAACAATAAGCAATATATATATGTATAAAACAAATGATATATGTCCAATATTTTAAATTTCTCTTTTAGTTTGGAGACTTCAGGGCTTTTCGTTGGAATTTTTCCAAGGTCTTAACATTTATGTATGGTCTCTTTTTACCTTTCCCTTTTCAATATTAATATATAATGATGAATACATTCTTAGCGTTTGAGCAAAAAATTGATAGAGTGAACACCGTACTTGATTGACACCAGATCCAGGGACCAAAGCAACACACACAAAAATGGAGTGCCAACAATGATTCAGTTATCCGAAGGATAAAAGTAAAATATTTTATAATATTCTAAAACGAATAATATTTGTTATAAATTAAGCATATTAACCAGGTATTTCAAAGAGAGGGGTGTTTATCAGATCTTTCTACGAAATTAAATACTTATTCATTGACTGTCAGAAAAACCCTTGTAAATTAATGAACATGTCTAACTAGTGATACATTTTTTCGCGATAAAACGTAATTCTAAGAAATATCAACGAGGAATCCATCACCTCAAAATACAGAAATGGTGTATGATTAAAAACCTATGATTGTCCGTCTAAAATTACTTAAATTAATGAAATATTTCATTTTATTGATTTAATTTATCAAGTCTGTGTTAATCAAAAATATACTAGGTTATTATAGTAAAAACCTTAACTAATACTGACAGCTCTCAAATGTGGCATATTGCAATGAATGGCTTAACAAAACATACAATAGTAATATCAATGATATAAATCAAAATACAAAATAGTTACATAGGTAAATAGTGTTAGTTCACGTATCTATAATATATTGTGTATTAATAGTCTTACCATTTACGCATAATTTATAGTTACCAATAGGAAACATTTTTTCTTTAAAAAGATGCATAGAAAACATTTCTTACCTGAAAACAAAAAATATGAATTAAATCTTATTTACTTCATTGATATATTTCTATTATATATAAATTCTATAATGAATTCACCATCATTCTATTTATTAATTCAACAGTAATTGTAAAGCTGTAAACCAGCAGAAGTCAATCAATGGTCATTTTCTTTTTTTCTTAAAATAATCCGTTATTATTATACAGGGTGTCCCGAATTTAAATGGCAAAACTTCAGGAACTTATAGGGGACCGAAAAACTAAGACAAAAAGTCCTTTAGAGATTTGCTCGTTTTTGCTTAAATTAGAGAAAATCGCAAAAAAAGAAACAAAACAAAAATGTTACAGGTAGCGATTATCACCATTCAAAGTTCGTCAGGCTAGGCAGTGAGATATGTAAACACTTAATGTTATCCTTTACATTCTTTTATTTGTTTACATTTTGGCTTCCTTCTAGGATTATAATTCCTAAATCAGTCTTCAGTCAGTTACTCAGATATTTTTGTGTGAATAGCATCAGCCACAATGCCGCATACATATTCTAATGTTGAATACGCTGATATGATTTTTGTGTATGGTTTCTGTAACGGTAATGCTTTAGAAGCGGTGCGGGAGTATACGCGCCGATTTCCAAATAGAAGAGTGCCTAATCGACGAGTCTTTTCGTTAACTTTTAATAGACTACGAGGGACTGGGTCATTCGTAATACGTAATGAAGGCGACCAATACCAGGCAGCAGTAAGAGCAGATTATCGGAGAAGAAATTGTGTCCAACGCCACTTCGATAACAATCCTGAGACTATCATCCGAAGAGCATCTGCTGCATTAGCAATATCGCGGCAAGCAATATGGCGAACTTTGAAAGGTGATAATCGCTACCCATACCATCTTCAAAATGTTCAGAATTTATTACCTCAAGATTATGTCAAGAGATTGAATTTTAGTAACTGGTTTCTTGAAAAAATTCGCGATGATAATTTATTTCCATTAAACATTATATTGACCGATAAAGCTACCTTTACAAGAGGAGGCATTGTTAATCAAAGAAATTATCATGTATGGGCTCTTGAAAAACCCAGAGCTCATACAACCTATAAGAGAATAGAGAAACGTTGGCTAACAATAAATATCTTCTGAAATTACTTGAGAATTTCATTCAGTGACCTCTACCCGGACCAATTTCTTCAACATATAAGAGAATAGGTTTCAGCATGAATATGCTATTAACGTTTGGCTTGGAATTTGGAACGGATTACTGGTGGGACCATATTTTTTACCTGGAAGATTGAATGGTATCACATTTACACATTTTTTTGGAGAACGACGTTTCTAATTATTAAGATGACATTCCCTTACAACAGCGGATTGAAATGTGGTTCCAACTCGTTGGATGTCCAGCTCATTATATGTAGCAGAGTTACTCGAGCTTGGCTGGATATAAATTATCCACAACGATGGATTGGACGTGGAGGAGTAGTACCTTGGCCAACCATATCACCTGATATGACACCCATGGATTTCTTCGTATGGGGAACCTTGAAGCAGAAAGTTTATTCGGTGTCAATCAACTCAAGAGAGCAATTAAGAGATCGAATCATCGATGCAGTGCACCAAATATCATCACAACAATGTTTAGCTGCAATTTATCAAGTGAATGCTAGATGTAATGCTTGCTTGGTGCAAGAGGACAACATTTTGAGCAATATTTACATTAAAACATAAATATAAATGTAAATAAATAAGTATAAAAATGAAAACTTGTTTTGTTTCTTTTTTTGGGATTTTCTCTAAAACTAAGCAAAAACGAGCAAATCTCTAAAGGACTTTTTGTCTTAGTTTTTCGGTCCCCGATAAGTTCCTGAAGTTTTGCCATTTAAATTCGGGACACCCTGTATAAAAGGTTTATTGATTTTTTTTTTCAATTCGATATGTTTCTGTACAGAATAATTCACTTTTTTTTTTTCAAAATTACGGAATATTAATTTTAGCACCTGCATGTAATCATTATTCAATTCAAAACTATATCTTTTCTCATAGAAATATTTTTTAATAAAAAATATTGTCTTGGTAGGTTAAGACCTATATTAAAAAACAACCGTTACAGTTAGAAACAAAAAGGGAAATTTAAATTATATTTTGTCAAATATATTTATTTTAATTATTACACTAATCGTGGATGGAAAAAAAGGCTGAGTGTAGCCGAACCAAAAGGTGATTGCAAATAATTCATTCACATTTTCTTTATTTTCTAATGGTAAATACTTAGAAAAAAGTATGTAAATCATTTTATTAAAAAGCTGGGAAATAATTTTATATTTTTAATAAACGTAATTAAGCTCAAAAGTAGTATCATAGGAGTTATTTTTCAGGCACGCACGAGAAAACTATGCGTCCAACGATTAACCACTGTGAGCCAACAATTATTATATATTTAAATATTTTAATTTGAAAAGAAAAGATATATCCAGAGCCGGGACTCGTACCCGGGTCTCCCATGTATCCGTCATGATACTCTACCAAATGAGCCATCCTGGTTCGACTCTCGGTCAGAAATATCCTTTCTCTTCACTGATCCCATATCCCCGTCCTCTCGCAATTTACGATATATACAAGGGGAAGAATTTTCATTGAACATTACTTTAATTAGGATCTTGTTGACTTACGTCATTATATATTATTATAATTTATTTATTTGTTTTTTTTATTAGTTATTATAATTTTTAAATATTTTTATTTGAAAAGAAAACCTATGTTCATGACCGGCACTCGAACCCTGGTCTCCACGGGAGAGCACATAAAATAAATAAATTATAATAATAATTATTAATAATAATTATTATATATATATATATATATATATATATATATATATATATATATATATATATATATATATATAAATGAGGCGTTGAGGTGCAAAAGGGGATAAATCCAAATTTGAAAATTTTTCAGGACAAACAGACATAAGCATAATTAAGGTTATTATGAAATGATTATTTATTTGAGACAATTATTTTTTTTAAATTAGATCAGCTTTGGCATGTTTTGACTGGTGAACCATGTACCGTCGCATAGAGTTGTGAAATTTGTGAAAAAACATTAAAAATGATAAAATATGGATTTATCCCTTTTTGCATCTCCACGCCTCATTATTAGGCACTCGTAAATAAATAAGTTTTTCTCATTTTATGTTATATTGACTGTACCCTCAGACTATCTATATCTCATATTATATATTTTTTTTATTTAGATCAATTCATTCTCCACTTCATTTTCTTTATAATAATAATAATAAGTTTTATATTTAATTATTCGTTACAAATATTCTTTATTTATTTTATAACAATAACTTTATTGTTGTTACCACTGCTTTACCCTCCAAGTTCCAAATTCTCCACTTTTCGGGCGGAATTAGTAAATAAGTAAATCTTTATCTGAGTCACAAAAGTTTCGGTTTTGAGTTCGGCTGAAATTAGAATGAATCAAAAAGGCCGTTTCAAAAGAACATTAACTTTAAGCCTGTCTCCAATTTTATTATATTATCAACAGACCAAGCGCACTCTAAATTAACACTAAACGATGAATTATGTAGAATTTGTTGTTTATTAAGATGATGATTAATACATAGTTTTAAGTATACAAATTTATTATATAATGTATAATGTCACTTCGTTAACCTATAATTTATTTTTCTTATTTTTTTTTCCTGTTGATTATTCATACTTTCTGTAAATATTATGTTAATTTGTTTGTCACTATTATCACTGTATTTTAATAAAGAATGTAACATTTGTCTTAGTAACGAATGGATTCCTTAAATGCTAATAATCATAGAGCCGTCTGATTAAGGTCCGAGGAGTAGGTAGGTGGGAGGATTGCTTTCAGAGTGATCCAACCGAACTAGGTTTGGGTAGCAACAGGCAGTAGACAAATGTCCAAGATCAGAAATCGGTGCTGCCTTAATCGAGCCGTCGAGTTCGCTTATCCTTAATGTTATTGGTACTTTTCAATAAAATAGTTCCTCATTTGTTACAGGAAGAACTGTTCATTGGTAAGCCAATGTTTCGACCCACATTGAAGGTATTCTTCAGGACTAGTAGGATCGGCGGGGGTTGACACTAGACCGAATTTATAAAGTATAATTTATTGGTATAAGTATAATTTTACTGTTTGTGATGATTTTTTTAAATTTTAAAAGGAATTTTGAAAATGTTGATATTATTACACTAAAACTTGATACAGGACTTTCAGGACTTACAGCATAAATCTCTACGAAACATTTGAAGTAGTTCGGCAAATGTTGTGCCAAATAATTATCATAACTACCACATAAATATCCCCTTAAGTATAAAAAGATTAGTTAGACTTATGTTATATTTGCATATACATATATACATAAATATCGATTAGTAAATAGGGTTGATGGATCTCTTAATATCTCCAATGGTCCTATCCTATTTCCTGATTAATGTGAACATCGAAGTGAACCTACTACAGGAAATAGTCTATCAAAATAGTCCTGGAAAAGGAAATGAATCTATAAGAGCGATGGAATCTATCAAGGAATTAAATTCCAGCCGGCATGATTAACTAAAATTTCACTCAATATCTATCCTGGTGTCTAGAATTCATACAAAAAGTTTGTAATAATAATGACAAAATTTATTGGTTAAAACAATCAGAAGATAATTTTAATTAAAGTAAGGTTATAATAATAAAGGCCCACCAAACCCGATCTAAATTAAAATCCCGACGATCATAATAAAGTAATTCTTTCCTTTAAATTCTCTGTACGTCAGTTAGAATTGGAATTCAATGAGTTAACAGTCCAAAAGGCGTCTTTATACATTCATAAATCTGTACACGATATTTTTTTGCGTCAGAAAACTCTTGGTGATACTGTCACAGCTTTGTCGTATTTTCATCCGCATTGCCCAACACTTTTCCTAAATCAAGGCCAGCGAATTATTCATAAGTGTCAATATCAGTGTCTGCAGATAATAGAAAATTATACAAAGCAAAAAATCTAAATTGGAAAGGAGAACCCGTGTCCACCAGGCTATGATGGAGATATACCATATTACTGCCAACACTGTTGCCAATCACAGGTGGGGACCAACATTTGTTTTAAATATTGGGGCATATTTCGCTAAATCCAATTGTTCGCAATTCGATTTCACAGAAATCAATGATTGTCCATAGGTAAGAATAAAATACCAAAATATTTACATCTTTCTTAATTTTAGTTACTCGGTAATAATTTTAAAATGACTTCCTTGCAAATAAAAAATCCTTAGTTATACCGTCCTTCGGAAGGAACGTTAAACGCGGTCTCGAGGCTGTACGATGTCAGGCACTCGTTAAAGATCCCAATCCTAATTATATCTGGATGGGCAAAATTTAGGGCTCCCACTGTAGCAGGTCCGATCAGCCATAGCAACATACGGTTGCGAAAAATGAATCAACAAACAAATGCCTATTAAAATACCGACAGGTAACTCAAAAACTGATTCAAAATAAAATAAAAATCAGAGAGTATAAAAATAAATATTACTTATTACAGATTACTCTATAATTTATTTTAAAAATAAGTATCGACTACTAAGGTAGAAATATGGATTTTTTTAATATGATTCTATCCTTAAGCGATGGAATCTATCAAGGAATTAAATTCCAGCCGGCATGATCAACTAAAATTTCACTCAATATCTATCCTGGTGTCTAGAATTCATACAAAAAGTTTGTAATAATAATAACAAAATTTATTGGTTAAAACAATCAGAAGATAATTTTAATTAAAGTAAGGTTATAATAATAAACGCCCACCAAACCCGATCTAAATTAAAATCCCGACGATCATAATAAAGTAATTCTTTCCTTTAAATTCTCTGTACGTCAGTTAGAATTGGAATTCAATGAGTTAACAGTCCGAAAAGCGTCTTAAGAATATTTGTATTTAAAGTTTGAAGTATGTTATTTCCATGTGAAAATTTAACAAAAAATCTAGTATGTCCTATTGTTATCAATAGGCAAGCAAACTTTTATTGTATTGATTGATCGTATTGATGACTAGCGGCTCCGCTGGCGTGGAATTCGATCTCCCTCATAAAGTTACGTTTAAGTAAGTTCATTTTAAATAAATAATTTAATTTTTTTTTTAATATAAGTTACTCGTTCATCCAAAATTTCAGATGTCTAACTTCAAAATTGACGGATTCTATACAACCTTTGAACCCCTATTATATTAAAGGGGAAACCCTTGGGGTGGAATTATCCAAATTTCTTTCATAAACTATACAAAGAACCTATCTACAAATTTCAAGATGCTAAGTTCCTGATTTGCCTTTAGTTATGCACTATAACGGGGGGAATATGCCCCCGTGCCCCCACATAAATCTACCCTTGCTGTAGTCTATGATGTATAACCTATTTTACTCAATAAGTTTCATCCAAATCCGTTCAGTAGTTTTTGCGTGAATGAGTAACAAACATAAATACAAACATTCGCATTTATAATGTTAATAGGATATCAAAATAATAGTTTCACACATGTTCTTTCTGTTATTTTACCCACTATTATCGTGTGATTTGCCTTTAATTATGTACTATAATGAATTCTCCACAGTACCTAAAAACTGTCGGGAGGTAATTCGCGCTTGCTATAGCGTATGTGTTATTCTGATGTATAACCTATAATACTGTAAAGTTTCATCCAAATCTGTTAAGTAGTTTTTGCGTGAAAGAGAGACAAACATACAAACTTTCACATTTATAATATTAGTAAGAATAATAATTACATGAAGGGTTCAGAATCAAAAGAGGATAAATCCAAATCTCAAAAATTAAATTTTTTTTATTATATTTTTCGCTAGTTTAGTCTAGTACGATACATTTAAGCCTTATTTCTCCTGGTTTTAGTTCGGTTCGGTGAACCTGAAGTTTAGGGAGCATGAATTGACTAAACTAGCAAAACAGTCAATTATTGAAATTTGGAGTTATCCGCTGAACGCCTCATGTAAAGTAATGTATATATCAGAATATCACATGTTCATACAGCCTTATTAGCTGTATTTCCATTCTTTTAAATGAAGGAAAGTATTTAAATAATTTAAATAAATTTTTAAATATTTTTACACGAGGGGATAGAAGAGTTTTGTCCAGCTGAAATAGTGATTCTGTAAACTGTGGCGCTCTGCTTTTTACAGGACAAATATTTTTTTAAATTAATTTATTCATTGAAATTTGGAACTGTACTATAACAATACCACAAGTAAATAGCAGGAATGACACATAATGGCATGGATAAAGACAAGTAGAGAAACTACCCAGTGGTAGTAATCAAATAACTAATTCAACTTAGAAGGCCACGAGGCCATCTTCTTTTCAGACGTCTCGGAGGATTGTGAGGAATTGAAGAGTATCTAGATTTCGGATTCGAAGGATATCAGATTAGGGCCAAATCAGTAACAAATGGGACATGAAGATCATTTTGGACTTTGGATTGTAAGGATTGAATAAAAGAGAAATTCGACGGCTTAGTGGAGCCCTAAAGCTTACCTCCGTAAGTCCAGATGGGTCTAATGATAGGCATGTATATGAGTCTTTCATAATTAATTGAGCAAAGATTAGATTAGAGGTATATTCACCTACGCAAAAAGGAAGATTTTATGCGTCATGTTCTTACTAGACTGCAGCCTGCTTACAGCTTGCAACGGAGATTACTACTTTACCGTAAATACGGTAGTATATGGAGTAAAAAAAAAGTACAAAAAGCAAAGGGGAGACTTGATATGAGAACTATCTGACCGTGGCTGTAACGGAGTGAGATGGCCCGTTACCCCAGCAGTGTTCCATCACCGACCCGTCGCTTCATTTCATCCTACGTTTATCGTCGCCGCTGAGGCTAGTCAACAACAGGGAGCAATACGGTACACTGCCAGCATATCCAGAGAGATTAAAACTAATTTTAAATCCAAATGTAATGTAAACAATGATCAAAGAATGCTCCAACATAAAAGTCAATTTCTATCAAAAGTACGTATTACTGAAAAGATTCTTGTCGGTCGTTTGTTAATTCCTTAAGGTCCTTTTAAGCTCCTATAGCTAACAGATTATGACCTACATTGAATGCTAATAAGATATAATTAGAATAGGGGGTCTTTAAAGAGTATCTGACACCGCACAGCCATTTTACGTTCCTTCCGAACGACGACAGAACTAAGGATTCTTTACTCTCATTAAAAATTCCTAAGGCTACCTCCCGGGTTATGGTTCTTGGACACAGCAGGCTGTTATGCTAACCACTAGAACACAGTTGACCCCGATTCCTGTTCATCTAGAACAGTCGTTCCCAACCTGGGGAGCGTGAGTACAGTTTAGGGGAGGCGCAAGACCAGTTGAAAATTTAAAATTCTGACTTAATTTTAGTTATTTATCTTTTACCAGTAATTCTTTACCTTAAATTGAAACTTAAAATTATATCTTGTGACAGTAAAGATAAATGTTTTGTTTTTAATGCAATACTTTTTTTAATATTTATTTATTCTACGGCGCTAAAACTCGGTGACGAGTCCTGGCCTCCTCTATCAGCTTCTTCCAGTCGTCCCTGTTTTTCGCAGCTGTCATCCAGCGTCTGTCTCCCAGGATATCCCTCACGTCTCTCTCCATACCATCCGACCACCTCAGCTGCGGTGTCACCCTTTTTTTTTATATACCCATACAATTTATTGCACAAGGGGGGGAGGGCGCGTGAAAGGTTTTCATTTGAACAGGTGTACAAAAAAGGTTGAGAACCATTGATTTAGAAAATGTATAGGACATAGACGTCTTCGTGGGGTGCCGTCTCCCTTCGGAAGTAGTCATCTAAAGGTTACTCTGATCTTTGATGTTGCTACTCTAAACCCAATAGATTTACATTAGTACCACACAAGGAGATTTCTCAGCCAGGAAGAAATCCACATTCTTCCTACCGACCTGTTTCCGTGGTTTTTTTCGGTTTTATCGAAGTTAAGTGCGAAAACGAGGAAGGAAAATTGTGAGATTAGAATCAAAGCGGGAATCTATGGATGAAAAATAACCTTAAAAAATTAATGAAATCGAGTCTCCTGCCTAAATAAACAAATATAAAAATTCCTCATATGTCTGATAGTGTGCTATGGTGCAGAAACCTGAACGCTAGAAGTCTCAGATTAGTTATCTTTAAGGTTCTTCGAGAGGAAGATAACAAAACGTACTTTCGGACCAGTGTACTCTCAAGGCAACTGGTGCATCAGAAATAATAGGCCGATGACCACACAGGATATGAGGGCGTAGAGAGGTTTTGAAGTCAAGGTTAAGTTTCTTGAGCATACTGAAAGATTGGCGGAGGGACTAAGACGAGAAAAATAGGACCTGAAGGAGGTTTTTCAGGGAGAAACTTAAATTCGATTTGTAAAGTCTCAAAAGATTTAAAATTAGAAAAATGATACACAACTTCAATACAATCGAATTTTGACCTTCGTGTGTCTTTCTCGAGTTATTTATTAAAAAAGATTTATTCAAAAATATTATTTCTATTATTATTATTATTATTTAATTTTCATTCGCACCTGCGCAATTGCGCATCTAGCAAATTTGATTGAAGTATCTTTCTCTTCGTTTTTCTCCATGATCATCCAGTTATTTTGGAAAAAATATATATATATATATCAATTGTTCAGTAGGTCTCAAATCTTTTTTTATCAAGTCCAGGTAACAGGGAGTAGGAAAGCGGACGAACGAGTGGGTTTGGGTGATATTGTATATGAGTGGAATGTTATGTATTTGTTATGAATATATGATTTTATAGTGGGAATGTTCATTTCGTTGTGTATAGTGTGATTCGAAACATACCATGGTGCATTAATAATTTTTCTAAGAATTTTGTATTGTGATGTTTGCATCTTGTGTATGTGAACTTTTTTTGCTGAACCCCAAAGTTCTGCTCCATATGTCCAAATAGGTTTTAGTATACTATTATAGATAAATCGTTTGTTCCTCGAGTCAAGTGAAGATCTGTAGTCCAGAAGATGTGATGGTTGTTTGTACCGTCTAGTCAGTTATTTCTAATACATAAAAAGTATTCTGATAAGTTATTCCAACGATAATGTGACTTTTGTCCTTGATTGTGAGCTGGTTTAGTTCCACGAAGAAAATCATAATTCACTTCAAGTACTTACATATAACTAACTAACATAACAGTCATTTGGATACATATATATTTTTTTATTTTTGTGAGGGGGGTTACTTATTTAGTATTTATTTATAAGATTTTAACGTTAGAATATAAAAAAATATTAATTGAAAAATGAAAAAGAAATAAAAGTTGAAAGGAATGGAAATCATAATTAGCGCTGTGTAATTAAGAGTATAATATGATTATACGTATTCGATAATGACTATAGTGACTGCGATTACATTTGAGTAATATAATAATCTCCCATTTGTTTTATCATAATCGCAATTAAGATCACTGATTATGATTATGGTCTTTTCTGTAAGAGAGTAGGAAGGGTCGAAATAGGGTCCTAACTATATAAGATTTCAATGGGAATTATGAAATTTAAAGCAATAGCAAATGATGATAATTATTAGGTCTTCTAATAAAATGGAATTTAAATAAATTCACATAAAAGCTCTCGCTCCGACTTATCTTAATTTTATCATGTACTCCTAAGATAACAGATAAAGTGTCATAAAGCACTAAGATTCAAAACATTTGAATTTTCTTGACTCGTCAACGGCAGAATAATATACACGAAAATATTATATTTTTTAAAGTTTGGTTAAAAATCACCACATATATTAAATTAATTGGCAGTTTTGATTAATAGAAAAGCTCTTAAAAATATGATTAACTCGTGAGATAACTTGTTAGTAGTTTACTTCTACAGGTTGACGCTTCGAATTTTAACTCTATTCACAAGTTTTAACTTTTTATTCGGTTCGTTTTTGATAATATCTCGAAAATAAAAATAATTTTATTAATGACTGTCTATAGATTAAAGAGCCGAGATACACATTACATGGTTATATCATCATCTATACTTCGAAATACATATTTCCCAAATGTGCACTCTTTTTTATCATACTTGAACTCGTGATTATTTTCGTATCTGTTCGCAGATTGTAGCTTCAAGTTACTACCAATTACAACCAGTTTTAACAGTTTATTCGTTTCATTTATAATATTTTCCATAATACAAGTGGGTAGTTTCTCTACTTGTCATTATGAATCACTTAGCCTATTTACTTGTATTATTGCAGTACAGTTGTAAATATCAATAAATAAATAAAATAAAACAAAATATTTTCCAAAAATACAAGTTATCGTGAGCTTTAGTATGTAATGAGTAGATTTCGATAACCATTTCACCAAGAAATGTTTCAACTAGCATTTCGAAGTATAGATGATATATGATTGCTGGAGAGAAAAATAATGAAGGAGGTTTTTCAGGGAGAAAGTTAAATTCGATTTGTTATGTCTCAAAAGATTTAAAATTAGAATAATGAAGCAAAACTTCAATACAATCGAATTTTGACCTGAGTAGTGAGTGAGTAGGTTTAAGCAATTTTGGTAACTTCGTGTGCCTTTCTCGAGTTATTTATTAATGATCATTTATTCAAAAATATTATTTCTAGATGAACTAAATAGTTCATTTCTAGATGAAATGATTACCGAAGTAAATACATTTTCCATGTTGAAATTAATTTTTCCATACGAAAACTCACGATAATTTGCATTAATACATATTAAAAGGGGGAAAAAAAAAGAAAAGTTAAAACTTAATATGACTAACTCGAAACGACAACCTGCGGAATAATTACCCGAAAAATAGCCACATATATAAAATCAACTGGTAGTTTTGATAGGTCAAGATCTAAAAAATATAACTAACTCATGAGAAAACCTGTTACAAGTTTACTTTTGAAGTTTTAACTTTTTATTCGTTTCCTTTTTAACAGTAATCTCGAAAATAAAAATAATTTTATTACTGATTGTATTTAGTAACTATTACTGACTGTATAAGATTAAAGGACCGACTTACACATACTGTTTAGTTTATATCATCAGCTATACTTAGTTAAAACTTGTTATTGTTAAGTTAAAACTTGTGGCTTAACTCGAAGCAACAACCTGCGGAACGATACCTTATTTGTTCTATAATTGTTGATGTCTTGTTGATAAGTTCATTTCTTAATGAAATGATTACCGAAATATATAGGTACCCCATAATTACACTCTTTTATTCATAGTAACGCTCACGATTGTTATTTTCGAGAATACCAAAAAGGAAACGAATGAAAAGTTAAGACTTGTTGCAACTTGACTCGAAGTGACAGCGTGCGGAACTCATACAGTCGTCACCCCTACGAAGGACGGAAACAATATTATTGGAAACAATACAATAAAATGTTTACAGGTGAGAGGAGCCATTAGGGGTAAGAAAGACAAGTTCACCTTGCCCTGAACGAGACATGTGGACGGCCCACACCGGCCTTCCTCTTCGGCCATCGACCCCAACGATCGCCTCTACCACACGGCAACAATACAAAAACTCCATAAACACTAGCATGTGCATGTTCATATATAATATATAGTTATAAAACGACTGATTGGCCATCCAATGGATCACCAACGTGAAATGTTTCTCAATAGTCAAACCATTAAGTAAGACAATGGTTCGGGTGGAGGGAAAAAAATTCTCTTAAATAGGAAGAACTGTTTATTGGAAAGCCAATGTTTCGACCCTCGTTGCTGATCTTTTTCAAGACTAAATGCAGACAAATATTTTAATTATATTTTTGTTAGCGACATGGTCGAAACCAGAAGAAACCATTCAAGACTTTTGAATAAATAGTGGCTGTGGAAACTTAAAAGGGTATTTATTATATAAAATATTTTAGTTTGTCAGTATTTTGTATATTTACCCCTGAAGAAGACCTGCAATGTAGGCCGAAACGTTGGCTTTCCAATAAACAGTTCTCCCCATTTAAGAGATTTTTTTTTATCTCCACCCGGATCATTTCCTTCCACGTGTATTAAGAAAGATGTTACTAAGCATCAACTTAAATCATAATAAAACATTAAGAAATTTCTGTCCTGAGCGAATTCCACCGAATGATGATTATATTTGAATCACGTTTACACAAAAAAAGAGCGTAACCTAAAAGAAATCCTACACCACTAATCCATGAAGGGTCTCGGTTCAGTACGTGCTAAAGACTGGACTGGACTTGGACAAATTTGCAGGAACCTCCGTTATTATTATAATAATTAATATTTATGTAGTAAAATAGATCGCAAAGTTTTTTAAAGATCAATTATTCTGTATTAATTGGCTAAAATATTTTGTTTGTTACTAATTTATCAACTGGTGTAGCTTTACCAATTAGTGCTGAAACATAAAAACGAAATGATAAATAAATACAGGGAAAGGTTATACTATCACGATGTAAATAGCGCTCTGTGCTCTCAGTACAATGTTTCGTACAAAAAATTATTCTGTATAAATACTGTTCAGCCATACCTGACATCAGATTTACCCGTAGAGAGAATAAGACTCCTAAGCCAAATTAGACTTATATAATAAGGTTAATAATACATATAAGGTTAATAAGAATTTTCCATATTTGTATAGTATCGACTCATAGGCCATATTTTTTATTCGACCTTCATTAAAATGTTTAGCATTATAATTATCTACTTTCTTTTTCTGTATGTTTACTATTCTGTTATTTTTATGTACTAAAATTTTTGTAAAACCTCTAAACAAACTCTCTCCTTATTTTACTCATGTAAAAATCAGAACATGAAAATTAATTCCAATAATAATTATTGATGGAGGGAATATTGTTACGAATATTCCAACCCATGAACAAGAAATATAAAAGCATTCTAACAATGCAGGCTAAAGCATTAACAATAATAACACATAGGCTACAGCAAGGGCGGATTTAGGGGGGGCACGGGCCCCCCTAGACAGTTTTTTAGGTAATGTGGAGAATCCATTATAGTACATAATTAAAGGAAAATCTCATGATAATAGTTGTTAAAATAACAGAAAGAACATAAGTGAAACTATTGTTTTGATATCCTACTAATCCTACTAATATTATAAATGCGAAAGCTTCATGTATGTTTGTTACTCATCCACGCAAAAAATACTGAAAGAATTTGGATGAAACGTTACAGTAATATAGGTTGTACATCATAATAACACATATAACACGTAGTACATAATTAAAGGCAAATCAGGAACTTAGCATCTTGAAATTTGCATGTAGGTTCTTTGTATAATTTAAGAAAGAAATTTGGATAATTCCACTCCCAAGGGTTTCCACCTTCATTTAATAGCGGTCCAAAGATTTTATGAAATCCGTCAGTTTTGAAGTTAGACATTTGAAATTTTGGATGTACGAGTAACTTATAGTTAAAAAAAAAATTAAATTATTTATTTAAAATGATCTATCACGAAACTTTATGTGGCAGACCAAATTCCACGCGGACGAAGCCGTGGGCAAAATCTAGTAAATTTATAATTTACGACACGTACACATCGTCCCAGCCATCGCAAAGTATCGAATGTAAAAAGAAACAGTTTTCGTTTTCGACTTATAGCAGTTGCTTTAGGATTGATAATTGATATAAAATTCATATAGAGGCATCTATCAGCCACAAAAACAATGTAAAACGAATGTCATTGATTTGACGATAGACACTAATTTTTATTGACCTTGAAACTGTTTTTTTTTTTTTAATTCTCATCAAAAGTACCCATTTGCACATTCGACAGTTGGAAATGGCAGGGACGATATGTTTAATACTATTCTTGGTCTGGCATTGTATGTTACAAGATCCAAACCTTCAAGCATATAAATAATATTCTGCAATAGAACTTAGATAATTATGGGAATAAAATTTAACCTTAATAATACCTCACCCTTGCCACTATACCGTGAGGTCAAAGGGCTCACTGACGAACTTGTTTTAGGAAAACGAGAGTAAATATATTGAAATTTAAGTTGGGACCATTGAGGAAGACTTGTCAACACGAAAAATAGCTGTATACTGGAAGCAATATTGAACTAAGTCTCAACTACAGAAACGGGCAAGTCGTCAGAAATACAAATCAGGCTGGGAACCATTGCTTAATCATCTTGTAATCTTAGAGGCAAATTCTTCATTTTTTTACAGCGTGGTCGCATTATGTGTTAGGTAGAGCTAGAATCGGAACATAGCTAAAGGTAGTATAACTAACCTGAAGGGTCCGATGTCCACAACCAATTAACAAAATTATTAAAAAACATAAAATTTAAAATAAAAAATACTTTCCACTTCGGCTCAAGAAATTAACAACGGAGTTACAACTTAAAAATTCATTCAATTGCCTGTTGGTTAAGCCGATTTACGAACTTACTCAGCTTTGAATTCAACTATAAAACAAGAATTCAAAGGAATTATTAAAATTATTACTACTTTAATTTTATATTATTCATAATCATTATATTTGTGGTAGTTGTACAGAAGAAATAATTTAAATTACTACATCTGGTTTGTCTGTAGTTTCGGTGTATGCTAAAAATAAATCAATATTCGACTTTAATACCCAATGTTTTGCACTATAAGGAGTAATTAGCAGATTTTCTTGGTCTTCAACTTCAGTTGATGTTCCAAATATTCGAAAATATTATATAAAGATGTTGAATTTTTCTTTTCTTTTCTTCTTCTTGCATTCTTTGAAATTGGTAGTGAATGATTTTACCTTAAATGAATGGGATGTGACTTATTTTGGAAAAAAATAAGAAAAAGATTCTTCTTTGTGGTTTTTAAGACGAAGAAAATTATTATGGAGCAAGTGGTAGACTTTTCACAATAGAAGCGCATTGCTTCTTGGTAAAAGCATAATGCTTTATGCATTATAAAACATACCTAAAACTCAACATTACTCTACTTTTTTTTGACAAAAAAGAAATTTCATGTGGGAAATAAAGCTATTAATGGAGGTTGCGGAATAACACCAATTTCAAGCGGTGGAGGGAATTCAAAAATATTATGGACTAACTGGATGCAGAATTAGATTCTCTACAGCTTTAATTGTATGGATTTTTCACTTAGCCAACTCTTTTCAAAGCTCCAGGCGAATACAAGAGCACCTCTGTTTTAAAAAAAAATATTGTTTGCCTGGGTTTTTGACCATAGGGATACTCATGTTTAAGAAAATGTGGTCAGCTGGATATAATTTCAAATTCAATGATCTTTTCCTAGATGTATACAGGTATTTTGTGGTTTGTAATACAAATTATCTAATTTGACATTCAAGTTGGAAATTCATCCAAAAAACCTCGAAATTTTGGATATATTAGTTTCTTGTTTGTAACTGATAAAAAAAAAACATCATAAAACATACCAAGATCAAGCCTTTTAATATTTTTTTTATTTAAAAAAAAAAAGTAGAAAGGAGATAGTTGGGGGGTGCAGTAAAAAAAAAAACACTGAATAAGTACTAGACTGAATAAGTACTAGACAATCATGGGTTCCTGGTAAGAGCTGTCTAGAAAACCTTATTCCAGTCTAATATTTGTCGAGGATATATATATTTGTATAAAGTAAAATAATAAAAGAATTTCTATCCATAATAAATTATATCACAAATCAGTAAATGGGGTAGTGAAGTACCACATATTTTTTGTTAGACTCGAAAATTTGTCAGATTAAAAGAAAATTTATTGACCACATAGATCTTATATTATAATAGAAGAATTAAAATAGGAATCCATGTCACTCAAAATCAGTTACAATCAAATTTTTTAATAGATTAATGAATTCATTTTCATGGGATTTTATTCTCCACATCTCCCTCAGTTTAGCTTAGAGAAACTTTTGTCATAACCAATTTTAAAGAATGATAAATTTTATATTTTATTTTAAAAATCAACTACTGAGAAATGAATTTCAACACAATATAAATTCTTGACATTTAGTAGATAATAAGCATATACAAAACTACAACAGTTAGATATTTACGCTCACTAGTTTTAGTCCAAAATGCACAATAACCAATATTTTAGAAGATTAAATTTCTGACAAGATTCATATAAACTGTTTGTAATTAACTTTGGTAGGCTCTATAAAATATTTATATTTAAATTTAAGTGGATTTTTTGAGAATTCCTTAAGTAATTTGCTTCCAGTGCATTTTTGAGAAAAATTTGGTAGAAATAGATTTTATTTATGAATACCTAAGTTATTTTTAATTTTTAACAAAATTTTACCCAGTGAACACACATATTTTAGAAGTATTGAAAACAATAGGTTTTAACGACATTGGTGGGTATTCCAATATATTTTTTTATAATAGTAATACAAAAATATAATTGTTTTAAGAGAATGAAAAGTTTCTGGAAGGCAATGACAATAGATATGTGAAAAATGCAATTAAGAGGTTTATGAAGAATTAAAATAATAATTTAATTTCAAAAAATAAGAACTTATGCATTATAAAATATAATAGCTTCTAAAGCTGCAGCATGCATACTATGCTATGTAGCGTACAAACTAAATCAGATAATATTAGCAATAAAAACATACATTTAAAGCGCATAAACCATAAAAATATTTGGTACTCAATAGTTTCAATATGATTAATAGAAATACACATTGAATACAACAGAAAATAAATGCTAACCCTTTTATCATTCCATTTAAAAGTTGAATTAAAAATGCTCTAGCTTAGTTCTAAAACTAAAACTTTGTAATCGATCCTGACAACTAACGGAACACTTTCATGAATTGGAACTGTAAAGTGAGTTTTCACATTAAAAAATAGAATTAACTATATGTGCTAACCAAATATGGGTAATAAAATGCAGTTGATGGTAAATTCAAAATATGGAGTAAAGTTTCTCTATTTAATTTAATTTGAGTATACTCAAAGTGGAAGTTAAACGCCCGCAATCAGAGTGAAGAAATGGTTAAAGAAGCAGGGAGATTCAACAGGCATTTGCTGCTTCTCATTAATTCTATTTTTGCTTCAAATTGTTAATACTACATTTCGGATTGAAAAAAGAAGTTAATATAGATCCAGGCTTACATTGGTGATAAAGGCAGTAACTTAATCCCAACAAATTAATTACTTCGAAATTGTATGATTCAATATTACTGGCAATTATTTAAGAAATGCTATTTAAAAATAATTATTAGGGGAAGCAGTTAAGAAAACATGATCACATATAGATCTTAAAAATCAATTATCAACAATAATAGATTTTTAAAATCAGTAATTATTTATAGGAGTGAGAGAGATTTTCAAAAGATGCTTACCATGTCCATTTTTTGGGGAGCGCTGATCACTGTCTTGTCCCTGTGTAAGTATGATCTGTGATTCCAGCTCCTGTAATTCTGCTTGTAGTTCACTCAACTTGGAATTCGATTTCTTAACTATGTGGGCTACGTCTGATAATGACTTCCTATCTCTAGCCACTTCTCGTAATTTTTCTGCTCCTTCCTTAATTTTAAGTTCTTTGCGAATTTCTTTTCGAATGTGTTCTTTAAGCTCTTCCAACTTGTAAGGAAGTGCAGATTCAGGTAGAGACTCTGTTTGGAACCCATATTTGTGACTTAATTCATACAACACCGGATGTCGAATGTAGTCCCCCTGAAGCAATAAACATGAAAAATTTAGAATAAAATTAAATCATCTTGATTAACAACTTTTTAGCAAAGCATGAACATATAAATAACTATGCAATGCAAACTACAAAGAACAAAATACATTTTTTTTTAAATATTTAACAATAAATAAATAAATGTAAGTAGGACACACCAAACTATTTCATTTTGCCAGGGAATTTGGATATAATTCAAAAAATATTAACTGATGGTTAATGAACTTTGTACTAAGAAAAAGAAATTGAATTAAAATTATTACTTATTTACATTTTAAAGAGAAATATTTAATAATTGAGAATATTTAAGGAATCACAATAAGTAAATATAAAAAATTAAAATTATTACTGAATATCACTTTTTTTTTAATAGTTTAGTATAAAGCCAGAGGAAATAACTGAAACATCATAAAATGTAGAAGTGAAATTAAAATAATATTCCATACTACAAAATGTTCTTGTACTAGTTTGGTATTACGAAAAAAATAAATAAATAAAAACATTGACACCTAAGAGACATCCAATAACTTAATTTGTAGACATATAATACTACCAAACTATTGCAACAGAATAATTGATGATCAACTGAAAATACTTTCAATATACATCCATGTATAGAAAATTAACATAATCTAGATAAAGCCAGATAGTGCTTAAATAAAATATGTGCCTAGCAAATTAGAATAAAAAATGTTGGACATGCAAAACTAAGATAATATTATACTAATACTACAGAAAAGAAATTCTACAGAGTATAAAATAAAATATTGATATTGTGATTACTCAGGTCATGCTGCATACTAGGCTAAATATTATGTGCCATTCGACTCACCGTCCCAAAAGATGTTCGTTGCACTTCAAAACAGTTACGCCCAACAGATGTATTCAATACATTTCTCATGAATATATTCATTCCCCAAAAATAATTCAAGAAAATACCAACTTTAAGGTAATCAGACGGTGATAAGCCATAATGGTGAGTCGAATGACTTCTTTTAGGTTTCTCTGACCATCGTGGATACACATTGAATCTGTTGAAATTATTGGGGAATTTAGAATCTTAAATTATTCACAACAATAAAAATATCAAGACTAGAATGACAACTGGAACTCGAAGAACAGTTAAGTAATCAACCAATTACTAAAGCAGACCAAAAATTTGAAAAAAAAAATGTCAAGACCAGGACCTGTACTTACAGTGACATAAAGAGATTTGAATTTCAAGGATTTGACCTTATAAAGAATCATCACAGTTCGGGTGAAAAACTTAACACTACACCTCACATCATTGAATAGTTACTGAATGCTGAAAGAAATATTTTCACTTCAAAGGATCCCATCCCCTCTTCCTTTCAATGTTCTTATCACAATTATCTTTCTCAACTTTTCAAACAATTACCTATTTCCTCTTGTTTCATTGTATTCTTTTCTCATGCAAGTTGTTTCCCATGGTAGTTCAGGAAAGAACACTCACTAATTTTGAGATGATTTATGTTTCTTTTCTCAAATATTGACTTTAATATTGAACAGATTAATAATTATTAGTAAAAATGGTAAAGAACTGTTAACATATCAATTGGAAGTGAAACTTTGAGGCATAATTGTAAACACACCAACTGTCATCAAACTTAAAATGAATTTCATTAAGTAGACTAGTAATGAAACATTTGATTAAAAAGCGAAAAATGAAGAAAGTATTAATCCAATTAAAATATATGAATTGTGTACCAAGATTAAGTAAAGGTTATACATGGCCCCACACAACCAAAAGCAACCAAGCATACACGAAGTTAGTCATAAAGCTTTAAAGTTTTAGTATACATTTTTAAGCTTTATAGTAAGAATGATATAACAAAATATTAGATACTTACTTGATAATAACTGTAGTCCGCCATCTTAATATAAGGAGTAGCACAATAGATACAACGTAAAATACAATTTATACATATAAAACTCCGAAATACTTAAATTATTTTAAAACATCAATAAGTCATAGAGAAAAAGAAAACCGCCAAATATCACTTGATACGTAGAATACAAAATTGAGGTTAAACTGACACATCACATTGAAACCATCCTCCACTCCACAATGTTACCGACTGATTGAGCTAACAGCCAATAGCCTTTTAAGAAGCATTCATTCCTCATTTGACTCCATTGGCTTTCCTATTGGTCCATATTTCAAAGCTATATCAATTAGCTTAGTGTCAAAAATTTTATAGTTTCCAAATAAACTTTTGTCTTAGAAAAAATTATGGAAAAGCTGTGCTATACCCATTAGTTAATTCACCCTCGAATTTAGTTCATGACTAAAACTATCATCAGTGCTATCTGAATCATAGCAACAAGTTGTTTGATGCTGATAAATTACCATTCATTCCAACAGTTATGAGTCATGTATGTGATGTTTTATTGGTTGATAGTGGCCATCAGTTTTTATGTCAACCTTTTGAACTGTGTGGTATTTACATAGATAGTGCTATATTATAATTAGATTATTGTCTTAGTATCGCCATGATATGATGGAAGTTGTTTTTTAAACTTGTGTATACAAATTTTATGGTGTGTTTAGTAATAAATATGGTGTTAGATCAATTCTTCCTCTAGTGAATGTTGCAATGGAAGAAAATAATTTATCTTCTGGGCCTGTTCCATTGCCCAGGAATAGAAATTTGAACAAGACACCTGTTCCTCTTCCAAGGACAGTTATAAATGTTTCAAATGTGGAATCTACTTCAGATGTAAGTTCGACATTGGATAATGAAAATAATAAACCTTCTAAGATTCCATTACTCCATCCAAATACTATTCGCAAGAGTTTGAGAAGAGTGACGAGTAATGTTCAAGAAAAAAGTAATGCTGTCTTAAATTCAGCTAAAAATGTAAGCTCTAAAATGGAAACATCAGTTCGAAACATATTGGGTAAACGCCACACTGTGTTAGGTGTTGAAGATCCATATGAGAAGTATGATGAAACTGATAAACATCGTTGTCTTTCTCTACCTTCCGATGATATTTTTAGAAATATTAGTTTTGAATCTCCACTGACGGAACCAGATGATGTTTCGGAATCTTCGAGCCCACCATGTTATCCACCGCCACCTTTACCTGATGAATCACTTTATGATGAGATTCGTTCTAATCAATCAGTATTTTCAGGAAATCCGTTTACTTCATTGCCATCGCCTGAATTGTCAGTTAGCAATAGTAGCTATTATGAAGAAATTCATAGGGCAGAAAGTGCTAATGGTGCTTCTTCAAATTCGTATGCTTCCTCAGGTGAGTTAGAAGATTCCAGATCTTTTAATTATTATGATATTCCTTTTGCTCAAGTCAAGCAAAGAGGTCATAGTTATGAAAATGTCGCAATAGAGTATATGCCTACTGAGTCTTCACAAAATATCTATAGCGAGGAACCAGCTAAACCTAAAATTTTTAAAAAACCTATCATTTGCCCATCTAGTGAAGAGAGTTCAGTTTGCGGTACTAATATTATAAGCAATTCAAATTATGAGAACTGGCAAATTTCAGCTTCTTTGAGGAGCCAATCAACTAAAAGTAAGAGATCATTTGCAACAAAATCAGTGATACATGAATTTGACCCTCTGTTTGAAGGGCGAGCCTCCAGAAAAGAAAAGGAAGATGAAATAATAACACAACTTGATGCTAAAGATACTTTTCATGGTATCAATGTGTTACAGAAATCACCTACTTCTCCTGCTATGCTTGATTTACCTTCATCTACTTCTATGCTTGCCAATGATTCTGGTGAATATTTCTTGTACCATAGGGGAGCAGCTAATCAATGTTTGTTAGGAACTGAAGGTATGCCGAAAGAAATACCAGTACTTACACAGGGAAGGAAGAAGAGTAGCTTGATTAGGTGGAGTAGTATGAAACGTGCAATTAAAATGGTTACTGATGCTGCAGCACCTTGGTCGCCTGCTATGGCAAGGAAAAGTCAAAAAGTACGGGAAGATGGACAGAAAATGTCAATTCTGCTGCATAACGGTTATATTTTTAAATCACCCTCTAATGGAGAAAAAACCAAAGATCTGTTGAAAAAGTGGTGCCAGATAGCTGATGGAAAAATTACTTTAACTGTCGACAAAAATGGAGGAAACAAAGAAGTGATTGCTTTAGACTCAATACTTAGCATTCAGACTGTATTAGACATTAAACTGAGGTATTATTTACTATTTGTTTTGCATACTTATATGTTTTGGCTATTGAATTTGAATGGTTACCTGTAACACATAATTATTGATACCAGTAGCTTAATAAATAAAAAATGAAATTTTTGAAAATGAATTTACAGATTTAAATTATATCACTTTTGGTAGATATGCATTTCGGGTTTAGATGATCTGAAGCTGTTGTTGGTTCATCTTTGATGTTAGTTTGTGAGCTGTGGGGGCTCTGTTTCGGTTATCTGTCATACTCTGTTCTTTTAATTATCCATTGCAAAACATATTCATACAGTTTTTAATTTATGAATGCATGAAACCCTTAAAAATGAGTTCTCCTACATTGTACCTCTCTAGAGTTGAATATAATACGTGTGTACCAGTAAATTAAACAGTAAGCTAGTTAGATAAAGTCAAAAATGACCATAATTGACATCCAAAAACAGGTATTGCAGAAGATAATATTTGTCTTCTATATAATTGATTATATTCGAAAGCTCGAGTGCATGATCTTTTGAGCTTGCCTACCAAAACAAAAACCTAAAAAAACAATTCTAAATGCTGATTAAGATTGTCATTTTTTTCATGTGATTTTGACAGCTATGAGATGTGTTGGCTGATAGGTTATATACATCACTGCTGCAAATAATCTCTACATAGTATAGGAAGTTGGCATTTCATTTAATGGAAACACAAGCTTTTGAGGGTTTTGGCTTATTTTTGAATAGGTTTATAGTTCAGTAAAATGTTTCTATATATTAAAGAGCCAATCCTTCACTTGGTTGTCTAATCATCTCAGAAAAAAATCATACTTAGTACCCCATTGATGTTTTGGATGATCAGAAGTATTTATTTAACATTGTTATCATAAATATCTTGAAATTTTCTACACCATTTTTTGTTTTGGTAAGATAACAGTTAAGGAACTGTTGCAGTTTTCTAAATTACTTAACTTTAGATTTTGTCATTTTGCAGTAAACTAAATCTTCTTAAGTACAGTCCTTTGGAACAAAGCTTTTATTTTTTATAGCTCATATGTTTGTGTTTTATTGTAATATGACATCAAAGAAAAATTAACAAATTACAATTTTAAAGGATCATTTATTTCATATAGTATGAACGATATCATACACTCAATTTTTTTAAAGACTTATAAAAATATTGTATATTAGTGCTTATTCATAATAAGCAATATCATTCATAAGTAATTTGCCCTTTAGATATTAGGTCCCCTAAAAATTGTTTTTTAGTTTTTTGATTTTAAATTGTTCTCCATGTCAGCAAATACCTCCCCATCATAAATTCTTAAGAGTCAAATTACCGCCACAAGATCCAAATCCTGGCCCGTCCTATCAGAACACTCAACAAAACTCTGATGAACATTCATTGAAAGTAGAACCAGCTCCTCTGGCTAAATTCCCACCCAACCCTCTTTTTCATGTAAATTATCCTCCTCAACCTACAGAGCTTTATCCCATTCAAATGCAATACCGTACTGACTTAAATTCTATCCTTCATCCTTCATCCTTCCTGAGAGATCTTCAAGAAACCATAAAACCTCTCATAAACCTACTAACACAAACCCTATCCGAATTGCTGCTTAATCACCCATAATGAGCATAAAGTCCCTAGCAGTGTGGAATGCTACAGGCCTACATTATCACTGTGATGAAGTAGTCATATTTCTCCATGATGAACAAATATATATTTCTGTACTGACTGAAATGCACTTCACTCACCCCACAATATTCTATAAAGGGGACTACATCACTTACAGGTCGGACTATCCATACTACACTTCACATGCCGGATCTTGTATTCTTATTCTTAAAACCTTATCATAAGAAGACATAATTCCTCGATCCTCCCACATTTCCTCGACCCAAACCAACACATATCCTTGGACTCCCTTTTCTTACATTTAAGTTTTGCTCCCAAGCCTTCCCCTCCTATATTGATTACGGAACTTATAAATTGAAAAAACTTTTGTTATGATGGAGAACAAATTGGACTTAATGATTTCATTTAAGACAAAACAAGACATCGATCCTGCCGTAGAAAAACTTACTACATCAATAAAAAGTGTTTTACCTCAAATTATAATGTTAATATGAGATGAAAATGGTTGACTGGATGATCTTATGTAAAGGAGATGGTTGGGGGGTGCAGTCAATAAGAACACCGAATAAGTGAAGTACTTATATTATGTGCCGACGTTTCGACCTACAGTGTAGGTCATCTTCAGGGCGAATGATGGGAAGCGTGACCTACACTATAGGTCGAAACGTCGGCACATAATATAAGTACTTCACTTATTCGGTGTTCTTATTGACTGCACCCCCCAACCATCTCCTTTACATATAATGTTAATAATTCTCAACAGACTGACTTGCCACAGCATATTCGTATCTTATTAAGAAAAAAAAAACGTAGGTCAAGGTGGAAGGGGCATAGAACTCGATACCCAACAGATAAAACTATCTTTATTAAATTGACTAACCAACTGAAAGCAGAAATTAGAAAATTCAAAATTTAACTGAAAATCTTACAACTACTGACAAAGCATTATGGATGACCACCAAAAAGATCCTTAAGTTCTAAGATTTTAATCACCCACTCCTTAATGAATCGGATGTCTAATCACGATTTGACGAAGAAAATGTTCAATTATTTAGCCAACACATCTCTACCCTCTCACAGAGCTCTTCGGCATGATCCACATCTTAAGACATCTTCCTAGAAAAGCCAATCTATTCCTCATCCTAAAAAAAACTCTAATACCCGTCTTCTGACCATCCTATCTCACTTCTACCATGTATGGGCAAACTCCTGGAAAAGCTCATCCTGGATCCTGGGTGCAAAACACATTATATCGGATCACCAGTTTGGATTCCGAAAATCCCTCTCCACTATCCAGCAATGTCATCATGTGGTGTATGTTGTTTTCTCTGCATTGGAACATATATTATTTTGTTTGGCGGTATTTCTTGATGTGGAACAAGCTTTTGACCGAATCTGGCACCCAGGATTGCTTTACAAACTCTGCCAACTCCTACCTCCTACATATTTTCTCATTATTCAATCCTATCTCACTAACAGGTCATTCAAAGTAAATCACAATAATGTATTTTCATCCCTCCTTTCTCAATCTGGTGGTGTTCCTCAAGACAGTATCCTCGACCCAATCCTCAGTTTATACAGCTGACATCCTTACCACCTTTGCTGATGATGCATGTGTATTCTCAGTTAACACTAATCTAGTTATTGTATACCATATCTCTGACCTTGTAGAATGATATTAAAACTAGAAAATATAATTAAATTCCCACAAATCCTCTCCAATAAACTTTACCCTTCGTCTGAAACCAATGACTTCCTGTCCTCCAGTATCCTTTGATAATACCCCCGGCTCCTGTAAAAGAAATCTGATACTTAAGATTACATCTTGACAGACGTTTAAATTGGAATCCTGATACTAAACTGAAAAGACAAGAAACTGCTGGCTGTTTTAGGCTAGATAAACACTAAGGTCCTAATTAATGACAAAAGACTCTCATACATGACTATATAACAACTGTTTGGACTTACGCAGGATAGCTTTGGGACTCCACTATGCCATCAAACTCCTCTCGTATCCAATCCTTACAATCCAAAATCCTTAATTCTCTTTACTTTGTTACAAAAGGTTGAATCTGCAACTGATACTGAGAAATATAACCAGTAGTTTGTGTATGGTGGGTCTTACTATATAAATCTATTGCTGAATTTTGAATTTGTGGCCCAACGGAGATACTGCAGCTGAAAATTATTATTATTGATAATAATTGTTGACCTATGATAATTTATGTTGAAGAAATTGGTCCGGGTAGAGGTCACTGAATGAAATTCTCAAGTAATTTCAGATGATATTTATTGTTAGCCAACGTTTCGACCTACGTTGTAGGTCTTCTTCAGGGCTATAAGCAAAATACAGACAATTTAAGAAAGCGGTATGAATATAATAAAACATTTTAAATATAGATAAACTAAAAGAAGGTGAATACAGGCAAAAATTGATAATTATGTGTAATAATGATGATAAAAATTGATAAAGGTGTACAGTAAAGTAATTATGAAGGTTAAAATGTAGAAAATAATAATAAAACATGAAGAAAATAATAATAAAACAGAAAGTGTTGACAGTTAAAAAATTAAGGTATTACAGATAAATAAAAACTGAATATACAATAGGAATGTGAAATGATATGGGTAAATTAGAAAGTGATAAGAATTACGCACTAAAATTATAGGTAATAAAAAAGAAGAAATAAAAATTGTAAAATTATAAAAATCTAGAAACGAATTATATAAAATAGAATAAAATTGAAAATAAAAATTATTTTAGAAAATACAGTATTAATATTAATAGGTAGAAAATACTTTATACTAGTGTAAAGAATATTAATTACATAAGAGAATGTAAGAAGACAGTTTATAAAAATGTAAAATATCAATTGTATAAAAGTAGGTATGTTTTAAGTAAGGTACGTGATAATATAATCAGGCTATATTGGACTAATTAACAGGCTAATAACAGGCTATATTGGAATTATGATATATATTGATGAATATTTAGGGTGGTATATAGATAACTAAAACAAATAAACGCCTTACAGTAATAGTGAGCTTGGAAGTAGTGATAATAACGGTAAATTGGGTATAGTACTGTTTTAGGTTATGAGGGAAAGAAATTAAAATGAAATGGAGGGAGGGTGAGTAAATAGTGCAAAACATAAGTTACCTGTGGGGGTGGGACGGGGGGTGGGTCCTCTCTGGCTATGAAACACTGACTGATATATTTGAGAAGGAAGGATGGTCCCCTACCCTTACTAAGTGTAAAAAAATTTCTCAGAATATAAAAGCCGTTACAATGGCTATAAGTAACGTATAAAGGGAAAGAAGCAAATAGTGTAGAAGCCTCATATAAAGATTTGAAAATCCATACACACACACTCACATACACATATTCGTATGTATATGTATATATATACACATATACACACATATATATATATATATATACACATATATACACACACACATACATATATATATATACACACACACACACACACACACACAGCCTAACATCCATACTTATATATAATATTGGCACGTATGAGAGGGGGGGGGGAGGAGAAAGTCATTAGGAAGCGGGGGTGGTTAGTTATTTTGTATTAGGTCTAGTATGTGTCTGTAAACTATTGATAGGTTATTTTTGTCAGTCTTTGTGTTTAACGGATTTTTTTCTAGGTTAATGTATAATGATTCTGTAATTAGTCTTTTGGTATAATTAGGAACGGTGGCGAGAACAGAGGATTGGTCAAAGTTAAAGGTGTGGTTAAGGGTTAAGGCATGTTCGGATAGTTTGGAAGCAGATATGTTCCGGGTAGATATAGAGGTCTTATGTTGTGATAGTCGTCTGTAGAAGTGGTTTTTTGTTTCCCCAATGTAGGAGGAGGTACAGTTTGGGGCAGAGCAGGAGATGCGGTAAACAATGTTGGAGAGATTTTTAATGGGGATCGGGTCTTTTAAATATGTGAATAGTTGGGATAATTTGTGATATGGCTTAAAACCAAGGCGAAGGTTGGGAAAGGTAAGATTTAAGACTTTTTGGATATTTTCTGACAGACCAGGAATATAAGGAAAAGATCGGTATATGAAGGAATTGGGGTTCGGTACTGTTGGGTACGGGGAGGGGTAAATTACATTACTAGGGTGTTTAAGGGGGTCTAGTAGTTTATTGGTAATGTGGGCTGGGAAGTTGTTAGAGAGTAGTATGTTTTGGATTCGTAGGATGTTGGTTGGTCGAAATTGGGTGTCTGATAGGGATAAACACCGGTGAATAAGGTTTTTTGCTGTATTGATCTTCTGGTGGTAAGGATGCTGTGAGAAAAAATTGAGGAGTCTGCCGGAATATGTGGGTTTGGTGTACCAATTAAAGGACAAGGAGCTATCATTATTTCTTATAATGAGGAGGTCAAGAAAGGGGAGGGTGTGATTGGTTTTAGTTTCTATGGTAAATTTGAGACGGGGATGGTAGGAGTTAAAGGCTACTAGTATTTCAGGGATTTTTTCAGGATTGAGAACTAAAAGGAGGTCATCGACATATTTCTTGATGAGGAAGATGTCATGGGGGAATAGAGGGATGATAGAGTCAAGAAGGTCATTAAGAACAATGTTAGAAATGTCTGGAGCAAGGCAATTACCCATGGCCAGACCTGAGATTTGATTGTAAAATTTACCATGGAAACTAAGATATCCGGATTTACAACACAGTGTAAGGGATTCAAGGTAGGAAGTGAGGCAAAGAGTTGTGTGTGGTTGGATGATATTCCAGTTTTTTTCTATAATGCTGAGGGCTTTGTCAATGGGGATATTGGTGAATAGACTAGTGGCATCAAGGGAAGCTAAAATGAATTGGTCAGGAATGTGAACGGAAAGTAGTTCTTGTTTTAGATGAAAGGAATTAGTAATGTCATAGGTGTTGTTATGGCTGAGGGTCTGCAGAGAAGGAAGAAGAAATTTACTAAGTTTGCTAGATGGGGAGTTTATGTTAGAAATAATGGGGCGGAGTGGATATCCTGGTTTGTGGATTTTGGGTAATCCATATAAACGAGGAGATATGGAGTTATAAGAGATAAGATTGTAATATGTATGTTTATTGATTTGTCGGGTTCTATGAAGGTCCTTTAGGTGATGGTTGAATTTAGTCATGAGAGAGAGGGTGGGATCACGGGGGATGGGTGTATATGTTGTCGTGTCAGATAGGAGGGAACTAATTTTTTCAGTATAGTCATCGGTGTTCATATACCGATCTTTTCCTTATATTCCTGGTCTGTCAGAAAATATCCAAAAAGTCTTAAATCTTACCTTTCCCAACCTTCGCCTTGGTTTTAAGCCATATCACAAATTATCCCAACTATTCACATATTTAAAAGACCCGATCCCCATTAAAAATCTCTCCAACATTGTTTACCGCATCTCCTGCTCTGCCCCAAACTGTACCTCCTCCTACATTGGGGAAACAAAAAACCACTTCTACAGACGACTATCACAACATAAGACCTCTATATCTACCCGGAACATATCTGCTTCCAAACTATCCGAACATGCCTTAACCCTTAACCACACCTTTAACTTTGACCAATCCTCTGTTCTCGCCACCGTTCCTAATTATACCAAAAGACTAATTACAGAATCATTATACATTAACCTAGAAAAAAATCCGTTAAACACAAAGACTGACAAAAATAACCTATCAATAGTTTACAGACACATACTAGACCTAATACAAAATAACTAACCACCCCCGCTTCCTAATGACTTTCTCCTCCCCCCCCCCTCTCATACGTGCCAATATTATATATAAGTATGGATGTTAGGCTGTGTGTGTGTGTGTGTGTGTGTGTGTGTGTGTGTGTATATATATATATGTATGTGTGTGTGTATATATGTGTATATATATATATATATGTGTGTATATGTGTATATATATACATATACATACGAATATGTGTATGTGAGTGTGTGTGTATGGATTTTCAAATCTTTATATGAGGCTTCTACACTATTTGCTTCTTTCCCTTTATACGTTACTTATAGCCATTGTAACGGCTTTTATATTCTGAGAAATTTTTTTACACTTAGTAAGGGTAGGGGACCATCCTTCCTTCTCAAATATATCAGTCAGTGTTTCATAGCCAGAGAGGACCCACCCCCCGTCCCACCCCCACAGGTAACTTATGTTTTGCACTATTTACTCACCCTCCCTCCATTTCATTTTAATTTCTTTCCCTCATAACCTAAAACAGTACTATACCCAATTTACCGTTATTATCACTACTTCCAAGCTCACTATTACTGTAAGGCGTTTATTTGTTTTAGTTATCTATATACCACCCTAAATATTCATCAATATATATCATAATTCCAATATAGCCTGTTATTAGCCTGTTAATTAGTCCAATATAGCCTGATTATATTATCACGTACCTTACTTAAAACATACCTACTTTTATACAATTGATATTTTACATTTTTATAAACTGTCTTCTTACATTCTCTTATGTAATTAATATTCTTTACACTAGTATAAAGTATTTTCTACCTATTAATATTAATACTGTATTTTCTAAAATAATTTTTATTTTCAATTTTATTCTATTTTATATAATTCGTTTCTAGATTTTTATAATTTTACAATTTTTATTTCTTCTTTTTTATTACCTATAATTTTAGTGCGTAATTCTTATCACTTTCTAATTTACCCATATCATTTCACATTCCTATTGTATATTCAGTTTTTATTTATCTGTAATACCTTAATTTTTTAACTGTCAACACTTTCTGTTTTATTATTATTTTCTTCATGTTTTATTATTATTTTCTACATTTTAACCTTCATAATTACTTTACTGTACACCTTTATCAATTTTTATCATCATTATTACACATAATTATCAATTTTTGCCTGTATTCACCTTCTTTTAGTTTATCTATATTTAAAATGTTTTATTATATTCATACCGCTTTCTTAAATTGTCTGTATTTTGCTTATAGCCCTGAAGAAGACCTACAACGTAGGTCGAAACGTTGGCTAACAATAAATATCATCTGAAATTACTTGAGAATTTCATTCAGTGACCTCTACCCGGACCAATTTCTTCAACATAAATTATCATAGGTCAACAATTATTATCAATAATAATAATTTTCAGCTGCAGTATCTCCGTTGGGCCACAAATTCAAAATTCAGCAATAGATTTATATAGTAAGACCCACCATACACAAACTACTGGTTATATTTCTCAGTATCAGTTGCAGATTCAACCTTTTGCCGTTGGAGTATTCAATAATATATTTTTCCAATAATAGCTATTATTTTTGTACATGCTTAGAGTTGAATTTCAATGTCCAATTAAGATAGATTTTTATCAATCTATCTATAGAGTAAATTCTCAAATTTTTATCTGGCCTATAACAGAGATATTTATAACTATTTTTTTTTTCAGGGATTTTATATATTAGAGTTAAATGCTGCATAGCCCTTTTTTGTGCTGAATTTTCTCAATTTTATCCAATGGAAATACCGTAATTGATAAATAGATACATTTTTTTCACTATGGTTAATTTTTTTTATACTTAAAGTTGAATCTAAAATATGAAATTGATAACATACGAGGTGTGGCTATTAAATAACGAGGCTGGCGTTGCTTTTGATATTCATGGGATTTTGTACCTTTACTGGGTTCCTGAATGTCAAACTATTAGTCAATACTGCTACCTTGCAAAACTACTTTGGAAGGACAAATTATGGGTTCTCCATCAAGACAATGCGCCAGCTCATTCTGCGTTATCTGTCAAGAGGTTCCTAGCCCAGTAAAGCATCCCAGTGTTAGAACATCCACCTTATTTACCAGATCTTGCACCATGCGACTTCTATCTGTTCCGTAAGGTGAAATCTTCATTAAAAGGGACGAGATTTGAGTCCGTGGAAGTTGTAAAAGAGAAAGTGTCCTGAAGGAGCTGACAGAAGATGACTTCCAGCACTGTTTCCAACAATGGAAAATTCGCATGGAGCGTTGTAGGGATAGAGAGGAGTGTATATTGAAGGTGATAGTAAGTAATTATTATAAAATAAAAATAAATTTTATTGCGTCAGTCTCGTTATTTAATAGCTACACCTCGTATTTTGTCTTTTTTGTGTTGAATTTTCAACTCCGTTAGCACATAAACAGAAATATTGCTGTTGGGCAATTTTAAAAACTAATAAACGCAATTTTTAGAAGGCCTAGTCTTTAAAAAGTAATTTACTCAGGACTAAAATTTTATATAAATTAAGTACACTTATCCATTAGTACTAAGTAAATAGTAAAGAATTGTAGATAACACATTCCTTTTACAAGAAATGACTGAGAAAATTGAATTTTGTTTATTTCCATTTGATAACATTAAATAAACATTGTAAAAAAATTAGGTACATAAAAAGTACTTTGAGTTGTGAAGAATATAATACAAGTCAGTTTCTTTGTAAGACATTGGATAATCTTAAGTTCAAAGAAAACCTCACATGTTTCCAAACTCTCTGAATGAAAAATTAAAACAAAAAATAGACTTGAAATTTTAAAATTCGTTATGATAAAAAATTTTCTGGCCTACCAATACATTAACCGGTTAGTGATTTTAAACGAGCAGCGCTTGCGTGCTGTCGGCATACTCTAATGCACCAACCAGAGTGTTGCTCACAGGTTTCAACATGTTCATATAAATCAAAAAAGTATAAATAAAAAATATATATATAAACTTTTTAAATACAATATAAGAAAACCTGATGTTTTTGGTTACGTTTTTGTGGGAAAAAACCTGAGCGTGAAAGGGGTTAAAGAATAGACCAACAAAGTATGAATGTTTTCTGAGGTGATTGAGCAACCAATACTGGACCCCTTGGGATGGTTTGATTTTATGAATGGAAATATTTTTCTAAAATATCAAAAGTTTTTTTTTCTATTTAACAGTAACCCTACCTCACACTTACTGAAAGATTATTTGCAGCTGTTATGTACATCTATATTTCTTGTTTCTTCATCTTATTTCTTAAACACTTTTCAAGTTTCTTGATTGGTTCATCTTTTTAAACCTTCATATTTATTATCTTCTTCCTCATTCAGTTTTTTCTCTAATTATTTTGATTTTCCACTGTTTCTCTAGCAGATTTCTGTTCCTTGCCATTGTCCTTACTATCAAGATGAAACTCTAGTCTTGTCATTTCTTAGTAATTACACTGTTAGCTTTAGTTGTTTGAAACAATTCAAGACCCCTAATCATACCATAATCTGTGCGACATTCAGATTCTCTCATGGATCTGACATTTACACTTTCTGCATTTTTCCTCACAATACAATGAACTTTTTTGTGTTCAAAGAATTTATTAATAATTCTTAAATTAGCATTGAGGCATAAGCATCTCAGCTGAATTCCATTATCATTCACCTTGTTACCGATATATCACTACTAACTCTAACTCTAGTATACTGTTAGCATTATGAGGCATGTTAGGTTTTCAAGGAAAACAGTTTGATGTGACGGACAGTAAACATTTTTTGCTAAACTTACTTCTGCCTTAAGTACATTATTGATTTATTTTCCTAAAGTAACTTTTATGAGATTGGTTTGTTTCCATCATTCTTCATCTACAACTATTTTCTCTTCCTAGTTCTGATGGAGAGCCTTTAATTTGTTGGGAGCTGAGTACGGTTGGAAGAATTAAACCTCATCTATTTGGATGTTCCTCACCTACTGATTCAAAACTGTGGATGCGAACGATTTTAGAATCTTTAACTAATGTCTTTCCTGCTGCATTAACTGTTGATTACATCCGTGCCGGTCAATGTTTTTTGAAGGTAAATCGATGTATTTTAAAATACTATAATATTCAAAGATCTCTTTAAAATATTTCTTTTATTATAATAATAATATTATTGATTTATATTCTTTTCTCTAATTTATCATTTGTTCAATTATTTTTTAGGAGGGTGTCAGTAGTGACTGGCATGGAGCCTGGATTCTTCTATGTAATAGAACATTATTTTACTGCCAGATTGAAGGGAAATCTAAAGATATAGATTTAAGAAAAGCTAGATGCATTGGTAAGTGAATTAAAAGAAAGATGAAACAAATAATAATTAATTGCTGAATAAACTCAGCATAAAAGTTTACGTACTTCCTTTTTTTTTTTATGCCTGAAATATACATACATTGGTAATAGTGGCTGTTGATTTTTTGCTTCATTATACAAATATTGTAATTGCCAAAATGATTTTAATGAATATATCGACTTTGACCATTTTATTTTATAAAATCTTATCTGAACTGCTTAAACCATTACTCTATTCTAATAATGCATGATGAATAAAATTTGTTTTTATTTGTATTTTTGACGTCTCCTAAAAAAAAAAATGATTTTTTAAAGCGCATTGTACTTTTTTCTTCTTATCTTTTATTTGAATTCCTTTCTTGTATATATATTAAATTAAATTTTAAAAGTGAAAATGTTGTATCTTGTAGATATGAACTCCTAAGTTGGTCATCAAGACAGACTCAACTGAAAATCTTAAAAATAAAAGCTTAATTTCAAAATGCGGAAATCAAATCTACTTAGTGGCATAGTGCCTTTGCATTTCACATAGTGGCCAAGCAGCACCATCTTAATCGTTGTTTTAAAAAATGTGGGAGTGAAGGATGAGTGAGGGAATAAAAACTATGTCAATTGGCTAGTAAAGGGTGTAAAAATTTATAGGGAGTGAAAAATATGTGAATGAGATAATGAAATCATGGTTTTTGGGAAGTTAAAACAAAAATTCAGGTAGTAAAAGACCAGTTTTCTCCCCAAAGACTGTTCCTGCAGAGCAAAAGAAGGCGACTTAGCGTCTCGCTTGCAATCTAGACCAATCCTTGAAGCTATCATTACTGCATTTCTTTCGAATTCCAGACATCTAGCCATGTTACCCTCTAAGTGGCACCTCCATTTTCTTCGAGAGAGCGAAGGAAAAATCTCTGGACATACAGTTTTTATTTTATTTATTTCTATCGGCTACAACTATTAATGTGGCTTATTTTTTAATGAAATCCTCATGCATTAATTATGTAAATCGGATATTGAATTAAAACATATTTTCAGATAATGACTTATGTATTTAAGTGAAGCTTAGTTTTGGGGGTATATTCTATGAAGAGAAATACATAAAAACTAATTTTTTAAATTAATTTTGACCTAAGTTTTAGGCTATTATCAAATAAATTTTAAAATAAAGTGTCATTATGCATAGGCAAAGAGAAAACCTATTGCATGAATTTTATGTCATCTTCCTTTTTGGACTGTTAATTAATTTAATATTTTTATTATTAATTTGAATTTTTTAAAATTTTGAATGTTTCACTAAATTTATTTCATTTATTTTCTCAAATGGTTTTCCTACTTCTATACAAAATTCCATGATGTCCTTATAGCTATTATCTCTATTTTACCTTATAATTTAAATAAATGTTTGATTGAGGTTTAATGTTTTCCTCTGAGTTAAAGGCAATTGAATTGGATTTTGGCCAGTGGCTTAATGATTTGCTAAAATTGGTTACAATATTGTAATTACTTTTATAAGCATATCATCATATAATTTAGGGCTTGAAAGTTCAATTTTCAAAATGATTCATAATGCTGTCTTACTAATCACTTTTCTTAGAATTATATTCTGAGTAGTATTTCTTGATGATTTGATTACAATTAATTTTCAATATTGCAACAGCACATTTCATTTCTATACTCATATTAATTATTTAATATGTATTTTTGCAGTGCTGTCTAACGATGAAGGAAAATGTGAAAGTACCAGTGAATCTGGTTCTTATATAAAGATCCATTCTGTTGAGGATAATTTGTACATTCAAATGGACAATGATAAAGAAACTAAAAATTGGCATTTCATCATTAAAGCTGCAGCTTTAAGAAATGGCACATCTTTGGAAGAACAGCAGCTTACAAAAGATTTTGTACCAGTCATTGTTGACAAATGTATCAATTTCGTTTATGCTCATGGTAATATTTCTTACTACCTCATTATTTAAGTTCAAAATGTTTTCATTGTAATTAAAATACAGTAGAGCGTTGATAATCTGTACTAATGTCATCTGGTGTGATTTGTATAATCGAAATTCACATAAAAACAGGTAATAGCCAAACAATTGCCATATTGTATTAAAGAAAAATTTTTTTTTTAATAAGTAGTAGGCAAGTTAAACAAACAAGTGTCAATAAAAATGTATGTACATTGCAAGATTTATCAAGGCTATTGCACAAAGAAAGGTTTAATATTAGTTTACTTTAATATGGATACCCTTTTCATGGCAGCTAAGTCTCTAATTCTTTAAGTATTGTAGCAAGTATGGAATAACAGTACCAGGAAACTAAATTTTAGAGAAAATGCTCTTCAAACTTGTTTTCTATCAATGGTAATGTTGATCCCTCTTGGTATCTTTTCTGTTACTGCGAAAACAGTTATGATAACTGAAAGTTCGAATAATCGACGCTTTACTGTATTATATACAAAGTGAAGAGTTTTCAAATTAGCAATTCAGTATAAAAAAATATTTTAATATTGGTTTTACAGGTAGTATGTCTGAAGGTATCTATAGAAGAAGTGGTACCAATTCAAAAGTTACTTCTCTTTTGAGTTTACTTAGGAAAGATGCTTGGGAAGTGCAGTTATCAAGGAAAGAATACACAGAATATGATGTTTCAAGTGTATTAAAAAGATTTTTTAGAGATCTCCCAGACCCTCTTCTTACAAATACCTTGCATAAATACTTTTGTAACGCCGCAGGTTTGTTATGGTTCATATTTTGTTTATTTTATAATCACTCTGTTTGATAGTTTATTTTTTGTTTATTTTAGGTGCAAAATGTTCAAAATCAGATAAAGAAAGTATTTATAAAAATTTTCTTGATAAACTTCCACAAATAAATTATGTTACCCTTAGAAGGCTTATTGGACACCTTCATTTCATTCATTGCCAGTCTGATAAAAACAAAATGCCAGTAGGAAATTTGGCTGCCATCTGGGCTCCTACTCTCATGCATGTTGAGGTAATATTTTTTCTTTGAATTCTCTAATTGTACCATAATTTTTTTTGTTCTTCCATTTTATATCTATAAGAAAAAAAATCTGTATTTAAAAACTTCTACATAAAAAAATTATATGTAATATCTCTTTATTTTCTTTTTTAATTTTCGAATCTAATTACATTTATATGCATGAATGTTTTTTTTCCTGCATTTTATGCACTGCAGCCTCATTGAGGCCTATTCTGTGCTGTCGATTACTGTTTCTTAAATTGACAATACAAGGCCTAGTGCAATTCTAATTATGCTGTATGGATTAATTATTTTTCGAAGCTTAGGCTCTATTACATGACTGCAACCAAAATGAAGTAATGATGATGAGGATGTATATTTTTAGTAATAAAAGGAGACCTTTCAGCCTAGCCAAAAACCTTTCAAGTTAGCCACTTTGTTTCATTAGCTTCATTCATCACTTAAAAATCATTAAGTTTATGTTGTTGTATACTACAAGTTGGTGGTCTTAATTTGTTTTGTATTGTGGCTTCATGTTTTAATTTATTTTTGGTAATGCTACTGAAGAATTGATCTCTTGGCTTAAACATAAAAATAAAGCTTCCTATTAAAATAGTGATGCACTTTTTCTTTTTGTTTCAAGCTCACCTGATTTATTTTTTGAATTAAGAGGTAAGTTTATATTTAAACTATAGTTTCCTTTATATATTCTGTGAAGTAAAAAGATACAATCCGATGTTACTTTAATTTTAGAATCATTTTACTGACAAGGAAAATGGACAATATGTCTGTCACTAATTTTGGTCAGCATTTTTTTTTTTTATTCTACTTTGATAAATAATAATAATATATTATGTTTAAACTTTCACACTTGCCAACGGCCATACCACGTTGAACACACCGGTTCCCGTCAGATCACCGAAGTTAAGCAACGTCGGACGTGGTTAGCACTTGGATGGGTGACAAACAGGCGGTAACCATCTGGGGAAAAACCGCATGCTGTTGGCATCTAACTAAACAGTGCACTAAATAATAATACATAGCTGACTGTATGGATGAATGAAAGAATCCAAATGCCATTAAAAAAAAAAAAAAAAAAAAAAAAACTTTCACACTTTTAAAGTTTAAATATCTTGGTGAGTAGATTGAATTCAATGTTGGTGAGAAAAAAACCTTTAACTGAATAAAGAAATGGTTTACCAACTACACAAGGACATTTACAACAAAAGTTCAATGTCTTTGAATGCAAAATCAGGCATTATTGCACTTTTATACGACTGGAATTTCTGTGTGCTGCGGAATTACTAACTATGAATAAGAAAGGCCTGGTATAGAAATTGGAGATCAAAGAAAGGAAGATCTTAATGAAAATTCTTGGCCCAAGAGAATACAGAAGAGGGAATAACAGTGAGGTGTTCTCTCATGTTAAAAAAATAACAGTTATATGTTTTGAGAAAATGGAGAATTGCATTTTATGGCCACTTGCTAAGAATGAAATCCAAAAGATTGACGAACTGGATTTTTATCTATATTAAGGAATAGAAAGCTAAACCTTCCTGGTTCGAAGAGGTAGAAAAAGATTTACAAGTGATGAAGATTTCTTGCAAAGATATGGGAAGCAACTGTCTCAGGAAGAAACTAAATGCTCTCCAGGATTTTTAAGAAAAACCAAAGCTGAAGAGGGGGAAAGAAATGGAAGGAAGAAAAAATGTAGCAGCACCAGCGACAAAAGATGGAGTACTGGACAAGAATCAAGGCTAAATTTGAAAAAGACAGTAGAAATCACATGTTCCTTTGTAGGCCAATACAAAATAAATAAATTACTTATTATGTATAATTATTATCATATCTATTTCATTCAATAAGCTCTAAGAGCTGTGGGAAAAAAAATACATTCCACGTTTTATTTTATATCTTACGGTTGAGTGATACAATTTTTTTTATTTTCAGAAAACATTTTTAAGCCTATAGTAAAGGAAAAATGTAAGCATTAAAAAATAATTGATTTTTTGATTAAATAAATTTGATAAAAATGTTATTAATATTATTATTATTAAGTAAACCAGCATTGTAAATTTTTTGAAATAATTTAAGGTCATTTTCACTGATTCACGCTCTGTTCTCCAAGCAATACAAGACAGATCAAAAGCTCTTGCAAGCCTAAAAAACCTTGTCACAGTGATAAATTCGATTACAAACCTTGCTAGCAACAGTCCTCCAGTGGATCCCGAGACACTGTGGAATCGCCAGCTATGAAAGAGCGGACACGCTGTTGAAAGAAGGATCCCTGATGCCTCAGTTTGCCCCAGTACTCCAATTTGACGAGGTCAAGGCACTTAATAAGGGCATCATCATGGGGCGATGATTAGATACACATCCCTCGCAGGGCTCCCACAATGACTACTACAAATTAAGCAGAAGAGAACAAGTGCTGATAATTAAACTTAGGACTGGGCACAACAGGACCAATTGCATATGTTCAGAAAGTTCAAGATAGGAACGAGCCCCCTATGTGATTGCGGTGAAGAGGAGCAAACAGGTGTCCATATCCTCCAGTCCTGCCGACTCCACGAAAATGTCCGCAAACAAATTTGGCCAAAGCCAGTGTCATTGGAGAGGAAGCTGTACGGATCTCAGGGGAATATCCGAATTTTAGTCTCTGTTGACTGAAATAGTCATCTAAAGGAGGATCGAAGAAGAAGAAGTAAAATATCTCTGCTTTAGAATGATTTGGTATAATTAGGTAAAAACATGGAAACCATAAAACTAAATATTATAACGTAGAAGAAAACCAGTAACAAAGTAGGGCTCAAAGTAAATTGAGATAAGATGAAGTATATGTTTAGCAGAAACAGCAGTTATTTTTGTGTTATAGAAATTGAAAAAAAACAAACCTGTGAAGGGTATGGATTTCAGTACATGGTAGAGACAGATCAGTACGTGGACAATGATTCTGCTGGGAGGTGATTTGTCCTAGATCACCCTCAACCACCAGATTTTCTCCCCTTATTTTGGGTACCCACTATTAGAGGCTGGGTAGCTCTAGGAGGGTCCTAGTCTCCTATATGCTCCATCTCCGGCTGCTAACAGAGTAAATAAAAGTCTTGTCTGCAGCAGGATTTGAACTTGAGCAGGACTTTCGGCATGGCAGCTCAGTGCTCTACCACTGAGCCACTCTACTTCCCACACACCCGCTGCTGCATAGAAATAGCACAGAATATATCTATAAATGCCGAGAAGTTTAAAGATTTAGGAAGAAAAAACAAAATTCAAGTAGAAATAAAGAATGAAAAAAACATATATTATTCATACACGTGATATTAAAAATAATCCTTAGTTCATAGAGCTCCTTGGATGGAACAGATTGATATGTTTTTGTTTTTTTCATTGCAGAATCACACAAAAAAATGTATTTAAATAGAATACCAACACATCGTGTACAATTATTGTTAAGAATTACAAGGAAAAAATTACAGTTATAAGTAATACTACTGATGCATTCTTACGATATGAATTATATATCAGTTTGTTATGAATTATATGAATCAGTATATCGTGCATCAGTATGATAATACTAATATATTCTTATAAAATGTTTTTCAAAGTTTTACCATATATCTATTTATCTTCTGTTTTTTATGATGATTTCTATCTAATATCTAATATTTAAATTTATAGGGTAAAGAAGGAATAGAATGGACAAAAAAGGAATGTGAAGTAATTACAGATCTTATTCTTAATTACAAGTCTGTTTTTCAAGTAGAAGATGAAGAAGCTAAAAGAGAAAAGCGTATAATGGAAGTATTGGAAAAAGTTCATGAATCTCCAAATACCTTACCTATTCCTAAGCCATCTGGAGATTTCAAGATATCCATTTATATTGGCTCTCGTAGGGGAGAAGCCATTACTATTCCTGTAAATACTAGTTTATTAAACCTTAATTTATTATGAATAGTATTTTTCGACTTTTTATTTAATTTTTACTTGTTATCCTGTAAGAAAGTCAAATATAAAAGTTATAAAATTTGAAATTGTTATCTGCTAAATATTTAGGACAAAAAACTAACACCTTGAAAACATAAGAAGTTTGTCTAGCTTTAGTAAGTCTATTACTCAATTTCATTTGTTTTTAATGTAGAATAACTATGTTTATAATTCACTATGAGCCAAAATATTGAAAAATAACTTTAAATACTCCAGCTTTTGATAATTTTTTTTAATTTGATATTCTTACAACGGGAATGGATTAAGTTTTTTAAAATATATTAGTTTCATTGGGTACATTCATACGAAATGTATATTTTCAAAGGAAAGGTATTTAGTGAAACAACTTTATGAAATCAAAACATTTTTCTTCAAAATATTTATCATCATTTTCTATACATTATTCTCAATGTGTTATCAAATTTTCAATTTCAGAACTGAAAAATTCAGGGATTTGTCAGGTATTAAAGTCTAAAAATGTGTTTTTAGATTATATGTGACATATAAGGTGGGTGTAGGAGGACTTCTTAACCCAATTTGTTTAGTTTCTATACTGTCGGTCGTTACACAGGCGGTCTGATGTCGTGTAAGAGCAAAGTTCCCTTCCGATTAGCCAATGCTTTTTTTTTTTTTTTTTTTTTTTTTTTTTATGATTTATGTTGCATTATATCTCTGCAGTACAATGTGGATAGAAGAGAGAAATAAATTACTCATGAATTAATCTGTGTCACCTGTTGAAAATTTCTCACACCAACTGCAGTCAGTCCATTCGTTACATCACCCCTCCCCAAACGCAGTGATAATGTTTCTTGCAGCTTTGCCTGCTGACTGTCCAATTTAAACGGATAAAAAAAAATTTACATGAAAATCATGTTTCATTGGTCAAATTTGATGGCATTGTAAACAAAGTTTGTTGTTTTGGTGATAGTAGATATCAAAACAGAGAGGAGTAATTATAACTCATTACTCTTCATTATTTAAAGATAAACATAGTAAACAACACAAGTCCACCAATTTCCATTTTTCCTTTGTACATTGTTTTGTATCTTTTTCATTGCAGCATTCTTTTCATTGGTAGCTCTTAGTTCAACAATGTTCTCTTAATAATTAACCAGCAGAAGACGGTTTGATCATTGGAAAAAATATAAAACATAATACTTGTTCCAGTTCAGTTCAGTAAAAAACATACTTAGATGTTTTTTACTTTTAGTAAAAAACTATACCAGCACAATCATAATTAAATTCAATTGCAATTGATATCAGCCAGTACCTGTATTATCAATTGTTTAAGCCGATATAGTTGTTCAAAGAAATAAAGTCATATGTAACCAAATATCTGAATTCTATTAAGTCAAACTAATTCAGTATAGTAACTTATTATGATTATTGTACACCGGTGTTAGTGTGAGTGAGGTATGAAAGAGTAAAGGTACGAGTTTGTGATAAAGAATAAATTGTACAGAATTTTTTCACAAAGGACAGTAAATATAGAGTTGTCTGTTGACAAATTCTATATCAATGATAGTTATATGCCTCAATTGAAGATTCTAGTCTTTGGAAAGAATCATTTTTGCGTACATTAAATGGTATATGCGGGACATTCTTCAGAAATTAAGATAAAGTGCTGTAGTGCTTCCTAGCCCATTGCTATATCAAATCTCTATTCATTAAAGCTAGGCTAACTACCACAATAAATGCATTTATGTTTATATTGATAAATTATAAAATCATTTCTTTGGTCACTTAGGTAACCTAAAATAACGAGTAGGTATTGTTGAATTATGATGAAATACTGTATTATTAAATTGTAGAATCAATCTATAGTCATTGTCAGTTTACTTCAGTTCTAAATTCCTCAAAGAAAATCTTAAGTTCTTCAGCTGTTTTTATTTCACAAATAACATGAGAGGAAAAGATAAAGAAAAAAAAAATCGAGTTAGTGACTTTTATGTAACTTTAATGTTTATTTATAAAAAATTACTGTTGTTTTGACCTTAAATGATGTGAAAAAAAAAACAGAATGAATAAAAAGACTGAATAAAAAATGGGTTTTTATTTTATAGATGTCAATTCAAATTTAACTTGAGAGCCATGCGGCACAGCAAGTTCATAACAAATAGATTGTACTATTTGGAGAATTTAATCGCTACCCTGGCCATCTTATCCATTTTAAAGAAATATTATATTTTCATTCTGTATTATAATTAAAACTTTCTTCTAAACCTTTATAAACATTTTTCAGGTGGGGCCTGGTGTAGACAGTGGTAAAATCTGTAGCCTACTGGCTTATAAGACTGATTTTGCTCCCCATGAGCTTTGTTTATCTGAATGCGTTCTTGGAGGTGTCCTTAGCAGACCACTACATCACTCAGAGATGGTTCTTGAAACTGTTCTTAAATGGGCATACTGGGATTCTTCGGATTCCAAGGATAATTATTTACTTTTGGGAAATAATACTATTTACAAAGAAATAATACCTTTGGTAAGCTCTATCTATTACCTTATTTATTTCTATGTGAAAGAGAATCTTCTTAAATATAGATATTTGGTCCCAACTACAGTATGATATTTATATAAATATAATATATATAACAGCAGTGGAGTAGCTCATTGTGTAGAGCACAGAGTTGATGTTTTGAAGGATCCAGATTTAAATCCGGCTGTAGTAGATAAATTATTTAATCTGTTAACAGCCATAGATGGACTCTTTATGATGATCCTCCTGAGGCATTACTCATCATCTATCGAAATATTATACAATAAATCAAATTAATAAAGTATAAGCAGCATGAGAAATTAAGTTCTTTCACAATCATAAATGTTCATTGTTGATTTAACAGTGAAATTATCAATATGTATATATGTAAAAAGCTATGATAATACTTTTTTACCAGTGTAAACGATAGGCATTCAACACTTTTATGATAACTACATTAAGTTATTTCAATAAGTGTAAATAAAAGACTTTCTCGACCATTTCATTTTTTAGAAATGTAAAATGGTGAGGGGGTGCAGTCAAAAAATAGCACAAAATAAGTCAGACTTATTTTATTTGTGCCTACATTTCGACCTCCTTTTTAAGCCATCTTCAGGGCTGAGAATAAAAGAAAACTGAAAAAAATGTATAAATATTGCAGTATCAAAAAAGGATATAACAGTGTGTATGATGATGTATATTTATAAGAAGATGCATGAAATAAAGATGAATAAAGAAATAAAGAAAATATATTTATTTGTAAAGATGTCTGTTCATTTCTGTTTATACAAACTGTTGTATCTTCTTTGGTACTGCAGTGTTTACATATTTTTTCCTGTTATCTGTTATTCTCAGCACTAAAGATGGCCTAATAATTAGGTTGAAACGTAGGTCCAAATAAATTAGTTCAACTCATTTTGTGTAATTTATTGGCTGCAACCCCTGACCATTTTACACTCTTCTAAGATCTATCCAGTCAACCATTTCCACATGAACATTTTATTTTTTGTTGTACCATTCATTATTCCACAACCAGTGGGACATTTTAACTAATTAGATTTTGAAATGAAATATTTTAGATGTGCTTTATTTTTAAACTTTTGGTTTTTAATTTAATTTATTGTTTGTTTTAGACTAAACCTCCTATATCGAAGTCGGGTGAGCTACGATTCGCTGATAAAAAAAGCAAATCATTCAAGACTTTCATTTTTGAATTTAGTCAAGCAAAACTAAGTTACTACAAAGATAAGGCTGTTAGTATTCTTAATTAAATTAATTTTAGCATTCTGTAATAGTTAATATTTTTTTAATTTATATGTTTATTTTTGTTTTTTAAAGTGAAACTGTTTTTCTATCGCCCCAACATTTTTCGTTCATCTATCGCTTGTCGCATTACATTACCTTCTCGCATTACTTATTTAATATAATTATTATATATGCTTGGGAGCAAGAGGCTGAACTAGTCTAACATACTTGCAAATAAAAATCACCTGTTACACTGCTTGATAATAATACCTCAGTAATACAATAGAAAATAATATACTTCTAAGCAGTGAAGTATATTAACAGATTTTTTTTAATTCAATACGAAACTAAAAATTGTGTCATAATAATAGTTAAATGATGTTAAATGGTATTGAATATAATTATTAGATAATTACTTTATAGGTAACATAATTTAATTATGTTTTATGATTTATATTATATTTTGTGTTATGGATGTAATGTTCTTTGCTATAATTGGCTCAAGTCTAAAACAGACAGAATAAATTGTTTTTTTAAATTAGAATTTTTCCCAGAAAGTAATTATAATCTGTTGTAGTGTTCTATAAAGCTATGTGAATGGAACATTGAAGAAATAATTTGGTACATTGGTCATGAACCTAAAAGAAATCCTCAAGCAAGGTATGTATATTTCACCTTATAATTTTATGTATTAGGAGGGCTTAAAAGTTCTTAGGCTGACATATAATTGGTATTACTAGCATTAAATCTTTTATGATTTTTAGTTAATACTAACCTTTGAAAGATTCACGTAGAAATTTGAAAGTTGTCGAACAATTAGTTCATGAGATATAGCATTGTGAATGAAGCTACAGTTGTTAAATATAAAAAAATGAATTTCGCGTACTTGTGAATCTTTTCTTTACATGAAAAAAATAATGTTGAAGCCAGTTTTTTGGCTTGATAAACATTTCTCGGAGTCTCCATCTGGAAAATCAGTCGTTAAAAAGTGGTTCATTAAATTTAGAATCTATTGGACCTACAGAGCTGCGATTGGATTCAAATTATAGCAAATTTAATCTACTTTAAAAATGGTTACCCATATGTTTTTCAAAAACGCAGATACAATACGAGATACAAGCCAAAAACTGAAATAACTCCGAAAATTTCGAGGTTTTTCGGCCACCAAAAGTTTTCCCATCAGTTTTTTCGGTTGCAAACTTGGATTTACACTACTCAGACATGCCCTTACAACATATAAATAGCGCAACTCTCTTCAATTTTTTGCGACCCTCAAACATCTGGCCGCTGGCCTACATTTGGACTATTTGGAAAAATTAACCAAGGGGCGTAACTCAGAATATATTAGGCCTACAGGCTTCGGTCTGTGCTTAAATTAAAGCTAATTAAATTTACTATAGCTTCATTCCCCGTGACTTCTATCGTAGGACCATTCTTTAACTCCAAAAATTTTGAGGTTTTTCGGCCACCAAAAGTTTTCCCATACGTTTTTTTCGGTAGCAAACTTGCATTTCCTAGTCTGACATGCCCTTACAACATATCAAAAATGCAGCTCTCTTCAATTTATTGTGACCTAAAGCCCCTTTTTGGTACCTGGCCACTGGCCTAAAAGCTGTGTGCAAAGTGGCTGCCGCACGAGCCCACAATCAAACAAAAGTTTCAACATGCCGTTGGCTCCGAGCGATGTTCAGTGATATTCAATCATAACAAAAAAAAAATCCATCGATATGTGACAACGGATTCATCACTACACTCCAGAGTCCAACCGACAGCCACCCGAGCGAACTGCTCGTAGTAAACCGAATCAAAAGTGTGGAAAGATGCAATGGTTGTCTGGCAAGGTTATGGTATCAGTATTGTGGGATACGCAAGGTACATTGATTGATTAGCTTGAAAATGGGCCAGAGCATCAACAGCGATTATTACATAGCGTTGTTGGACCGTTCGAAGGATCAAATCATGAAAAAACAGCCCCATCTGAAGAAGAGAAAAGTGTTGTCACATTAAGGCAATGCACCATATCAAATGTCAATGAAAATGGTAGCAAAGCTGCATGAATTAAGCTACAAGTTGCTTTCCCTTCCACCATAATTTCCAAATCTGACCTCCAGTGACTTTTTCCTGTTTATAGATCTCAAAAGAATGCTCACTAGAAAGAATGAAGTAACAATCGCTGAGAATAAGGCCTATTTCGAGTCTAAATAGAAAAGAGTGCTATAAAAGTGGTACCGAAAAATTGCATGATCACTATAATTGTGTCGCTCTCAAATGATGTCGAATTTTACCAAAAAAATATGTTTTACTATGTTGATCTACGAACTTTTCAGCCCACCTGGTACAGAATGAAAGAAACATTTATTTCTTAAGTTAGTAATTTAGTAGTTAGGTCCCTTAATTTTCTAAAAAATAATTTGTCCTAAATTATTTATTAGGTCAAATGGGAATAGATAGGTATATACAAGAAAATTGTAAGTAGCATAACCCTTTCTACTTCTAGAAAATGTTTTAAAAATTAATAACAAGACATTTATTTGGTTACCTGTTAGGAGTGACATAGCTCAGCTGCTGGTTTCCAGTTTGGAGACCAGCCGTGGAAGATAATTTATTCTTTTATCAGCCATAGATCAGTCCTCAGGAATCTTGGGGTGTCTCATTGGTAAATACTTGTTTTACAGTTGGAAATAATTTTTTATTACAAGATGATAGTTGCAGTACATAGCATTTTCTTAAAATTTATTTAAAGCAATAGTTACTCTATTCTATATATATTATAAAACAAAGTCCTCAGCCGTGTTTCTTCACGGTAAACTCAAAAACTACTGTATGGATTTTAGATAGAGTGATTCACAAGGAAGGTTTAGGTATATAATTTGTCGAGATTTTGCGTAAATTGATTGGAATATCGATGGGTTTCACTGAATATGCTGTCTAATCTCGTGCAATTATCTAACGTTCAAGATAATAAATTCGTATATAAAGGAATATTTGGTTTTGTTTTTATTTTTATAATTTCTATATAATTAAGTACATAAGCTGAGATGGGAAGAAAGAAAATCAAGACTCCCAAAGAAGCCTAACCAATGATATTTGCGTGGTCCTTAGTGATAGGTACGTGATAAAAATAAAAATACATTGCACAGACAAATTATGCAGGTATAATACGTCTTATTACCCGAGCAAAGCTGGGGTGGGTCGCTAGTGTGTATTATGTTTCAAATTAAAATTTGTAAATATTGTAAATGAGTTCAAATTTATATTTGAGAGTATGAGAAGCCAGAGGGATAAATGACAATCTAATAATTTGTGTGAACTTATTATATTTAAATGAATATGATATAAACAAAATAAAAAAAATTGTTGGATGTACAATGTTAATAGAATTTATATTTTAAAAATTGTTTAAATGTTTATCTCTGTATTATATAAAAAAGTTTTTTGTGAATGTTTGATATTTTATTTTACGTATGTGGTATTATAATGTGAAATAATATTAATGGGTATATCTATACATATTATAAAACAAAGTCCTCCACTGTGTCTGTCTGTCTGTTCGTGGTAAACTTAATAACTACTGCATGGATTTTCATGCGGTTTCACCAATAGATAGAGTGATTCATGAGGAAGGTTTAGGTATATAATTTGTCTAGGTTTTGTGTGAATTGGTTGGAATATAATGGTAATTGTTGGAAGTGTTTGAAAAAGTCAAGGTGTCTGAGATGTGTTATCTAAGACGCTGCCTAATCCCTTTGAGATACAATGAAACAAGGCATAATGGGATATTCTTCTTTCATAGATCTACAAAATAGTCTGGGATAGCATGCATCTATATTTTAGTGATAGCTTACTGTACCTATTATATCTTCTAAAAAATTGGTTACGTATTTAGCGGTATTTAGAAAGCTATTTAGACGGGTACAGTATTAATTCTTATCAACTTAAATAATTTATTTACCTCAAGCATTGCATGCACATTATTAGAATATTTTATACCATATAATTTAAATGAGTATCTTAGGGGTTTTCGCTAAAAAGGAACGCAACACGCGTGAAAATTAATTTGTATATAAAGAATTTTTTATTTTGTTTTTATGTTTATAATATCTACACAATAAAATACATTCAAATATTTCATGAAGTGTAGACATTATGTTACATTTAAATCTAATCCACATATTCGACGCATCAAAAATAATGTCCTACTACTCATGCGAAGGGGCGGGTCACGAGTATGTAATAATCGGATTATCTTACATTATACTGAAAAATAATACAATCTGAACTACAGAATTCATGCAAACTACATTTACACAATGAGAGGAAAGAGGAATAGAATCAAATTAATTAAGGTTATTAGGACAGAAAATTGTACCATGATAGTTTGAAGTATGTAGAAGACTAACATTAAATGATAAAACACTGTTTATCTACAACAAATGATGGTTATTTCTTTTATTGTTATCATGATTTATTTCTATGAATAATCAATTTTTTTCTTAAAATTTTATTTCATTAATATTTTGTTCTTTAGGTGGGCTATCACATTTATAGATAAAAAGGATCCAGTAAAAAGGTAAGTTTTAATGATTGTTTAATTAAAAATAATTTTTAATTTAATTCAAGAAGTTTTTAAGTTGTTGACTCCTGTTCATAAAAAAAAAAAAGCAGAACAAGAAAAACCTTAATAAAATATTTGTATTAATGTGTGTGTTTCTGTGCTTGGGTGCAAACTGGTAAGAGTGTGCTCATGTGAAGTAAAATTCATCTACAATAGGCAGACAGATTTGTTTGTAGTGAAGGGTATGCACTGAGGAGAGGTATATTTGTGATATAAATCAATATGTTCATGCATGTTTCTAGCCTAATTTATTTATAATAAATTAAATTTATGATAAATGAATTGATTTATTTATAATATATATGAATAAATTTATTTATAAAAAGGCCAGACACCTTTTTAATTAATTACATAAATTAAACTGGGTGAACAAAAATTTTATACAACTTAAGTGTTTACACAACTTTTTTTTTTCAATTTCCGTGAACTTAAATTGATGACTTTGAAAAATTAAATTTTTTACTAACTTACAAGAAAAACAAAATTGTAATTTAAATTTGTTATCTGCTTTTTCTTTTATTGTCCAAGATATATAAGATGTGTCTCTTCTAATGATCTATGCTAAAAGAACAAAACTGACTGAGGTTGATTATTTAATTGGATAAAACATGATGAGTCCACACTGTTTTTATATGACAACTAACAAGAGGAAAAGAGCACAAAATGTAAACTTACCATTCATTATGTTTACTAATGTAATATTATTTGGAAGTACCATTTCACTCTTGACAAATCTCATATTTCATGGAAAATATGAATATATATATTCCTTTTTTAATGATCTTACTTAGATTAATAAGTTTTATAATAACTTTCAGAAATGTAGCAATTTCACATTTACTTTAACATATAAATTGTTTTTATATAAACTGTGCGAAAATCAATAGGATTAATAATAATAATAAGCTTTATTTTTTCCTTTTTCTTCAATGTACATTTTTACATGGTTTTAAAAAGAAAAAAGGCCCTTCTTTGGGCATAAGCCTCTCCAAATTTACCTCAGCTACGTCTGTTCCAAGCAGAATGGTTCCATAATACTCCGATAAAGTTTGGTATGTCGTCCCGCCATCTTGTAGCTGGTCTCCCTCTTCTTCTAGTGCGATGTATTGGATACCAATCCGTTGTTGCCTTAGCCCAATTTGTTGATCCCATTCTAGCAACGTGTCCAGCCCACTGCCATTTAAGATCAGATACTGTCTTGAGAATATCGCGCGTACCAGTCAGCTTCCGTAGTTCTGTCTTCTTTATTTTCTCCCTTCTACTTTTCCTTAACATACTTCGCTCCATTGCACGCTGAGTGATTGCTAGGTATTTAGATATATCATTATTTAGACTCCAAGTTTGGCATCCATAAGTTAAAGAAGGAATGATGCGAGCATCAAAAACTTTTATCTTGTTATGTATGGCCATGTTGCTTTTGAAAATATCTTTGTGTGACCAAAATTTGGACCAACCTATTTTAATCCTTCTGTTCACCTCTTTCTTGGATCTATCTGCAAATGATATGAGTTGCCCTAGATAGATTGTTTCTTTAATCCATTGGAGTTTGCTGGTACCGAGAAATATTTCTTCTTCTTCGGCATTTGTCATCAAGATTGATTTGTTAAAATTTATCTCCAGCCCAGCTTCATTTCCTACTAGGACCAGCTCTTCTAGCATTTTCTTCAGTTCAGATGGTGAGTGTGAAATGAGAAGTACATCATCAGCGAATCTCAGATTTGACAGTTTGTTCCCATTAATGTCTATCCCAAAATTCTCTCAGTGAAGGTTTCTGAAAACATCTTCCAAGACCACGTTGAATTGATGAGGTGATAAAGGATCGCCCTGATGAATCCCTCTTTCGATTGGAAAATCCTCTCCATTTAAGTCCAGAACTACTCTCGCTTGGCTCTTGGTATACCAACATTGAAGAATATCCAAAATCTGTTTATTAATGCCTTGGCGTTTTAGACTGTTGATAAGAAATGAGTGCTTTACTGTATCAAATGCTTTACTGAAGTCAATAAATGCAAAATATATTGAGATTTGGTATTCATTCGACTTCTCAATAATTTGGTTGAAGGCATGGAGATTATCTATTGTAATAAAGCCCTTTCGAAAGCCAGCTTGTTCTATTGGTTGGTTCTCGTCGAAGAATCTTTTTAAGCAGGTTTTGAGAGCTTTTAAGAAAATCTTGGCGAAGATAGGGATCAGACTTATGGGATGGTAATTATCTAATTTTGATGGGCTACCTTTCTTAACCCTCCATCAAGCGCACTGCAAATTGTTACATGTTCGGGCACAACTCATCTGAGAGATTAATTATCACTTTTTAGAAATTTTTTATTTTAACTAGGTTTAAATAATTACAGAGTTCAATTTGATTAGTCAATTTATTATTTATCATTGTTTACACTCATTTTCAACAATCATAGTATTTATCAATTTTATATATATATATATATATATATATATATATATATATATATATATATATATATATATATATATATGTATATATAAAACATGTAAATGAAATAAAGAGAATATAACACTAAAGGTTTTTCTGAAGAAATAAAATTTAGCAAAGCAGTAGAAAAAATAATATGTATAATATAAAAAAAATGTGAAGATGTAAAATTATTTAGCAATAAAATGCTTACAGCAGTCATACATATCATAATACAAAAATAATCAATCAGAGAAGTCTCCGTTATCATTTACACTATCGAATAAAGAATTATAACACATGTCACACACCATATTTGCATGTTCCAAACAGAAATAAATTGAATTACATTTTTTACACGTGTATTTCAAATATCTAACTTTCTTTAGTTCTCGGCATTTAGAGCATCTCTTCCTGTTTCCATCATAGCATGGTTGCGTCGAGGTGTCTTGTTCTTGCATAAGCTGGAACTTTCGTAGTTTTCCTTGAAGTTCAATAGGCATTCCAGATGTCTGCTTACTTCTTCTTCGCAGTTGTTCCAAACATAACTCTTTAGCTTATGTTTAAGCTAAGCTTTCAAATAGGATCGCCTGTTTTTGTATTTTGGTAATCCCGTATTATTATTAGCCATAGAAATAATTTGTGAATTGATTCCTCCTATATTGAGTAAGGCAAAGAAAATGACCATAGGCCATCTGCGTACATTTCTAGCAACATTATATGTCTTACATAGTTTGTCCACGACGTCTACCCCAGATTTAGTTGAATTGTAGTCTACTATTATTTGAGCTTTTCCCGTTTCATTATCGACTTCGTCATCATAGTGCATACTAGAGATGGCAATAACATTTTTTCCTTTTTTTGGTACAAAAGAAACTAAAGAGCAGTCTTTAGAGAAGCAGAATTTGTTAGTGATTACAGCTCTGGACTTTGCATTGACGAATTCCTGAGGGAGCTGGGGCTTATTTTTTCGAATAGTTCCAAGCAGTGACAATTTATTCTGCTTCAGAAATTGTAACAGGTCCAGGTTAGTAAACCAATTGTCGCAAGTAATATTCCTGCCTGATCCAAAGGTTTAGCAAGCCTAGAGACCACATCTTTTGGTTTATTACTGACATTATACGGGCCTTCGGGTTGTTTGCCTGCGTAAATCTCCATGTTGTGGGTATAAAACATTTTCGCGTCAACTGAAGCATAAATTTTTAGCCCGTACTTGTTTGGCTTTGAAGGAATATACTGTCTGAAAGAGCATCTTCCGCGAAACCTCTCCAACTTCTCATCAACTGTTACGTCCTTTCCGACTAAATATGATTTCTGACAATTTGCCACGAACAGCTTAAACATTTCACAAACTGGAGCTAGCTTATCGCACTTTTTCCTTTCTTCTCTGGTGTTGACATCATCAAAACGCGTAAATCTTATAAGGAACTTGAATCGTTTCAAGTTCATGACCAGTCGAAAACGTTCGATGTCATCTTCGTCTTCTCCCCAAAGTTCTTCTAATGATTGCCTATTGCCTCTAAGTACACCTATATGGTAAAGAAGTCCAATGAAAGCCTAGAATTCTGTCAAATCTGTAATTTTGGCATCCCTCTCTCTTTGAATTTTGGTTGTATAAGCTTAATGTAAATATTTGTGTAATTTACTATAGATTCTAAGATTTCATTGGAAAAAATGCACTGCCAACACTCTGATGGTGAGGAAACATTTTTCGCATCTCCAATGACTCCAGGAAGGTGCAACAAAACATTATGATTACGAATTTGGCTTGGACTTTGACCAATTTGTAAGTTTGTCCTTGCCTAAGTAATAAAAGATAAAAATGATAATTAATTCTGCAGTTATGATATCGTGCCCAGGCATTATGTCTCTTTTGAGCTCCTTTATTATTTTTGTTATTTCCTCTTCCTCTTTTGTCTCTTTCTTCAACTCTATCTTCTGAGTCAGTGTCTGTCTCGTCTCCATTGTTCTCAATTTCTTCAGCAGGATCCAATAGCATAGATTGAACTATCGCTAAGTCGTTGGGGTCTTGAAGGTTGTAAATGCCTCTTTCAGCCATATTTATTTGTCTGAAATGAAAAAAAAGAAATCATAACATAATCGGGTGCACTTCATCTGACAGATTATCTCAATAAAAGTATCATTAGTTTAGTAATTAGTTAGTAAATCTGCATGTACATAGCACAAAAAGATAGTATTCGATGTTATATAAGATATTAAAAAAAAAAATTTGCAAATACTAAAATTGAAAATACTTACACGATCAGGCACAGTTAATCTAACAGGTGTTTTCTCGCTTAGGAGTCCAAGTATATACTGAATTTGCCGTGTCTAGAGAGTGGGGAGACACTTAGCTACTAGGGCGCTCAATGCACCAAGGCAAAAACACTTGCCTTTGTATACAAAACAATGGCTACCTTATCTCCTAGATTAGGTGCGCTCGACGAAGGGTTAAAAATCAAAACAATGTCTGATTTTAACCACTGGTCGGGTATTTCCCTTCTTCTTCTTTTAGTGGCGCGACAGATGCTTAAAGCGATCCTTGGCCTGCTCAATCTCCAAGCTCCATCTGCTTCGGTCCTGTGCATGTATGGAACTTATTCTCAGTTTCTTGAGATCTCCCAGAACGCTATCCTTCCACCTGCCCCTGGGTCTCCCTCTACGCCTGGAGGCTGCAAAGTTTATCATGCGTTCGCCATTATCGTTTGTTATATTATGTAGGCTATATTTTCCAATGGTGGGTCTAAATTCTGTTTCTTTTCCTACCTGAGCGTTAAATTCTCCCAGAACAATTTTAAGGTCATATGCTGGGCAGGAGTCATACACCCGTTCTAACTTTTCGAAGAATTCCTATTTGTGTTCTTCATCTTTTTCTTCTGTCACGGCGTGGACATTCACAATGCTGATATTGTGAAAGCGTCCTCTCACCCTAAGCTTGCATATCTGTTCATCATTCGGCATGAAGTCAAATATTGAATTCTTTATCTTGTTAGATACAAGGAATCCTGTCCCAAACTCATGTCTGTCCTTTGCTCCACTGTAGAAAAATGTGAACTCCCTTCCCTGTATATTTCCATGGCCAGTCCACCTTACTTCCTGTACTGCTACCATATCCAGGTTACATTTCTTGGCCTGTATTCTGAGTTCCTCCAACGCTCCTGCTCTGTAGAGTGTACGTACGTTCCATGTTCCAATTTTTATAGTCTGTTTCCGAGATCAATGTTGTTTCCTTGATTCTGTCCGATTTCCGAGGCTTGATGAATGAGCGTTCATAACAAGATAATTTTTTTACAACAGGTGGGCTGTCAACCCCCCTGCTAACCCTCCTGCTTTATCCGGGATTGGGACCGGCAGTAGAGTCTAGCGAGCTAACTCCACATGCGCAGTTCGGGTATTTCCCTAGTTTTCATAATTACATTGAACAGTTTGGTTAATATAGGAGCAATTAGTTCTGAAGCTGTGATAATTAATTCTGCAGTTATGATATCGCGCCCAGGCATTTTGTCTCTTTTGAGCTCCTTTATTATTTTTGTTATTTCCTTCTCCAGAAAATCTTCAAACATCTCGTTATTATTTCCGCTGGTTGGTCTAAATTTGTTTGAATACTTTTCAGAATATAGCTGTTTATAGAATTTTGTAGCAGTATGGATTATTGCAGTTCAACTAGTTTGAATTTCTCCTTTTTCGTTATTAAGTTTTAAAAGCCAGTTTTTTCCGGCAGTTATCAACTTCCTACCTTTTTTAACGGATCTATTTTTTTAAATCAAATTTTTGACAATGGCCTGGTTATGTCTTTCAAGGTCAGAACGAAGTTTATATTTCACAAGTTTGCATATTAGATTGTATTCTATTTTTTCTTCTTTTGACTTATCAGGAGGTTTAAAGCCAACATTGGTTTTTATCGTTTTAGAATTTAGTGCTACAATTTTAATTTCCTTTTCGAGGGTGCTGTAAGCTGTCTGAATGTTTTCAGAAAAATTTAGTTCTTCGGAAGTTAATAATTTTGATAATTCTGCAATGAATAGTTCTTCGGTAACATTCCTTGGTATTTCGCTCGTTTTTTTCTTGGTGAAGGGACTCCTGGGTAGATAAATAGTGACTTTTAGGATTCTGTGGTCAGACTGGAATGAAAATCGATGGGATGCTTCGATGTTTTCAAAAATAGTATGGTTCGGAAAGTAGTCTATTTCATTACGATACAATCCATTTGGAACAACCAGGTCTATTTCTTTCCCTTTCGCTTCTTAAAAAGGGTATTAACGATTTTTAATTGATTTTCTATACTGTAATTTACCAGTCTTTCTCCTTGTTTATCCTGGATTTCGGGTACCCATATGGACCAATGCAGTTCTCTTCTGGACATGCCTTTCTTCCTACTTGACTGTTGAAATCCCTCATAATAATCAAATAATTCTGGTGATTGGATTTTATAGTTGAGATTGTATCATTCAGGAATTGATAGAAATCTTCCAGTTCTTCTTCCGAAGATGCACTCGTTGGCGCATATACTTGTATTAAAACTAGTTTCTTATCGTACATCTTCATTTTTAATACAGCAATTCTATCGGAGACGTCTTTTATTTCCGTGATATTATCTTTTCGAATCATGAATCCCACACCTCGATGTCCACTGACCTGATCATAATGAAAAAATAAATAACCACTTTTCCTTAACTGAATATTTTCTCCCTTTCTTCTTACTTCAGATAATCCAAGAATTTTTATATTTGAATTAAACATTGTGTTTTCCAGTTCATCTATTCTCCAGTAGGCTAATAAACTTCTAACATTAAGTGTGGCTATTTCTAATTTTTGGAATTTTTTAAAATGTTGTTTTGGGAGGTTTAGGTCATATTCCCCCTTGCTGACCAAACATTCTGGAGGAAGTGAGCCCAGTTTGTTGTCCTTTTCGATGCCTTTTCTTGTTAAGTTTGGTTTTTCTCTCCAATTTATATGCTGTTTGCGAAACTTTGGGTCTTTGGAATTTGTTGTTGAAGCACCCAAGTTTTTATTACCACTCTCCTCCAATATTTTTTCTTCATGAGATTTCAAAAATGTCATGTTCCTTTGGCTTTTTGTCCTTTGGTTTTTGCTCTTTTTCTTTACACCAACAATTCCTTCTTTTTCTTCACTTCTTTCTTTCCTTTTTCTTCCGGCTTCTTGGGCCTGCAGCTCTTCTAGGGTAAACAAATTATCATTTATTAATAGTTTGTCGTATCTCAGGGTAGCCTTGTTTCCTTTTTCCCAGTGGGATTTCATAAATGTAAATAATTCCTTTCTAATTTCTCTGACAGCCTTTGGCATATCATCTTTGATTTTAATCATTTTAAATTCTTCCAGTTTCATTAATTTAAATTTGTTTTTCATATTATCTATTTTCAAAATTATCGAGTTTAATTTCACTAATACTGGGCCATTTTTATTTTTAGGGTTTATTTTCCTTATCTCCGTTATATCATAAGGTCTGAAATCTGGTATAATGTAATACAATATTCTAAATATCATAGTCTTCATTTCCATTGGTTTTTCTCTCTCTAGTCCGAATATTACTATATTTTTCCTTCGAATATTATATTCTTTTCTTTCCCTATAACTCTGGATATCACTGGATAGATCCTTTATCTCAAATTTTATCTTATTTAATTCTTCCTCTTGCCATCTTTTATTTTCATTCACCTTGCTCTCTGTACCTGTAATTTTTTCTATTAGTATATTAAATTTGTCTTCTATTGTTGCCATATCGGTAAAAATTGAGAGATCAAAGATTATTGAATTTAATATTCTTGAAAAATCAGAGAGGTTGCAATTTGGTCAGCGAAGCTACCGTTTTCTCGTCCGATGTAAAGCTGTCAATGAAGTGGCAGCAGAGGCCAGGTGGGGGAGATAGGCGGAGCTAGACCTGGTGGGGACTATCTCTATATATACTAGCACTGATCTTAAAGATAATAGAAGGATTTTACCTTAATAGTCCAGAAATTAAATTAAATTTTATAGTTTCTTCCTCCGGTCTGATTTCTTCCAAAATTCACAAACCTTTCCACTAATCACTAAACTATATTGTGGTAAAACATCGATCAATTTGGTCCGCTACAACCGATTTTTTAGTTGTTAAACCTGGAGACGATGTGATACACTTTACGGACTGGACGGAACTCCCAAATAGGGATATAGTTAATTTATTCTTTATCTGTTAATTTTTTCTTTATCTGTTAATTTTGATTAAATTAGTCAATATATTTAATATCAGTTGGTAAAAAAAAATATATGTTAGTTCTCTCTTTATATTTTTTTTAATCTCATTTACAAGTAATCCTCGTGTCCTGAAATATGGAAATGCAGTAAAAGACAGTCAAAGGTGTGTGCTAGATAAGATATAAACTGAGCAGGTATTATATTTATATTGTTCCGAGTAAGTATTACTGTTATACTGTATGTTAGAAGTGAGGTTTGCCTCACTCAAGCACAATATGTTATAAAGTTATTATGTTATATGTTACCATAAAGGTACTCATATTGGAATGATATGGCAGTGATGGGTGAAATCATAGGTAACTGCCAATATGGCTAATAACCAAATAATTTTATTAATCTAATTGTAGTAAATGTTATTTTATGTTTGAATAAAAAAAAAAAATCAGGTATTTACATACAGTAATATTTCTGTATGAAGCCTTCGGGTCATGTTTCTTTGGTACAAAATAAGTCTGCAATTTTAAAATTTTCCAATTAAGTAATCATCTTATGAAAATTGTTTTTTCTTTATATTGTAGGACCAAAGAATCTCCTTATTTTGGTTGTACGATTGCTGGAAGCTCTAAAGAGGAACATTTACAGTGGATGGCTGCAATGTTAGTTGGACAATACCACCATTCTGATTTGTTGACAAATCCATTATTAATATAATTATTCCGCTTTATTTATCTTGAGATTATTGTTATCTTTGCATTATGTTAGCAGTTGTAAGAACTAACTTTTGTACTTTAGCTTTTAATTTTTATCATTATTTTATGTATTATGAAAACTTCAATTAAAATTATTGTTTTAACATAAAGGTTTTATTTGTGTGTATATAAAATTGCTTTTAGGGATGTGAGGTGGAAATGAATTTTAATAGAAAACTAGATAAATTTAATTTTTCTGATTAAAATTATGAGCTTCTTCTAGAAATGTGATTGGTTCCTAAACCTTGCCTTTTAATTGTTAAATATTAATCACTGAAAGAAGTCGAAAATTTATATCAGTATTATAGTCTTTGTATTTAGGATATACAAAGTATTTCAGATTTTTGTATTAATTTTTTAATAATTTGCCTAGTCAGTTTGACTTCTATTGAATGGATTATAGATGCCTGAACTTCATTTAAATTTAATGCATTTAAAAAAAAATTAAGTTTGTAACAATATATATACTATGTAATATGATTACATTTGTTTGTTTTATTTAAGTAAAATTTTATATTGGTTTTATTATATATGTTTTACTAGTAATACTATTTGTTATGTATTTAAATTTTAGTTACCAAAGTTAGTGTTTATTCTATTTTAAGGAATATATATATATATATATATATATATATATATATATATATATATATTTCATTTTATGCATTTTTAACTTTTTGTACTTACCCTGTTAATTTGGATAAGTAGTTATAATTATGTACTTCATGGAATAAAAATGTGTGATATAATGAATTTTAATAAAATGTGCGATATTTTTTGTAGATATTGAGTTACCATTAAATTATTTAGTGTAAACTAATTTATTTTCCTGTGAATTTCATTAATGCCAAGGCCCTCAATATTGAGCTATTGAGCCTCTCGGCTACATTGGTGACTATTAACTAACTAAGATCATCTTCAAACTTTTTGTGGGACTTTTTATCACTTCAGTGAAAACAACTTGGAGAATTTTTTTTTTTTGCAGTCCAGTTTAATTTTTTAATGTCGAGTGGTGATTGTGTTAAGTTAATAAATAAAGAGTGATAATAGTATAAAAAGCATTCTAAATATAACAGTTGAATTTGAATATGTTGCTTATTAGACAGCAGTTTGTTATAAACATACCTAGAGCCTAGACTAAAATTAAGATATTTTTAAGTCTTTTAAATTAAAACAATTGTGAATAAATAGTATTATTGTAGCCTTATATGGAACCATATTGTCATTTATAATTAATTGAAAAATGATATATATATTGAAACTAAGTTCAGCTGAAATTTCGTCAAAACATGCAAAACAGTTTTAAAGCTTTTAGAATATATTTAATTTTTTTTATTTTATTTAAAGGAAGTACTTATTGCAATAAGGCAATATAGAAGGTTAATGGGACTGAAATAATTTCTGGTATTGGAATTTAAATCATAATTTTCTGTTTTGAAATGCTACATATGTTCCTGGAGGTTTGTAAATCATTATAAATCTCTATACATCATGATATACTAATTATTGAATGAATGATAATGATTTTCTTTAATCAATGATCACTGTCAGCAGTTCTGTCAGTACTTTTAAACTAATCAGCATTTGTAGATAATAACAAGTCATACTACTAAAAATGTTGAAATACATCACATATGGCTGTGGCATAATATCCCTTTCCACTATCAAAATTATAAATTTTTTTTTGTAAATATCAAGTTAAAATGAACGTTAAGTTTGTACATAAATTTTTGTGCAGTTATTTTCTATAAGTTCTATAATTTACTGGTTTTGTTTTAAAAATAAGTATATTTTTTAACTGATTATATATCACGTATTTCAAAAGTGCAAATTTTAGTTATATATTATATGACCCAGAAAAAAAAACTTGAAAATTTGCTAGGGGGTCTAAAGAGTTGTACTGTATTATTTCAAAATTATTTTTACCTTCCTGAAAAGATAATAATTTGATTAACGAATCCTTTTGATATTAATGAATAGTGGAAAATTTTAGATCATTCTAAAAGTTTAGAATGAAAATCGAGAAATCTTATTTTTGTTTCAATCTTACAAATGAATAAAACACACACTTATTACAAGCTTCAGGTTGAACATCAGACCCTAATAAAAATGCATAGATTTGCATAAAGTTATCAGAGCACATGTTTTACAATTGCTGATGGAGATTTTTTTTTGTGTATTTTATTAAGATATTTTTCTGTATAAAGGCAGATAGTAAGTACAATCTGCTATTGACTGGCTGATGTAGAAATTACACAATGTTGACAGCTCTGATTTTTGGCTTACTTGGTAATTTTTCATTTTCCTTCAATATGAATTCAAAATTTTTATTTGGTTTATACTTGTGCTTCTTTTTATTATTTTTTTTTAAATTTTTCAATTATCAATTATCTTGACAATAATAATTAATAACCTATCTAGACAATCTAAAATGATAATAAGAACTTTGAAATAATTGTTTTTTTCGTAGTTTTCATAATTTGAACCATATTTATTAGTTTATAGTTTATATTGTTATACATATTAGAAGCTTCTTTATAATTAATTATTCTGCATATACATAAAAATATTTTTGTATTTATTTTATCTTGCCATTAAATATTTCTGAAAAAAAAAATAGGCAGAAATTATTCTATCTAAACAATTTAATACATTAATTTTGAACAGTTAAAAATCAATAATAAAAAATTAAATTACATGATTTCGTAGAACTAATTTTATTCATTTTTTACATTTGCAGTTGGGGTTGCTACAGCTGAATATGGTGAGGATTTACTTGCTTAATTCACTTACACTCATAATAACCTTCGAGGTCTGAGTTTGTGATTTGGCTAACAATGAAGAATGATGATTGGAACAATAATTCTGGGAAGTTAAATTTTCTTTTTAAAACTGTGCTAATAGTGCTTATTTTGCTCGGTGGTTCATAAAGATTTGTATAGTAATATTTCCTGATTAGTCGCTATTTAATACAAAAATTGAATCAAATAGTTTCAAAAAACAACTAGGCTTTGAAGTGTTAATAATAAATATATAATATTAGCAAATAGTAAATGATATTCTTTTTTAAATATCATAATTGTCATGCATGTTTGTGTTTATATTTAAATGTTTATTAGATGTTCTATAGGATGGGGTAACTTAATCAAGATAGTCTATTTATTATTTCTTCGGTACTTCATACTATGTTTGGACCTAGTTATCCAAGAAAGTGGATATCTACTAGATATAGCAAAACATTTTGAATATTTTAATGAGTAATTTAATTTTTTTCATGCAAACATTTTTAATTTCTATTATTTTAAATTATAGTTAACAATTATAACAAAAAAGTATCAACTTGAAAAGTTACCTCTTAAACACTCATGAAATGAAGAGGATGTTCTCTTTGTTAGAAGCTTTTGTAGAATACCCAAAGACTTGACTAAGTAGGAGCTTAAAACTTGATTATCTGAGAAGTATTATGGGTGTTAACCCCTTTCTTTCATGGACTCTTTACTAGAAAAGAGACATCTTGACAAATAAAAAATTTGGTATTATTTATTAATAACTTAATTTTATGAAGAAATTTGTCGGTAAGAGGTCAAAGAAGAGTTAACTATATACTTTGTTGTGTGATATCAACTTAAGTGTTAGATCAGCATCAGGCCTGAGATAAGACAAAAAAACTACAATATCAACGGTGGTAGTTCTAGAAATTACTGATGTAGTTTCTAGTTCCATAGTTCCTAGGACGGATACTTGGAAGACCTGGGTTCGTATCCCGGTCCCGGACAAATCTTGTCCTTTATTTATTTCTCTTCAAAATAAAAATTTTAATAATTATAAAAAATAAAAATAAAATAAAATAAATTATAAATACATCTAAACATTTTAGTCTGTATATATTAGTTTGTAGAATTAAATTCAGATGTTGAGACTTCTACACATGAGTTTTTTTTAATTCAATAAAATACATTTTTTTAGAGGTCCATAAAAAATAAGTAAAATTTCCTAAAACCTGTGATCTGAGTTCCAAATCTAATATGATATAGGTCATTTATCTTTCATTTTTGATTAATGAAAAATAATGTAAACAAAGACAATTTTTTTGCACAGGGTGGAGGCCTGGTACACAGTATAGTTATACTGTCAGAGGTAGGACTGTTACAGGACTTAATCAGGTTTCAAACCAATTTACTGGAGTGTTGATGCATGCAAAACTTAATATTCAGGCCAAGTCTGATTCTACGCTCAGCCTTCAAGTAAGAGATCCACTATTATTTTAACATGATAGAATATGGTTTAAAAGTTTAACTTAATTTTTTTTCTAGGTAATAGGAGCTAAATATTCTGAGATACATAGAAATCTTAGTAATGGCTGGGATACCTACATACCAGATGAATCGCTTAATTATACTAAACTACCTTTACATCATGGACCATTTGAACTTTACCTCGATGATGGCATTGTATTAAATACTACAAAACTATAATTATTGGACTGTCCTATGATTGATATTAAAGATTTATATTTTTGATTCTAGATTAAAGAAATGACTGTGGACAAAAGCATACCCACTTGGGAGTTAAATATCCTAAAAAGTATTGCTGGTTTACTACAAGTTAATACTCAATCAGAAAATGTCTTAAAATCTAGAAAGAATCAGATTCCCAAATTTGATCCAAGCTTAAATGTTTATAAAACTATGGAGGTAAGTAAAAATTAATAAATGTTGACAAGATTTGTTTGTTTTTACATTTGTTTATTTTAAATTACTCTCTACTTTGTTGAATGATATTTATAAGTACAATAAATATACTAATGCCAATTTGCTGCCTATGAAGAAAAACTTGGAAGAAAATAATATATAATAAATATATATCATTATGTATTTATAGGATTCAGTAAATGGATTCTATGAAACAATTTATGACATTTCCGATATCCAAGAATATGTCTTATTAAGCCAACCTGAGTTGTTACCTTTACCTCACTTAATAGGTAAAGGTAAGGTGTTTGAAATAGTCAAAAATAGAAACTTTTCTAATAGTAATCAACATAAGGTGTATTATTCTGGATTAGATGGACAAACTAATTGGAAACCAGGCTTCAATCAGATGGGAAACTTCCTAACTGTAAGTTCGAATCATATTATTATCTTCATTAATCTTTAACTAATCTATTTTAACTATTCTTTCCTTTGCTTTTCTCTGCTTTAGCGAACATCAATTAGCCAGATAGTCATTTCAGGAAATCTTAAACAGTATACTATACAATCATCCTCTACAACTGATAAGATAATTGTAGCCCCTCATTTATACAATAAACAAAAAGGAATGGTCGGAAGTAGATTTAATCTCACACTTGAATCCGTAAATTCAATAAAATTACCTTTCCCAGTTATTAGTAATCCTAGGCCAATAAGAAATTTAGTTTATGAGTATAATCCCTATGCTCCCAGAAGTGAAGAATTAGGAGAGCGGATGAATGAAGGACTCTCTGATCATAGGCTTGATGGCAGTATTGATTCTTCAGATCCTTTTTTTAGTTCATTGTCCAAAGAAAGAGAATTTAGGATTTCAGAGAAGTCAAATAAATTGTCTACCTCCAAATTATCAGAAGCATCATATTTAGATTATGTTACTTTTACTTATGAAAAAAATTATGATCATGATATTTTAAATAGTACTGAAAACATTGTTAAAATTGCTCTCGAAATTGGCCAAGGAATTGTTTTACCAAATACCCTGATTGGAGATCGAACCTTAGATAAATTTTCTCTGTTAGTTCGTTTAATTAGAACCATGTCGACTGAACAGTTGAAGGAAGTTTCTGAAACCCTATATTACCCCTATTTGAAGACCAAGAAATCTAACAGTTTAGAGGTTGCCCTTAACTATCAAGCCTGGTAATTTATTTAATATTTCATACTAACATATTTCGAGTAAATTATAAGCTAAGTCACCTGATATTTGACAGGATATCTTTCCGTGATGCAGTAAGTCAAGCAGGGACTGGTCCTGCGCTTATGACAATTAGAGAATGGATAGTTTCAAATAAAATTGCTGAAGAAGAAATTCCTTACCTAATCATGTCATTATCTGAATCAGCCAAAAATCCAACTACTGATTATATTGATTACTTCTTTGTAAGTATCAAGATTACTAATGGTGATACAGTTTTGAATTTCATAATTTATTTCTTTTTTTTTTCTTTTAGGAAATGTTGAATGATAAAGTAATAAAAAATTGTTTTTCATCAAGAACAAGTGCGGTTCTCTCATTTACTGACTTAGTTCGCAAAGGAGTGGTTGAGAATAAAGATTCTAAAAAACATTATCTTATGGACATATTTCAATCAGTCAAAAAGAATTATGACAGTGTCATTATTGAAAAATATGTCACTTATTTCCGAAAGCAGTTGCAAGAATCTGTGGAACAGAAGAATTCTCATAATATTCAATTGTATATCCGTGCACTCAACAATATAGCTCATCCTTATATCCTTAAAGTATTTAAACCTTACCTTGAAGGAAAAACCTCCATTTCTAAATTCCAAAGATTTACAATCATTGCATCTATGGACAGAATTGTTAAATTCCATCCTAATCTAGTACGAACAGTATTGTTCAGAATCTATAACAACATGGCTGAAGCCCCTGAAATTCGGATAGCAGCAGTAATGCAGTTTATGAAAACAAATCCTCCTGTTGTTATGCTTCAATCAATGGCAGAGCAGACTAACTTTGATAAAAACAATCAGGTTAATGCTGCTGTTAAATCGGCTCTAGAAAGTATTGCGGAGCAGGAAATAAATCAATACAATAAAGACATGTAAGTTGTAACTAATATACATAGCACTTTAACTAGCTTTAATAATTTTTAACTAGCTTTATTTTTGTTTTCATTATTAGAGAACAATTTGTTTTCACTATTTATCCTAGATTTTTCTTTGTTTGTGAGCTTTATTATTCTGTCAAACAGTTACCTGGGAAGTTTACTTTTTCAGAATATTTTTATGGTAATCTGTAATGGTTCAATGATGTCCTTAGTTTGCATCAAACTTTATAGTTGATCTTATGAATGTGAAGGTCTATGCAAGGTTTTGATTCTTGTTATGGTAATAATTTTAGATATAACCTGCTTATGTTGTGATCATAATCATCGGAACTGTCAGTTATGTTTATGTTTTAATAATACTGAGGACAGTTCAGCCTTGTTAAAAGGATAAAAATCTATCTGCAAGAAAGAGAGGTGTTGGAAAATTTATTTGATATTAACTTCTCAAGCTAAAGAGAAGAGTCTGGCACCAGATGAAAATATTATAATGGCAAGCGATCACAGTCAGCCATTTAGCTTGTGATCTAAGATGTTACCTATAGGTCTACTGACCTAAACTGTGTATTGATGTTAGTAGTTGACACAATTTTAGAAAACGCTGATAGTTCAGTGCATATAGAATAACAGCAGTATTTGTCATATTTTTGAATATTCCCACTGCATTGGGAACTTAAGTTTTATTAGTTATTGTGTTGTTAATGCATTTTGTTTGAGAGGTCCAATTTTTTTTATTTTATTTTTTTTCTAGATTTTGTTTGCATTCCAGTTAAAAAAATAAAAGTAATATTTAAATTGTAGCATACATTAGGCATGACCCAAATAGAAAATGCTTTAGCTAGTTATTTCATCTGCATCTAAGGTTGATTAATATAAGTGTAGAATAGAAAGATCTTTGATTTTGAAGTTCTTCCAAAGTTACTAGTTTAACAGATTAAGATCATACTAATTGTTGATGGGTGTCCTATTTAATTTGACAGTACTTACAGTGCTATGAGCATTGCATGAAACATCACTGGACGAGTACTATTTTTTTTCTTTGTATGTATAGAATAATCAATAAGTAAAAAAAAGTTTTAATGGCATGTTTAAAAGAATTATTTTAATTTCAATATTTCATTTATACATATCATTTTTAGGGTTGAGAAAGCAAGAGCTGCTAAAAATCTGCTGAATGCTAAGAATTATGGTGTTCACTATTCGAGAAATGTAATAAACTCATTTATTGTTAAAGAACGAAATCTAGCCTATAAACATCATTTAGCTTATATCCAGACTGCTGATAGCATATTACCCAGTTCATTTTTTTGCAATTTGAAAAATAATATTGGTGGATACAAAATCAATACACATGAAGTAAGTAATAAATGTAATTCAAAGTTTTCATCATGAGAACTTAGTTGTATTTAAAAATAAATTACAAATGCCCGTTTTTTCCAGATGAACTTTATGACATCTAGTACTAGCAAACTTATTGACCTATTATATGATGGATTTTTGGGATACAATGATAGGAAACTTAAGAAACAAAAACGAATTAACTTACCACCCTCAAAGTGGTCTCTAAATAATATTTACGATTCTCTAAACTTTGAAAAAGAAGAAAGTGAACAATTGGAAGGTCAAATTTTAGGGACCTTATTTGGTGTAAAAAGATATTTTTCTTTCGATAGGAATACCGTGAAAAATATTCCTAATAGTTAGTTTAATTATTTTTCAATATTTGTTTACATTTGTATACTTGTATGTGTCTATACATAAGTCATTTTTTATTTATGTTTTATTGTATTTCAGATGTTGCTGAAGTAGTAATGGATAAGATGAATAATAATAGGTTTAATTTTACAAAACTGTATAATCCATACTCTATTGAAGTTGCGTTTCCAACTGCTATGGGTTTTCCATTCATTTATACTTTAGACACCCCAACACTTGTTAATTTAGGTATTCAGTTGACAAGATTTGGAGATTCTACATCACATCGTAACTATTCTTCTGACCACTTTGATAACTTGGGTGTTGCTGGAAATCATAATCTTCTGTAAGGCATGAACATAAATATTTATTTCTTCAAGTGTCTGTTTAAACTGAGCAATAAAAATCTTGTAAAATAAGTAAAATACATATTTTTGCTTTGCTAATTTATATAGATTATACTGTTTCACTTGTTTTTTTAGTTATTCTTCGTATAAAAAAGGAAAAATTGGATTTATTACACCTTATAATGGTAAAATGTACACAGCTAGCTTAGAAAAGAATATTCATGTACATATTCCAATAAAAATGGATATTAATTTGAACATTAAACAATCTAAAATAAGTGCTACATTGGAACCCTTAGAAAAAAACGAAATACAAAAGTTATTTGAATATAGCACAAGGGCATTCACATCAGTGCAAGATTCTAGTGAGATTAATTCATTGACAAGTATAAAAGGCAGTCAAATGATCAATAATGAACCTATTAAACTTGTTAGTATTATATTCTTTTTTCATCTGTTTCTTATAAATAAGTTTTGAACTATGTTTTCTGATTAAATATTTTGTTTCTTATAAAGGTCCAACAAACATTTGGAAAAGACAAATGTGGCTTTTCTTTTGATATTAAAATGGAAACTGACAAAAGAAATCTGAATCATAATTATTTTTATAATCACCTCAAAGGTCATAACTTGGTTTCATTAGCATCATTTGCTGATCTCTTAGATGAAATAAACAATCATAACTTTTCAATTGCATTTGATCCACGAAGCAGTTGGTCAAAAAGTATGAGACTGTCTTTTTCTTATAACAGAACTGTCAGTAAACCAAGAATGACACCTAGCTCAGGTAACAAAGAAAACTATGATGGTTCTTGGCTGGAGAATAATAAATCTATTCTAAAAGATTTTTTTGAGAATGTTGCAATAAATATCAAAGATGCTCAAACAAACACTATTCATTTGAAAACGTTATTTAAAGGCCTTTATGAAACTGAATATGAATTAATGTTTGCCTCGTCTAACAGTTATACATCAAACATCACAAGAATTTTAGCTTTTATGAAGAATTCAACTACAATACAAATGGAACCAAAAACTTATATGGTAAATTTCCAATATTTTACTTTTGCTGCTTATGAAATAATTTACTTTTAATCACATAAAAAAAAAATGATTTTTTTATTAAAACTGAATGTTTTGTACCTTCTAATTATCTACTAGCACTTAGAAAACTAAGACTATTCTTGTTAATTCGATTCATTTTCTTTTTCTGTTTATTATTTCCCCTTACTTTAGCTCAATAACTTAACTTGCTCACTTTCAAAACTCTGTTCAATATCTTAGAATCTTGTTCTCATCATAATTATTATGAATTATAAACTATTATAGTATATAGTAAGCTATTTATTGAATATTAGAGTTTTTAATGAATTATTTATTTCTATTTAAGATTTTGTTTTGATCTCCACTTGGAGCATTTCTCCTCCATACAATTTATATTGTAAACTAATAATTTGTAATAATTATTACAATTATTATCATAAACTAATAATTTAAGACTGTATACTTTAAACTCCGTTTACCCTGAGATTACAATAATTTAATTCCTATTTTTACTTATAATTTTCCTTGTATGTTGTAAAAATCTTTTATTCTTCTAGGGTGCTCTTGAGTTGACTACTGTAATGCCCAAAATTTCGCCAATAAAATATGGAATTAGTTCAAATGTTCTTTCTCCTTCAAAAGTTAAAGGAAGATTTCTATTTGGTGAACAACCTCCATTTAAAAATTGTATTATGTTGGAAGGTAACTTTTATACAACTCAAGAAAGACTTAATTACCTTCAGAAACATCCACTAGTAATTTTGTGTGAGAAGCAAATTCAAATGGGTTATGGGATACAGCCTGCCTGTAGGAATGTGACACGCAGAATGAATTATCTTGATAAATATCAATTCAGGATAAATCATGAACACATTCCAAATGATTTAAAGAATATGATGCATATTCTATATAGTAACATAAATAATCTTTTATATGATTATAACACTGAAGCTGTAGATTTTCAGAAAAATGGTGAAACTATAGATGTTGAAGTTAAGTTTGGCAACAATCTTCTCTCAAGTAATTTATCTATAACTACAACTGACTCTTCAGACAAGTATGTGAACATCCCTATTCATGAATGGGTTCGCCCATTAGTTGTTTTACACCCCCAACATAGCTTGATAGAGCGTTTAGGTCATAAAATCTTGGTTGCACAGCAATCACGTGAGTACACATACCTGTTTACAATTGTATATTACAATGTTAAAACTATTCAAATTTAATCACTGATTTTATTTATCTCTCTTAAACCTTATTGGTAGAGAACATTCTAGTTATTTTTTTCAGCCACATTAAAATATAACAGAGAACACGCTACTTATTTTTTTAATGCTTTTTTTTTTAGCCACATGTACATATGATAAAGACCAAATTACTACATTTGATAATAGTACATATTATGTTAATTTGGGAGATAAATATCATATTTTAACACAGTATATTTCAAAAAATGATGGTTTGGAAGCAATTGAAAATGAAAATGAATATTTCAGTATAATTGTTGGCCAACGCCCCTCACAACTATTGGTAATTTATTAAAGTATCTGAATAGATTTTTCTTATTTTGTAATCTTTATTGAGAATATCTATTTTAAATATTAAATAAATCCGTTTGTCCATCGTGTTATAATAAGTAAAATTGTTGTTATAAATAATACAATTATTAAAATGACATTTTAAATATTCTAAAAATTTATTATTTATAGGATCTCAATATAATAGTTGGAGATGATGTCCTTGAAGTAAGACAGGATGATGGCTCTTCCTTAAACTTTATTTATAATGGGAAAAAAATAGTCATATCAGATGACATAAAAGAATTACATGACTACAGGGGAAAACTTACTTTTAAATTGTTTCTACTTTCGGAAGATGCAGTGAAAATAGCAGCTGAAAAGCATGGATTTGAAATAATTCATCATGGAAATCATATAACTATCACAGTAAGCAATAAATTCAGAAATAGGTTGAGGGGTCTTTGTGGCAATTTTGATGGAGAATCATATAACGAGTTTATTACTCCTCAAAATTGTATAATGAATGATAGGATGAAATTCATAGCAAGTTATGGGTTTCTTTACAATAACCTTAAAGAGGTGAAAAAATATACAAAAGCACAAAATGCTGAATGCTATCAGCAAAAATATGCCTTTGAAACCGTTGTTAATGAAGAAGAAGTTAATAAGTACATTAATAAAATGAGAAAAATAAATCATGAAGGAACAATAAAAAAAAGATTACTCAAAGAGATGATTGAAGCATCAACTATTTATACTCCATAAATGCATAGTTGCGTGCAATTTCAGGAAATTTCGGACTTGTTAACAGTTAATATATTTATTAAGTGTACAATATATTTATTTTATCACCAATACTTATCTCTTTTCCTTCCTGTTATTTCAATAATATAATAATGAATATCCTCTGGTGTTAAGTGAAAAGATAAAATAACTTGCAAATAATATATTTTTAAAATTAGTACTTCTTGCAAAATTATTATTATAATTCATTCTTATTTTGTGTAATTCATTACCTGCAACCTCTGACCTTTTTACAATTAGAATTAATTATCCAGCCAACCATTTCCGTAGTACATTTCTGTTTCTATGAATGCCATGGTATCAGTTATGCTGGTTGTCACTTAGAGTTCAGTGACAAGTTTTAACTTATTCCTTTCCTTTTCAATATTATCCAAAAATACATTAATCATGAGCTTTATTATGGAAAAGTTTTATTAAAACTGGTTAATGACTTCGAGGAGAAATTATTTTAATTATTTAACAGTTTAATGGCGTCATCATCAGTTGGAAAAAGGCATCAGAAAAGAGAGCTTTTGCTCTGAATTCTGAAACACAACTGAGTTAAAATTGCACTTTAATACTTCCTTTTCACTTGTCTGGTTTTTATATCTCTTAAAGTAACAGTAAATTTTAGGTACTTTCCTCTTCCTTCTTTACTCTTCTTTTTTAGGTACTGGATAGGCCACTCCTAAAATTACTCTACTTTACTAAAACACTGATGCCTCTGCTTAGGATTATGACATCTATATATTTCTAAACAAGATTTTATTATTATTATTTAATTTTCATTTGCAATTGCACATCCAGCACATTTGATTAAAGTGTCTTTCTCTGCGCTTTTCTACATGATCATCCTGTTATTTTGGAAAAAATATAATATATATCAATTGTTGAGTAGGTCTCTTGGCCAATTTCTTTTTTTATCAAGTCCAGGTAACAGGGAGTAGGAAAGTGGAAGAACGAGTGGGTTTGAGTGATATTGTGTCGATGAGTGGAATGTTATGTATTTGTTATGAATATATGATTTTATAGTGGGAATGTTCATGTCCTGTATAGTGTGATTCGAAATATACCATGGTGCATTAATGATTTTTCTGAGAATTTTGGACTGTATTGTTTGTATGTGAACTTTTTTTTGCTGAACCCCAAAGTTCTGCTCCATATGCCCAAATAGGTTTTAGTATACTATTATAGATAAGTCGTTTGTTCCTCAAGTCAAGTGAAGATCTTTAGTCCAGAGGATGTGATAGTTGTTTGTACCATCTAGTCAGTTCTTGTCTTTTTAATTTTGTATGTACATTCCATGTAAGTCTTTTGTACAAGTATAGTCCGAGATAACGTACATAATTTTTGGAAGGTACTTCGTCGTCAATTTTGACTGCTGCACAGGAAGCTCATAGAGAGAAGCTTACATGGCTCGATTTTGAGGCGTTTATTCTGATTTGCCATTTATAGAACCAATTTTCTAAATCAAATAAATAATTTTGAAGAGCTATAGATGCTAGGTTTGGGTCTCTGTGAGAAGAAATAATGGCTGTATCGTCTGCGAAGGTATAGATGTTGGTGCAAGGGTGCTCGGGAATATTAGAGGTGTATACAAAATAGAGAATGGGGCTTAAAACACTGCCTTGCGGTACACTTGAGGAATGAAGGAGGATATCGAAGAGTCAATGGAAGTACAGAAGAATGTCTTGGAAATAAGATTGAAGAATTAAAAAGTATGTAGGAGGTAAGTGAGGTTTTATTTTCCAGAGTAGACCCTTGTGCCAGACACTATCGAATGCTTTTTCAATGTCAAGAAAAATCGCAGAGCAATATTTTTTCTCAAAAGCGATAGATATTGCATCCACGAAACGATGACACTGATGTACAGCGGAGTGATAAGAACGAAAACCAATTTGGTGGTTCGGTATCACTCCGCTATTTTCGAGGTTAGGCTTTATGCGATTAAGGAAGAGTTTTTCAAATAATTGAGACATTATAGGGAGGTGTATAATTGGACGATAAGATGAAGGATTAGTGACAGAAAAGAAGGCTTAGGTATCATTTTAATCGTGGAAAGTTTCCAAAGGAGCGGAAAATAGGTTGTGCGTATGATTGAATTATAGATGAGGGTAAGAAAAAGAACAGTTTTCCGAGGTAAGTGGCGGAGGATGAAGGGAGTGATGAAATCATAGCCAGGAGCTGTTTTGTTTGGCATTTTGTTCAGTACTTGATAGATTTCTTTTGGATGAAATGCCGGAGGAGGGAGTAATGAAGATAGTGCTGTTGTCAAGTCTATTGTCTATTTTGTCAGTGAGAGTATTATTCTGAATTTCGTTTGCCTTGAATATATGAGCAAGATGTTTTGCAAATTCGTTAGCTTTTTCTTCGCTCGTCATCGCCCAAGTGTTGTCTGTACGTCTAAGAGGGTATTGAACCACTTTTTGCATTAGTATACTTCTTGTAGCTGTCCATACTGGTCTGTCTCTGTTATTTATAGAATTTAAATAGTCCTTGTAACTGTTGTTTTTAAATTTTGATAATTCTTGTAGTTTTCGGGTTAGTTTGTTGAGTTGTATTTTGTATGAAGGATATCTTGTTCTTTGCAATAAAGCTCTGGTTCTACGTTTTTCTTTAATAATATTTCGTATTGGTTGAGGTAGGTAGGAATCAGGTTTTGGTAAAGTCGTCTTTGGTGTTGTGGAATGCCAAACTTTGTTTTGAATACATTCGGTCAAGTGATTAACAGCATTACCCAGGTCATCGGCTGTTTATATGTTAGTATTAAGGGTGATTTTGTTGTTTAAATAATTTTCGAAATTACTCCAGTTTATATAGCCATTTATTAATGCCATGCGTGCAGGTTTGGTAAATGGGTGATTTGATAGCTCGAGGAAAACTGGACTATGATCTAAAGAGAGGTCAGTAAGAGTGGAAACTTTGAAATGTTTAAGTGGCAAGGAGTTCGTGACAAAGAAATCGTTAACATCGGGTGACTTTGATATTGCTGTAGGCCAATAAGTAGGTTCAGAAGGGGAAATAGTTGAAAGTTTTAGCTCTTCTATGCATTTATTTAGCCTTTTCCCGCGAGTATTTGAAATTCGAGAACCCCATCTAGTATTTTTAGCATTAAAGTCACCACCAGCTAAGAATGGTTTCCCATAGTTGAAAACAGGCTTTTCAATTCATTTATAGAAATAACTTTGTTCGGAGCGATATAAACGGAAGATATTATTAGCTGATAGTTTGGAGAAGATAAGCAAATAGTGGTGAGTGGAGTTGTATTCGTAGAAATGGAAGGAACAAAGTGATGATTCAACGACTTATCTACAATGATTGCAGTACCTCCATGGGCCGAGTGATCCGGATGGTCTGTTCTATATACTTCGTATCCATGAATTTTGGATGTTTTTTGTCTGTTAAATGAGTTTCAGTTACAAGTGCAATGTTTGTGTCGTGTTATAAAATATATTTAAACAACATTAAATTTGAATATTAATAACTAATTATTATTGAAACATAATGTCATAAAAATAACATTTATATTATATGTACAGACCAATTCACGGCTATAATATGTTATATTTCCTTAAATAGGTCCTTAGGAAACAATAGGTAGGATTCTAAATAGTATCTATTCGTTCCTCTTTCTTTCTTGTTTTGCCACTTGGCACTTTCCCACATTCTTTTAATAGTTTGTGTATGCAAGTCATTAACAATTTATAACAAATTATAAGAAGGATTAACAGAATAATGGTGGATACTAAGCACCTTTAACTCTTCGGTTTTGTATGACCTCCAGCAATCAGTGTATATTGTCAAACCTTCCCTCACATATTCACACATTTTGCTACTTAATGTGTGAAATGATCTGTGTAAGACTACCACTAAAAAACTTTCTAGTGTTTCACAGCAAACACCTCCTAGACCCACTGTGGCAGCAATACAAGGCCAACGTTATTGTTTGTTTTTTTAATATAATCTATCATCTTCATCGACTATCATATTTTCCGTCTCCATTTCCTTTCAATGAAATTGCACATAACTCTCTCTAGTACATTTTCCACCGTGTGAACGCCTTTTTGCACATCTTAAGTTCATCAAAGCAAAATTTTGACTGATGTTATTTCCTAACACCAGAAATAAATAAATCGAATGACATTAACAAATTAAAATCTTGTATAAACAAGCAACGTTTCAAATCTTAAACGCACCTTCCGGAAGGAATGATACCTCCAAGTCATTGTTATTTTAGATAATTTCATTTTGTGACTTTCTTTACAACAATTCTTCCAATGCAATGACCCTTTTTCTTGAAAAAATGAAAGTCTCTGTTTTCGGATGACTAAAATTTGAATCATGCTTTATGAATGAAAAACAAAAAAGGCGGCAAAATTACTACACACACATTACCAAGCACCAAAATGTTGTAGTATTGCTATATCCTATCCCATTTTAATCGAGTAATATAAGATTACTACTATTACTATTAGATATACCCAGTATTGCTATATCCATTTAAGAGGAAAGTATTTTGTATTTATATTCTATTATCATTGTCCACTTCTCCTATTGTCCTAATTTTGTAATTTCTCTAACTGTACATCGTTTCAAGTTATCAGATTGAAAATAAATGAAGGTCAATATCAAGGTGTATTAAGTGATCTTCATGAAACCTACCCACTTATTTCGTGTAACTCTTCTTATGACTCTCTCATTTGAATTATTGGTATGTGAGTGTGTTTTTATATTGTTCGTTTTCTTTATTGTCAATTTAAATTCCTGTAGATATCTGTTCCGCAGGTTGTCACTTCGAGTTGAGTTACAACAATTTTTAACCGTTTATTCGCTCCAAATTTAATACTTTCCATTTTTTTGGGGAGGAGGGGGTGTAAAAATAACCTTTAGACCAAAAATTCGTTTCATCTCATCTATTTTTTTTATACGTTCCGACCCAATTTGGTCATTTTCAATACATAAATTTCATCATCACTCAAAACAGTATGAAACTTTATCTTTTTTTGGAGATTAATAGTATCATTATAGTATATAGTATTTAAAATATGCTGGGTGAGTCCCATCCCATAGTCTGTTAGCTAATGTAACTTTCCACAAAATACTAGTTATCGTGAGATGTAGAACAGGAAAGAGGTACATGGGTAATGAGTAGATTTCGATAATACTTTCATCTAGAAATAAAAGTTTCAACTAACATTTCGTATATGTATAGATGAGACGTTCATTTCTAGATGAAATGATGACGGAAGTATACATATCCTACTAATTATACTAATATTATAAATGATAAAGAATGATAAAGTTTGTATGTTTGTCTCTCTTTCACGCAAAAACTACTGAACGGATTTGGATGAAACTTTACAGTAATATATTATACATCAGAATAACTCATAGGCTACAGCAAGGGCGGATTTATGGGGAGGCACGTGCCCTTACTTTCTTTGTGTTTCTTACTCACAAAATCTATATGTTTTCGCTGAACGAAACAAATCAAGTAGCATATTTTACAGGAGCATATTGGACTAGGTGTAGGACCGCCAAAACTAAAAACACATCGATAAATTATCTACATATGTACATTATTCTAATCCTTTTAGTTTTAGTTTCTTGCTGCTGCCACAAGTGGAACCGTTATACTGAGTAATCCTTTTCAATTAATTCAATAACATTGTGGCGGCCGTCTGCCTTTCGCAAAATTGAAAGGTTGAGCACGAACCGTCAATAAATGTTGCGTGGTTTAGGGGCTCAAAATAAGCCTTTACTTTTGTCCCACGCTAAAGTGTGATGGCTGGATAGTGCAACGGGCTCTTTAAAAATAAGATAAAAAATATAACAATGAGACTTATATATAAAAAAAACAACATCAAATATTTATTGTGGATGCAAAATGAAAGATATCTTTTAAGAACAAAAATAAATACAATAATAACAACAAAAATGCTAATGAAAATAAATGTATTATGAAAACAAATAATTGCAATTAAAACGCTTATAATAATTTATACGAAAATGCTAAGTGAAATAAGTTTTAATTCGAAATAAATAATTATAATTAAGAAAAAAACATAAACACTTGTCACTATCATGAGTCAAGAAACAAAAGGAATCACATCGACTGTTCCTACGCGGACACGGGCCCGATATTGAGTCAGTGTGTGCACAATATGAACTGTAGAACTGGGGACTGCACTGTGCGTTAATCCCGTCAGGCAAGTTTGTTTACGCATCGGCCATCCAGCTCGTACATAAACAAACTTGTTACACTTTATATATACTAATTTATACAATTTAAAATCAATAGTAACATTCTTGTTTTGTGGCCTCAACAAACATTACATAATAATCCTTAACTGGCACGAACAACAGTAAACTTCCGTCCGTCCCGTTTTTTAATCAGTGTCAATGCATGTTTCACGGCTGTGCTGATCCGTTTGTGATGAAATTTGATATGAATAATCTCAAGCCTGTGGAAGGACATAAGCTACTTTTTATCAACACACCAATTTATATAAAACTGAATCAGGTTACAACTAAAACTGTAACCTGATTGACTAACACGCCCAGCGGTAAACGAACAGCAGAAACCACTGAACTTAGCATCTTAAAATTCGCAGATAGGTTCTTTGTATAGCTGAAATGAGCACTAAGAAAGGAATTTGGATAGTTCCACCCTCAAGGGTTTCCCCCTTGTTGTTGTTTGTTCAATTAACGTTACTTTATGCTGCTATCGGACGATGCTACAGTGGGAGCTCTAAATTTTGTCTATCCAGGTTTAATTAGGATAGGGATTTTAACGAGTATCTGACATTGTACAGGCTCGGGACCCCCGTTTAACGTCCCTTCCGAAGGACGGGATATTTTACTCCCTTAAAAAAATTCTATGGCCACCTGCCGGGCTAAGAACCCGCGATCTTGGAGGTTTCCCCCTTAATATATTAGGGGTTAAAGGTTGTATGGAATCCGTCAGTTTCCAAGTTAGACATCTGAAATTTTGGATGTACGAGCAACTTATAGTCACAAAATATTAAATTATTTATTAAAAATGATCAGCCAGAAACATTCAAAACCAAATTCAATTGTGGCAAAAGCTAGTCTCCCATAATTACATTCTCTTTTCCAGCGCCGGCTCAAGCTCATGTCGCGCCCGTTTGCAATCGTGACCGAGGGGCCCTGTAGTGATTTCGCGGCACCCCTTGAGACCCGGCGCCCCGTGTGCCCCACACACCCTGCACATAAGGTAAAGCCGGTAAAGTCACCCTGCTCTATTCCATATTAAAGCTCATATTGACTTGTATTTTTGGAAAACATTATAAGGGAAACAAATGAAATGTTAAAACTGGTTGTGACACAAAGGGAAGTGACAACCTGCGGGACAATTACCGACTAACACTTTGGGGATAGCTTTCTTTAAAAGAAGAAGCTGTGAAATACTTCTAGAAGTTCGGAATGATTCTAATGACGAAATTGTGTGAAAACGGTCATCAAATGAATTTTGGCAAGGATAGAAATGGAGATGTTGACGTTGAAAGTGTGGGGAAAATGGTTATAAAAGAACATGAAAGTGGCTAGAAGGATCAAGAATAACATTCTATGACTATATTTTACATATGTCAATTTCCAGTAATATGAATAAGAAGATAGGTGTTCAGTATCTGAATTACCAGTGTTCAGATTATAAAACAATGGCAGATAACAGTCCCTGCAGACTTGCTAATACACAAGTAACTCGGATCGGATCCATTGTACGCGCTTCCAATGATGTCAACTTTTTTTTTTTATAATTTATTTAATTGTTACATGATATAATGTTTTTTAAATATTTTATTTGAAAAGAAAAGATATGGCCAGGACTGGGACTCGAACCCGGGTATTTCACCTCTCCGTGGTGAAATTTTTTTTTTTTAGGTTGTCAAAAGGATAGGTTGAATAGGATTGGCTATAGTCGGTACTATCATTACTAAATTGACGCTAACTAAACTAGGGGCTTACACACTGTCTACCTCAGGGTGTAAAAACCTCCCATGTTTCAAATTATACAACTGTTTATTAATTTGTACTACTTGCTGTTCAATAACTGTTATTTACATAGATTCGAGAGTAAAAAATCGTTGGTTTTGCCGTTCTTCGGAACGGAAGGCCTATGACAGGTACTATTTAAACATCAATATCCTAATTACACTTGGATAGGCAAAATTTATGACTCCCACTGTAGCATCACCCGATTAGCCATCGTTGCATAAAATGACGTTAAATGATAAAGAAACATACATAAATTGAACTTCGGAAGGCCTTGATTCAACATAATTTGTAATTTTATTATTTAGGAAGAAGAAATATGTTTTAGATGAAGATAATATAATTTGTATTTCTTTTTTTAAATGAAAAGTATAAGGTTGCCTCCTTGCAACTGATTATTTAGTTTCATCTTTCGACCAGTCCAAAAAAAAAAAAAGAGCCTTTACGATTTTAAATATTTACGAAAGTTCGAACACCATCTACGTAATCATGGAGCCTTTCTACTTTAAAATTAAACTGTACAATTAATAATCTTTTAAATAAATCATTAATATTTTATCATTTCTTTCTTATGTATAGTTTTATCATTAATATGTTGTTTCTTGATATCTCGTTGCCGTCAATGGCGGGAGGAACTCAAACTGAGAAGTATGGACCTAGAACGACCTCTTTGAGGATATGTCGGTATATTATACATACGGTGTATTAGGTTTTATTGTTTATTCTTTCGGTAAATCTCACGTGTAAACATGTCATTTTAAGTGTTTTATATCCCAGAATTCAAAAATTTATACCAACGTAGAATACATTTTACCTGATTAAAATTGGTAGTATTTTTATAATAATTTAGAAAATGGCAGGAAGAGGTAGAGTGAGTAATGGTATGAACTTTGATAGAGAAGATTTTTCTGCAGAAATTGATTCACAGTTTAATGCTTCGCATTTGAAACAAAATCAGTAAGTATACTCAGTTTCATGAGCTTTGAAGCATTGTGGAATTAAATTGAATTTTGAATTAAGATCTGTGAAACTATTGGGATGTAATATTTGCAGGTGACAGTATACTTAGTTGAAAGAAAGTCTTGGTATATGTTTGGAACAATATGCTTACATATTTTGTAATATTTAAAAATCAGTTTCACAATAGTGAATGTTTCTATTTATTACTATGTGATTTATAATCATAGACAAAATAATGCTGTTTGTTTTTATGCATTCTTTTGTTTGAATTATTTGTTGATGTTTGCAGAATCTGTATGTATGAAGTATATATATTTTTATATGTTTATTGGTTCTGTGGTAACTCCATGAATTAATTCTTTATGGAGTGGAAGCTGCAAAGTATTAAATGTTAAAAATTACTCTGGTTTCATACTTGTTAATATTAGAGTCAACTAGCTTGATGGTTGAAAGTTGAAATACTCTTTTATTAACATCGAAATATACTACAGAATAGCGTTGCAATATCGGCCAGGTTGGCTGCACTAGAAGCTAAATCAGTGGTTAAACTACTATGTATTAAAATTACAGTTGCAGTTATCAAGATCCTTAAAATTATTACTGCTTCATTTTGATGCAATTATGAATTATCATTGTTGTTGACTTTTACTTGTGACGATTGCGCATGAGTTAAACAATATCCTGTGATTACCTCTTACCATCGTGCTGATACTGCTTCACAAGTTTAACTCCTACCAGCATAATAGGAAATGTATTATTATTGTACTTTATCCCTTAATTATATGAATTTGTATGTGCCATGTTGTTTACCCATTTTAAAATTCAAATTTTTCTTAGAACATGAGTGAACTTGAAAAGAGCAATAATCTGAAATATTTAATTTCATTTATTAAAGAACTTGAGCATTTAGTGTGAACATTTTTCAGCATGAAATCAGTATTGAAATAAATTTTATTGTTGGCACTCATGCAAATCTCAACTTAAATTGGGGAAAAAAATTATACTGTTATGCAAAACTTAATTTATTGGTTATTTATCGGCCCGTTAAAAAGGAACATTCCAGACGATTGATATCACTGATCTTTAGTGTACAAAGTATTACGCTCCGTCTCTGTTGTGTTTTGTATTTCTAAGAATTAAATATTTGTTTTCTTGTAATATTTTCCAAAGCTAATAAAATACAGTTAACATTCTGAATTCTAACAACTATACCCTGTTGATATTGATAAAAAAGCATGGTCAATGAGTCCATTCATGGACAATGGTTAATGAATTTGCAAAAAAGAAACGCACTTAATAAAATGAATCTGCCGTCATGATTCTTTGTAGCTAATTTTGTGGTGTAACGGTATTTACATTTAATGTTAATAAATATGCAATTGCACCAACTGAGAATGGTTGTAGTTAAAATTTAGAATATTAAAGAGGGATTAAAGAACCGATTACAATGCAACATCAACCACATCCCTTTCTTATTCAGGGTGTGTCTCAAACAGATTAATACCAATTTTTGGACTTAATTGTTTTTTAAAAGTATTTATCTAGAAAGATAAGTTCAGTTTCCAAGTATTGAAATTATTATTATTATATTGTCTTATAATTGATCCTATTTGAATACCAATATCAAATTTGGTCCATTCTTCTGTGTTTCTTCTTTCTTCAGTTTTTGTAATTTATATATTACTTCATATATTTTAGAAGAAAAATTTGAAGTCTTGTTTTTGTGTTCATTTTTTTTTTTTTTTCAAATATTCATATGATGTAAGATAACAAACAGATTAGCTTGCTTTACAGTCAAGCTACATATCAAATTCAAGTTCTTATTTTTCTTTAAATTATGGAACTATTTTAAACTTTCTAGAGAAAATAATATGCTGCGCATATAGTATGTTTATACTAAATATTTGATACCCTAGGCTGATAAGATTAATACCTAGTAGCTTATGTAGGTAACATAATATAAACTGTTGGCCAATAATCCTTTGTTGTAAGCAACAATAGTTTTATTTACTTAATATATTGAATTTAAGTAGTACCCATTTTGTACTATTGGTATATGTAATATAATTGTTGCAGTATTGGCATACATACAATTTATCATATTTTTATTTGAAAAGAAAAGAAATGACCAAACCGGGACCTTGTCATATTTCCCAGTCTTTATCATATTTTCTTTTTTTAAATAAAAATATTTAAAAATTATAACAACTAACTAAAAAATAAAAGAAATAATTTATAATTTATCATATTATTTGCTGTGCCTTAAATATTTTAATTTAAGGAGAAGTGATTGGTAATGGGATTCATTGAAGAAAAAAATAAGTAATTTTTTATTTACTTTGCTTTACATATAAGAAATGTACTAGATGCTCAAAACTCCATTGACCATTTGCATGCATTAGGAATTTTTGATAGGTATGGGTGAAACTTGGTACATTAGCAATTTTTGAAGGCTATGGATGAAAGTCGGTGAGGTACAACTGTGCCGTCTGAGGTTCTATTGAATTCATTCAATCTTCTAACTTTCTCTAGTGATATATACCCTACAGTTTTCAATGAAATTAGGCATATTTTTAGTATGGTTTCTTATAGCAAATCCAATATAGACCTATAATGTTAGGAACAACAAAAACATATGGTAATTGAGTGTTTTAAACAAATATGTTGCTCCAGATTTTGATTTTTTGAATATGTATGTATGGGATTATAATAAGGAGAAGCTTTGCTAGAATATACAATAAAGAAGTTTCAGTGGTTTCTGGTTTAGACCGTGTTGTTGAATTTTTCTTCGCTTTTTTTTTTTTTTTTTCATCTTCAAGGCTGGATCGGGAATGAAGACGCTCCGGTAACTTGTGGCTTCATATAGCCGTTGCTCGGATCCACTCGTAGTTCGTCGGGTCCTTTCGCTAATCAATCGGGTTTTTTCGTGTCCGTGGTCGGAGTCTGCTCTTCCATGACTGTTATTGAGTTGTTTCTGGTTTTTCGGGCTCTGCTTGGCTGGAATTAGGTTTGTTAGATTCTTCTTGGCTGATTTGTTGTTATTTCTTTCCTTTTATGGCAGGGGTTCCCAAACCTTTTTGTACCACGCCCCCCTTTTGTTGAAATGAAAGCTTCTCGCGCCCCCCCTTAACAATAAATTGTGTGGGCCTAGGAACAAAACAATAACAAATAAGTATTACATTGAAAACAAAACATTTATTTATATTGCCATAAGGTACAACAATATCAGTTTTCATAAAATACAAAAATTATTAATAAGAGAAAAATATATTAGGTTGGTTAATGAGATGGATGGGCTTCCATTTTTCTTACTAGTATGCCTATTCGTGGCTGAGGTTTTAGTAAGTGCACAACGCAAGTCACTAGCAACATCAAGTTTATTCCAATACTTTGTTTTAATTGCCTTAAGTGTTGAAAATGCTTTTTCGCACAAATAGGTGTTTGAAAAAGGCAAATATAAACGAAGAACTTCCCGTGGTACACTAGGATACACTTTGAAATATTTTAACCTAAATGAAGGTTTTTCCATTATGTCAAAGTGGTTAATTTTCTAAACATCATGGTTAATTTAGAATTTTAGAAAGACTACTTAAATTTAATTTAATGTTCAACTTGTTTGCCCCCTCTGACATGTCCTCGCCCCAGCAGGACTTACTTTATGGGTATCAGGAAGACATTATAAAAAGAGAATTTAAGAAAGCCCAAAAGACAGGCGGACAACATAAAATAACAGAGGAAAAAGGAGAAGAAATTAAAAAAGCAGTGATCCCATATGTCAAAGGCACCACCGAGAAAATAGCCTAAATACTAAAAAAGTTCAACATAAAAACAATATACACCACAGACATGAAGATAGGCCAGGTTTTACCGAGTGCAAAAGACCGATTAAGGCTCAGAATACCTGGGATATACAGCATTCCATGCTCCTGTGGAAAAGAATACATTGAGCAAACGGGTTGGCTATCCACAAGACTTAATGAATACATTAAAAGTGTGAAGAAAATGGATAGTAAAATATCAGCTTTGGCAGACACTTCACTATCACGAACCACATTATAGAATTTGAAAAAATCAAAGTGGTTCAGAAATGCAGCAATGCCACAGAAAGGAGGATAGCCATTGAAATAGTCAAGCGCCCAGAAAACTTCAACAGGGAAGACGGATACAGATTGAGCAAACTATGGCTTCCTAACATACCCATAAAAGGAAAGAAAAAACAACAAATCAGCCAAGAAGAATCTAACAAACCTAATTCCAGCCAAGTAGAGCCTGAAAAAGCAGAAACAACTCAATCACAGTCATGGAAGAGCAGACTCCGACCACGGACAAGAAAAAATCCGATTGACTAGCGAAAGGACCCGACGAACTACGAGTGGACCCGAGCGACGGCTATATAAAGCCACAAGTTACCGGAGCGTCTTCATTCTCGATCCAGCCTTGAAGAAGCTAGCAGTATGTCTGGCGAAGAAAAATTCAACAACACGGTCTAAACCAGAAACCACTGAAGTTTTGTGTATAAATAGTGGCCGTGGAAACTTGAAAGAGTATTTAATAAAGAAGTTGTTTTGAAAGATGTAATAATGGTCTGTTTTATTAAATACATTATTTTCATCATTTAGAACAATTTTATTATCAAAATATTCTCGATATAGTTTTAATTTTCCCTCAACTTTATGTTTACATGTTTACGATTAAGATATAAGTCAGAAATACAGATTGTATTTTTCAAAGATTAAATTTATCCTCAAACTATTAGCAGGCAACATTTACTTTTTGTTGACCAGGTTAATTTTTCAGATAGATTCAACATTTGTCTTAGAATTTTTTTCAAACAATAGAGTTAGTGTCTTTAGAATTAATTATGCTAATGAATTTGTTTTCTGATTACAGAAGAAGAGATATTGGCCAACCGACTCTCCATGTTGCTAATATTCCAGTAGGATTAGATGAGGTAATTATTATATTATTAGAACGATTTTGTAGAGTATTATTTGGTTAGGGTAGTATTCTGTGCTAAATGATCATCTCTTTGCATGCTAAGGACTATCACTTCTAATCATGCTGATGACGCAGTGTTTATTTAGTGTTAATTTATGGTCTATCTCTCTTGAGGATTCTGATGGAACCGAGTAACTTGTAAAAATGAGACCGAACATCCCAAGGAGATAAGGAATTAAGGAGGGTTATTCCCCATATAAGATCAAGTACTTAAGGTATATGATTAAATATGCCATAAAAGTAAAGAGAATAGGGAACAAAATATGGGTGATAAGATCAAACATCCTGTGATTGAAAAATATAACACAGTATTGGTAGGGGAAAAAAACCGAAAGGCAAAAGGAAAAAAGAGAGACAAAGGAACATTGAAGCCTAGCTGGGAAAGATAAAGAACTTTAGACCTCCTGTTGTTCTGATTCTGCTTGTGTGAGACAGATCTATTTATACTTATTACCAAAGAGGACTTGGTAATCTTTTCACTCATCAAAGTTTTTCTAATTTTTTAGCTTAAAGGTTCGCACTCTAAATGGAATGAGGAGGTCTCTGCAAAATCTTATTGTCTAATATGTGTTCTATGTGTGATGGTAGAATCTTAAAAAGCCTCATGCTGCAATACCCAAAAGAAATGAATGGTGGTTTCGAGACCAGTTAAGGGACCTGAAAAGGCTATCTTCGTAAGATCCTATTAACCTCTTTATTAGAACAGCAAAGGATACATCCTCAATTTTGCTCTTTGATAATCTGAATGGTGCCTTTAATAGTATGTAGTTGCTTGCAGTATTGGTTTACCTGAAAAAGCTATAATGTCCCAAAAATGTATACTAGATTATGCTATCTTTACTAGAGAGGTGTACTTTTCTTAGGGCTTATTTGTTGGAGGAAAATAAAATAAATCTTATAAGACTGTGCTTAAGAATCCATATTGTGCTCCCATTCTGGAATATAACTATAGACCCTCTATTACTGAATTTGATACAATAACATCATCTGCATTTTTGGGCAATTTAGGTGTAGGATCTTCTCATTGAATACAAAATTTCTGGTAGTTTTTGTAATTTTAGAAATATCAAAACAAAAACTAAAATCATGATATGAATATATGTTTTAATTTTTTTTCCTATCAGTTTTTTCTTTTATTTTTTAATTGTTCTCTTATTCCATTTTGAGATATTGATTGCTGATAATTCATGTAAAATATAAAATAAAGTTTTGAAAATTAAAATTTCTACAGGAAATAGTACAATGACTAGACTATTCAAGAGAAAAAAAATCAAAGGTCAAGTTTTCCTCAATACAATTTTCTAGCTTATAAATAGCTTGCCTCTTTATGACAAAACAAATGTAGATAACATTCTTATCATGATTTTATTTTTTTGTTTTGATATCTGTAAAGTTTTCAGTGTTAAAGTCATTTTACCAAAACTTTTTTCAGCCATAAAGCTTACAGCCATGGCTGCTGCAAAAAAAAAAAAGCTATGAGTGAAAACCCTTTTTACTCATTGATTCAAACTGAACTTAATGAAAGTAAACTTACCAAATTACAAATAAAGAATAATCAATCAACAAAAACAATGTTGATAGCTTTAAACCTGGAAGAATTCAAATTTAGCTGTTTTTTTTTTACTTTTAAAATAAATAAAAATCTTCACACAAAAAAAAAAAATCACAAGAATGTTTTGTTTTGACAATAATAATAACAAATATGAAAATAGTTATTGATGTTAAGTTGATTGCATTGGCTAATTGAATCTGGTTTAAATGTTTACTGAATAACTGACATCAATCATTTCACCAACTTGTGGATATTATTGGCTACAATAACTTCCAAAAATATTGTTAAGTTAAAAAATTGTGATTTTTAACAGTTCTTACCTTTGTTGTATTTACTGTTAAATTGTAATTTTTATGATAAATTAATTACCCATGTTGTGGGATTAATTTATTTGTTGTTCTTAAAGATCGGGCATAATATGTTTTTAGAAGAGACTAAAAAAAATTATATTAAACATAAATAAATATTTTTTTTTTGTTTTGCCATAAAGCTTTCTTTTAACATCTTATTAGTTTATTAATTAATAGTTTCAGTAATTGTCCTTTCTTTTCGAACTGAAAAACATTTTGTTTTTCAAAAAATCTAAGGAGGAAGTACATATTAATTAATAGTTATTGATTGTAACAATGTTAGTTAATTGTTTCCTTGCGAGTTGATTATTTAGAAAGTATATTAGTGGTCTTAAGAAATAGTATAAACTAATATTTCCCTTCATCAAAACCACAAAATGAACCTTATCTACGGATAACATATGCGATGTATTCATGATTTTTGTAACATTGACAAGAATGGTTCTACACAAAGTATTTTTCCTAAATCCAGAAGTGATAAGGTAATCAAAGTAAGGTATACAGTGAGTTGTTGTTTCGAATGGATGTTATTACATATTAAAAGGAGAAAAATATTTTTTCCATACTGTTTATTCAAAATAAACATTAAAAAAATTCAATCTGAATGACGGTGTCACTGAGGATTATTCAAATAAAAAAAATAATGTGCCTTAGATATGCAGTGACAAACTGAAAGAAGGGATATTTTAACTTCAAATAAGGAAGCTTCTAGATTTGTTTGCATTTTCAAGAATAAATTAAAGAAAAATAATTGTCTCATGGAATACTTTACTAAGAATTATATATTAATAAAAGCATATTATATGCTTTGTGGCATCATATCTTTTTAAAATGACCAGTGATTATTCATAATGGAAGGAACAACATACATCTCTGGTATTTTGTTTCCAAGTTATAGAAGTATCGCTAGTTGTTGACCTTCACTCCACTCAATTACAATTATTTGAATATGCTTAAATTTGTGAAATATATTAACAACTGCATTTCAGAAAGGACTTAGTAACATATTTGCTGCTGAGTGCAGTGTACCTGAACGTGTCTATATTTCAAAAAACAAGAAAAATCCGCAGGCTAATACACATTGGGGATTTGTGGAATTCAAGACTGTAGCGTAAGTCAATTTTAAAAATTTGATGATTTTAGTAACTCTAAATTGATTGATAATTTATTTTGTTTTCCAGTGAGGCCCAAACTGCTATATCTGCTGTACATAAAAAACCTCCTTATGAATTATTTGTTCAGTTTTCAAAAGCTTATCAGGACAATAATAAAGAAAAAACATCTGAAAAATCTATGTAAGTTAATTAATATGTGTATATATTCTTATGTTTAAAAACATTCTGTTCTCCCATCATTTAGATTGAATACCCTTTATCTTCATTTTTTCTAAATTTTACAGGAAAAATAATATTGATTTTCTGATCTATAAAAGGTTAGATCACTGTTAAGATGCCATCTAAATTTTATTCTTGAAATAGTCTCAAAGTTGTGAATTTTCAACTTCAATGTACTAATAAATAAGTAGAAACAAAACTGGAACGTAAAAGGTTTAGTTTTGAAAGTCACTGGAAATAGAAAACTATTAGATCTCAGAAAAATTGAATGTGAAATAAATGTTTTAAACCCCCAAGAATTTTCTGGAATGATTTGTAACCAATTTCAAACAATTTTTGTTCTAATTCTGGTCCGAAACTTCTGTTGCACAATGAAAAATGGAATCCTCACGGTATTTCTTCTCTGTCTGATGATATATTTTCCCAGTTCATTGAATACTCATCCACATCATTGTCTTCATCTGAATAATTTAGTGGTAATGTTTTTCTTTTCTATGTATTAACTTCAATAATTCTACTATCTTAATCACTATTACCTCTTTGAAAGTCTTCAGTATGAAATTTATCATCACTACTGTATATTTCTTCATTCATTTTTTAAAAATTTATATTCATCAAAAAACAATTAGAAATAATAGAATCAAATATTTTATTTGAAAATTACGACATATTTTCTATATTACGACATATTCATAAAAATCCAAAATTGTGCTATAAATATTGCTTTACCTTGAGTTGTAATGTTGTTATTGTTACGGGCTACTGGGTATTAAAATGAATTAAACTATTCCTTAATTAAAGGTACTGATATTTATTAACTAAGTGACAAAAAGAATACAATTAAATTATTATACTGATATAAATTTACAATAACAATATTTTAGATATTTATTATCTAGGCCTAACTCCTATTTAATTATTGCAATAATATAAGATATTACTAATTCTAAATAGCTTAACTATTTACATAAATTTGTACGAATACCATAAAATTACAACTACTACTTAACTATTACTAATTAACACTTACAGTTCACTAATTAAAGTCCACTGACCGTAAGATTCTCCAAATATAACAAACTGACACACGGTAATAAATAGAAACGGTTTATCACACTCACAAACTGTCACAGTTCCTGATACACGTATTATATTGGCCGGTTCAACCACTGAACAGTTAATCACACTGACACTCACTTATTGCTAGTTCATCACAGTGCCCGGTCTACTCTCTATTACCGTAACACTATTTTAAAAATTCCAAATTTTAAAACCACTCGTCGGCATTCAAGTTAAATAATGGTTACTCTAAAGTTTAAATAAAAAAATACTGGTGTCCTGTGCATCAAAATTGTTTTGTTTTTATTTCATATTCAGATTTTTTCTGGGATCTAATGTATTTTTATCTATTAGTGAAGAAGCTTATAAACTTCTTTTTTTGAAATTATTATTATAAGTGAACTTATCGAGTTTTAATTGCGAAGAACTCTTAATCTGTTTCTTTGGCCATCTAGTTAAATGATTGCCCAGTCCTATTGTTGAATTTTTTTTTATTTTTATCATTTTATGCTTATGTTTGTTACCAGGGGAAATATGGGTCCCAACCGTGGCCAAGACCAGTTCAGCTCAATGAAGGAACGTAACAGTTACAGAGCATCACGATCCAATGATGAAACATATAGTGAAGACTTTGGGGAAGATAATAATTCATTCAAATTTTCATCCCCTTTGGGGAAAAATACAAACAGTCCAGCAGAAAAGATATCTGGATTGCCTATGTAAGATTTTATGTTCAGTACAACATTATTTACGTTTTGTTTTGTAAGATGTGCTTGATGTAGAATTTAAGTTACATAGGCAATCAATTTTATTTATTACTCGAAAAAAAATTGCCTAAAAATAGAAAGTTCCGTAGTTTGTATTGTGGGACATAGGATAGAGATGTAGTATGATAATATATAAAAGAATGATTAAAATAAGGAAAATATGACAGTTTTGGGACTGATCATCCAATACATTAGAGGTAAAGGGTAAGGAAGAGGGAGGCATAAGAACATTGTCATATAACTGTACAAGGTAAGATATAGGAAAGCAATACTCCAAGATGCTCTGACTCATTATTATTATTAATATTTTTTTTTCCAAGACCCTTAGAATGTATAGAGTTGATATTTCAAGTAGGGCTCATTAAGTTTATGAAAAACTAGCTCAAGCCCGCGGCTTCGCTCGCGTGGAATTTGATCTGCCACATAAAGATTCGTGAAAGATCATTTTAAATAACTAATTTAATAATTTTTTTAAAATATAAGTTACTCCTACATCCAAAATTTTAGATGTCTAACTTCAAAACTGACGGATTCTATAAAACCTTCGCACCCCTATTATTAAAGGGGAAACGCTTGGGGTGAAATTATCCAAGTTTCTTTCTTAAACTATACAAAGAACCTATCTACAAATTTCAAGATGCTAAGTTCTTGATTTGCCTTTAATTATGTACTATAACGGGGGGGCACATGCATCCGTGCTTCCACATGAATCTGCCCTTGCCTATGATGTATAACCTACTTTACTCAATAAATTTCATCCAAATCCGTTCAGTAGTTTTTGCGTGAATGAGTAACAAACAAATACAAACATTCGCATTTATAATATTAGTAGGATATCAAAACAATAGTTTCACTCATGTTCTTTCTGTTATTTTAACCACTACTATCATGTGATTTGCCTTTAATAATGTACTATAATGGATTCACAATTCCACAGTACCTAAAAAAAGCCGGGGGTGGGGGGAGGCACGTGCCCCCCCTAAATCCGCCTTTGCTGTAGTCTATGTGTTATTCTGATGTATAACCTATATTACTGTGAAGTTTCATCCAAATCAGTTCAGTAGTTTTTGCGTGAAAGAGAGTAACATAAAACTTTCCCATTTATAATATTAGTAAGATTGACAACTTATTTTCACTCACAAAATGGAATTGAGGACATACTGCATTAACTCACTACCGGTTTGTATTCAGCGAAAAACTTTAAAATTTTGATAAAACTTGTTACTTCAATGTCAAATTGATATGATCTTTAATATCGTCCAAGCATTATCCTCTTTAAAATAGTCTGACAGGCCAAATTTTCACAATTTTTTACTCTAAAATATCTTTAATTTAAAGTAATTATTCATCACTCGTTATTAGTAATGAAAATGGATACATTTAAACTATTATGAAGAAAGATAATTAATTAAAGGAGAAATTAGAAAAAAACAAGGTGGTTGAGGGGATTGGCCCACTGCTCTTTTGAGATGGCTAGTCTGTGTCTATGTCCTGCAAGTACCTCATTCAGTACATTTGGTATCGCAGCTGAACTTGAAGTTATTGAGCTTTACTGCATTGCAATCATACATTACTTTTATTCATTTTATATGTTGTTTATTAATTGCAATTGATACATTCCCTAAGAATTGAAAAACAAACCATTAATGTACCTTCTATCAAATAATAGTTTAATTATTTATTTTCTATTTTAATTTGAGAAAAATTGTTTTAACAAAATTTTTGGCTCTAGGAAAATATGCAATAACTGATCAAATATGGAAAATTAAATTGAATATATTTACGAAAATATATGTGCATATATTTAAACGAAAATATTTGTAAATATATAATTATTAAGATATTCAGTACTTAATCTCTGAAGGGCTTAGACAAAATTTGCATTTTTTTAAAAAATCCAATCCCTCAGAAATAACTAATGGAATCCCACTCCTCCCAATTTATTATAAAATATTGTTGTTAATCATAAAAATCAGGATATAATAGTCAATATATTATAATGGTTAATGTCTAAATAATTATCAGAGACCACCAATGAAGTTTTTGACAAAATTATCCTCTATTGATCAAAAATTTCCTCCCTATCTGAAAATATTTGAGAATATTGCTAATATGCTTCTTAGTAAAGCATCGTAATAAGTAAATTACGTGTGAGTGGGAGTTGTTGAACTAATGCTTCTTACAGCTAATCACTCAATTTAAAAATGAGTATACATCTGATACTAGTCCGAGTTGATAAAAATAGCTGAATTTAAATTCAGGTGATTAGAGTGCATTATAGCTAGTCCATCTAGATGAATTACGACATTTTCTAAAAGAACCACTTTGAAAAAATGTTTATATTAGAATAAGTTGAAATCTCTTGGACCTCTACCTGTCTGCTGGCCTAGATAATAGTTGTTCCAGGACTGGGAATTTTAAGATAATGTTCTATGTGAAAAAAAAAGATTTATTTACCTGTGTTATGTTAAGCTAGAAAAAATTACAAAAAAATTAAGACAAATTATTATAAAGCAAATTTTATTATTTTAAATTTACTAAAATTTGATAAATTAGAGGATAAATTTTATATTTAACTTTAAATTTGTTCACCTATTAATATTTTTGTGTATTTTCATTTTTAATTTGTTTTCAGAGAAAAATATAATCATGTGGAAATAACCGATGAAATGGATTTGCATGTAGCAGCCTATATGAGCAGCCGTGCCAAGGACTTAACACTTAATGTGAGTAGTTCTTAGTCAATCTGTAGCCTATTGACCATCAATCTTTCTCTTCCTCATTCAATTCCTTTCTGACATATCTTTGTTCATTCATAAACAAAACAGTTATTAATGGAAAAATATTTTGTAATGCCTTAATCAAAATTTTCGGAATGGGGTAGATGATCGCTGAGTTGCTATGCCAAAGGTCTTCAGTGCTAATCCGGCTGTGGCAAATTATTTATTTAATCTGTTAACAGCTGGGGATGGACCATGTCGGATTGTGAGACTATAAAGTGGGTACCATTAATTTGGGGAAAATCTGGCAGTTTAGCATGACCCTGGACAAATCACCCTGCTCAACCATTGTCCTAGAAACAGTACAATGTTCTCTACCATGTGCTGAACTCCAGACCCTTCATGGGTTTTAGTGGAACAAGTTTTTTTAAATCAAAACTTCAAAATAGATAAGTTTTTTAATGGGCAACCAAGATTTTTTCAAAATTAAAAATAAATTAATTTTTAGATTTACCGTAATGTAACTTTCACAAAAATATTTATTTTATTTTAAAAAGATGATTTTTCATCGAAAAAATTGCGTTCAGATTATGAAAAAATTCACGCGGGAAATGAAAACTTTTAAACGCTTCATTTTGGCTTGGTGTTATCAGGCTTGTTTACATTTTTGTGATAAGAAATTCTAATGATACATTTGCATTTTTATATAGAATATTGTGTTCATCTTGAAAAATGAAACAATTGCTTACTCATTAAATTAATTTATTTCAAGTAAAGAGTCAATTTTTTTATTATAGGCATCTTTTTATTCAATAACTATTAGTTTTATCAACATAACCCATATATAACAAAGGTTTCTTTATGATCTTTTTATGAGTATGCTTAAAACTTTGTAATGCAGATATACTTTCTTCATCACAATCACTAGGTTCACTCTAAGACAAAGCACTGAAGTAACGTTTTTAGCATTGTGTTTATCTGATGTCCATGATACTTGTGCTTCTGCATCCACTTTTGAAGGACATATAGGAATTTCCATTATTGGTTCTGAGACATTCAATCCTGTGTTTTCTATGTTTTCATTATTCAATATTGATGGTTGCAAAACATCACTGGTTAGTGATTGTTTTATTCTTTTGACACCAAGAGGTCTTGGTCGAGATGAATTTGCTAGGATCCTCTTTATTTGGCAATTGAATTTGGTTGGCACAGCTTCTTTTTTCAAAACTATTGGATCCCTACTAATCTCACTTTTATGAGAAAAAAAAGATCAAACTCACTGCATTTGAAAATGGTATTTGTTTATGAGAGAGTTTACATGCACTATACACTGACTAGTTATTGCTGAAACTATTATAACTTAGCACTATATTCAATGTAGAAGATCTATAATAAGAAGCCGTAACAATCTTTTAAGGATTATTTGTACATATAATTTGAATGATGACATTATCATGACAATCGTCTTATTTAAACAAGGGAAAGACATATTTAGAGTGCAGGAGAAGTGAAGAGTACAAAGCTTAAACTTACATTAAAATGATCTTCACAGACATAACAGTTAGTATAAGGAGTGAGGTTATCTTTTCTTCTCATCAGAGAAAACCACATTTTTCTTCTTATTGAATCCATGGGGATTTTAAGTAACAGATTATCTGGGATTGATTTTGTGGTGCTTTCATACATTTGCATATAACAGTATTTGTAAGAAATGATAAGTTATTTATTTAATAGACTAAGTAAAATTGTTTCAACATTTTTAGAGATTTTTTAAAAACAAGCTAAAAATGTTTCAAAAATAATTTTGTTACAAGGATAATTAGCGAGATAAACTGATAACAAGCCTGATGATGTCATATTATATCTTATTAAAAGTAACCATGGAACAAAATTCAAGTCAAAAATATATTTTTCCATTAAAATTAGCGGTAGCGCATTATTTAAGTTTGTTAGATTTCATTGAAACGATTGTTGAAAATCACCTTGGTTGTCCATTTTTGCAATTGCAAAATTGCGATTTGCCCTAATGTTGTTATGATCTTTATTACCTTGATTACTAAGGTAAATTACTTTCAATTTTAACCTTACTAGTTTATTTATAGATGTATAAAAGAATTGATAAGAATTTTGTAATAGAACTAACTATAATCCCTAGTTTCACCTTATTAAGTTTGGATCAACTCTTCAAATTACAAGTAACTTTTAAAATAATGTCCTATGATACATTTAATGATATGGTTCTCTATGTTATCATTAATTAATGAGATTTGTTTTATGGATGTCTGAACATAGCTTACTATGGCCGAATCATCTTTTTTTATTTGTAATTGTGGGTGAAATACATTAGCCTCATTTATTTAATTTTTTTTTTGTTTTATTGAAGGATCTCTCTGACCTGTGTTCTGAAATCAAGCTCGCATTGCCTTTCAAACCTGGACAATGTAATTATTGCTTTAGAACTGCTATTTACATGTGTTCACGATGTAAAACATGGTATTGTTCTGATTTTTGTCGGACAACCCATTGGCCTCAGCATAAAGACAAATGTAGTCCGTGAGTACTTGTGATCTAATGTTATTTTAATCTTAATTGTTAACTGTTTAAACATTATAGATGTTTGAGTTGGTAGATTAAGCTATTTTATTTATAATCTTCAATTGTTATGAGGGTGTAGTTAGAAGTAGATTAAACTGTTTATTTCACCTTATTTATTTTTTTTTTTTGGTTGTTAGATTCAAATTTTTAATACTTAAATAATATTCCTTGGATGATCTTTTGAACTTTTGAAACATCTTTTCATGACCGTAAAATGCACTCATGATTATGAGTATATTAAAATGGTTTGTTTCATTGCAAGCTTTGCATAAATAAATACATAAAATTTGAAAATATGAAAACAAGTTATTTAACTTTTCTGTTTCCAAACATCATTCTTTTACCTGTTACTTGTTATCCGTACAAAAGCAAAATATAAAGATCTTGATGAGCTTCTCTCCTAGTCTTATTCCCATAATTTTTTGTGATGGTTGTTCTGATGCAACAGATACAAATCTACATTCCATTTATTTTATATCTTCGAAATCATTAATTTCTACATCTAAAATGGTAATTATTGATATATAATAGGTAGCTTCATGGAAATCGGTATAAATTGGGTTTATTCCAATTTGGGAATTTGTTTTTTTTCTAAATGCTCTTTGTTGGTACATATGTAATTGTAGCACGGTAAAATAATAATATTTATTTGTATTCAATAATAATACTATACTATAGTTAATCATAGCATACTACAGTAATGCTTTAATTTTGTATAGAAATTTATCTTGATAAAATAGATTTTTAGATATAGGCACTAATAAAAGGATGAAAATGTTGGTAATTATATCAGGAAATAGGAATCAGGCAAAATATATGTCAGTAAACTTCATTCTTGTTCAGTAAACTTTCACTTGTTTGACTTTAAAAAGAATTTGAAATTTTCATAATGTAATTAAAGTGCATCTGTTACAAGCCTTATTGAAAATATTTGTTTGCGTCCAACTCTTGTAAATTTAGTGATTTTTGAAAAGTTTTTTGTTTTTTAGGCGTTCTTTAATTTTCGAAAATGATGGAACTTTAACTTACAAAGCCGCAGCAGATGCTTTTTGTAACGAGCAACAAATAATGCAGAAAAATACTAATGCTAAAAGTCCTAGAGGTTTTCAACGAAAAAATGTTGGTCAAGATTATCAAAATGATGGTTTTAACAATGGCAACTGTTATGATAATGGTTTTGAAAAACATTCCACCAAAGTTAGTGAAAAATTTAGAGATGATGTAGAAAATGGAAGCAGAAGTCCAGATGATAGATTTGGAAGAGAAAATCACAATGCATCTGATCAGGGAAATGCAAATTATCAAAGAAACAATCGTAGAGGAGGAGGAGGAGACAGAAAAGGTGGAGGAAGGCAGCAATTTGGAGGGAGACCTGAAAGAAATATTGGCCATAACCGAACCAAAACAAATGAAAGCGATTGCTATAACAACGCTGAACCTTTTAATGGACCTGATGTAGATAAACCACAGGTTTGGTTTCATTTTTATCTTATTTTAAGAATCAATTATTTATTTTTATAAGTTTTTTTCTCTTGTTCTTATGGTTCAGTCAGTATATAAACTACTGAAAAAGAAATATATTTTAACAAACTAAATTTTAAGATCTGAAGGATAAAACTTATTGTTAGTTTTATTTGTTAGATTTTTACAATTGTAAAATACAGAGAGAGTTTGGTTAGAATTTTTACAAAAATAATAGTATAAAAAAAAAAAAAACAGAATAGTAAGCATACAGAAAAAGAAACTAGGTAATTATAATACTAAACATTGTAATGAAGTTAAAATAAAAAATGTGGCCGTGGGTCAACTCTACATCAAAATATGGAAGATTCTTGAGTTAAAACTTATATAATTCAAAAGTATAATTTTGTTTTGTGGGTAAACAAACATATATGTATCAATGAGACAGAGCTATTCTAATACTTGGAGCTTTATGTAAGAAGTTTTTAGAAGAGAATTATTACATCATTGTTGTGCTTGGGGTTCGGTACTGTATAAATATTGTGCTCGTATGAAGTAATATATTTATTTCTGGATTCGAGGTAAAATGAACAGTCGAAAAGGATGAGGTTTAGATCATCACGTGATTCATTTACGCATAGAGGACAGTTGTCTTCGGTATTAATTCTGTGGATGTTTTTATTGTAGTAAACAACTATTTGTTTACTGGGGGAAACTCTAATTTGGCTTAGGAGTCTTATTCTCTCGAAATATCTAATGTCAGGTATGGCTGTGCTGAAGATCTACAGAATAAATTTTTGTACAAAACATTGTACTGAGAGCACATAGCTCTATTTACATCGTGATCGTATAACTTTTCCCCGTATTTATTTTTATTTCGTTTTTTATGTTTCATCACTAATTGGGGGTTTCGCTCAGCCCACAGCCAGTCATATCCTAAGTCAGATATAATACCCTCAAGTTGACTGGCCCAGTTAAATTTGATTAAATTAGTAGAGGACTTTTGAACCGTTAATAGTTTATTAAAGCATATTTTAGGTAGTCACATTAGTAGGGTTTTCAATCACCACTTGATTCTGAGCTTTGTACTATTTGTAATTTAATCATTCTTGTGCCTGTTTCTAGTCTTATTATGTAACCTGGGGTTTGATTAGGCCAGTAAAAGTGCGACTTGTAAAATCTAACCTGGATTTTCTCTATTTTATGTAAGTTCCTTAATGACCATATTTCACAGGAGTGTAATAAAACTGAACGGATTGAACTATTGAAAATCGTGGTTTTTAAGATCCAGGAAGGTGACCTGGAGGTGATTATAATCTGTTTAACCGTGCTCATAGTGATAGCAGCTTGACTTCCTACCTTGCTAAATGAAAAAGAGCCGAGTTGGAGGAAACTATACCGAGGAAGCGGAAAGAACTAACAGTCTCAATTTTGTTGTTGTAGTATAGAGTTTCTTTTTTTAAGTTTGCCTTGTGATCTCCTGAATACGACGGCTTTAGTTTTGTTTAAGTTAACTTTAATGTGTTTTTTTCCGCAATATTTTTCCATGACGTTTAGTTTTTTTTGCGCCTCAATTAACGTGTTAGATAGTAAAACCAAGTCATTTGTTAGTATATATATATAAATATATATATATATATATATATATATATATATATATATATATATATATATATATTTTTTATTTGTTTTATTTATTCCATGGTAACCCCATGGAGGGACCGTTTATTAATATTAGGACATGCTCCATACTTAAGTAAGCATATTACATGTCATTACATGTGATGTTAATAATTACAGATCAATTTGGTATCATAATTACAGAATACATTTTAGTAAAATTTAACAATACAAGAAATTCAAAATTTATAGTTTGACTAAATTGATAATTTCTGAGAATAAAATTAAAATTAAACTTGTAATCATAAATTATGTAATGAAAAATAAATAAATTTAACAAATATACAAATAAACAAAAATGAAAGTTTTTATGCTATAAATGATGTAACTAAAAAAAAAAAATCAATTCATGAGTTATACATTACGATTAGCGACAGTACTTAATAAAAATGTATACACATATATTTATACTCATAACAGTTACAATTAAAAATGAAAAACCAGGTATTTGGTGAATTGCCCTTTTTATGTCCTAGAGCTGATCAAAATTTATGTCTTTTATAAATGATAACAAGTCAGTTTTAAATTTAGAAAAAATTAAATGTTCTGTCTCAGGCCAAGTCCCTCGTTTGAGTATTATGTTTTTTATCAATTTAATTCTTTGTCGGTCGTATCGTGAACAGTCATATAGTATGTGTCTGAAAGTGTGGGTCTGTCCATCTTCATCACATGCGTCTGTTCTTATAATGTTAAATCTTTTCAATTACTGTTTTGTTTCCATGTTCTGTTAAAAATTGTGTTAATTTGAAGTCTGAACTGTGTAATTGTTGGTAATTTTCGAGTGTTATGCGAGGAATGTATCTGTGTTGGCTGGGTGATTTTGTGATGAAGTCCATGTAGTGTTCCATTTTTTAATTGTTTTTTCTGTCAGCTGTTTCTTGAGGTAAGATATTGGGAACTTACTGTAAGAGGGCAAGAGCTCGCTGTTGGCTGCCTCTTTGGCTAAACGGTCTGCTCTTTCGTTGCCCTCATCCCCTGCATGTGCTTTAACCCATTCTATCTTTACCCTCTTTCCTATCTCCGTCAATTTTATCAAAATTAACCTAATGTTTTCTGTTAAAGGGTCGTGTATGTCAGCGTTTTTAATGGAATGAATGATGTTCTTGTTGTCAGTGTGTATTTTAATGTGCGTGTAAGTCTCTGACGGATGTTCGTATAGAAATTCTATAGCCTTTAGAACAGCTTAGTTCTCGGCTTGGTTGTTTGAGCACCAGGAGCTCAATTTGTACAGTTTTTCGATAACGAAGCCAGATTTATTTTCTCCAAACCATGCACATCTCACGTAGTCGTCATATTTGCTTCTGTCCGTCTGTGTATTCGTGACTAAAGTTAGTAATTGAAGTATTAGTCTGTGAGTTTATGAGTGAATAGTGAGCTGGATGTAACCAACTACAACAGTCGGTTTTATTTTCTGCTTCATTGTAGGTCAGATTTAAATTATTTTTCCGGCATTTTTTAAAATTAAATAATGAAACAGCTTCTTCTATTTTCAACGTGAGTGGAACTATACCAGCAAGAATGGTTGCTGCTTCAAACGAAAGTGTTCTATAGCCTTTGCAAATTTTAATTGCGATCAATCTCTGAAGCCTTTGGAGTTTGGTCACATTTATTTTACGATCTATGCCTGTATGCCATACATGAACTGCATAAATTATTTTGGGAAGTAAAGCTGCTTCATATATAATTTTAAGAACATTTGACTTCAAACCCCAAGTAACTCTTGCAGCAATTGACATACGATTTATAGTCTGCAGTGTTTTGTTATATATGTTGTCTATATGTCGATTCCAATTTAGTTTTCGATCAAAAAGTACACCAAGGTATTGAAGTGTATCCTGTTTAGTCAGTAGGGTCCTGTTGAGTTTTATGTTTAATTGAGGTGAATCCCTTCTTCGAGTAAATATTATAAATTTAGTTTTATCAGGGTTGAATTGCAATTTGTTCCGTCCAGCTCACTGTGCAAGTCTTATAAGTGCGAAATTTGTTATAGTCTGTAATTCATCAAACTGGCGTCGTTTGACAAGTAGTAGAACATCGTCAGCATATGCTAAAATTGTCGCTGAGTTTGGTAAGTCAGTATCAAAAATAGTGTTCATCAACACGTTCCACAAGATAGGAGACAAGCACGATCCTTGAGGTGTCCCTATTGTTATTTTTTTTGTCAACGCAACAGTAGTTAGTCTGTATAGTTAAATGTCGGCTTTGAAAATAATTTTGTATAATTCGATACAAATTTACTGGACAGTTATATTTCTTCAAATTGCACAGTATAGCAGGCCACCAGGCGCTGTCAAAAGCAGGTTTAATATCCAAACTGACTACAAGTAGATTACTATTCTGTCGGAGCGTATCAGTAATGTGTTGAGTTAGTGTTTGTAGAGCGTCATCAGTACCAGACTGGGGTCGAAAAGCATATTGATGACTGTTGAGAACATGGTTTGAGTTAAGATGAAACATCAACCTATCTTTTACTACAGTTTCTAAAACTTTAGCCATTAATGGAAGCATACTGAGAGGTCTAAGTGTCTGCCGGTCCGCCTTCGGAATCAGTACTAGCCTACCGACTTTCCAATTAGCGGGGAATTCGCACCTATCAAAAAATGTTTTGTAAATTCCGCACATTAAACGTGGGAAGAATTGAGCAACCTTTTTTAAAATGTTTGCGTTTATTCTATCAATTCCAGGCGCTTTTTTAGTTTTCGTTTTATTGATCGCATTCAATATTTCTTCGTCAGTCAGGTTAAAGTCTTTGTCATTAAAAGGTGGATTAAGGGAGTCAATTCTTGCTTCCTTGTGTTCTACTGTGTCAGAATCGGTCAAGCCATCCTTAATTATCTTATTGATTATCTCTGTCAGAGTATCAGTTGTGTTCGTCGTATACTCTCCTTTTTCATTTAGAATGGTTTGTAAGATAGGCTCAGTTTTCAGTTTGTTTGCAGCCCACTTATAAGGCCAAGTCCAAGGGGAAATATTTTCCACATAATTTTTCCAAGTTTCGGTTTTTGACTTTCTAATCAGTTTTTGGTAGACTGATTTATTCTTAATAAACTCTTCTCTGCGTATTTCACGCAACGTTACATCTTTAGTACGCTGATAAATTCTATGCAAAGCGTTAGTTTTTTTACGAATTTTTGTTAGATCAGAGTTCCACCACGGGACCGTTCGATGATTTTCATTAATAGGTTTTCTATTACCTGACCTCGGAAAGCTCATATTACAAGCTTTTTTAATAGCCAGAATAAGTTTGCTAGAGATCACATCCGTCCTTATATGAGTTAATTTAGTTAGGATTCTATCTTCTGTTGTTAGTGAGTCAAGAGTATCGTCATAATCACGTTGCAAGAAATGTTTCTGTAACTGATATTTTAAGTTATTTTTAAAATTATCCCAGTTCGCATTATCTGTCAGGTATACATAGCTAAGAATATTTTCCTTGAGAATTGCAGCGTCGATTAAATGTAGTTCGTATGATAGAGAATTGTGGTCCGAAAAATTTGTTTCATTTATTATCGACCAATTTTTTATTGAGCTACGTCGAATCAACTGTGGATTAACTAAAGTGAGGTCAATATTGCTACTGCCACTAGCACCTTCAAAAGTGTTATTTTCAGAAGGAACGTTCACTAGCAGTAGGTCTTGGGTCATAATAAATGATTCCATTTCTCTCCCCCTTTCATTTGTTCGTTTATCGAACCAAAATTTCGAACGAGAATTGGAATCAATAGCAATTAAAATACCGAAATGTTTAAAATCCAGCAAAATTGTCTCTATCTTTTTCAAATCATGTTCAATGTCTCTATTTATATCGAAATAAGCACAAACTACGATGAAAGTTAATTGACCATATGTAATACTTATGCACACCAAGTCTGAGTCGGAATGCTGAGTGATAAGGCAGCCGTCCATGTATTTGTTTATTATAACAACACCTGATCTAGGGTTGTTATCACTTATTTGGAAAACTTTATGTCTGTCATAACCTACAATTTTATTTTGTTTAGTGTAAGGTTCTTGTATTAAAAGTAAGTCAATGTTTTTGTAAGATGAATCATGTTTTAAAAAGTCCAACGTGTATTTTGAATGATGAGTATTTAATTACAATATTTTAACATGTTAATGTACCATTATAGAATATCATGAAATATTTGTATTTTATTAAAAATAGTCTAAGTAGACAGTATTCACTTACAAAAGGGGGATGCTGTAGTCAGTATTTGAAACCAATTTCTGAACTTCAGTAAGATAAGAAGGGCAATTCTTATCAAAGACTGAATGGTTGGTAGGTCTCTTGTTGCGGCTAGTAGTGTGTTTGTTGTAATTTTCACAGGTCACACACTTCAACATCTCTGAAGTACAATTGCTGGCTGCGTGATTCCCAGAACATCTGGAACATGCTACGTTTCCTTGGCAGTCCTTGTTTTTTTGGTGAAACTTAAGGCATTTACCACATCGTATGATTCTAAAGTAGTCTTGGATAGTCACTTTTTGATGCCCTATACTTATTCTGTTATACAGTAGTAATTCCCTCGAAGCAGCATCCACTTCGATCACAGCGTGTCTGTAAGGGCTCCTGTTGGAAGTCAGAATTATGACTGGGCAAATCTTTTCTTTTTTGAGAGGAATATCTTCATTCTGGGCAATCATATGATCAACGATGTTGTTTAAGGTTATATCGTCTTCAATGTTTTTAATAATTAGCCTAGGATTTCTTTTATTAATTTTTTTAAATTCGATTCTGTTCGAATTTTTTATAGCTTCCTCGATTTTTGTAAGATCATTCTCTTTGTCAGTGATTACTATCAAAGAACTTTTTTTCGTTTCAGAAACTTTTTGAAATGATATTTTTAACTCTTTAGGATTTACTAATGTTTTGAATTCTTTTCTGATTTCTTGCGGTTCTAAATCTTGACTAGGATTTATAACAGCCTTAAAGGAAGGTGTATTTTTTACTTTTGTAACAGTGTTTTTTGTTACTAGTGAGTAATTTGGTCTTGGTATAGTTAGGTTATCTGAACTACTGGTAGTTGGAGCGTTAATGTTAACTATAGGATTTGATAAGTTACTCACATATTCTGCAAGAGCTTCGATTGCATTACCCACTCTTGGCTTTAGATCCTTCCTAAGTGCTTTATAGTCAAAAACATCCTTTAATGTTTGAAGAACCAAATTCAACTCGACTATCCCTTCGGCCATCTTGTTCATCATATATATATATATATATGTATATATACTAACACATGTATAGATATGTATAGGCACACTAGCCTAAATATAAAATTGACACTTGTAAAATGGTAATATATATATTGTACTTACAAAATGAAGGCGAAATGTTTACCACCACATCACCCCATCAAAATCCTTGTACAGTATCACCATATATCATGTAAAAATATTGTTCAAGACTAGTGATTGCTGAAATATGTAAAGTTGGATTTATTCTACTATCTGTTAGATATTGTAGATTAGCAGGTATTTGGTATTATTTTTGGTTTATTATTATTTGTATATTGTTATTAAATATTTTTTTAATAAGAATAGTATGAATTTAGATTTTGCACATTGTGATTTTTTGTTTACAGTACGATTCTTATATTTTAATATAGTAATAATTTCTTTTATTTTGCTTTTAAAACTATCTTTTTTTTTTGTATTATTTTAGGTGTATCTAATCTGAATGTTTGTTTTGTTTGTCGAAAATGTGTGGTGAGTGATGTTTGATCTGGTGTGTTCGGGTTATTATATGCAACTGTATTTGTGCTGGTACACTCTTCTTTTCATGTATTGCTCAGATGTTTCAGATTAGGATTTACCAGTTATCTTAATCTGTTATCCTACTAATATTATAAAGCGAAAGTTTGTATGTTACTCTCTTTCACGCAAAAACTACTGAACGGATTTGGATGAAACTTCACAGCAATATAGGTTATATATCAGAATAACACATAGGCTACAGCAAGGGCGGATTTAGGGGGGCACGTGCCTCCCCCCTTCCCCCGACAGTTTTTTAGGTACTGTGGAGAAACTATTATAGTACATAATTAAAGACAAATCACATGATAATAATAATAATAATAATAATAATGTCTTTATTTATTCTGGGACGAGTCCCTATAGAATAACAATACAGGCATTGTAAGCTATTAAATCTTAGAGTGTTAAATAATTACTTTTAATTAATTATTACAATTAATTTAATTAGTGAGAACGAATAAAAAATGAACAAATAAAAAATGTGAATTACCTACAATAACAGTATTTCAAAAACATATTAGAAGAAAAGAAAGAAAAAAAATTAAAATAAGTTTACAATAATTATATAAGAGAAACAAATTTATGGTCACATATATCAAATTTATGCCAAGAAAAAAAACAAAAAAGAAAGATTAAACAAGATTATCCGAGATTTACCTTTCATCCCTTTTTGTCCTTTTTAATATCTATCTATATGACATTAATAATACATATGTACGTGGTTTAAATTCCACACACTCAAATATATGAATACAAAATAACACACACAAATGTACATCTAAAAACATCATTCATTCATCGAATAAAGAGAGCATTAAGTCAATACTGATCCCCTACTGTTTTCGATTTTTTAGGAATTGTAGGGATAATAGGTGCTGGAATATACGGGATTTGAAGGTTGGAAGATTATTGGAACGACGAATGGAAGAAGGTATAGAGTTCCAAAGGGAGGAGGATCGGATCAGGAAAGCTCTGTCAAAAGCTGCAGTTCGGTGGGATGCTGTATATAGATCAGAGAGCCGAGAACGGGTGTTGCGGGAGAGGACTGTGGTTTTGAATTGAAGGAGATCGAAAATGTAAGATGGTCGACGGGATTGGATAACTTGGTAAAGGAAAGATGCTAGGACGTACTTACGGCGGTAGGAAGGGTAGAGCCATTTCAATTCTTCGTAATATCGGGTCACCGAAGCATCTCTAGGGATCCCAAAGATGAATCGAACGAAGCAATTAAGCAACCGCTTTAATTTTGCTTCGAGATCCCCAGAGATACCCCCATACACCGAACAACAATAGTCAAAATGGGGGAAAATTAAGGAAGAAACTAGGAGTTTACGGATTTCAAAAGGGAACAGGTGACGAAGGTAATTGAGACGCTTTAAGGTGGAGAAGGTACGACGAGAAATTTCAGAGATATGGTTTTTCCAGGAAAGGGTCTGATCAAAAGTAATTCCAAGGTTTTTGACAGTTGGGTAGAATTTGATAGGATTATTGTTTAGAAGGAGGATTGGATTATGGGGAATAGTTTTAAGGAAGTAGTTTGACCCTATTATTATTGCCTTGGTTTTGTCCACGTTCAACTTTAGCTTGTTATCCATTGCCCATCGATTTATTCGATTCAGGTCATCTTGGAGTTTTTCTGTGGCTAATATTAGATCGGAAGGGGAAAAGGATAGGTACACTTGAAAGTCATCGGCATAGAGATGATACTGGGAATGTCGGATAAGAAGTGGAAGGTCGTTTATGTAAATGGCAAATAGGGTGGGGGATAGTGATGAACCCTGTGGGACACCACAGGATAGCGGAAGGGTTATGGAGGGAGGTTGACCGGGGACCAAAACATATTGGGAGCGATCTGAGAGGAAAGACTTGAACCATCCTAGAGCACTGTTGGATATAGGTAAGTTTCGTAGCTTGGCGAGAAGGATATTGTGGTCTACTGAGTCGAAGGCTTTGGAAAAATCTAAAAGGATCAGAATTGTTAATTTTTGCTGTTCAATTGCAGTATGGAGATCATGGGTGATTTTGAGGAGAGCGGATTGAGTTGAATAGCCTGGACGAAAGCCGGATTGGAGAGGGTTAATGAGGGAACGTTCTTCTAGAAAATTTGAAATTTGGTTTTGGGCTAGGCGTTCTAATGGTTTTGAGAGGTTAGAGAGAAGGGAGATAGGGCGGAAGTCATTTGGAGAGGAGGGATTTTCAACTTTATTTAGCGGGCGCACTAACGCGGTTTTCCAAGGCGTGGGAAATATGGAGTTTTGTAACGAGAAATTATAAATATGATGTAACACGGGCATTAAGACAGGAAGGCAGGATTTTAGTAGCTTTAAAGGAATATTGTCGGGGCCATAGTCACTGGTGCACGATTTCAGAATGGCGTTTAATAGTTCGTCATATGATACATGGGAGAAAAAGAAGTTATCAGGGTTAAAGTTTATATGATCAATGTCGGTAGCGGATGAGGATTTAGGAGATGTGATGGGTACGAAGTGGTTATTGAGATTGTCTGGCGTGATTGAAGAGGAACAGAGTTTACCGGATACTGTTGGCGATAATTGTCGGAGTATTTTCCATTTGGATTTGGGATCGGTTGCATTGGTGAGGATGAATTGGATGTGGTTTGATTTTGCACGACGTATTGCAGATTGTGTTTCATTGCGAAGTAATTTGAAACCTGCATAGTCTACTGATAGACGTGTGCGACGAAATTTTCTCCTTGCTGCTTCTCTTTTCTTCATCATTTCTTTTATTTCCGGGGTTAGCCAAGGTGCCGTTGGACGGCGTAAGGTAAGGGTTTTTAAAGGAGCATGGATGTCTAATATGGATTGCAGATTGGAAGTCAAGGTGGAAACCATCTGATCGATGGAACTATAGGAGTAAATGACGTCCCAGTTGATGGAACTTAAATCGGATTGAAGTGATTCGAAGGAAAGGAGATCCAAATTGCGATAGGACACCGTTCTGGGAGTAAAGGATTTGACTGGTAGGTCATATGAAATTTGAATGAGATCGTGTGATGAAAGAAACGGAACAGGATGTTGGGACGAGGAAAGAATTTTAAGAGGTGAATCAGAGATAAACAGGTCCAACCAGGTATCCGAAAATTGGGTGTGATGGGTTGGAGAGTAGGGAACTAGGTAAAGATTGAGAGAGAATATTAGATTTGAGAAAAAGGATTGATTGCTGGAATTCGAAAGCATATTAATATTGAAGTCACCACATATAATTATATTGGTGTAGGTAGAGACTAGTTGAAGAAGAGAGGATTCGAAGTGGTTGTCGAATGGAACATTTCTGTTATTTTAACAAACATAATAGTTGTTAAAATAACAGAAAAAACATGAGTGAAACTATTGTTTTGATATCCTACTAATCCTACTATTATAAATGCGAAAGTTTGTATGTATGTTAGTTACTCATTCACGCAAAAACTACTGAATGAATTTGGATGAAACTTAACAGTAGTATAGGTTATACATCATAATAACACATAGGCTACAGCAAGGGCAGATTTAGGGGGGTACGGGGCACGTGACAGTTTTTTGTTTTTTGTGGAGAATCCATTATAGTATATGATTAAAAGCAAATCAGGAACTTAGCATCTTGAAATTTGCAGATAGGCCCTTGTATAATTTAAGAAAGAAATTTGTATAATTTCACCCCCAAGGGTTTTCCCCTTAATATAATAGGGGTTCAAAGATTGTATGGAATCCGTCAGTTTTGAAGGTAGACATCTGAAATTTTGGATGTATGAGTAACTTATAGTTAAAAAAAAATTAAATTATCTATTTAAAATGATCTGTCATGAAACTTTATGTGGCAGACCAAATTTCACGCTAGTGAAGCTGCGGGGAAAAGCTAGTTTCATATACAGTCGAACCTCGGTATAGCGAAACTCAGGGGGAACGAGAAAACTTCGAATTATCGAGGATTTCGATATAGCGAGGTTCGATTTATTGAGGTGATTTCTGACTGAATTCAATATATATATATATATATATATATAGAGGTACAGGTTCATAATAAAATATGTATATACTCAATGTAATATAGAAAAAATATACCTATTTTATTAAAATATTGTACATATATGTACAACAATACAATTTACGCCAATTACATTGCTTAAGATAGCTATTTTTGAATATTGAAATGAAGAATTTTTATGACAAGTATAACTAAAAGCAGTTAGAAAAAAAAATAAGCAATTAGAATAAAAACCATACTTCGTCATTATTTAACAATAAAACAATAGACTAAAAAAACAGATACATTTTGAATTTGTGAAAAAAAAAATAAGCTGAGCTTTGAAAAAAATCGGAAATTGTAGTTTGTACCCCTGAAAATGACACTTAATATAATGCATCATCCAATGCTTAACCTAGTACGACAGAAGGTGAAACCTATTGCACAAGTGTTAGCAGAAACCTAAACAAACTGGAAACAAATGTGAGTGGGGGAGTTACAGGATTACTTGAGAAAAAAGGCCGTTCTGAGAATGACAATGCTTCTCAGAACGAGCTGTTCAGGCTAAACGGTTCATATTTAACAAATTGACTTCGATATTTAGAGGTTTTCCTACAAAAATTTCGTTTTGTAGAGGTGCGGTGAAAGCTAAGGAATCTTGGAAAATTCGATACATCAAGGTCTCGAACCAATAAAAAACAAAAAAAAACCAATCCTTCGATATGTAGAGGTAAAAATAACGTAGAAAAGATAGGCAGATTCAAGGGGAATGGAAAAACTTTGATTTATCAAGGAATTCGCTATATCGAGGTTCGACTGTACATTGATTTTAGTTCTAATATATCCATATCTTTGGTTTTACTAAATACTCTTTAAAACAATAGCAGTGTTTTTGAAATGAGTGGAGCCACTATTGCTTAATTTTCGGATGAACATCTTCAACAATCTTTCATTAAGTATTATGGGAGTATATATTATAATCAGTTTCGTTCAATGTTTGTGGGAAAAATTTCTTTTCAAAAATGTTTCTATTCAAATTCAACTGTACTGTTTTTACTGTTATTTTTGTATATTGGGGGGACAATAATTTTTTTGTGCTGTTTATTAAGTTTTTTTGCAGAGTTTATTTTATATTTTTCGAGGCATTGGCTTGTATACTGAATGTATCTACCAGAAAGAATAGGTTTTTGCCACTATTTTGTTTCTATTCCTGACTAGGTTTCCGATAAGGAGCACTTTTAAAAAAAAAGTATCATATCAATAATTTCGAATTTTATTGTCAACTTTAATGGGAGGGAGAATATTTATTAAATCCTCTTAAAATTGTTTGTTTTTTTTATTGTATTGTGGTTGTTTTTATGTACTTTAATATTCAATTATATTGCTGTTAAATCTTATTCTACACAGCTCATAACATAGAACCTTCAATGATCCTGGCCTATATAACAAACGGTCACTCCATACAGCTATTTCTTGAGAGCTATTTCTTTCTTTAAATTCTTGAGAGCACCAGGTCGATACCTTTAAGATTATCCATACCCAAGGCTAATTCCTTAATGTTTCAGGAGGTTTAAGCGTTCCTAAGTTTTCAGTTGGTATACCAATTCAAAATTGCTTTATTCTGGTTTGTGATTGTTCGATCTCCTTTTGTTCCTTCAAATTCAGAAAGGCTTCCTACGTTCTTAATTTGTCCAATCCTCGAACAACAGATTTCAACCCATAAACTTGTTTTTATCTATTGAACTGCTTCTTTTAAAATATCCTTTATTTTTGAGCTACCTCATTTTATAATTGTTTATCCATCTGATTTAAAAAAATGCTATCTTTAATATTATTTAAACAAAGATTATATTCTCTCTTTCTTAACTATTTTGAATGAATGAAAATAGCCTTTATGCGTTTTACAGTAACTATAAACTTAAATTTACACACAACATAAAAACAATTTTTACATTATATACAAATACATATTTATACACACATTTCTTTTTTCCTGCATAGGCCTTCCTTTCGGAGTAATAGTCTACACATCCCTGGGTGACTAGCCCTACTGGGATGTGGGATTTGTAAGGGCCAACCATTTTTCTTTCCACCCATCTCTATCTTTAGCTGCTCTCCACCAGAGGGGTCCTGCCAAAAACTCTCAAAAAAAACAAAAACATTTCAACTAAATTATTTTAGTAGATTGTAAAAAAATTAAATAATTTTAATAACAATTGATTTAAATAGCCCATTATTTTACAACCATATTATAAGATTATGTATAAATATAAAGTTTGTATTCTATTTAATTTTTTTTTCAGAGTCATAAATCAAGAAACCTTAATAAACCACCAATACCTCCTGCCACATTCACAAAAGTAAGTTATTAGTTTATTTAATCATAATTAGTGTTCAAGATTTGTATAAGCATATAGGCAAATATTTTGTAAGAATATTTGACCTACATTAATTTGTTCAGTTATTCCTGAGGTAATGTTGGAATTAGATAATTATGAGTAGTTTGATATGCTCATCTGTTACATATTGATCAAGCTTTCAAATTGATTTTATCATTGAATGTTTTTAGCACATTGTTACTTGGTTTAATGGTCAGGATCTCCAATTTGACTAATTAAAAATTTGATATCTATCATAATAGTTAACAGTCTATAGTATTATTCATCAATAAAAAATGTTTTGTAATTTCGTCTAGATACCTAGTGTCAAACATGGTGTCATTATTTTAATTACTTAGTTTGTAAAGAATCTATTGACTTAGTTTAAAAAAATCATAAAGACGACAATGACATTTACTAAAATAAGCTTTAAAAATATTTAAATGAATGTAAAATAAATATTTGAATTTTCACAGGTCACCATAGGGGCTGTAGGACGTGATAATGAATTTTGGGCTTACAAAAATGATGATTACAAACAACAAGGACATATGATGAGTGAATTAAAGAAATGTGTCCTTCAGGGTGAACTACCTGACTTAAGAATCGAAACTGGCTCTAAATGTATTGCACCTTATGAAAATGAATGGTAATTGGTCGCATTTGGTCTAATTAAGTTGCAGATTATATTTTGTTAATTTTTTGTTGTTGAAATGTTAATTTTGCCTCATTTTAATTCTAGGTATAGAGCAGAAATCTTACAGATCTTCAAAGAAAATGTTAAAGTTGTTTTTATTGATTTTGGTAATGAGTCTGATGTGAGGAAACGTGATTTAAAATCGTTGCCTGAACATATTGCATCAGAACCTCCCATGGTAATAGCGAATTCATAATTATATTGCCTTACTTAAAATCTTACTTTTTCTACCTATAAATAAATTAGTAACCATGTTTTACATCTTTAAATCTTAAATCTCTGGAATAATTACTTTAAAATTGCAATTGGTATGAGATAGGTAATAACATTCATAAAGAAGCTCTATGGGTTTTTAGTTTCCTTAATAGATGGACACTAAATACCTCGAATGCCTACAATTTATTATAGTATTTAAGAATTCCTCAGTGGGATGATAGGGATGAGTCCAACTGTAAAAATCATGAGATTAAGATTTTAATATGTGCTGTTAAGCATACAAGGCGTGTATTATCTACCTCAAAGGTTACCAATCTTTTTGGGTTTGCGGCTCCCTAAATATTCCATTTTTTTCAGCAGTGCCCTTTATGTATCAGATTTTTTAAATAATTGTTGACTTTCTTGAAAAATTGGAAAACCTTCCTTTTTAAAAGCTTACCCATTTAACAGCAAAAAATTAAAAACATATACTTACTGTTTTCCTTGGGATAATATAAAATGACCAATTTCAACTGTTTTGGACAGTTGAACAGTTGGACAGCGCTGCGCCCCGGGTAGCTGCACCGCACACTTTGGGAATCACTGATCCCCAAGTTTAAAAAAAAAATGGAAATACTGAATTAATCCAACATCCCTCTCCCGGCTTTAGTTATTTGGTTTTTGCCCTTGGTACGCTAGTGTTCTGTTTTTTCATTGTTATTCCGCCTCTGCATTTCTCATAAGAACATCTTGTCTTCAGTGTTGTTAAACTGTTAACATGGATTAACCTTTTTCATCTTCAGCTGTAATGCCGAAGAAAAAAGGCCGACCTGAGTTACTGCAAAAGAAAGGTTTGAGTTCGCAAGGCAAGTCCATTATATGTAATGTTTATAAATTTGTCAAAAAATGTACTAACCCAACGTTTTTGAATGCCATTGATTTTAATAGAAGACAAAAAGTAGTGGCAGAAATTTCTGGCACAAGTTTAAGATCAGTGCAAAGAGTGTGTCAAGAAGAAAAGCACAGTCCTCCTTCAGAAAAGAAATTCAAATCTCCACGTAAAAAATGTTAAAGAGATAAGCCACAATCCATTTTGAATGATTTTTACAACAATGTAGTTTGGCGTTCTGTACTTGAATTTTATGATAGATTTGAATATCCTACAGCTGAAAGATTACGTCCAGTTCTGGAAGAAAAAATTAATTACTCTGGCATTGTTAGTTCTATTCAAAAAGGCTTTTGAGTAATCTGGGCTATAAATATAGGAAGACGAATGATGGGAGAAAATTTCTTCTATCTTATATCTCTTCTCTCTTCATGATTGTAAACAAAATTATTAGAAGGTTTTAATCAATTAAGTTGTATAATAATCTATTTTAAATATAATGTATTATGTTTATTAAATCTGAATCTTTATTAAACAATTTTTTTTTGATCCTTACATTTAAATCCTGACCAATAAATATAAATGAAATATAAAAGATTCCTGGGGTGTCAGAAAGAAGGTCGATTTGACAACACCGCATTTTCTTTCAGCCGCCTGGTTTTATGTTGTTGTCCGTGGTAGATTTAATACAAGCTAGGAGACAGTATGAACCCGTAATGAGTTGAAGAAGAAAATAACATTATCTTGGCTAATTCTGTGGACTTTTTTTTTGTGGAAGTTTAAAAATCATTTTGACAGTATTTAAACTACTGTTAATAATTAAATTCCTTTTTCTGAATATCGAAGTACTGAATGATCCAATGATAAAAGGTCACTATCATTTTAGTCAGTATTGAATCCATTATATTTTGAAATCTAGAAAATTAAATAACCTTTACATAACACATGTTCAAATATAATAAATGTTTAACTAAACATTACTTTTTGGGTGTATTTTTACTTTAGTTTTAATAGTTAATATGATAAGCCATTGCATTAATAATAGAATTACAAGAAAATTAACTGAAAATTCATTTCAGAATATTTCATTTGTTTCAGGCTCATAGATTTGTTCTTGCTAATTCATCAGATAATCCACAACTACATGAAGAACTCACTTTTGGCATTAAACCTATTACGCAGGTTAGTAATTGTTTTTGTATTGCATAAGTATTTATTAGATACAACATTAAATTATATTAGTATTCTGCTGTGAGGGAGCAGGAGGGGGCAATTATTTTTTAATTATATGAGTATTTGTTAATATGATAAGGGTTGTGGTTTAGTTGATTAACTTCTGTGAGACCATGGTAGCCAAGAGTGTTAGGTGTCTGTCACCCTATCAATCTTGAGTCTGTTGTAGTCCTGGCTGGATTTGGTCTGGATGAGTTAAAACATTTTGCCCTACATAATTAATATTGATCTCCGATAATATTGCTTCCTGTTTAACATTAAGAAAATATGTTAAACGCTAGTGATAAGTATTACACTGAATTCCACAAAGATTATTATTATATTGTTAATATTATGGAATTCTATACTATCCTACAGGTAGTACTATATCATACCAGGCTGCCTGTGATATTAGTTGCAATCATTGTTCAATCTTCACAATATTGGGTTGTTACATATGAAATGCATATGGTTAATTAGTACAACTTTCTAAACTCAAACATGTTTATTAAAATATTTACCTCATTTTCTATAAATTTTCCCCGTACATTGGGCAATGCATATTGGGTGGATCCATTAGTTCATTCAGGATGAATTGAAACAAGTTTTTTCATACATGGAATACATTGTATTTACCGATGTTTGTATACGTGTATTTTCTGTCTTTATTTATGTCCTCTTACCTCCTTTCTAATAATTTCATTGCTCCGCTCTTGATAAAACATTTTGGCTTGGAAATGAAAAACTAATTGAGATTCATTTTCACATCCTTTTCATCAGCCAATGATTTCCCATTGAAAGTGTTTAGGAGAGACCAGAATAAATGGCCAGATGTTGCAAGGTCTGCGAATTACAGTGGGTGTAATAAAACATCTCAACCAAGTTACACTAACTTTTGCTGTGAGATAATTGCAGAGTGGGGTCTGGTATTGCCATGGTGGAATAAAATACCTCTGCAAATGACTAGTCCTGAACCTTTCTGTTGTAATGCTTTGTCCTTTTTCTTTAGCTGCCTGCATTAGATCTTGGAATCAATGTTTTTTTTTTTTTTTTTGTGAAAGCTACTCATAAAACAGCACGCCACAATAATCCCACCAAGTATAGAGAGCAAAATCTTTTTAGAATGTAGGGCGGCCTTCAGGGTGGCATTAGGCAGTTTGTTAGCTGTTGTCCACAATCTCCTGTGCATTATATAGTTGTAGATGAGCCACTTCCTGTCATCCATATTTACATGAATTCTAACAGAGGTGCTACCTTCTATATGGGACAAAAACAAAGTCTTAATTTTGATTAAAGGCAGATTTGAAGGAGCTGCTCTGGTAAGAGAATTGAATTTGTTATTTTTAAGGAAATCAGAGCTTATTAGAAGTGGTAAGGAAACTGAGTAGAATATATAAGCTGATGAAAACTGGAAAGAGTTAGAAGAAGACAAAACAATAAAAAAGTTAAGAAGAAAATGGTCCGAGTGGAGGCCAGAAAAAACTCTCTTAAATAAGGAGGACTACACTGGTTGTTTCACCACTGTTTTAGATTTTTCCATTTGTAGTGAACCTCAGTGGTATCCTTTTATCTGTGTTATAAATATGCTAAATAATTTAATATAAATATTAAATTTTTAAAAATTTTTAGGACAAATCAGGAAGATGGGTGGTTCATGCTGATGGTGTCAATTACCCTCCGTTGAATGGCTTAGAAGAGTTTTAAAATTTGTTTACTGCTTAAATTATTATAATTTAAAGCATTGTAAAGAGGATACAAGTTTTAATTTGATAAATTTAATTTACCTTAATTAATCAACCTTTTTTTTTACTTTATAGATTTGTAAAAATGACTGAGTTAATTATGTGGACACTGTCACAGATCAGTTATTTGTTGTGTACCTTTTTTTATTTTTTAGATTACCACTTTAAAGTGATTTTTGTTAAAGTTCCTTGTATAGTTTACTTCTTTAAGTTTGTTTTCTGTTAAATTTATTTTTCACCTTTATAAGTAGCCTTGTTTTTATTTTTTACAGTTATTTTATTTTATTTATGTTCAAAAGTCTGATTTGATGTTGTTCTTGTTATTTTAAAATATTTCTTGAAAACATACAGGGATGTTTGATTAATCTATTTTTATTTTTTTTCACTTGTAAAATGAAAGAACTCTTGCCCATGTCTTGTGTATCACAAAAGAATACATGTCTCTCTTTTTAATTTATTTTTAGTTTTATTGTGTTGAGTTCATGATGTTAATTAAATTTATGATTTGACATTCTCTGCAGATCTGTAAAATTCTTGCATTTTTATTAAAATAAATTTTTTTTAAAATCTATCTAGTTCTTCTGTGTCTGATTTTAAACCTAAAAGTGTTTTTTTTAACTTCACTGCCCTAACATTAGCTATTTTACATATTTACCATACCTCATGTTTAATTTATTTAAAAATTTCCTTAATTTAATAAAGGTTTTAGTTGTAAACATTGGTAGTTTAAATTCATATTGATGTATGTTGATATAACTTTGATGTTACGGTAAGTTATAGTCTTAAGTTAAAGTGTTTATCATGTATTGAATACAATGCTGGTTTTAGCAAATTATTATTGGATAAAAATTTTAAGATTTTTGTCCATCTTAACTAAAGTCAATCAATTAAACTTTTTATTATTTCAGTGTTTACATTTTTGTAGTTAAATATATAAAGTAGATCTTACATGGTTTTATACATTACAATGTTACAGTGTATTCCTTATCAGTAGAAAAGGCTAGAAAATCAATCAATTTAAATAATTGTAGATGCAACTATTAAAGGGGCGACCTGTGGTCTAGTGGTTAGCATAACAAACTACTAAGCCGAAGATCACGGGTTCGTAGACTGGCAGGTGGACCTAACATTTTTTAAAGGGAGTTAATTATAAGTTATGCCTTCCTTTGGAAGGGACGTTAAACGGGAGTCCCGAGCCTGTACGATGTCAGGTAGTCGTTAAAAATCTCTATCCTAATTAAACTGGATAGGTAAAATTTAGAAGTCCCAATGTAGCATAATCCGATTAACTATAGCAGCATAAAGACGTTTAATGAACAAACAACAACAACTGTTTTAAGGCGAGCTTGTTAATTGAATAAGAACTATGCCGCTTCTTACTTATAAAAAAAAAATATCACTACAACCCATGAACGGGTCTGGGGTTCAGTACATGGTAGAGACAGTTTTCAGTACATGGACAACGGTTCTGCAAGGAGGTGATTTGTCCTAGATCACGTTCAACCACCAGATTTCCCCCCTTTATTTTGGGTACCCACTATTAGAGGCTGCGTGAGCCCCAGGAGGGTCCTAGATCCCATATGATCCATCTCCCAATGTAAACAGACTAAATAAAAATAACTGCCTTGCAGCGGGCTTTGAACCAGGATTTCCGGCATGACGGCTTAGTGATCTACCACTGAGTCACTTCGCCCCTCTTACTTATAAAAGAAAATAAATTATTAGTATTTAGTAGTGTAGAAATTAGTAGACGGCCTGACATTTATGTAGACTAATTTATTTATTTTTTTATTGAAGTGAAAACTTCTTTAGTCTGGGATTTTCGGTAGGGCTTACGTCACTTACATGAGGGACATGCTCGAGACGTAATGTGTAATGTGCGAGACTGGCGATGCATAACGGTATGTGTATGAGTTATACAATTTGTAATTATCATCTTAAGTTGAAAGGTTAGAATTCGATCGATATAAGAATAATATGTAACTAAAAGGTCATTTAATAGTTGTGAAATTCATACTAACAATTAATAATTACTTAAAACATCAATAACTAGTCAAACTTTTCGTTTTCCCTAAAATATTTTATTTGTCACAGTTAAATGTCTTGTTTTAAGTTGGTAATGGATGCAAACGCACAAGAATTTAGATGAGATAAATAATATAACTGTATAATAATTATTATTTCAAGTAGGTTATATTGATATTTTCTATTGAGACCAGCCCAATTTTGATTATAAATGATCTACTTGAAAATCTCTATAATTATTGCTCGGAGTGCTAATAGATGTGAATGCTAGACTATTGTTACCAATTATGAAATTAAAATAATCATATTATGTAATTGATTTAGAACTTCAAAAAAGAACACTGATATTCCAAAGTTTTGGGTTTTCACTTCTGTCGATGGTCCTCATAACTAAATATTGCTAACAGGATACAAATAACTACTTGTGTAACTAACTAGTACTTGTGTATTTTTTAAATTGAAACTTTTTTTTCTATCGCTCTAAAATTTTTCAATAATTAAATTAAGATAAAAACGCAATTTTAATACTCTAAATCGAATAATTTTCCAAATATTTTCAGTTAAATGCCTACAAACGGAAAAAAGTTTCACTAGCATGAAATCGCACAACTTTTTATTCCCTAATAAAATCATCTTACTGTTATGAAAATCAAAGCCCCTGTCTGTCTCCAGAAGTCAGAAAGGAAAGCTGTCTACAGCGTGGAGTGCTTTGTTTGATGTGCGTTTCTTGGAATTTAATAATGGCTCGTTTTTTGTTGAATCAATCTCAATCGACAAGCTTTCATTCATTATTTTTCTAATATTTGCTCATTTCTAAACCTCAAGACATAATCATAAGATATTTTATCATCAATTAATGGATTGTTTATTTAAATTAAATATCAACCGAAGAGGTCCTAACCATGCAGGGTTGCGAGCGTTTGAGATCAAAAGAAGTAGTAGGGTACCAGGGATATCGTTTGCTTCCATAGCAAAATCAAACTAAAAAAGACCAAAGCATTAATAGCTGTCAAGGTAATTTCACCCTTGCACGACACCTGATCATGTAGTCCAAAAGAATTAGAATCTTCAATGTTACACCATATCTAACCAACGCTATAATAGAAGAAAAACTGAAAGAAATGGGTATACAATTATTTTCAACAGTGAACTACCTTCATGTTGGCATAAAAGTCCGTGGATATGAACTCCAGAAGGGATGCGTTCACCAAACCTGATACATAACCGATTCTGCCTACAAGTGTTCTCGTGGAATTCTGTATTCCTGTATGAATACGGGCTTTTTATTGATGACAATGAAGTCAAATGTTTTTCCTGCAATGAAGAGAGTCATATTAGCCAAACTGTCCCCGAAACAATATTAAGAATCCTAATAAAAACGACAATCGAAATCTAAGGCACAGATTTCAACAACAATAGATAATAATTATTTTATTAACCCATGATAATTCAGTGAAATATTAATAGTTTCTTTAATATACAGTTTCTCAGAAAACCACAATTAGAATTACTAATAAAGAAAACCTAGCCCCTAGTGCTTTGTTTGCAAGAATCTAATTTTAACTCAAAAGTAATAGGCCAACTTTCAGGCTGTCATTTATTTTCTAATAAAAGACAAAAACCGACTATTCTTCCGGTGGCGGAGCAATATTTGTAAAAAGCGAATTGTTTACTCGGCAAATTCTAATAAATTCTAATTTGGAAATACATAGTAGCACGACATGGTCCCATGTCATACTCGTATTCCAAAAGAACTTTGCATGTGTAGCGTTTATTTACCTCCCCAAAATAACATTTTTTATAAAGATATTCATAATTTGTTCACCCAACTTCCAAATCCGTACTTAGTCTAAGGGGACTGAAATTGCCATAGCTCAACTTGGTGGGTGGCTCTCATAAACTTGATAAAAGAGCATAAATATTAGAAAATTTCTTAGAAGATCCAAACATTGTCCTAATTAATTCTCATAAACCTACACATTTCTGTTCATCCAATGTTACTTTTACTTAAATAGATTTATCTTTATGTAGCTCTGACATAACGATCTACTTGAAGTGGGATTCTTTTGATGAATTATTTGATAGCGACCATTTTCTCTGAAACTTCAATTTGCAAATAAGATAAAAGAACCATTGAAAACTACAAGATGGAATTTAACTGTAGCAACGACAACCGTGAGGAAAACAAAGAGTACCTGTAAAAAGTCTCTAGTACCTTGGTGGAATAATGAATGCAGGGAAGAAGTAAAATCATTCAACAGACATCGAAGGCATAAAACAATGGAAAACCTGATTGGCTAGAAAAAGAAACGATCTTACTGTCGTCGAACTATCAGCTATCTAGGAATCTAAACAAAATTGAATTATTGGGAACGATATCTCAATAGTGTTAATGAATTAAGCCCCATCAAAGAAACTTGGGTTAATGAATCAAGCCCCATCAAAGAAACTTGGGAAAAAATAAGAAAAATCAGAGGTATATATGTATATTCTAGCTGACCCGGCCACGCGTTGCTGTGGCTGTTGTAATAGTTTTAAAAATATATTATATGAAAATTTGAATTTTAAAGAAGCAATGATTGAATGGATAAATGAATTAAATAGATTTTTGATTTTTCATTTTATTCATCTTATATCTAAGTACAGTATATAATAAATAATATAAAAATTTCCTGACTGATAAAAAACAACAACATTAAGTTAATGAATGAGTTTTCATGGTTGAATTTCAATTACAACTAATAATATTTTTTTTAAATTATAACTATTTATTTCAATTTATTATGCGCTAATCGATGCACAAAATTTTTTTTTAATCTGTCCTTTGCTAATACAAATAGATTAGATTGTTTACAAACACGTGAGCATGCAACATATAATTGTCCATGGGAGGAATGTGGATGTTCTAGGTCCAAACCGACAATGGACATTGACTGGCCAATGAGTGAGACTTGCTGATGGTCATAGCAATAGCCAAGCCTATATCAAATTGAAGTCTTTTGAACGGTATTTTGGGTTCTGATGGTTTCTTTGGAATATGTGGCTACAGGACAACTTCTCATTTAGAGATTCCATTCAACATTGCCCCTTCAAAAACATTTCCGGTGATATTTTTGACGACCAATTTCGGAGGAGTTCTGTTATAAATAAACACTGTGACACGACAATTTTATATATTAGATAGGGCTAAGATTCCGGTGAATTATTACATGACTGGAACTTAACTCACGATCTGTTAGTCCTACAGAGCTTTTTTTGAGCTCAAATTGTGGCAAAGTTTATCTTCCTTAAAACTTGTCATTTGTGGTTGTTCCCTCAAATGCACCGATTAGGAGATAAAGGGCAAAAACTGAAAAAAAAATCCGAAAATTTCGAAGTTTTTCGGCCACCAAAAGTATTCCCGTCCGTTTTTTCAGTTGCGAACTTGGATTTACACTACTCATACATGCCCTTACAACATATCAAAAATGCAGCGTCATCAAGCGTCACTGCTACGATCGAAGCTTAACCGATAATAATGGGCGACACGTATAACTTAGGGGTATGAAAAATAGTTTACATCCGATTCTCAGACCTACTGAATATAGACACAAAATTTCATAAGAATCGGTCAAGTCGTTTCGGAGGATTTCTGTTACAAACACTGTGACACGACAATATTATATATATATATATATATATATATATATATATATATATATATATATATATATATATATATATATATAAGTAACATTATTTAAATACAATTTTTAAATACAATAACATAAAATCAACGGCAGTGAAATCGATACCAACTGTAACCTATACGGTGTTTTCAGTTTGAGGGAACAACCACAAATGACAAGTTTTAAGGAAGATAAACTTTGCCACAATTTGAGTTGAAAAAAAACTCTGTAGGACTAACAGATCGTGAGTTAAGTTCCAGTCATGTAATAATTCACCGGTATGTTAGTAATACCTATTACTAACATATTGAAACAATAACAAATCATTTCTCTCTCTAATCTTCAACATCTAATTACATGATTCCTCCAAAACCAGTCGTGACTGACAATCCAAATGTCTCAGCAGACAATGAACACTACTGAAACAATCTATTACAAGAAAAAGAATATGAAATGTTCTTCTCCAGGATCCGATGACATACCGACCATATTCCTTAAAAAATTGTCTCCATCGGTAAAAACATACCTTCCCTGCATACGGTCATAGAGAGGAAGACGGAAACAAGGGATTAACGTCTTAAGCCCGTCGGCGGGAGAAGTTAAGATTGGATTAGAACCTTCTCGAACATACCAGAACCGCCACCGCTTTGTCGAGATTAAGGAGATTCTCGACAATCCATAAATAAAGAGGGAAAACAGAATAAAATTTCCGATTTTTACCTCCAGTGGTGAATCCCCACTGGAGGTGACCCTGTATGCCTCACAGGCAGGGAGGGAGAAAAAATCCCAGAATAGTCTCCCCCTACTTACGTGTTCTAGAATGTTCGGCCTTGCCTATTAAAACACCCCCCTCGCCTCGAGTGAATCTGCCAGAGAGTAGACCAGGCACTTTGATGAACTTGTAATTAGTGAGTGTCGGTGTGATAAACTATTCAATGTTGAACCGGCCAGTGTAATAAGTGTGTCAGTGGACTGTGACAGTCTCGTGAGTGTAATAAACCGTTTCTGTTTATTACTGTGTGTCAGTTTGTCATATTTGGAGATTCTTACGGTCGGTGGACTTTAATTAGTGATCTTTAAGTGTTAATTTGTAGTTATAAGCTCTAGCGTAATTATATTGTATTTGTACAAGTTTATGTAAATAGTTAAGCTATTTAGTATTAGTAATATCTTATATTATTTTAGTAATTAAATAAGCCTAGGTTATAATAAATATTTAGAATACTGTTATTGTGAATTTATATTGGTTTAACAATTTAATTGTTAATAATTTACTTGTATCCTTTTCGTCACTTTGTTAATAATTATTAGTATCTTTAATTAAGGAATAGTTTAATTCATTTTAATACCTAGTAGTCCTTGACAACATATATATGTATGAGTTATAAGGACAAATAGACGGTAAACATAAATAGTATGTAAGTTTAGGATTAAGGATTGTTATTATAAGTTGTAAACATTATAGACTATATATATGAGAGGTACGAGAAATAAAATTAGTTGTTATCTTGAACTTGTGTCGTTACTATGCCCAAAACCCTATTTTTTTCAGTGAGTGTTTCAGTCTAATCATAACTGGTGCCGAAACCGGGGATATTTAAAAAAATATATAAATACGCACGTACGGTTCGGAGTTCAAACTTTTATCTCTTTTCACGAGTGCAAAGTCAACGGTAATTATTTATTATGTCAGAAAGCGAAGAGATAAAGAGGCTGGAATACCAATTAGCCCAGGCCGCCGTGGAAAGGGCGAAATTGGAGGAGAAATTGAAAACGGCCAACGAGACGTCTCAGTTCGAACTCGTCAAGATGAGAACACAGAATTCCGCTTTTGTCCACGAGGTGATCAGTCAACTAGAGCCGTTTAACGGAGTTTTAGGCCATCTCGAGCACTTCATTAAAGGGGCAGATCAGATTAAAGAACTCATTAATCTGAAAAAGAAGAACGGCACACTGCAGGAATCCGACGTAGTGCTCTTAGAAGCGTCATTGGTTAGCCGAATTTCGAGACGAGTTCTCAATGCCATTCAGGGGGACACTACTCACCCTTGGGATGTACTAAAGGCGAGATTAAAAAAATTATATGGTGGAGGAAGATGGACACCGGAGGAAGATATTTTCTATATGTTAAAGGAACACAGGAGGCAGGGCCAAACGGAGGGAGAGTTCGCCGAAAAGTTATTGGTGCTCTATAACAGGTTGGTGGACAAAATGGTGGAGACGTTCGGCCAGGCGGAAGGGCCCAGTGTACGGCATTTGTTCGAGGAGTCTTGAAGGTCCAGTTAAATCATTACATGGACCGCCCGGGCTCATTGCCACGAGAACGCGACTTCGTGGACTGCGCCCACGAGCTCATTGACGCCCACGAAAGGAATGGAGCCCGACTTGAGAGGTCAGAAGGAGAATGGACAGAAGTGAGATCGACGAGGAGGAGACATCAGAGCCCGCCGAGACGTAATGGTGGCGGCAGGCAGTTCGAGAAGAGACCTAATAGAGCAACCGAGGACCGTCGACGGAAACCAGAAAAGAGGTGCTATGAGTGCAACCAAACTGGCCACCTTGCAGCACAATGCAATCTCACTAGGTGCTACGAATATGGCAGGCGGGGACATGTAGCACGAGAATGTCCAAGGCGTAATCCACGTCAGAATCGAAGAGGTCAGCAGCCAGAGCCTATGGAGGTTAATAACCAGGAATGGAGCAGGAGACGGACGCATAGAAGAGGCAGAGAGCATTTTTCGAGCGCCGAATCTTCAGGAGAGGAGAGCATACGATCTGAGCGCAGTACTCCGGCCTCGAGCAGACATGAGGTAAGAGGTGGGAATTCCTGGAGGGGTGGCCCTTCCGGATCCGGGGTCGCGACGCGGCATCCTAAACTAGATTGAGGGTACGATGACGGGCGGGGCGACCTCTCACGCGAACTAATAATAAATAATAACGGGATGGACAGAGGAGGGATGAGGTTGCCCGTGGCGAAGTTGAGAGGGTTAGACGTTAAATTCCTCGTGGATACGGGTAGTACGAATTCATTAATTAGTAGACAAGGAGCGGAAAAAGTAGGTATATGGGGGATGCAACGCCAGTGTAATTGCGAAATCTCTACGGTTAGTGGACGGTGTAAGACATTAGGGGAGGGGTATTTTAGTTGTAAAAAGTTAGTGGGAAGGGATGTACGCATTAAACTTTATATCACCGAAACCTTAATGCCGGGATACGATCTGATCGTGGGGTGCGACCTGTTGCAACAGGCAGGGTTAGAAATGAGGGTTGAGAAAGGCCGCTGTCGATTTCGGTTAGGGGACCGGAAATACCAAACCAATTTGGTGGGTTCAGGTCAACGTGTCGAGATTGGGGCGGTTGAGTGCAGTCAGGAAGTTGTGGAGGACATCGTCAATCAGTACGCAGACCTGTTTTATCGCGAAGACGAAATTCTGCCAACTACTGGGAAAACCGTACATCGGATCACACTTAAGGTAGATAGGCCGATTTACGTTAAGGACAGGAGATACCCCCAAGCTATAATGGAGATTATAGGGAAACAATTAGCCGAACTTTTGCAGCAGGGAATTATCCGGCACAGTAATTCTCCCTTTAATAGCCCTCTATAGGTAGTAGAGAAAAAACAGAACACACCTGGGGGAGGGAAGCAATATCGAGTGGTTGTGGATTATCGCAAGTTAAACGATGCGACGCAAGACGAGCGGTATCCCCTTCCTCGCGTCGAAGATATACTTGACAGGTTGGCGGGTGCGATCATTTTTAGCACGCTGGATCTCAAAAGTGGGTACCACCAAGTTCGAAAGTTCGAGGAAGATATTGGCAAAACAGCGTTTTCCTGGGAACGCGGACACTACGAGTTCGTGCGGATGCCATTTGGTTTTAAACAGGCCCCGTTGACGTTTCAACGCCTTGTGGATGAGATCCAAAGGGGTTTGGGGGAGGATTTTGCCCAAGTTTATATGGATGACCTCATAGTGTTCAGTCGTTCGGAAGCGGAACATGTTAAACACCTAAAAGCTGTATTCTGCAGAGTCCGCCAATTCGGTCTTAAATTATCGCGGGAGAAGTCGAAGATCGGTCTGCAGGAGATCAGGTTCTTGGATCACGTAGTTTCGCAATCGGGAGTTCGGCCTGATCAGGAGCGAGTTAGGGCGATTCAGGACGCTCCATTGCCGGTTAATGCTCGGGGCGTAAGGCGTTTTTTAGGCATGGTGAACTACTACCGTCGGTTTATCCCAGCTATCGCGGAATTGACGCAACCGCTGACGGAGGTACTGAAGAAAGGAAAACGGTTTATGCTTGGACAAACTCAGTTGGAAAGTATTAAACGTTGTCGGGAGGCTCTCACCTCACAACCCTTACTAGCTTTCCCCGACTTTCGCCTAATGTTTCGAATTACCACGGACGCGAGTGAGGTCGCTTATGCCAGCAGGAAGCTAAACGGAGCGGAAAGCCGTTACAGCGCGATAGAACGGGAGTTGTTTGCGGTGGTTTGGGCGATTGAATATTTTCGACCGTACGTCTATGGTAGGATGTTCGAGCTGTTCACAGATCACAAGCCACTAGTATACTTGAACACTCTGAAAGAATCATCGGCGCGCATATCACGCTGGAAGGAACGGTTAGCGGCCTATACCTTTCAGGTTGTCCATAAGAAGGGGGCAGAAAATGCCGTGGCCGATTGGTTGTCGAGGGACCTAGTGGTGAACGCGATCGACGAGGAAGGACCTTCTGCAGAACCCTTCGGCCTTCGATACTTAAGGGACTGGGCGGAAAACGGACCCGAAATACCACTCGTTCGTCAGGACTCCGAGGATAATTCCGTTACGTCGGAACGACCTAATGACTTGCCTGAGGCCGATGAGATTATCAACGACAAGCGCCTACAGATTATATTCCGGTCGAAACAAAGTGCGGGAGTTGAAACTCGAGCATTTATGTCTGAAGGGGCGTCTGTGGTGATTGCGCGGGTTCCAACTATGGTGGATGATGACGCACTGGAACGGATATTTTCAGAGTTCGCTGTCCCTGGTCGTTGTTGCCATATTTTCGTCGGGAATAAACTCCTTCTCGATAAATTACGTAGGTTGAGGCGTCAGGAGCGGATAGGGGTCGGTTACTCGATGGTTCGCTGTTTACGGGAGGTCGAAACAGTTTCAGATAAGTCGAGACAACGTCAAATCGTTTCGGACCACCATGAGGGCAAATCGAATCATCGCGGGGTCGATGAAACAATACGGGCCCTTAAACGGATGTACTTCTGGAAAGCTATGGGAAAGACAGTACGCGAGTATATCGAGCGATGTTCGGTGTGTCAGAGAGCTAAATATGATAGACAGACACCGGTGGCAGGACAAGTGTTCTCGCCAACAGCGTCGGAGCCGCTTCGTTTAATTCAAATTGACGTATACTCCAATGAAGGTCAATCGTGGCTTACGGCCATTGATTCGTTTAGCAAGCTCGCTATGGCCTATCCGATTGAGGAGAAGACTCCGGGAGCAGTCTGGGCAGGGGTGCTTCAATGGTGCGCGACGTACGGGGTACCGGAAGAAATCGTCTCTGACTGTGGGCGCGAATTCGAAAATGCAATGATCAGGGAGGAAGCCAAACTCTTGGGAGTTTCGTGGCGACTGAACACGCCTCATCACGTTACCGGCAGGGGCACGGTGGAACGTCTCCATAACACGCTGGCAGAACATATTCGCCTCCTTAAGTTAGGCCGGAATTTGGACCCGTACGAGGCTATGCCACGGGCAGTGATTGCCTATAATCACACGATACATTCAGTAACAGGACTATCACCCGTCGAAGTGGTGTTTGGGCAGGCGCGGCGAGATCGGGGGGATCTCTTGACAGCTAACAACGAGGTATTACGCGGACACCTTTTGCATGTACGCGCGGCTCGGCAGGTGTTGTGGCGTAAAGTTCGGGAGAACCTTATTCGGGAGAAGTCGGCGAGAGTGGCCAAGGCCAACGAGCGATTGAGAGTCCATACGAGAGGACAGCTGCCATTGGGAACGGTCGTATACCACCGATTAAGGACTGCGCGAACTAAAACAGCTGCACGGTATGATGGCCCCTTCAAAATTATTACCATCCAAGAGCACAACCTCTATACTATTCTTGACATTAATTGCCCCTCCCGGGTTCGTACAGTGCATCTCGAAGAGCTTCGAGTCCCCCGTAAAGTGTCCTCGCTCGGACCGGAGGCTGCGCTGCATAAATGAATACTGTATTTTCTGTTTTACTTAATAATGTTCATGAATCAATCATGTTTCTTTCCATTTTTTTTTTTTTTTCAGTTTGTTATTTAGTTTAGTGCTTTCAGTGATAGAGTGTTGTCAGTGTATTTTACGTTTTATTACTCCCAGATTGTGGATTATTTTTATGTTAAATTTTTGTGTTTTTTTTGTTCTTTTTCTTTCTTTTGCTTCTTTTTCTTAGTTTAAGAGTTCCTCCAGGAGAAGGAACTGGAGGGGGGGAGTTATAAGGACAAATAGACGGTAAACATAAATAGTATGTAAGTTTAGGATTAAGGATTGTTATTATAAGTTGTAAACATTATAGACTATATATATGAGAGGTACGAGAAATAAAGTTAGTTGTTATCTTGAACTTGTGTCGTTACTATGCCCAAAACCTTATTTTTTTCAGTGAGTGTTTCAGTCTAATCATAACTTATGTATATATATATATATATATATATATATATATATATATATATATATATATATATATATATATATATATTTACAGGTAGTACACGTCAAGAATATTGGCCTATAGCTATGGGGATCATCTCTATTTTTGATTTTAATATTGGAATTACAGTAGACTATTTCCAGAACGTTAAGAAGACGGAATGGTGTACCTCAAGGCTCAGTTCTTAGTGTATTGTTATTTCTTATTACTATAAACGATATCGCAGATAGGATAACTCTCCCAGTTAAATCAGATCATGCAATCGACGATTTTCCAACTAAAAGAATGGGGGAGAGAGATTGGTTTCGGATTCTCTGCTGAAAATTCACAGGCTATAATTTTTTCAGGAAAAACTATATTGCAAAACCTAAGTAATAATTTGATAAACAATAGCGAAATTAAATTTTATAAAGAAATCCGAATTTTTTGGCTTTCACTGGATCAGAAATTAAAATGGAAAAGCCACATTGAAAAATTAAAATAGGACTGCAGTAAAACGTTAATCTTAAAAATTGTTTCCCACCAAAGCTGGGGCGCAGACAGAATAATAATGTTCACAACTTGTAATACTCTATTAAGGTCTAAGCTAAATTATTGTTGCATTGTCTATTCATCAGCTTGCAATAGCCTGTTAAAAAAGCTGAATTCGATACAGAATACCGCCTAAGGAATTTCGATTGGAGCATTCATAACAAGCCCAGCGTCTTCGTTACTAAGTGAAGCTGGAGAATTGCTCTTAAATCCTAGAAGGAAACTCCTGGTACTTCGGTACGCAGCTATAATTTTACCTATGCCAGACCACAGTTACAGCGATACTCTGCGAAAGGGTATCTATCATTTTGTTCCACCAAACCGAGAAAACCCAATTAGAGGAGATCTTTGCCACCAACTTCGCAGAGGAGAGAGAGGAGAATTTCGCAGCATATCTCCATCACTTTTTCTGTACAAGCGGATATTGAATCCCTTACGATAGGGTATTTACCACCATAGACAATTGCACCAGTTAGCACTAACAGAAAACTGCAACCAATTTCGGAGAACTCTACACCAGAAATTGTAATATATAGGTACGGTGAAATCAGAACAACCAATTCCCTAATTTTCACAAATGGATCTAAATTTGAAAACAGTTTAACGGGGTGTTGGCTGGTAACGAAAGCAAACATAAATCAATGGCAAATGAACATACTAAACTCCATCTTTACGTGTGGAACATGGGAATATTAAAAGCATACGAACAAATTACGAATAATGGCATTGAGAAATCAGTCAAAGTAACAGACTCACTATTAGTGATAAATGCATTAGAACAAGTTCGCAGAAGAAATTCAGTTTTACAGTTATAATTTAAAACGTGAAGATGGCCTATAAAGAAAATCATAAAATAGTTACGCATAGAATAGTTATGGCTTCCTTCCCATGTAGGCATAAGCAGCAAAGGACGAGCTGATGAGGGGGCTAAAGCAGCAGCAAAAAGTGATGACGTTAAGATCCACATTTTTGTCGGAATGGTAAAAAGCGATATAATGCGGCGTAATAAGCAGGTCATACAACTCACACACATGCACCTACATTTAGGGCTGTCCCAACCAGCCTGCTAAAGCTGTGATGATACAGAAATTAGGGTAGGACATCCATTTTAATGCAAGAAGCATCAAATAGAAAGAATAAATTTGGACATTGATACGTGCCTACCGTTCAAAGATAATAATAAATTTTGATACACTTAATACACGCGAAGTTAATTCAAGAAATCTAAGATCAGTCTTCGCTAATGGTCTCAGCAGTCGATGCGATATTAAAGAAAATCAATTAATAATAAAAAAAAGTCATAGCACTTTTAATGCTTGTTTAGTACATCTTTAAAATTACTTGTTTTGTGGTATTTAGGATCACATAATTGAAGGGATTGTTAGCTTATTGGTGGATTCAAAATCTATCTATAAGCTAATATGTGTATTAAACTCCTATAACTCCTGAATAATTTTTTTTAGACTATTCCAAGAGCGGATACAGGATTTTTTCTGGGAGGGGGACACAACGGGCATACGGGCAAAAAAATTAACGAGAACTTAGAAATAAACTTGTAATATTTATAGAAAGGTTTATTAAAATATCAAAACAATAGTTTCACTCATGTCCTTTCTGTTCTTTTATTAATATATTTTAATAGAAGCATTTTTTTAGTTTAGTCTGGGGGGCACGTGCCCTCCTGCCCCCCTTAAATCCGCCCTTGGACAATTCTATGTAGAATCACTATTGATACTTTGTTTTGACCGTGACATATGAAGAGTAGTTAATATTGGACAATAAGTAGTTAAATTAGTAGTTAGTTGTAGTAGTTAAATAATGGAATGTAATTGTAAAGGATTGTAATTTAAACAACATAAATAGTTAATATTATTTCTATTTATTTCTTGTATATAATTATTTATGCAATTATTTGGGTACACAACCTACTGGAACCGGAACCCTAATTTGTTTATTTGAAGTCTTTTGGCTGAAATCAGGATTAGCTCCCTGCTTCAAGAGGCCTAGCCAGTGAGTTGTGAGGCTACCTGTTGATGACATGCAGTGGAAGTTAAGGGTTTTTTCGACCGTCTTGGTTGGCTTACAATTCCTGCTGCAAACAAGTTGTGGTTGAGTAGAGAAGCAGGTCTGTTCGTCTGCTTGAACAATCTGGGGTTGAAAAACGGTGCATGGCTTGTTTTTTTCACCTTTAATGGTGTTGTTTCGTGGTGTGCTCAACTTCCTGACTCGTCGGCCAGCTTCAGTATCGGAGATCACATCACTGTAGACTACTTCCTTAGGGTAGCATTCTTCATTCTTAGGCTGGCTAAGGAATTCCTTAGAGGGACCTTTGCAGGATCCATCAGCTACTGCATAAGATGCTGTAAATTGCTGATAATCCTTCACCACACAGTTGGCTGAGGTAGTGAAGTCATTGGAGGGCTCTCCATCGAAGGTTCCGCATAGACCTCTAACTTTGTTCCTGAAGCTGTTGGGCATCATTACTCCTATGCGATGGCCATCATAATAGATCTGGAATACGTGGGTTTGGAAAATGCGATTTCTGAAGTACAGAACAGCATTATTTTTCCCGGGGAGAGCATAAGCATGAAGCTCATATTGTCCGTTTTGCCATCTTGATATTTTGTTGTCAGAAATTGGAATGTTTTCTCCATTTGCCCTAACTGTAACACCAGCTGATCCTAAAGGTTCGAGGGTCACAACATCGTCACCAAGAAGGACTTGTACTTCCTATAGTGAAAATTATAAAATATTTTTAGTGAATATTTTTAAATAGCTATATTATGATGAACTGTCATGATGAATTACCTTCTTCTGTGATCCAGATTCCTTGGCAAGAATTGCCCACTCGTTATTGTAATTGTAGTATTCTGATGATTCCTGGCTTCCTTGCTGGTATTGATTTGGGGTTGACATAGTCAACACATGGAAACAATTTCCTAAGTTGATGGGGTAAGATCTGTTGTTAAACGTAGATGCTTCATTGTTGTCGATAGCACAAACAGCTGTAGGACAACAAAATTCGATTAAGTAAAATCTGTTTATAATCATTTCTATTTTAAAAGTTTTAAAGAGAAAGTTATTTAAAGTTGATACTAAAAAATTAAAGTTTAATTTATTTATAATTATATGAATTATTTAGGCACTGGTTTTTGGTTTGTCTTACCATAAGGTGTGCTGTAGAAGTAACGTGGAGAGAACAAGGGGAGTTGATTGTATGCTGGTGTGTGAACTAGGAAAGGCCTAGCCAAGTGATTTACAGTGATATTTTCGAAGTAGGAAGTGAAGAACGGAGCTTCTATTGAATAATTCAAGAAATTCAAATTTTCAGAAAATCTTGCGGACAGTTTCAAGGTTCCTTGTGGGTTTTTAATTCCAAAAATGTTTTCTTGGTTGAATTGGTATCCCCAGTAACGTGCAATGCTATAAAGCTCAAAAGCAGCTTTCTGTACTGATAGAGGAACATTCTGGTATTTAAATGCAATGTCATATTTGTCCAATACATTAGCGTATTTGCTCGCGTTGTTGCAGGCTGGGAGAATATAATTGCCTTGCTGCATTTGTTTTTCACAGACAGATGAGTAGGGATGCTGCCTCAAATATTGTTTTCTTACTTCAGTCTGTTGCATTTTCCCCTAAAATAAAAAAAGAAATAAAAATAATCATCCTACTGTGATAGATGAAATGATAATTCTTTCAGTGTTTCATTTTACCTCGAATTCTATTTTGGAATTTCCGCTTTGGTCAAAGCTAACTTGTCCTTGGATATAAGATGTTGGGTTGGCTTCATATGCCTGCTTGTAATTGAAGATTGGTACTCGAGGTTGCTTCAAGTCAACATGGACTGCAGCCTTGAAACATAACAATTTGTCTTTTAAGATTCATACAAGTGGTATTACCATGTTAAATTTGGTCGCAGATGATTATTTAAATATTTGAAGTTATTATTGCACTATAACATCTTATAATGAATGGTTAATTTGACTGGTACTAGTATATTATGTAAATGTTTTTATTTTAAAAATGAAAAAAATGATCATATTTTAGTTAAAAATTGTTATTTAATGAATACTCCTTGTAATAAATGTTTTATTATTTAAAGTTTAATTTGGTCTACATGTTCCTCATTTATTTCATTTCCTATAATCTGTTGTATCATAATGAAAGGCAATGCCTATTTCAAATTGATACATAACCTGACAAAGTCCAAAGAATTGAGGTAAGTGACACCTGAGCGCGCTGATGCCAGCAGGCCCTTAAATATACTAGTACCATTTGACTTTATTTCGTTAGTGGATTGTTTATTTTTAATGATTTATTAAGGTTTACCTGGAAGGATTGAGTATTCTGAGATTCTTGGTATGGTCTGCCACTGATGAATGCAAGGAAGCGAGATTTTTCAGAAACAGGGCTCTCAGCATGAACTGCAGTGAAGTAATATTTGCCATTGTCCTGCTGTCCTGCAAAGGATACGTATGCGTCAAATATACTGGCCTCTGCGTCTTGTATTCCTGACTGTGCGTTCTCCAAAAGTTCCTCAATTCTGTATTCCTCATCTGTTGGTTGACCCATATTTCCTGATTGTGTTCGTTTATGACTACGCCTGGTATTTTGATTTCTTGATCTGTATTCTGTTCCTCGTACTGTTGAGTTATAATGCAATGAAAATTCTGTTGGCTGTGGTGAGCTGTTCTGAGGGTTGTAACTTATTGCGTAGTAGTTGTTAGAAAGACCATGTAAGTCTTGGTAGAAAGCAGATGTAAAGTAATCGTAATCTTGCTTCTTGAAAGCACTATAGGCATGATAAAGATCAGCATAGCCATTTTCACTCTGAGCATCCAATTGAAATTCATAGCCTGTGATATCTTTTCCCATTGTATTTTGTAACTAGAAATACATTGATTTAGATAAATATTGATTAATTTTATTTTATGATAAGTATAAAGAGTACTAAATATTAATGCTTACTGTTTTATTTGGTCCAGCATGGATTGTGTGAACATTCTTTCCTTTACCATATGAGGTGTACTCATTGGTACTTTGGTAGGTAGTGAAGAGTTTAGTACTGTATTGTAATAGTTTTTGCTGACGGTTGTTAGGGCTGTAAGGTTGTAAATAAGCTCTGAAAGTATTGTTTTGTCCGTAATACTCCCATCTTCCTTTCAGTGGAGCATATAATTGTGTAGCTTGTTCAATTACAGCAAGATATCTTTGTTCACTATATGGTGCTACGAATCCCATCCTTCCATTCTTCAATTGAGCCCAACTGTAAAAAGATGAATTTTAATTCATTACATTCTATATATCATTAAACATAATTTAGTTACACAAGTTTGATGTAAAATACGAACACTGCTTGATATTTTCCATCAGTATATGCACTAATTGGCGTTTGGGTATATTCTTCTGATTCGTTTTCCTGTTCAAAGTGGCCTTTAGCTTGGGCAGCGAAATATGCAACCGAAGGCTCACTGTATGAGTAAGTAAATTGTACACCTGTTATCATGGGGAATCCAATTTCAATAGTGTATGGACTGTAGAATTTGCTTTCTTGGAAATTGACACCTTGGCGCAGTTTCTGATTCATATACTTGATAACTATAAATGAAAATGTTAGCTTAGTAAATTTTGTATCTAATTATTATGTATATATATATTTTTCCGCATATATATATTTATTTATTTTATTTTGTTTATATCATTATTTTGTTATGGAATGACTGTAAGCTACAAAGCACCATTACTTATTGCCCACAAGTGGCAGATTGTAATGTTTCACTAAAATGTTTAAATAAAAAAATATGATATATTTCTTCAATGAATACGTACGTTCAGGTATCTGTTCGATACTATGATTATCGAATGCATAATATCTTGATCCTCCAAATACTGAGAATAGCAAATTGGCTTCTACTTGTAGTGGTTCATCATATTCTCCATTAAGAATTTCATTTAATTTACTGTAAGAGTACTGTGATTTTTTCCCTTGTTTAGATGGTATTTTCTTGTTATTTCCTGGTTGAAGTTGGCTAAACACAAGATTAATGAAGTCTTCTGTAGTTGAAGACAAGAAGGAAGCCTTAAACAAAATTTTTATTTATTAATTACTAATATTTGTATATTATTGTATTATGCATTGGTTAATATATACTTACGGTTAGAGGTTCAGCATAGTATCCTCCAGTTTTTTGTTGGTGATTATACGTTATGGAATTGGGGTATGAACCATAGAAGCCTTTGATGTATGATAGGTAATGCTTGTCGTAGATAGTATCAGGGTTCTTGGCTATATATGATTTTATATAATTTTGTGAGTATTGTAAGCCATAGTTTTCTGGGGTAAGAAGATTAGCTGCTGCACGAGCAGTTTCAACACTGAAAATGTTTAAAAATTATTATGGTTAATGATCAGAGACAATAATCACATTTATAAATATATAAGAATAAGAAGAGTTTGTAAAAAATGAGTGGTATTAGTTTCATATTCTCAGCGGTCCGTTTTAGTTTTATAAGTAACTACAGTTTTTCAACGTTCCTCGCCAATTGGGGTCTAATAATACCACCAGTTCTTAAGTGACAAACAACGGAGGAGGAATGTCCATAAAGCCTTGAAACCAAAACGGAGACAATGAGAAATATAGAGGAAGATAACTTATTTTTATTCTCACAGTAAGTAATTCAATATGTTACTATTTGATATTTGATTAAGAAATAGTACTATAGTATAATGGTTGAAAAAGATGTAATCTTACAATTCTGGATCAGAGCTGAATTCACCATTTGCTATACTCTCAATGGCAGATTTAACAACAGCGTTGACATGTTTACTGTGATCATAGTTGGTTTGTTCTGCCATGCGCTGTAGCATTTGTGGTGGAGGGTTGGTTTTCATCATCTGCATTACAGCTGCAGCTCTCACTTCAGGAATATCACCTTCGTTTTGATATATTCTATACAAAATTGATCTAGCAGTCTTAGGGTGGACTTTAACGAATTCGTCCATATTTGCAACCATTAAAAATCGTTGGAAGTCGGTGATCCTGCGTCCTCCTTCCAAATACGGTTCAAATATAGAAACTAATTTGGGATGTGCTGTATTACCTAAGGCGCGGATGTATACTTGTGTTTTTATAGAATCTTCTTGGGAGATGGCATTTTCGAGTTGGCGTTGTAAGTAGGGTATGTATTGTTCCTCGACTACAGCGTAATGGTTTTGTGATCGAGCACCTGCAAGATGGATAGGATAGCGATGATGAGAGCTCTGGTGGTCTACTTGGGATCTTCTTACGAGGTTAGTAAATGAGAGGATAGCGCTTACGTTAAGATGTTTCTGGTTTTGCACTTCCTTACTCTTAACTAATTCCTATTGAAAACAAAAATTATTGTTAATGGAATATAACGAACACCTTTGTTTACTACAATTAAAAATTTTAACACTCACGAAAAAGTAGTTCATGTATTCGGTTGTTGGGTAGCGGGCTGATCTTGGCAGAGTAGCTAGGAGTTGAGCCGCTTCGTTTCCTCGAACTTTTCCAGATTTGATCCAGGAAGACATTGTCATGAGAGCTGGTCCACTACCTCCGAGGGCTACTGCATCTCTGTACGCTTGCCTGTTGTTTTTTTTAAACAAAAACAATTTGTTTTATAGTTTCATTGTAGAATTTTATCATAAATTCCATTTATTGGCAGTACTTACCAGGCTCTGTAGTTTTGGTATGCATCACTTTTTCCGCCATCTTTAAGATTATCCTCGGAATAGTAAAGTTTTGCTGTAGCTTTCTGTAGTTGCTCTGTGTTAGCGATAATTACAAACTGTGTTAAAATTCCATATGATATGAGGGTGTCATCCTTGAGAATGTCACTAGGATTATTTAATGATTGCCCAATTTGCCTTGCTACGCGTACTATTCGTTCAACGAACTGTTCACTGTCTCTCTGACTTGGGCTAGCAGCATTGTCTGGAGCGAATTCAATAAACGGAGAAGCATTCAGTTTGGGCGCTTCGTCTAGGTATTCTTCACTGGAGCTTATGGAAGAGTCACTAGAGGAAGAGGAACTAGAAGATGAACTATCAGAGCTTTGCTTCATTAGAATATTTGTTTGATTCCATGGGGCAGACCTTGTTACCCTCTTACTACCTTGTTTAATACCCATGGCAGCCTTTTCTTCCTCGCTGCTTGAACTACTGGACGAGGCGTTCTGTGAAGAATCCTCAGACGATGAGGAAGAAGAAGAAGATGAAGAAGAGGATGAGGATGAGGACGATGATGATGATGATGATGAACTTTCTCCACTATTTCCATTTTGAGATTTTCCTCCTTGGTATTCGTAAACTAAACTTTCTACTATTCGAGGATTATTTATAGGTGGAGAAGAACCCTTCGAGGGGGTGACAGCTTCAAGTGTCAAATTCAAACGACTTACAACTATTCCCTTTTGACTGTTGTAGAGCTGTGGGGCAACAAGAACCTTTTCGGTTGTCATTGTAGATTGGATTGTGTACCGATTATGTTTTCCAGAATATACAATGGAACTCTCTGATGATCTCTATAAAATAAAATATATATATTTTTAATTTGATGATTCCTTTATATAAAAATAAGAAAAAATATCGAATCAACTTACTGCAAGTAGATTTCCCATTGTGTTGGTTCCTTCGTTCCAACCTTCATGTCCACTCATTCCATAACGATAGACAATGTGTTCGTCACTGTTGGAGAAGTTCCTTGTCTTCAAAATTCTGTAATGCTCCCCATCTCCTTTGAGGTGTCCTAGAGGTGCTAGATATGGCCTGCTTTGTATGATATATTCAGGTAAAACCGACACTTCATAGATCGTCTCGTATTTACCATCAGTGGATTCCTAAGAAAAGATCAATTTATTCTTCTTGTGACTTATTGGATTAGAAATGTTGGTCTATATATTTCGTTATGTTTTGTCAGCACTTACTTCCATTGTCGCAAAAAGTCCAGTATTCTGTTCCCCATGCGGCACGCTATTATAGTTAGCTTTCTTTAAATTTTTTGCTTGGGTGTCAACTTGGAATTGGCTTGCAAATCCTTTTACCATGTTCAGTTCCCAAGGTGTTATACTTTTGTCGACGACCATCTTTTGGACCTGCAATTATATTGTCATTTTTTATACCATGCCTATGAGGGTTATAGAATTACTATTAGCAAGTTATACACTGCCTTAATTAGTGTTATGTATGTGTTCTACATATTAAGTAGGAATTTAAACATACCACTCCATTGCTGAGGTGTAGCTGGAATGGCTGGTTTTTAGCTGGGAAACCCTTGAAATTGACTTGGGACTCTGGTAATGGAGTAGCCCAACCCTCGTGCAACTTCTGATTGATGTCAGCAGATTTGGCTTCTTTGATCTGGAATTGTGAAAAGACTATAAAGATACTGATGGTTGGGAGCAACTCAGTACCTGCCTGAGTTACTTATCTAAAAATACTGAATATTTCGTTAGAAATTTTAAATGAAACCTGTAGGGTTAGTTGGTTATCTGAGTCGACGTTGACTTGGAGCTTGCCTCGGATTAGAGATCCTACGAATTGGTTAGCTACTTGATGGATTCCCGCTAGCGTCCTGGCTTCGAACTTGTAAATGTATTGCTGACCTGGCTTCCAGCCTGGAGAAATTTCGGATTATTAAATGACTGTAATGTATAATTATATATGGTTTTAAAAAGAATTTTTAATACTTACCATAGTCGGCTGCAGCAAGTCCTGCTGGAACAGATATAAATCAAAATTAAAATTCGACCTTACTAAAAGTCAATGAGACTGACATATAGATTTTAATTAAGAGCGTTTGCTATAATTTTCACCCTCACAGATTTTTCATTTAATAATGTAAAAGGCATTTCAACAGTATGAGCCATTAGTGCTTATGTGTGTAATGGTTAAATATTATATAGTTTCTGAAGATATTTGAAAAAAAAAAATTGTACACAACATTCATACAAGTTTTTTTTAGGAAAATAATATTAAACTATAAATTCGTTTTGTAAAGTACCTAAGGTTTCGGTGTATTAATTCTACCGCTAGTTTAGACAATATTGCTGATATCATAATTTTCTCCAGCACTAGTAAGTCCTGGGAAAAGCCACCCAACTATGACCGAGTTATAGCATTACCAAGCAGTTTAACTCGAAATTATTAATGTTTGGAAATGGATCTGAATCCATCTCGTTACAAATCAACGAAAATGTCCGGGAAATATGAGTGCAAAATAAACTCAGATCTTATGAAATACGGCCTAAGAATAATGATGATCACTGCACAAGTAACACTGAATGATTTGAATTTCTCGAAGTTTTCTGTTGCTGCAACATTCGAATTCGAAACATCATGACAGCTGAGAAAATAAAGCGTAAATAAGTTCCGTGCTTTGTTTGATGATTTTCAAAAACTAATATCCAGTATATCTTGAATTTTATATTGCTCAAGATCAGATCCGTAGAGATAAAATCAAAGATATGCGTCACTTGGGAAAAAAATTAAAACTTATAAAAAAAGTGAAAATTGAATTTATATAATTAATTCCCTTCTAATGCACTTAATAGTTCAATAATACAGTTATTCGGAATTAATATATAGAAAGTATACCATATTACCCGGTAATTAAATTGTTCCCACGTTTTCAATGAATTGGTATAAGTTTTGTTGCTGCTGATTAAATTATTTATATATTATTATGTGTTATTTATTATAATTATTATTATAAGTATTCTCGAACATCACTCATCGTACGAGTACATAAAAAACAGTGAACAGTCAATTTTCAATAAAAACCGGGAATGTTTCACAATTGAATTATTTTTAATTTTTTAATAGTTGATACTTTACATAACCAGAAATTTAGTTCAATACTAATTTTATGAATGGATATTATCAAAGATTATAAGGATATTAATCTAAAATGTTTTCGCTTATAGACTTACCAAAGGTGAGAAGAGCTATGAGGGTCCAATTCATGTCTTGGCAGCCTCGACTCGAAAAGTGACTATCCCCTGTTTCCTTTGGTATTTATACATGTCGTCCGACCGAGCAGAATTTGATATCAGCCGATTATCACTTGCAAAAGTTGCAATTTTACAAGTTCTTATCTCTTTCTTGCACATGTCTAGCTTTTTAACGTTCATCAGTATGTCTGATATATATTTGCTATTATGTATACATTGATCAATATTAAAATATGAAGTCTTTCATCTAAAAGGACACTTAGAACACTTTTTAATTCTCAAAATACAACATGATAACAAATTATGAAATAAAAAATAAATATCTAATACTTCTTTTTATTTTTCTTCAGATATATATATTTTTTTCTTTATTCATTTTTCATTAATTCGATTTTCTATTTTTATCATTAACTCACCTACGAGTTTTTTACGAGTTTATAAAAATATAAATATAAAAATTATTGTTTTAAAAACGATTGTAAATAACTTATAAATCTTTATAGCAAATTAAACTTAGGCGTCGATGACCAATAATTTTAACGCCAACCAACAAGTAAAGTTGAATGAAGTAGAAGTGGGTAATTTCAGATAATATAGGTTTACTCATCGTCAGGTTATAATAATTTGATCCTATTATTATTTACTTCGTGGTACCAATAAAGAAAGAATTCTAATCGCAAAAATCACCGATTTGTAAATATTATTAATTTTGACCATTCCTTAATCTATATTTACTGATTTCAAACTTTCTTTTTGTCTAAAAAGAACTTTTTTAAATTTTAAATGCAATTATATATTTTAAATATAAAATATAGTTTATGTCGTTTGTATAGTTTAGATCATTATTGACTCTATGTTGACTAATTTCGATATCTCTATGAATACCTAATTTATATAAAATTATTAATTTTCAAAGTAGTTTTTTGTCAATATAGTTTCAAAAATGCTCAAAATTTATATAAAGTATTATTTATTTATAGAAATGCTATTAACATATTAAATTTAAAGTATTCTGAGGTCATAAAGGCCGACTTAGCGCAGATTGTATATTTTAGATAGTATAGATATTTGTATTTTGTTTTTTAAAGTAATTTATTTAATCTGCAGGTAAATTATTTAATCTGTAACTGCCATGGCTGGACCAAGTGGGATATGAGGACCCTGCAAGGGTTCACCCAGTCTCTATAAAGTACCCCCTTAACTGGTGGAAGAACCTGGCGGTTGAGCGCAATCTCGGACAAATCACCTCCCTCCACACCTTTTGTTCTCGAACCAGTTCAGTCCATAACATGTGCTATACCCAAGTCCCTCCATGGGTTAAAGGTTTTGTAAATATTTGTGTATTGTTTATTCACAAATATATTCTTAGAAAAAAATTAAAATATATTTGATAAACCGGAATACTACATACGGAATACAAGTCTGCTCCCCTCTCCAACACTGAATGTTAACTGAGATGTGTGAAAAAACAGACAGACAGGCACGGCCAAGGACTTTGTTTTATAATATATATAGATAAATAGGTAAGAGATATTAGGTAGCATCTTCGATGAAACCTCCCTGGTGGCTGTACTTTTTCCAACTTTTCCGACAATTATCGTTATATTCCAACCCATTTACTCTACTAAGCCCAAGATCGTGGGTTCGTAGCCCAGCAGGTGGCCCTAGGAGTTTTCTAAGGGACTAAAAAATCCTTAGTTTCGCCGTTAAAGGGGTGTTAAACGGATGTCCCAAGCCTGTACGATGTCAGGTACTCCCTATCCTAATTAAACCTGGATAGGCAAAATTTAGAGCTCCCACTGTAGTATTGTCCGATTAGCCATGGCAGCATGAAGTGACGTTAAATGAACAAACAACAACCCTTTTACACAAAACCTCGACAAATTATATACCTAAATCTTTCTGGTGTATCACTCTATCCATGCAGTAGTTATTGAGATTACCGTGAACAGACATACAGACACGGCCAAGGAATTGTTTTTATAATATGAATAGATAGATAGATAAGTGATATTAGGCAGCATCTTCAGTGAAACTTCCACGCGGCTATACTTTGTCCAACATTTCCGACAATTATCGTTATATTCCAACACATTTATAAAATACCTCGACAATTGTTGAAAACCGCATGAAAATCTGTGCAGTAGTTATTAAGTTTACCGCGAACAAACGCGGCCCACGACTTAGTTTTGTAATTTGTTAAGATAATGAGCAAACAACTAGACAATTTAAAATTTGTCCGCACAATTAAAATTTGATCAAGGAACAATTATTCAGCTACTAATTTATACTTTAATAGCTGTAAGGGTTGTCAAAGTCAGATATTTCTTATTATTATTTTTATTAAGAATGATCTATGCTTTTTTTAAATAGAGTACATCTAGTTTTTATCAAATTCTAAAATATTAGGTCTGATACTAATATAATATATTATAAACATAGTTTATATTTATTAACTGTAAATATTAGTTTATATCTATACATATTATAAAGTCCTCCGCCTCGTCTGTCTGTCTGTTCGCAATAAACTCAAAATTTACGAGACGGATTTTCATGCGGTTTTCACCAATAGATAGAATGATTCATGAGTAAGGTTTCGTATGCTAACATAGTAAAACATTTTTTTTGTAGGTAAAATACGATTTTAATATTCGACATCTATTCCCTTGGAGAGCGACACAACAATTATATCGATTGTGCGATTTTTCGATTGCACTCTTATTGCAACATTTCTCAGTACCCTCTAACTAGACCTTACTCTCAGCGATCACTTTTCCATTAGCGATGATTGTCTTTCCAATGAGCATTCTTTCGAGATCTACAAACAGGAAAGAGTTCACTGATGACAATATTTGATGGAAGGGAAAGAAACTCATAGCCAAATCCATGCACTTTTGCCATCGTTTTCATTGTCATGTGACATGAGTGCATTGATTGATAATTGTTCTAAGTGTTGAAAAAGTCAAGCTGCCTGGGAGGTTTTATCGATCACACTGCCTAATCCCTTTGAGATACAACAAAACAATGCATGGTGGAATATTCCTCTTTTATAGATGTACAAATAATTTAATAACTTATCTTTTAAGTATAGCTTATTATATCTATTGTATCTTCTAAAAAATTAGCTATGTACAATGCGGTATTTGGAAAGTTACTTAGAAAAGCTATTTAGACAGATACATTTTATCTTTTAAGGATAGCTTACTATATCTATTGTATCTTCTAAAAAATTGGTTATGTACAATGCGGTATTTGGAAAGTTACTTAGAAAAGCTATCCTTATCGACTTAAATATTTTAGTTATCTTAAGCTTTTCATGACATGACATTATTAGAGTTTTTTATACCATATAGTTTAAATGAGTATCATGATGAGGGGGTTAATGAGGGGGGTTATAATGAGAGGTTATCACAAAAAATGAACGCATGTGGAAATATATTCGTTTATAAAGAAATATTTTATTTTGTTTTTATATTTATAAAATATATACAATAAAATACATTCCAATACTTCATGTAGTGTAGACATTATGTTCGACGCATCAAATTGATGCGATCCTAGGACAGATATAACATGTAGGCATAATATGCCCCACTAACAGTGCGATGCCGGGTCACTATTTTTTAATATAAATTAAAACTTCGTTGATTTACAGGTCCAGGAGGTGGATTTTTAACATGTACTAAACATAAAATTTTGACAGTTAATTTCTGAATAATATGTTTTTCACACCTCATATTAGCAATATACGTGAGCATATTTGGAGGTAGTGTTGTTTCCCCTGTTTTCTTACTTGTTGTACGCGATTATCGGGAGGAGTTAGGATCTTCGATAAGGTATTTTTTTATTTGTAATTGATTTATTTATTTCTTCCCATATTTCAATGAGGTATACTGTTGTGCAATCCGTTGCTGCTTATTGATGGCGCTTCACCTTATCCATTGGTGCTTATTGGTGGTCGAAACCGCGAACATCGGTATAAGCAGCGCCGAATCTAGCCCATGTTGAGCCGTATGCAATTGTGGCCACGCTATTAAAATTGAACACTTACAGTTATACAAGATTTTAAAAAAACAGAAAATCCACTAAGGAGGAGAATATGCCCAAACTAAACAAATTTTGCCATGGGATCAACATGAAATAAAATTTTTTGAGACCCTGAGACGCCTCGCGGTGCCCCTTGAGGCATGGCACCCGTGTGCCCTGCACAACTCGCACAAAGGTCAAGCCGGACCTAGATATAAGATTAAACATGCTGGTAGTTTTGCCTTAATGTATTTTCAGCAATAACGTCTATACCGACTGCAGGAAATAAAATTTTGATAAAAGAACCATTATGTAGTGTGTGCTTAATGAGTCCAACTAAGTTATTTTATTTTATTTGTTATTAATTGTTATAATTTTTAAATATTTTTATTTGAAAAGAAAAATATCCAAGAAGGAGAAAATATCCAATCTTACCAAAATTGTATTTGGATATGTTGTTGCACTTGTACAAAGCTTTGAGAAATGATATTTTTAATTTATAATTAAAATTTGGTGTTTTAGACAAATAAATTATGTAGTATGAATAAAATAATATGATATAAGCATGAAGAAGTTTTAACAATTTTATCAATAATTTTCTTATTCATAAGGCATACAATAGGCGTAATTTTTTCTTCTTTTTGTAGTTAGTCTAATGGTCTAGATGGGCTGGACACATTCTTCGTATGCTTGAAGACCATATAAATTGAGCGTCGATTATCTGAACGTCAGTTATCCAAACGTTCAATTAACGGAACTTTTTTTTATTTATTTTATTTTCAAATGTAATTTTAATTAACTTGATCGGATCATCCAGATTTTCCGTGAATGTCTTTAAAGGGGGCTCTAATCATTTCTCGGAAACTGCAAAAAAAATGAACTCTAAGCCTTCAATACAATTTGTTTACGAAGAACTGTAAACCTTATTAGGTAATTTCATTTATTTCTCTGAATCTCTTCCTACTCATTTGGATGGTAATAGGTTGCTCATATTCAGTTTTGAATCATTCTTTGTGAGGTGTACATCGCATTTGTGATCACTTTTTGTTTTAAAATTACAGCAATGTCAACAAACTCAAAACGAGTGGTTCTTTCATTAAAAGACAAATTGGAATTTTTTAGCGAATTTCGATTATCCCCTGACAAAATTAGTTCGGATAATCGACGCTCCACTGCAAAGAAGTGAATGGCTTCTTCTTCTTGAATGGCTTCTTCTTCTTGAATGGCTGGTTTGGTAAATCTGAAAAAAAAAATTCTTAGCGTTTCTTCAAGATGATGAAAAATAAAAGGCACTGGACGTAGAATATAAAAAACAATAGATGCTTTACAGGAATGGCGATCTATAAATTAAGATTATATTTTACTGTACTAAAATCCAATGTCCAGAGATTGGACGATTTTGAGATTTTGAGACTGATTTTGAGAAGTGTATTTTGATTGATTTTTAAAAATAAATATACTCAATGGAGGCAGAATCTAATGTTCTGAAACTTTTGACGTTTTTTATTATAGTATATTTGTTTTAAAGACAAAACAACTTCAGGTATGACCTGGTTTTTATTTATTTTTAATATTTAATATGACTAGTATCAGATGAAATGCGGTAACCATCTGTCGGACCCTTTTCATGGTACTAAGGGTACCACAAGGGGACCTTGTTTCTTCACATTAATAAGGTACTAAGGGATTGAAGCAAGGGTGTAGCATGTCACCCACTCTCTTTAAGATATATCTTCACGAACCAGTGAAACCGTGGCACAAGAAATGTGGGGATGTTGGACCGTTCATTGATGACGAACAGCTACTATCCTTGTTCTTTGCTGACGACCAGCTCGTGTTTGCGAGACGGAAGGTCTACCTTGAAATGATGGTGTATGCCTTAAAGATGTGCTACGAAACGGCGTGCTTAAGAATTAACTTCGAGAAGACCGAGTATATGGCCGTTGGAGATCGTAAATCGTTGGAGAAAGTAAATATATTTAAGTACTTGGGATCTCATTTGGATACTACCGGCTCGTCTGAGTATGAAGCCAGAAAAAAGGTGGAGCAAGCCCGAAAAGCTACTAGAATGCTACATCCGGTACAATGGAATACAGACATACCCACAGATAATAAACGCCGTATTTTCACAACTATTGTCGAATCTATTCTGACTTATTCTTCGGAAAACTATGAGCTCCCGTCTGTACTCAAAGTTGCAGGCGGTTGAAATGGATTTCTGGAGGTGTCTCCGTGTCACTAGGCTGGATAGACTAAGAAACGAAGAAATTCGACAGAGGATGGATGTGAATATATCAATAAATGAAAGGATAGGGGAACGCGCGCCTAAGATGGTACGGCCATGTGAAGAGAATGGCGGTTGAATGTTGGCCGAACAGAGTACTGGATTGGGTTCTACCAGGTAGGAGAAGACGCGGGCGGCCCAGAAGCTGGTGGATGGAGGAAGTCCAGGAAGAGATGGCCGGTAGAGGTCTCCAGGAAGGGGATTGGATGGACCGAGAGGTGTGGAGCTCTACTCTGACAGGTTGAGGCAACCAATGTTGGAACGCCTATAATAAATAATAATAATATGACTAGGGAGCGGGGAAGCTCAGTAGTGAGCTCTGAGTTGAAGTGCCGAAGATATCGGGTTCAAATCCGGCTGATAATTTATTATCAGCATTAAGGAAGATCTTGTGCAGTTTTGTCTGTTGAATAGCGAAGCCTGGATTCTAATTAATTGTTTCAATAGTCAATCCGTTTTGCATTTCATAGCACATTGGGGATATGTATAAAAAATGAGGGTAAATATCTTGAAGAAAAATTCTTTGATTTCATAAACCCGTTTTTCTAAATAACCCTTTATTTATTCTATTGTGAAATTGGTTGGCTGTCTATGATTATATTGCTACTTTTAAGTATTATTTTTCCTGATAACTTATTCTGTAATTATAAATAATTTTAGAAGCTGAATCGAAAAAGGCCTTGTTATTTTTTTAAAATTATTTTCCTACCTCTTGCTCGCTAAAAGTAAAGTTTTTTTTCTTTACCGTTCATCAAGAAATGGTTTTATAATTTGGGAGAAACGGGCACTTTAATCTTCCTGAGATTTAATTTTTACTGTTGGTTTGGGATTGTGAACAATTTCATAAGATTAAATTATTTCGTATTCGCACCAGAATTAAATTTACTAATGATAGAATATACAATACAATAGAATACAAGAAACTGAAGTTTTATAGTTACGTTATTTATTTTATAATAACCTTGCAATATACTTTTTTGCAAGCATTAAAAAAAATCAACTATAAAAAGCCAGCGCCTGACGAAGCTATCTGACCTCAATAATGCTAACAGCTACTGAACGGGGCTACATGTTATCGCTAATTGATAATTCTTAGCTTGTTCATTCATGACATGAGGATTGATAATCTTTTTGTAGGAGCGACAATAATTTAGCGTAGTTTGCGTTTTATTTTTAACATTATACTTGTATTCGAAAATACAGCTTTAGTTTTAAGTGACTTAAGTTATGTCTATTTCGTTGCCGAGCCAATAGGATAGGATGTTCAATGTATAAATCTAAAAAAACTAAACGCGCTTGCTTCATTTGTCTAAACATTTATTTATGTTTTTGTTTTTAGTTAGAATGTTCTGGTATGTTGGAGCTATATTTGTTAAGAAAACTGAAATGAAGTTATAGGATAAAAAAAAAAAGTTATAGGATAACATTATTGTTATTCTAAAGAAAGTAAATTAAAATGGTGAAAAAAATGTTTTCCATTATCAAATTATTTATGGTAATTTTGAAAATAATCCTAGAAAAACCCTAAATAAAATGCTAATTTCTTAATGTCGTTAAGATGAAAAGCATAGATTTGGTGGTATAGGTAGAAAACAAGAAACATTATTTGTTTCTTGCTATCATTTTCCAGAATAGTGCCAATAAAGTTTTGGGTTTTATTCTTACTTCATCTCAGATTTTATTATTAAACTAGCTTTTGCCCACGTTGATTTTAAATAGAAATCTATGTTGAGTTTAAACGGAGAGTGAATTTTGAATTCCATAAATGAACTCCATATTATAAACAATGACTTAGAGCATTTGTGAATTCAGCCAGCCTACCAATGCTTATCCCTTTGTTAATAGATTTTAATAAAGTGTCCTATTAAATATTAAATGGCATAATCACTGAGCTATCGATACGTTTTCTATTGAAATCCACCATATAATATAAAAAATTGTGATATCTAAGGGTTTATTTTGCAAAATCAGGAATACAATTATTATTATGTTAAAATGTAAAGCCTGCTTACTAAATTCACATCTCTAACTTCACATGATACAATTTTCCGTATTTTACACTTTTCAGGATCGATTTTCATAAAATAAAAAAACACGTATTTCTTTATTTCTAGTGCATAAAAATATCTAATTAATATGAAACATAGTTGATCTAGGTATTGAATGAGACCTGGAGATAAGATACCACCTTTCTAGGAGAGGCATAAGAGAACTAAAAAGATCCTATTTAAGAAAGGGATCTCAACAAACTATTTTTCATCTGTTAATAATTTCTAACTATGGACATATCAATGCCTTAGTTCACAAATTTCTAACAAAAGTGCGAATTTTTCAAAAATGGGTTTTGTTATATAAATAATATTGTAAAGTTGTGATGAAGGAAATCATAGATCATATGTTGATATAAAATTAAGCTGAGATAGAGATAGAGAAGCTGTGAAGGTTACAAAAATATATTATGTGCTTAAACTTAACTGTATTTATTGTGTTAAATTATTATCAAATTAGACTACTGCAAAATCTTGTTTTCGGCACTTAACACAAATATGAACTAAGGCATCGATATATTCTGATATCTTTATTTTAATGATTCCACCAAGTTTTAAGACTAATAATCAAGGTTTTGACATAAGTGAACTCCAATAAAAGTAAATTTAAGTAAGGAATCTTATCTCTTCATAACGAAAGAAATATTTATTACAGTATTTTGTCATAGATTTCTTTTTATTAGTTTTGAAACAGGTACTTACCTTACTATCTTCAGGTAGCTCCGTACTTAGGGTTTACTACCCAATATATCTTCCCAAGACTACCTGATAGGTTTGTTATTCTGGTACAATTTTAAATTATTTATTCCTTCACCAAATTTTCAAGATTTATTTATTATTCAATTGGCTTTTCCATTTTTGATATAATTTTAATAATTTCCATTAAGCGGTGCCTTTTTTTTGTTTGTTTCATTTTATTGTGATTGTAGGAATGGTTTCGAATAACGGTCGTTTTAAAAATGTATATCTTTGGTGACCAGAAGTTGCATTTATGGCTAAATTAAGTTGTAGGAATAAAAGTTCGATAAAACTATTAAAGGAAATCATAAAAATTGAGACATTTTAAAAATAATTTATAAATAAATTAGGAAAGAGTCAACAGAAGTTTTTATTATTACCTTTACACAATGAATTGAATTTTCATTACGTCTCTCTTGTTTAATTATTCCATTACTCTAATGTCTGAAATATAACATACATGGGTAATTCTAAGGGCATCTCAAAACAGGTTTAATTACTTAAGTAAAATATTAAAATAATAAAATTTTAATATTTTATTATTATTATATTTTAAAATAGTTATTAATGGACTGCTCGAGTTTTTAATAATTTCTTTCCAGCGATAAATAACTGTAGTTGCTTCATGTAATTTAACGTTACATAATTTATTTACTGGTGATTTTATTCGGGTTGGTCCTGTGTGCGTCCTAGATTCGGGAACAGATGTGGCAGATTCATTCTTCATCTTCTACCAGCTGTCAAAAGTTAATGCACACAACGCCATCTACTGGCAATACTGGAACCAGCATTTGATGCACACAACGCCATCTACTGGCAATACCAGCATTCGATAGAATAAGACGTAAATTACTACGCTTATAACTCAAGAAGGATTGGACCGATTTCGATTTATCTTGGGTATTTTTCTTTTTTGGCCGGAGACCAGTCATAAATGGTTCGAATCATCGAAATCGGTCCAGGTGTTCTTGAGTTATTAGGTCAGTAACTAACGCCAGTCTCTTTTATATATAAACATATATATATATATATATATATATATATATATATATAAACATATATATATATATATATATATATATATATATAAACATATATATATATATATATATATATATATATATATATATAAACATATATATATATATATATATATATATATATATATATATATATATGTGTGTGTGTGTGTGTGTGTGTGTGTGTGTGTGTGTTTTCATATAATTATTTCACTTTGGTTAACATGTTTATGTAATGTATGAATACAAGTAAGTCCAGAACTAGTGGGAAGACATAAGCTGTTTATTTATAATACTTTGAAAATGTTTTTGGTTTTTTAAAATTTATTTATTGATATTTACAACAGTATTACAATAATACAACAAGTAAATAGGCTAAGTGATACATAATGACATGAGCTAATGACAAGTAGAGAAAGTAACCAGTGTTGTACTCAAATAAAAAGTTCAGCTAAGAAGTTCACGTGGCCATCTTATTTTCAGACACCTTGCAGGATTATCGGGAATTGAAGAGGAAGCTAGATTTGAAACTAGAGGGTTTGAGTGGGAATGAAGTTCGTTATGAAAGGATAGATACCGCGTTTGGGACAAATCAGCAACAAATGGGACATTAAGGTGGTTATGGATGACTTTATTCTTAACAAAATAAGGAGCATTGAGGATTTTACGAAGGAGTTTGGATTGTAGGGATTGGATACGAGAGGAATACGATGGCTTAATGGAGCCCCAAAGCTCTACTCCTTAAGTCTGAATAGGTCGTATGATGATCATGCAGATGAGTCTTCTGTAGTTAATTGGGAGCTTAGAGCGTTTGTCTAGTAAGTGTTGAAGTAGCCTGAAACGTCGAGTGGCTTCTTGTCTTTTCAGTCTTGTATGAAGATTACGGGTTAATCGTTTGTTGAGATGCAACCCTAAGTATCGGATCTGTACTACAGGCACCAGTGGGATATTATTAAGGAATACTGAAGGGCAGGAAGTCATTGGTTTACGACGTAAGGTAAAAGTGATTTGATGCGATTTTTGGGAATTTATTTTAATTCTCCATTTTTGACACCATTCTTCAAGATCAGTGATATAGGATTGGAGGCTTTGGGATGCAATAACTGGATTGGTGTTGACTGATAATAAACATGCATCATCAGCATACGTGGTAAGGATATTATTAAGATGAGTTGGGATGTCAGCTGTATAAAGTGTATAAAGGATTGGGCCAAAGATTCTTGGGTCCTTGAGAAATGAAAAAAAATATTGCAAAATTGGTTAATAAATAGAACTTTTATTTGTCAAAATATTTTTGTTTCTATAGATTTATTGCTAATAAGCTCGTAAAGAGCTTGATTGTAATATAAATAAATTTAAAAAAAATCTATAGATATTTTCTAATTTGCATTAATGATCTATTGAAAATTTATGTTACCATTGCATAAATCCCTTTTACACCTCTCGGCGGACCAACCCTCATTTTATATATTGTTATTTACTACAGTAGAGTCACCTCCTTCGCAACAGTTGTCTTTGAAACAGTACAGTCTCTACCATGTACTGAACCCCAGACTCGTTAACGGGTCGTAGTGGTTACAGGTTTTTACTGCAGTAGGTGCTTAACGCTTTAGTAGAGGTTCCTTTATATTATTCTAGAAATTGAAGTTCAGTTTAGTAATTATTTTGTACTTCATTAGTGAGTATATTAACATATGAGTACCTACTTAGTATTGTTTTGAGATATTGAGTTTTTATATAATACGTTTTTATACATAATCAGTTCGAACTCGTCAAGATGAGAACACAGAATTCCGCTTTTGTCCACGAGGTGATCAGTCAGCTAGAGCCGTTCAACGGAGTTTTAGGCGATCTCGAGCACTTCATTAAAGGGGCAGATCAGATTAAGGAACTCATTAATCTGAAAAAGGAGAACGGCACACTGCAGGAATCAGACGTAGTGCTCTTAGAAGCGTCATTGGTTAGCCGAATTTCGAGACGAGTTCTCAATGCCATTCAGGGGGACACTACTCACCCTTGGGATGTACTAAAGGCGAGATTGAAAAAATTATATGGTGGAGGAAGATGGACACCGGAGGAAGATATTTTCTATATGTTAAAGGAACACAGGAGGCAGGGCCAAACGGAGGGAGAGTTCGCCGAGAAGTTATTGGTGCTGTATAACAGGTTGGTGGACAAAATGATGGAGACGTTCGGCCAGGCGGAAGGTGCCCAACGTACGGCATTTGTTCGAGGAGTCTTGAAGGTCCAGTTAAATCATTACATGGACCGCCCGGGCTCATTGCCACGAGAACGCGACTTCGTGGACTGCGCCCACGAGCTCATTGACGCCCACGAAAGGAATGGAGCCCGACTTGAGAGGTCAGAAGGAGAGTGGACAGAAGTGAGATCGACGAGGAGGAGACATCAGAGCCCGCCGAGACGTAATGGTGGCGGCAGGCAGTTCGAGAAGAGACCTAATAGAGCACCCGAGGACCGTCGACGGAAAGCAGAAAAGAGGTGCTATCAGTGCAACCAAGCCGGCCACCTTGCAGCACAAAGCAATCTCACTAGGTGCTACGAATGTGGCAGGCGGGGACATGTAGCACGAGAATGTCCAAGGCGTAAACCACGTCCGAATAGAAGAGGTCAGCAACCAGAGCCTATGGAGGTGAGTAATCAGGAATGGAGCAGGAGACGGACGCATAGAAGAGGCAGAGAGCAGTTTTCGAGCGCTGAATCTTCAGGAGAGGAGAGCATACGATCTGAGCGCAGTACTCCGGCCTCAAGCAGACATGAGGTAAGAGGTTGGAATTCCTGGAGGGGTGGCCCTTCCGGATCCGGGGTCGCGACGCGACATCCTAAACTAGATTGAGGGTACGATGACGGGCGGGGCGACCTCTCACGCGAACTAATGATAAATAATAACGGGATGGACAGAGGAGGGATGAGGTTGCCCGTGGCGAAGTTGAGGGGGTTAGATGTTAAATTTCTTGTGGATACGGGCAGTACTAATTCATTAATTAGTAGACAAGGGGCGGAAAAACTAGGTATGTGGGGGACGCAACGCCAGTGTTATTGCGAAATTTCTACGGTTAGTGGACGGTGTAAAACATTAGGGGAGGGGTATTTTAGTTGTAAGAAGTTAGTGGGAGGGGATGTACACATTAAACTTCATATCACCGAAACCTTAATGCCGGGATACGATCTGATCGTGGGATGCGACCTGTTGCAACAGGCAGGGTTAGAAATGAGGGTTGAGAAAGGCTGCTGTCGATTTCGGTTAGGGGACCGGAAATACCAAACCAATTTGGTGGGTTCAGGTCAACGTGTCGAGATTGGGGCAGTTGAGTGCAGTCAGGAAGTTGTGGAGGACATTGTCAATCAGTACGCAGACCTGTTTTATCGCGAAGACGAAATTCTGCCAACTACTGGGAAAACCGTACATCGGATTACACTTAAGGTAGATAGGCCGATTTACGTTAAGGACAGGAGAGACTCCCAAGCTATAAGGGAGATAATAAGGAAACAATTAGCCGAACTTTTGCAGCAGGGAATTATCCGGCACAGTAATTCTCCTTTTAATAGCCCTCTATGGGTAGTAGAGAAAAAACAGAGCACACCTGGGGGAGGGAAGCAATATCGAGTGGTTGTGGATTATCGCAAGTTAAACGATGCGACGCAAGACAAGCGTTATCCCCTTCCTCGCGTCGAAGATATACTTGACAGGTTGGCGGGTGCGGTCATTTTTAGCACGCTGGATCTCAAAAGTGGGTACCTCCAAGTTCGAATGGCCGAGGAAGATATAGACAAAACAGCGTTTTCCTGGAAACGCGGACACCACGAGTTCGTGCGGATGCCATTTGGTTTAAAAGGGGCCCCGTTGACGTTTCAACGCCTTATGGATGAGTTCCAAAGGGGCTTGGGGGAGGATTTTGCCCAAGTTTATATGGATGACCTCATAGTGTTCAGTCGTTCGGAAGCGGAACATGTTAAACACTTAAAAGCTGTATTCTGCAGAATTCGCCAATTTGGTCTTAAATTATCGCGGGAGAAGTCGAAGTTCGGTCTGCGGGAGATCAGGTTCTTGGGTCACGTAGTTTCGCGATCGGGAGTGCGGCCTGATCAGGAGCGAGTTTGGGCGATTCAGGACGCTCCATTGCCGGTTAATGCTCGGGGCGTAAGGCGTTTTTTAGGCATGGTGAACTACTACCGTCGGTTTATCCCAGCTATCGCGGAGTTGACGCAACCGTTGACGGAGGTACTGAAGAAAGGAAAACGGTTTATGCTTGGACAAACTCAGTTGGAAAGTATTAAACTTTGTCAGGAGGCTGTCACCTCACAACCCTTACTAGCTTTCCCTGACTTTCGCCTAATGTTTCGAATTACCACGGACGCGAGTGAGGTGCTGTCGCAGAATTTTTCCGAGGGCGAAAAACCTATCGCTTACGCCAGCAGGAAGCTAAACGGAGCGGAAAGCCGTTACAGCGCGATAGAACGGGAGTTGTTAGCGGTGGTTTGGGCGATTGAATATTTTCGACCGTACGTCTATGGTAGGATGTTCGAGCTGTTCACAGATCACAAGCCACTAGTGTACTTGAACACTCTGAAAGAATCATCGGCGCGCATATCACGCTGGAACGAACGGTTAGCGGCTTATACCTTTCAGGTTGTCCATAAGAAGGGGGCAGAAAATGCCGTGGCAGATTGGTTGTCGAGGGACCTAGTGGTGAACGCGATCGATGAGGAAGGACCTTCTGCAGAACCCTTCGGCCTCCGATAGGCGGAAAACGGACCCGAAATACCGCTCGTTCGTCAGGACTCCGAGGATAATTCCGTTACGTCGGAACGACCTAATGACTTGCCTGAGGCCGATGAGATTATCAACGACAAGCGCCTACAGATTATATTCCGGTCGAAACAAAGTGCGGGAGTTGAAACTCGAGCATTTACGTCTGAAGGGGCGTCTGTGGTGATTGCGCGGGTTCCAACTATAGTGGATGATGACGCACTGGAACGGATATTTTCAGTGTTCGCTGTGCCTGGTCGTTGTTGCCATATTTTCGTCGGGAATAAACTCCTTCTCGATAAATTACGTAGGTTGTGGCGTCAGGAGTGGATAGGGGTCGGTTACTCTATGATTCGCTGTTTACGGGAGGTCGAAACAGTTTCAGATAAGTCGAGACAACGTCAAATCGTTTCGGACCACCATGAGGGCAAATCGAATCATGGCGGGGTCGATGAAACAATACGGGTCCTTAAACGAATGTACTTCTGGAAAGCTATGGGAAAGACAGTACGCGAGTATATCGAGCGATGTTCGGTGTGTCACAGAGCTAAATATGATAGACAGCCACCGGTGGCAGGACAAGTAGTCTCTCCAACAGCGTCGGAGCCGCTTCGTTTAATTCAAATTGACGTATACTCCAATGAAGGTCAATCGTGGCTTACGGCCATTGATTCGTTTAGCAAGCTCGCTATGGCCTATCCGATTGAGGAGAAGACTCCGGGAGCAGTCTGGGCAGGGGTGCTTCAATGGTGCGCGACGTACGGGGTACCGGAAGAAATGATCTCTGACTATGGGCGCGAATTCGATAATGCCATGATCAGGGAGGAAGCCAAACCCTTGGGAGTTTCGTGGCGACTGAACACGCCTCATCACGTTACCGGCAGGGGCGCGGTGGAACGTCTCCATAACACGCTGGCAGAACATATTCGCCTCCTTAAGTTAGGCCGGAATTTGGACCCGTACGAGGCTATGCCACGGGCAGTGATTGCCTATAATCACACGATCCACTCAGTAACAGGACTATCATCCGTCGAAGTGGTGTTTGGGCAGGCGCGCCGAGATCGGGGGGATCTCATGACAGCTAACAATGAGGTATTACGCGGACACCTTTTGCAGGTACGCGCGGCTCGGCATGTGTTGTGGCGTAAAGTTCGGGAGAAACTCATTCGGGAGAAGTCGGCGAGGGTGGCCAAGGCCAACGACCGATTGAGAGTCCATACGAGAGGACAGCTACCATCGGGAACGGTCGTATACCGCCGATTAAGGACTGCGCGAACTAAAACAGCTGCACGGTATGATGGCCCCTTCAAAATTATTACCATCCGAGAGCACAACCTCTATACTATTCGTGACATTAATTGCCCCTCCCGGGTTCGTACAGTGCATCTCGAATAGCTTCGAGTCCCCCGTAAAGTGTCCTCGCTCGGACCGGAGGCTGCGTTGCAGGAATGAATACTGTATTTTCTGTTTTACTTAATAATGTTCATGAATCAATCATGTTTCTTTCCATTTTTTTTTTTTCAGAGTTTGTTACTTAGTTTAGTGCTTTCAGTGATAGAGTGTTGTCAGTGTATTTTACGTTTTATTACTCCCAGATTGTGGATTGTTTTTATGTTAAATTTTTGTGTTATTTTTTGTTCTTTTTCTTTCCTTTTCTTCTTTTTCTTAGTTTAAGAGTTCCTCCAGGAGAAGGAACTGGAGGGGGGGGGGAGTTATAAGGACAAATAGACGATAAACATAAATAGTATGTAAGTTTAGGCTTAACGATTGTTATTATAAGTTATAAACATTATAGACTATATATATGAGAGGTACGAGAAATAAAGTTAGTTGTTATCTTGAACTTGTGTCGTTACTATGCCCAAAACCCTATTTTATATATATATATATATATATATATATATATATATATATATATATATATATATATAGAGGAGGCCCAGTCTCGGTGATGGGATGTAGAGCCAGCCATGTATCCATGTATGTGTATGTATATATATATATATATATATATATATATATATATATATATATGTGGGATATAGGTAGTCTGGAGGGTCTATATCTTCCAATCAACAATTTTCCTCTCAATCCTATATATGTTTGGTTTTGTTTTTTAAAATTTGTTTTCCAGATAAAAATGTATTATAGCTTATAAGAAAAATGTTTCAATTAATAATAATAGTCCTAGTACCGAAATATTGGAATAAGATGCAGCATGTTTTTTTTTTCATTCAAATTAAAAATTGTTGTGATTTTTTCCTAATTGTTCAGATGTTAAATTTGTCACTTATATATTTTTTTAAATGCTCGTAAACTTATCTGCTCTTCCTATCAAAAAATCTTTCTTTAAACCAGACCTCCAATCCAACTCCACTAGACTACCACCCAATCTCCATCCCCTCCAACCTTTCCAAACCTTTTTAAAGAATAACCCAAATGTCAAATCTTCTGGAACAGTCCGAACTCCACGATCCATTCCAATCCGACTGCTGTCCTGGTTTCTCCAATATGTCCTCGTTAAAATCACCAGTGACATAAATAAAGCTATGGACAAAAAAAAAAAAACTTATGGTACTAAAACTACTTGACTTTTCTAAAGCTTTTGATTCGCTGGCCTATTCTATCATTTTACCTCTGATAGGACTCTATTTCCATTCCAATTTAAACCCCATCTTCTTTCCTTACGCTGTCCACAGGAATAGCACTCCTATTTCCTCATTTCTTTTCAGCAGTTATTTCAATGAACTTCCTAAACCAATCCACCACTGTTCATACTATATTTTGTGTATTCATATTCTAACGACTTCCAAATCTATTTATCCTTTCCTTCCTCTGAGTATATAATGGCATTTACCAATATTCAGGAAGGCCTAGATATGATCGGTGTCTAGGGTAACTTAAATTGACTGGAGTTAAATGCTAAGAAAACTAAGGCGACTGTTATTGGTTCAAAAACCCTTCTTAAATCCATCTACACTTTCCTCCCCATTAATCCTAAGCAATCACTCTTTCAGGTTCTCTGCTAATAATCTAGGCATCACAATTGACCTTACCCTTCAAAAGTTTTCCTGAAGTTATCTGCTTTCCTATCTAGCAGGCTTCACTACAGTATGGAAGTAATTCCCTCCTCATATACTTTGTTCCTATCCTCATTTAAACTGATGCTTTAAATAAATTCCCCAACAGACGCTCTCTATTCAGTAATAATTATTAGTTTATATCCATAAGAAGTAACTTATGATTTATTGTTAATTTTTAAATATTTTTATTTTAAAGAGAAAAGATACGCCCCCGGCCGGGATTCGATTCCGGATCCTCTGTCCCTCCATGACAGCGCTCTAACCATTTGAGCCACAGGAGTCGCCTGCCGGCAGGGGACAAGTCTATTCTCTTATCCGATCCCGTGTTCTCACATTTTATGCGATGTAAACACGAGAACGAATGCTCTTTGAACATTACTTTAATTTTAGGATCTTGTTGACTTACGTCATATTACTATTTATACTTTTTGGTCAACTGTTTAGATGTTTGCTGTTTTATTGTGATTACTATACACTTTTGATTTTCTTAAGGAACCTGGCCCGGACTATAATATTTAAATTTCAATCATATACTTCTTCCTATTTTTCGCTAACTTTGACAAGAAATTTTGTTAAACTCGACACTTTGCCTGTCATGGTTTTAGTTCGGTTTTTGAACTGAAGATTTGGGAATATAACTCGTTAAAGTCTATACTAGCGAACAATGTGAAATCGTCAATTTTCGAAACCTATCGGGGTAACAAAATTTATGTGTGTGTAGGAGTGTAATGACTCTATATGATTATTGTTAATAGGTTATTATATATTAAAATATTAACCTTCCTTCCCCCTCCCTCTAGTTTTTACGTTATATTTCAACTTTATTAAATTATAACATCAATTATAGCTAGTAATAGAATATATCTGATGCATACAGCATGTTACGCCTTTATACACATGTGAAATTAATTATCCGTGGCTCATAAAAACTTATTTGCTCTGAGTCCATAGGGTTTTGATAATATTGATATAGAAACATCAAATGGTTCTATGGTTATATTACGGATACATAGTGTTAGCTCCAAAATCTCTCCGAATGTCCTTTGGATAAGGTTCTAATTCCAACTTCAATGCTATTTGAAATTGTGTTCTGTGTGATGTTCCACAAATACTGATGCCATATTATTACGCTATTATAGGTATGTAATAATAATTATTTATAATAATATATTAAACAGTTATTATAAACACATCAAATGATTAAAATGTCGATTACTTCATATGCAATAAGAGAAGCAGAGCATAAATTTGGTATTTTTTTAAATCTATGTTATATCATTCATTAATAAGGTGAATTTCAATTTCAAATGATATTATCTTTGTACTTTATTATACTTGGGCAAATGTAATATAATATGTCTGAAAATAGGATAATTCTACAGAGATAATTATGTTTTCTTATTATTCCCTATAGATGACACAAGTTAAGATCCAAAAGGCACCAAAAACGGCGTTATACCACTACAGGAAGGAGAGGATGTGCGCTGTAGTAAATAGCTAAAAGAAAAAGGTCATGGACCTCTACGCTGAGAAGTATAGGGAGGAAGGAGAAGAAGAAAAAGAAGGAATCCAACTTGAGGGAAATCAAATGGTGCTGAGGATTCTTAGATACGGGATTTTAGGGTTTGATGGATGTAAAGACCTTTATCTCCCCCAATCCGGTTTACCCGGTTATAGAATAATCAGGTAAGGAGATAGAAGAGGCAGGAGTGGTGTGGTACAAGTTGTGGGTAAAATATTGTTCGTTTCGTCAAAATTGGCAGGTAAGGATTGGGAATTAAAGTGACTAATGTATATACATATAATATAGTGCATATATAATTATATTTATATATTTTTATGTCTGTTTGTGTGAGTGTGTGTATATGTGCAAATAAAAAGGTGAGATACATATTAAGAGGTGGTCACTTGAGTTTATATAATTATAAAATTAGGTATCTATGCATACAATATACATATATAAATCAATAAATACTTAAATAAACATATAAACCTATTAAGTTCCCTTTTAAACCGGATTCCTACTCCCCTTTATATCTTGTTTTTGCTTTATGGGCTTTCAAATATATATTTGTAAAATACTTATTATTTTTCATCTTCATATCAAGTGATTTTAACCTATTGTTTTATTAACAATAAATTGTTAACCTATTAGTTTTATTGGACAACAATATATACTTTGGTAAAACTCTTTATTGGGTCAATTCAAAGGACCTAATGAATATAACTTCATGAAACCGCTCCACCTTATAACTCTTTATTCAAACTTGATTAGGTTATAAGGTTATAATCCTATTATTATTTTTTGGTATCACATTATTTGGCTTCACACTTCTGTGGAATTGAGATGTCCATACGACGATTTGGCTTGTGATTCTTGAAGTTTGGAGATCTACCACTATTCGCCATTTTGAGCCAATGCTTCGTAGCGTCCGAATCTGGCAGGCAGAGGAAATCAAGAGATTTCTGTATGCTCATCGTCTCTCTGCAATGGGGATTACACAAAACTTGTCGCCTGATGGAAAAACACGTGTTTTCGTCTTCTTGTACGGTTTTGACAACGAGGGAATAGCAGCTGGTCTCAACCTTCTTAAGAGGCACACTTACGAGGGGCTGACTTCGGTTGAAGCGGCCAGCTTCTGCATCTGATATCACATCGGCAGGTATAAATTCCTTGGGATAGCAAGGCACGTTCCTGGCGAGGACGTGCATTTCTTTTTCTGGACCTTGACATGTGTCGTCGTTGATCGCATACGATGCCGTGAATTCGCGATGATTTTCCATAATGCAATTCCCTGGGGTTGTGAAGTCGCTGTTTTGTTCTCCATCGAATACGCCGCATAGGCCACGGACTTTATTAGAATAGTGGCTTGACATGGTAAGTTGTACGCTTTCACCATCGTAGATAAGTTCCATTCCATGACTTCTTATATCCAAGATTACAGTGTTGTCATTTCGAAGAGTGTACACACGCAATTCATTATTCCCATTCAACCAACCTACTATTTCGTTCTCAGATATTTGAACTTTTCTTCCGTTAATGCTGAAAGTTATTCTTTTGGATCCTGTCGGTTCCATTGTTATAACATCGTCGGCTAGAAGAACTTGGACCATCTGTATAGGCAATATAACACTTATTTTAATGATGATTTATTTAGCTTGAAAATAATTTGAAATGTTTTTAATGAAGTTATTGATTGAACAAGTGCGAAAGATCCTATGTCTAAAAACCGGTTTTTAGCCTAATAATAAAAGAAGAATATTACCGAAGTATCATTAAAAAAAACAACATATGGTCTGACAATTTACAAAGTGACTTTTTTCAGAACCGGAGGAGCGGCTGTGGAGGTGTAATGGGGAGAAGGGAGATCCCCACCTGACTGAGGGTCATTGCCATTGCAGAAACTAAACGAACATTAAAAGAAACATATAAAAAAGAGTCTTAGAAATCCGAATCTAAAACACTATAAGAATATCAGGTCCAAAATTAAGTCCAAGGGTATCAGGGTCGATAGTAAAACAGCAATAATAACTCTAGGAAAATGAAAAGATATGATAGCAAGAGCAAACTAGATCTTGAGGACAAAGAGAGAGTGAGGTGAGCGAGGTAGTGGGAGAAATAGCTTGGCTTCCCCTTTGTGCAAGCGGCCAGGATGCGACTTTCGCGGAGCTTGCTTACTAAATTGTTAGACTTTAGATTTATTACTTTCTAGAACAATGGATTCATGATAGAATCATGATCTTTCGCACTTTGACTGATGATATCTACCTTTTTTTCCCCTCCAACATCTTTTACAAGGATCGTAAAGTTTCTTTGATCGTAGTCATATTTATGAGACGTCTCTTGGCCCATGAGTCGTTTGAATGGAACAGACATAGCTAAAACGTGATAGCAATTTCCCAATTTGATTGGATAAGATCGGTTATTGAAAGTAGATATGGTATTCGCTTCGAGTGAACATGTTGCTGAAAACAATATGACATTAACAAAAATGATTAGGATTTTATTAAAATTAAATAAGCTAAAAAAAGGGGATTAAACCTATTTTTGACGCTCTGAAAAGATTTAAGAATTTAATTTTTTACGTATAAAATAAATTTATAAATATCGCTTACGTGTTTCTTCGCAATAGATGATTTTGCGGGCGAACAGTTGAGGCGGGCTGTATCTCGAATTCTGGACTAACCAAGGCTGAGCCCAGTCCTCAACTGGAATGTTCTCGAAGTGCGATTCTAAGGAAGAGCTTTTCATCGAAAGGTTTACAAGCCTCAAGTCATCAGTGAACTGAACGCCTAGGCTTATCTGACCTTCTTCATTTGATACATTGATTACTTCCTCACTGTTGTAGTCGAACCCGTAATGACGGACCATTCCATAAAATGTCTGTCCTATTTTTTTAATTACAGTAGGCAAATCTCCATAGCTGATTGAAAAATCGTACTTGTCGAGAATATGTGCACTTTCTATCAAGCGAGAACAGGTTTGGCTACTATGATATCCCATTTTCATCTGCTCTTCACACACTTTAACAGATGGATGGTTGCGCAAGTATTGTTTTCTTTTTTCAGATTGCAATAGTATTCCCTGAAAATGTATTTGATAATTAATTTAAAATACTCTATGTTCTATTTGAAGTTGAGTGATTGTGATTACCTGTATTTCCAGTCTCGATTGTTCTGGTTCGTTGAAACTTATTTCACCTTCGATGACCATTGTTGAATTGGCATTAAGGGCGTCATAAAAATTAAAAATAGCTAGTTGAGGATTGTGGATTACAATCTCTGCTGTTGCCTAAAAAAAAAAAGAAAGTAATAACTGAAGGAGAAAGTAATGAGAAAGGATGATTTTTATCTTCACCACCTAATATTCGCATGCGACCAAGTCATCATAGCACACGACAAAAGAAGACGCAGAATACATGTGTACAAAACTTCTGGAAGAATATAATAAATAGGTGAGGAATGTAGATGAACTTAAAGAAGACAATATTTGGGAACTGAGGAAGATGGACCATTGGAAGTAAATTGTTCACAGATTAAACATGTAACCAATTTCAAACATCTAGGATCTGTCCATCCTTAGCTGGAGAGCGGCAGCAAAAAATCGGGCCGAATGGCGGCGGCTTATTGAGGAGGCCAGGACCCACCCAGGATTCTAGCACCACGTAGATAGATAGATAGGATCTGTCCTTCAAAAAGATAAGAACATTCTAAGCGGATGCAGCATGATGAACCAGAGAAGGAACAAAAGCTATTGGCATGCTTAATTCAGAACTGGGATTAAAAATCACAAAAAAAGTTTTCCATGCTTTTGCAACGGCTATAATGTTATATGGCTGTGAAACATGGAAATTGGGAAAGGGGAGCAAATAAAAAATACTCGTCGCGATTATGGATTTCTGGACAATGGCAGCCGGAATATCTAAGTGTGGCAGGTGATCCAATTCAGTAGTCCGAGAGGTAATGAGTACTCAAAATACCATTCTCAAAAGAATCATCATGAAGTGATAAGAGTGCTTCGACATCTTCTGAGGATGGAAAATAGTAGAATCCCAAAAATTACCACGCACTGGGGCCCTGATGGAAGAAGAAGGGCGACCAAGAATTTCATAGATAAACCAAGTTCAGGAAGATATGACGGAATGCGGACTAAATGAAGAAGTTGATCTTGATAGAAAGACCTGGAAAAAATATCATCTAAAATTTGGTTGGAAAAATCCTCAACTTTGGAGAATCTCTCACTCTCTCTCTCTCTCTCTCTCTCTCTCTCTCTCTCTCTCTCTCTCTCTCTCTCTCTCTCTCTCTCTCTCTCTCTCTCTCTCTCTCTCTCTCTATCTAGAGATATTTATAACTATCTATCTCAAAAAAGAAGAAAGTAACAACTACGAATGTTCAAGAACAAACTTAAAAAACAAGCTCAGGTTTATTTAACACAGCTAAATATATTATATGCGTCCTATTTACCTGAAATTCTTTGGTATTTTCTGATTTCTGGAATGGTTGTCCCCTGTAATAGATAATATACCTCGATGTTGGAGAAACTGGGCTGCCTGCATGGACCAATGTAGCAACGTACCTTCCATTTTCTTGATTTTCTCCGAAGGAGATCGATGCGGCCAATAAATACATAGGTGTCGTGTAATTACCACTGGCTTCTTTTGTAGAGCCACTTTCTGGGGAAGCTTGATTCTCTTCCTCGTCACTTTTTCGCAGATCCTTACGGCCTTTGGATTTTTTTTTTCTTATTTCACTTAACATTTTACTAGCTTCAGGCCCCTCGTCTCTGAAAGTGAGCGATACGGTTGTCTCATGGGGAGAACTGTTCTTTGAATCATAACTAAAACTGATATAGTTATTAACGATATCACCGTTGAGAATATCTGAAAAGATGCCAGGGCCTTGTTGAAGGAAAGAATAGAATGCCCTGCCTGTGTCCTCGAAGTTTATTTCACTTTCAGATTCGACTTGGAATCTATATCCTGTTTGTTGATCTCCAAATGCATTTCGAAACTGAAATTAAAAATAAAACCTGGATTATAAGAAGGGTTGATTGATGTCAGTAAATAAAATAAACCCCATTGTAAATATACCTACGATTCTTTTCGGTCCAACGTTTATCAACTGCACATTGCTTCCTTCGAGAGAAGGATTGGTGTCACTGATATTTTGATATGTCGTATAAACAGCGGTCTTTGATTGAATTATTTTTTGAAAATCTTTCTCGTCATTGAGGAATTGAAGAGAAGCGCGGAAATTATACCAATTGACATCTAGGTCGCCTTTAATTGGAAGATAGAGTTGTGCACTCTTTTCAAGACCCGTGAAATACTTCTGCTGACTATATTTACCAACAAAGCCCATCTCTCCACGCTTTAGATTCGACCACCTGCAAATGAAATGTAATTTTGTATTTAGTATAATACCTAGAAACGAATTCTTATTCAGAAGGAATTGAACGGGATGAGTATGATAAGTGGTTGAAGGAAAATACCACAGCATTGAAGTAGAGAACTTACACAAATTTTAGTTTTCCATTTACTCCTCCACTGATGGGTATCTTGTTGCTTGTATATTCCTGTGTTTGGTGAAGATAACCGTTTCCTGTGAAGACCATGCTTAAATACGTGGGAACAGTCATAGAGTAAGTAAATGGTACTCCTGTGGCTAAGGGAAATCCTATCTCTGCTGCGTATTGGTTATACAATTTGGACTCTTGATAGTCAATTCCTTTTTGGAGATTCTTGTTGATTTCTCTCAAAACTAAAAATTGTTTATTGCTTATTATCTTTGTTTAGTTAATGCATAGTAATTATTGTCTCATAATGAGATACTTCCGTAATAAAGTATGGATTAAGGGTTTGTTTGGATTACAAAATTTACTTTTAAAACTTACATTCTGGTAGCTGTTTGACCGAATTCCTGTCGAATGGAAAGAATCTCTGCCCTCCAAAAACTGAGCTGTAAAAATTTCCTTCAACCTGGATTGGCTCATTACCCTGCCAGTTCAATATGTCACTGATGTATTGGAAAGTAAAAGCACCATTGTTCTTTTCATTAGCTTCAACATCATCTCTTCTTGACGATTTTGGATTATTATTCAGTTCCAATTGTTTTAATAAAACATTGACTAATTGTTCCGCACCGGATGTCATGTAAGAGGCCTTAAAATATAAATAACCAATTAAATGAAATTGATAAAGCTGTATAGAGAGACAAATGACAACAACTTACCTTGAACTGTTCAGGAAAATAACCACCTAGATTGTAATTTTGGCTAAAGATAACAGAATCTGGATATATTCCGTCGGTACCTTGGATGGAACTGGCGTGGGTGGTGTATTGAACATTCTCTACTTCTCTGATCTTGTATGAGCTCACAAAATGTTTCGAATATCGAGCTCCGTAATCTTCCGGAGAGAGAAAACCCATTGCTGATCGTGCATTATTGACCCTGAAACATTCAAGAAAAGGGTTTAATTTTTTTTAATTATCAAAGCCTGATATATAATTATTGCGTATATTAAAAACAAATTACAGATTCGGGTCGGCCAGGTAGTCACTCTTTGCAGCAGTCTCAATAGCAGATTTAACTGCGGCATTAACTTGTTTACTTTGGTCATAGTTTGTATGTTCAGCCATGCGCTGAAGAAGATGTGCAGAAGGATTACATTTCATTATTTGCATTACAGCTGCAACCCTCAATCCGGGAACTTCGTACTGATTTTGGTATATTCTATACAAAACAGATCTGGCAGTTTTCGGGTTAACTTTGATAAACTCGTCTAGACTGGCTACCATCAGAATCCGTTGAAAGTTTGAGGCTCTACCTTTTCCTTCTAGGTATGGTTCGAATACACTTAATATCTTTGGATGTGCTGTATTACCTAAGGCGCGGACGTAAACTTGTATTTTTATAGAATCTTCTTGGGAGATGGCATTTTCGAGTTGGCGTTGTAAGTAAGGTATGTATTGTTCCCCGACTACAGCGTAATGGTTTTGTGATCGAGCACCTGCAAGATGGATAGGATAGCGATGATGAGAGCTCTGGTGGTCTACTTGGGATCTTCTTACGAGGTTAGTAAATGAGAGGATAGCGCTTACGTTAAGATGTTTCTGGTTTTGCACTTCCTTACTCTTTACTAATTCCTATTGAAAACAAAAATGATTGTTAATGGAATATGACGAACAGCTTTGTTTACTACGATTAAAAATCTTATCACTCACGAAAAAGTAGTTCATGTATTCGGTTGTTGGGTAGCGGGCTGATCTTGGCAGAGTAGCGAGGAGTTGAGCTGCTTCGTTTCCTCGAACTTTTCCAGATTTGATCCAGGAAGACATTGTAACCAGAGCAGGCCCATTCCCTGCCTCAGCTACAGCGTCCCGATAAGCTTGCCTATATGGTGTAGAAAATAAAACATATACATAAATTATTTTAAAGTCTTTTAACATATAGATAGTGAAACTTAATAGAATAAGCTCACCAATTTCCATAATTTTGATTTAGTTCTGGATCTTTTGTTTTACCACCTTGTTGATAAAGTTTTTCACCGGCTTTCAAAAGTTGATCTGTACTTGCAGACATTACTAATTTTGTCAAAACAGAAAACCAGCTGAGGACGTTATTGTTTGGTATCTCATTTGGGTCATTGAACAGCTTCCCAATCTTTTTGGCAACTTTTTCAATATTCTTTGATGTTTGTTCACTGTTACGCTGCTGGCCTAGCATGTTATCTGGAAGAAATTCTAGATATGAAGCAAAATTTAAATCTGTCGGAAGGTTCTCGGCTTCTTCACCAATGCCTGCAGTAGAATCATTCGACGTAGAATTTTGAGATGAGTTGTTTGAGTTTTGCTTGATTTCATTTCTCTTAAATTCTTCGTTGCTATTATACGTAACTTCCTCCTCCTCTTCTCCATTCGAGCTTCTGTTAGAAGATTCCTCAGAGGAAGATGATGAATTATTCTCTTTACGAGCAGCCTGGATTTTTTCACGTTGGTATTCGTAAACCAAACTTTCTACCGTTTTCGGGTTACTAATGGACGGAGAAGAACTGTTTGAACTACTCATTTCTTCAAGAGAGAGACTCATTCGGCTTACAACAATAGCTTTTTGATTATTGTACATGTGTGGAGCAACTAAGACAGTTTCAGTGGTTTCCGCTGACTGGATTGTGAATTGGCTGTGGTTGCCGGAATATACAATGGTACTTTGTGACGTTCTCTGTAAAAATTTTATAAGAAATTTAATTATATTTTTATTCATTACAGTGATTTACTGTGATATATAGGCGGTTGCTAAACTTACAATTAGAAAATTTCCCATATTATTGGTTCCTTCATTCCATCCTTCCTGCCCACTCATTCCAAAACGATAGACAACATTTTCATCACTGTTGGAAAAGTTCCTTGTCTTCACAATTCTGAAGATTTCCCCATCTCCTTTGAGGTGCTTTAGAGGTACTAGTTCTGGTCTGCTTTGCAAGATATATTCAGTTAAAACCGATACTTCATACATCGCTTCGTATTTACCGTTGATCGATTCCTTAGAAAAGAATAAATTATTATTTTGGCTGTTCATTTGTAGAAATATTTTGTCATTGTTTATAAATGCTTGCCTCCATTGTCGAAAACATTCCGGAACTCTGTTCATCATTTGAGTCATTACTGCGTTTAGAATATTTCAGGTTTTTTACTCGAGTGTCGACTTGGAATTGGCTTGCTATTGCTTTGAGAAAGTTTAGTTCCCAGTTTTGAACGTCACCATCGACGACCATCTTTTGAATCTAGAATTAAAATAAAACATTATTAGCTATTAAATAGTGTTTATAGTATTTTTTTTTGTTTATAAATAGAAAGTTTATAGTACCAATCCATTACTGAAGTGTACTTGGAATGGCTTCTTTTTAGCTAGTAAGTTGCGATAGTTTACACCAGTTTCAGAAATATAACTTGCCCAACCCTCTTGTAAATTTTGATTAATGTCAGCATATTTAGCTTCTTGGACCTGGAACGTAAAAAATAAGTAAAGAAGTTATTGTACCGCATATTGTTATTCCGAATTATGTGTTGAGTGTAATAGGAACCTGAAGAGTGAGCTGATTTTCCGTGTCCACAAAGATTAGCAGTTTCCCGCGAATTATTGATCCTGTGAATTGATTTGCAACTTGGCGTTGGCCTGTTAATGTTCTGGCTTCTAGGTTATACTTGTATTGCTGACCGATCCTCCACCCTTGCAAAAATATTGGTTAGTGAATAAATAATTCAGATAAAAGAATAATAGAGAGATATTCCATACTATTTACCATTTTCTGCTGCAGTTAGGCCCACTGAAACAGATATAAATAAACAGAAGAGGCATTCTTTAATTATAAATAAAATATCAGATAATTTTTAAAACATTGATACGGATGTCTATACCGTAGGAAAAGGACACCATGTTGTTTTGTTCAGGGGGGTCAAGTTCCGAAAATTAATATCTGTTTCTTCGTCACTTATTGATACAGAGAAAATTGCGCATCGTTATTGACACTGATAAGCAATAAGAAGTATTGATCACAGTACTAATTTATGACAATGCTAATATGCTAAAATATTATCAACTTTGAAGACGTGGTGTCCTTTACCTCCAGGGCACATATATTGTGGTTGACGAACTTCATACTAACATATTTACATTTACCGCCTATAAAATTAAATTTTCGTGAGATTAATTTGTAAAAATCTTTTGGTTACTGAATCAGTTAGTATGGTCACGATGGATTCTTTAATGTGTATATCGCAACTAGTCAACAGCATCGGAGTAGGCTTAAATCTCCGAATAGTTCATTATATATCTATTTAAAGATATTCAAATAAACAAACGAACTGACATATTCTCATATTTGAACTAAACTAAAATATTAATAAATTTGTGATCAATGAATGTGCTCAGCAAAATTGAACTTGGATTACGAAACTTTGCAATGTTCCTAATTTATAACACAAACATAAACATTTTAGATGAGTATTGCTTAACTTTCGTCGAATAGACGAATTATATGTTTTTTAATAATCATATCACAATTATTTAATTACAGGACTTAATAAGCACTATGACTCCGGATAGAATCAATGCACTTGAGAAAAAACATTTTAAAAAAAGTCAGATGATTCGGTCTTGTAAGGAAAATGGGAGAACTCCGGATATTGTGAAGAGTTAATACACCAAAGTGTCGAAGGAACACAAATAAATAAATGAACCAAAAGCTTAGGATTAAACCCAAAAGTGTGGTATACCTAACAAAATTTGAAATCTAGGTAGTCGGAAAGGTTTTCATAAAATATATCGATTGGCAAAATTTGCCGTAGAGGCAAAATTTAATAACTGAATAATAGCTGAAGGGACATTTATATGTTAAACTGGATACAATAATAAAAATCTGGATCAAATATAAATTATAAATATTAAGACAAATATAAATTTTTATTTATTTATTTATCTTTTATTTATTTATTTTGTATCTATCTGTTTATCTTTTATTTATTTATTCTTCCCCTCTTAGAAATTCCAAATGTTTAATTCATAAAATAGATAAGTCATAATTCACAATTATTAAACATTTAAAAGAACGTAGATGAATAATGGAGAAATTAAATTAAAACTGAAAATCTTATTATTGGAATAATCAAATATTAGAATACAAATAGATATAAGACTCTATAAACAAATTATCACAGGCGTTGATGACCGTATGGTTTTATGCCTTACAAACCGAAACAAACAATCTGGATCAAATAAGATGGGGAAATGAACATGCCTAATCTAAAAATGTTTTTAAAATCTATTTATAAAGGATTATATAAATATTAAATATTATCTATTTATAAAGAGCTGAAATATTAGCATACGCCTCGATTATGAGTACTTTATTATTGATAGGCTATTTAGGTTAGTCCTATGACTTATTTGAAATCATGTTTCAGAGCTAAATTGGTGGGTAAATCTAAATGCGGGTCCCACCAATGGTTTATACGATATACGATTTTCAAACATTTGTTGGAGTGCACGAACTTATTTTATGCAGACGAAATATCAAACCGAAAAAAACGCAACAGTGTAAAACAAGACACTGTCTATAGATACTATCACAACTGTTCATATTTTTAAATAAATTAAGAATAAAATTATAAAATAATTTAATAATATGAAAGATTATGTATGAAATCAATATGTATTTAATAAAACAACCACAATTATTCACTAAGCAAATATTTATACTCTAGTACAGTTGATTATTCTATAAATTAATTTATGATTCAGCCTATTAAAATATGACATTTTTTTTCTTTAAATTGTTTTTATAGTAAGCATTAATTTACCTAAGGAATAGAGAAGAACCGCTGCCCACATGCTGTATCAGCCGAGACTGATTTCAAAATATGCCCACTGTTTTTTACCAAAGCGTATGATGTTATAGTCAGCACTTTCAGTATCTTCGATTTGACTAATGTTTTTCTGATTTCTGATTAGAGCTACATCTCCATATTAAATCAAACTTTATGTAGATAATTCATTTTGTATTTCTATTTTTCCTTTGTCTATACCTATTCCAGACTAATTATAATAATAATAATTATATTTATTATAATTATTATGACTCTTTAAAGTAATATGGACTTATATAGGTGTCCGGGTCAAAGCATTTGGTGACTATAGGCTCATTATGCGTCTGTTGAAAGTCACCAATAGATACATATATACGTTTTTCAATTTTTCATGTACTAATCACATAATTTTTTTATTGAGAAATTATTATTATTCCTTTTCAATTTGGAAGTTAAGAGGTGAATATTTCATTTCAGCCTTACTTATGAACGGAGCGGGGTGGCTCAGTGGTAGAAAACTGAGTAGCCATGCCAGAAATCCTGGTTCAAATTCCGCTGCAGGCAGTTACTTTTATTTAGTCTGTTTGCGGCGGGAAATGGATCATATGGGATCTAGGACCCTCCTTGGGTCCACCTAGCCTCTATAAAATATTATGAAAATAGAGTACCCAAAATAAGGGGGAAATCCTGGTTGAGCGTGACCTAGGACAAGTCACCTCCTTATAGAACCGCTTTCCATGAAACAGTACAGTCTCTACCATGTACTGAATCCCAGACTCGTTCAAGGGTCGTTATGGTTACAGGTTTTTATTGAGAATTTTCCCAAAGTTGAGGTTCTCCAACCAAATTTTTGAACAACATTTTTTTCCAGGCCTTCCTTTCAAGTGGATCTTCTTCATTAAGGACGATTCAGGCCTTGTATTTCTGGACTTGGTTCATTTTATTAAAAACTAGCTTTTGCCCGCGACTTCGTCCGCGTTGATCTTAAATACAAATCTATGTTGAGTTTAAATGGAGAGTGAATTTTGAATTCTATAAATGAAGTCCATATTATAAACAATGACTTAGAGCCATTTGAGTCATTTGAAAGCATCCGTTATATTTCTGAGTGTTCGATAGAAAATAACTTGATTCTGGTGTGTCACGAAGAACCAAAGAATGCAATGGCTCTGGTGGCAAGGGCAATGGTGGTAATTTAACCTTGCCACTGAGACAGTACAATCCAGGCGTTTCTCCAGCGAACTTCAATGTCCCCCACAATGGTTGCACACAACCTCCATTGGGCCAATTTGAACGGAAGGTTGCGAGCTGTAGTCAATTGTACAATCGTAATGAAATGCTACTCGATTCAAATCAACACTTGAAGAACTTCTTGCGCGTTTATTTCGATTTTCACGATCTTGAGTTGTTTGATTTGCTCGACGGATGCTCATTATTAACCAACGTTTAACGTTTCATTTGCCATCTGTCTTTCTTCTTGTGTTTGTGATGCACGAAGTTGGGCCAAACTAACACGGCGCTTTCTCGTGCGATATCTTGTTCATCCATATTCAATTGATTGGCGATATTCCGAACTGTATTTGCATGACGGTTTCGATAGGAAAGATTAGATCTTCTGGCTAGCGGCATTGTGAATAACACTAATGAATGTCACAAAAGCAATTAAGAAATTATCGATACATAAATAAATAAATAAATATAAATGCCAAAACCTCACAAATAAACATCGATGAAAACATGTGCTCTAATATCATAACCTAACAAAATAAACATATTCGCTGGCTACTTACCGTTTGAAAATAGAATTCCACATCAAAATAATAAATTAGAATGAAATGAACAGCGAATTCGAATTGATTTTCAAAGTAACCCACGTAAAAATTAATTGCACAATCCGAAATTAACGTTTGGATTGTTTGTCGATATGTACTACTCTTCTAAAAGCGAGTTCAATATTTGCTGTATAATGTATAGCTAAAAACTAATGTATAGGCTAATTTGAATTATTAAACATATACCTAACAAGGATCAAAAATTTCATCATAATGAAATGGAAGATGAAGATGATAAATCAATTAAAGATCTATTAATAATTTTAAATAGAGGATGCGTTTTTCGTATAGCTTTATTCATGTTTTAATTTTTTATTCGTAATGCAATAACAAAGAACATAGCCATTCACAATATGTACTTCATCAAACTGATAAAGTTTCAAAACAATGTATTCAATGCAATATTTGAAACAATTATTGTAAATAATAAATAAATTATTATTACTGTTAACTGGGCCGTTATTACATAGAAAATTCTAATTAATCTTATGCAATCACAAAGAACATAACCATTCACAATGTGTACTTCATCAAACAGATAAAGTTTATAACAATGTATTCAATGCAATATTTGAAACAATTATTGTAAATAATAAATAAATTATTATTACTGTTAACTGGGCAGTTATTATATAGAAAATTCTAATTAATCTTATGCAACCACAAAGAACATAACCATTCACAATGTGCACTTCATCAAACTGATAAATCATTTCAAAACAATGTATTAAATGCAATATTAGAAACTACAATTATTGTAAATAATAAATAAATAATTACCACACACAATTATCAAACAGAATAGTATGCGATGAGAAGACTGCAAATGAATCAGCTGTCAAAAGTTGATGCCTTAGTTCATGAATGCGTTGTGTGCAAGTTTTCCAAAAATGGCTTTTGTTATATAAATAATATTGTAAAGTTGTGATCAGGAAGTCATAGATCATATGTTGAAATAAAATTAATAAAAAGGTTACAAAAATATATTATGTATATATAAATATAACTCAAGAACTCCTGGACCGATTTCGATTTTTATTGGTTATTCTTCTTTTTTGGCCGAAGACCAATCCTGAATGGTTCGAATCATCGAAATCAGTCCAGGCGTTCTTGAGTTATTAGATCAGTAACTAACGTTACTCTCTTTTATATATATAGATAAATGAAGTTATTTGTCGGCTTCTTCTTCTTCTTCTTCAGGGCATCAGTACATGGTCATTTCGAGTATTCTATTATTTTCCATCCTCAGTAGCTGTACAAATCACTCTAATCATTTTGTGGTGATTTATTCAAGAATGGTTGTGCGAGTACCCATTACCTTTCGGACTACTGAATTGGGTATTCTATCACGCTTAGATATTCCAGTAGTTTCTCTTTCCTTTCCTTCCCCAATTTCCGTGCTTTCCTTCTTTCCTTGGTTCTTCGGGGGAGGAACCTTTTTGAAGAACAGATCCTAAATATTCGAAATTGCAAATATTTTTGATCTGTAGACCGTTCACGTCCAATGACCCAATGGTCCGTCCTCCTCAGTATTCAGATATTAGTCTTTTTCAAGTTCATATTGATTCCTCACCTATTATATTCTTTCAAGAGTTTTGCACACATATATTCTGCTGAAGCTTAGAGAGGGCGCTTCCAATCACCGCTATTGCTATGGCATCTTTGTCGAATATGAACTTGCCCCCGGGACGTGGATAGCTCAGAATAGGCGCACTACCAAATTTGTTCTTTAACTCCTCGAAGGATGCCTGACACTCGTGATACCAATGGAAAGTCCGTTTTTCCTCGTTAAGCCTGGTAAGAGGTTTTGCGATGTTAGCAAATCCTTTCACGTATCTCCTCTAGTAGGTGCAGAGCCCGAGGAAACTTGGTGCCTATCTCGAGGTACTGGGTCAACGGTAATTCCGTTGTCTGACACAACATGCCCCAGGTATTTGACTTGCCTTGAGAAGAAATAATTGTTCTTCGGATTCAATATAAGGTTCGCTGCACGCAGTTGTTCTCCTTCTTCAGGTTCTTCAGATGGTGAGCAAAGGACTTTCCCAGCACAATGATGTCAGCATACCAGGCATATTTCCCAAGAGAGACCTCTTAGCACGCTTTCCATCAGCCTCTCAAATTTTGCAGGAGCATTGCAAAGCCCGAATGGCATTACTGTAAATTTCCAGAGTCCAGTTCCAATCGAGAACGCCTCTAGGGTGTTCAGCGTATCGTCAATCCTGGGGAACGGATAACTGTCTTTCTTGGTGACGTTGTTCAGAAGGCGGTTATCTATGCAGAATCTTGTTGTTCCATCTTTCTTCTTCACCAATACAACAGGAGACATGCAGGGGCTACTCGAAGGCTTAATGACACCATCAGCCGCCATCTCCTTAATAATCTTCTCGGCAGCCCCCCTTTTAGCTAACGGCAGGGCGATCCTCGTTCTACCCTGTGGTCCTGGGCTGATCTCGAAAACGTCATGCCATCGGGAATCATGTTTTTCAATTCCTAGCTCTGTTCAGGCGAAAGGTCGCGGCATGTTTCGCCCACAAATTCTTTTAATTCTGGCAGTCCTCGTAGCTCGGTGGGATGACGTTGCAGCTGCCGTACTACTGAGGTAGCGGTTGTACATTCCCGGAACGGTGTTCCTTTCTTCAGCGTTACCGGGAAGTTGTTCAGGTTCATTAGTCCAATTGCATTGGTATGTCCGACATTGATGAGAGACCTTGCGACCAGTACGCCGCGTCCGATCTCCTTCTCTTCGTGCAGGTAAAGTGGTGTCTTCTAGTAAGCGCACTCGTGCGTGGTCCTTTCCCTGCCGAGGGATGACTTCTTCGTTTCCCGGCGTCATCACACCTCTCGACATATCCAACTCGATCCCGTTTGCGATCATCAAGTCCATGTCCAATATGACATCTTCATCTATTTCTGCCACGAGCGCGGTGCTTCAGATGTTGGTCCCCGATGAGGAATGTGGCCACTGTCTCCCCGTATACCTTGGCTGGCTGTCCCGTGGCTGTCGGTAATGCCCATTCGTTGGTAAGACCTTCTCAGCGGGAACTGTCTTCGAGTTCAAGATTGTCATAGTTGCTCCGGTATCAAGTAGCAGACTTCGCAGCTGCCCGTTCACCATCCCACCAACGTAGAAACTGTTCGTTCTGCTCCCTATTGACGCAACTCTGATAGCCTTTCCGGGGCCTTTGATGTAACGGATTGACAATAGCCTCTTCCCAACAACCCTACTTAGTTTCTGTGGTTTTTCTTGTGTCTTGGATGGACACTTGCTTCTAGGGTGTCCAAGTTGGCCGCAGCACCAACAGCTTATCTCCTTCTTATAGGTCCTGTGAGCCTCCAAACCCTATGTCACAATGTCTTCGACACTAGGGACCACATTAGGCTCCGTCTCTGCTGCTCGAATTTGAACTGGGTGTTAAAATGAATTAAACACGAAGGACGACATCTGTTTTACTTGGTTTCCAAGCGAGCCACTGATCAGAAGCCATCATATGACGCACTGCGGCGAATCCTCGACGTCCTGCGGAGTAAGCTTCTGAGACTGCATGTCACTAAGCTCGCCATCCCGAAGTTGACGACGGCCTGGAGTGGAAGGTTGTCAGGGACATGATTCGCCAGCTCTGGAGTCACCATATTGATGTGCACGTTCAACCCCTGGAAAGAAAAAGCGCAAAGGTAGAAGCTCACAACTGCCTGATTTCTCCGGACTATGCTCTGTGGGAGAGCACTTTTAAGGAGGGGGCAGTGTTACGGCCAGAGAGAGAAAACGGGCGGAAGAGATTAACGTCTTAATCCCGTTGGCTGGATTAAGACGGTTCTAGAAGTTGCGAGAACGGTCCTCCCCCACTTCCGTTTGTCTAGAGTGTTCGGCCTTGCCTATTTAAATACCCTGTCGCCGCGAACCAGTTCAGTAGTAAAGCAGACAGTGTGATAAACTAGTGTGAATGAACTGTGACAGTCTCGCGAGTGTAATAAACTGTTTCTGTGTCAGTTTATCATATTTGGAGAATCTTAGGTGGACTTGAATTTGTGAACTGCAAGTCTTAATTTGTAGTTATAAACTCTAGCGTAATGTTATTGTATTTGTACAAATTTATGTGAATAGTTAAACTATTTCGCATTAGTAATATCTTATAGTATTTTAGGAATTAAATAGGCCTAGGTTATAATAAATAGAATATTGTTATTGTAAATTTATACTAGTTTAATAATTTAATTCTTAGTAACTTCATTGTATTCTTTTATTCAATTTGTTAATAAATATTAGTATCTTGAATTTAGAATATTTAAGTTATAGTGGTAAAAGTATTCAATTGCTATGTTATTTTTATAGCCGTTTATTTAAAGTAAGTATGATCACTGAAAGTAACTGGCGGACTCCGTTTTTTCTTACCCTCCTTTATTTACACATTACATCATATGTACTATATGATTATATTATATGTACTATCTACGTATAATAGGTGTTACTTATTATATTACTTTCCTTTCTGTAACATGTGTTTTATTTTTTATTTTTTGTTTTATTTAGTATTTTGTTTTATTTTTGGAGTTTGCTCCTTAAGAAAAGATTTTCATATTTAGACCGCGGTATGAAAATTTTATGAGCAGTAAAATCGAATTTAGTGGCGAGTAAAGCTACATTCTCGATAATATTGTATTATTTGTTTTACGAAATGAATAGAAATTAAAAATTAAATTCCCGGACTAATCGGGAAGAGATACGTGTGGTAACGGTATTCTATTGCTTTATTCTCGAAGTGTTGAAATGCGATAATATTTTGTGTAGGAGCCATTTTAAATACACCTATCCAAACAAACACTGTTACTACTCTTATTTAGATTCCGCATTAAGCTGTTGGGGTCCATTCATATTACTTGGATAAAGCTCAACACACGACAGGACAGCGTTGCTCTGATAAGAGTGGGGAATTGGCTTTCTATCTAGCAATGCTGGTCCAGTGACTATTTAATTGTGTACAGTGTGTAGTGTGTAGTATGTGGTACTACTAGGACAGAAGATTGGTGTATTAGGAAGTAGACAGGCAGTGATCATGCTGGGCTTAAATATCGTACACCTCTATCGGACACAGAAGATGAGGCTCCCTTCAAAAAAGTAAAGACAGGGAAGAAATCGGCGAAGACGAAGACAAGGAGAGCAGAAGAAGCGCCACCGGTAGTGACATCGAACAGCTTCACCACTCTTTTTTTTAAATATTTTGTTTTATTTTATTTTAAAATATGTACAAATTTTAAAACATTGTTGGGAAAATCCCTTGCAATGAAAATGAGTTCACATTACAACGGTTACCGATTAATATGTTTTTGTTGTTGGTAAAATTTAAAAAACCAACAGAAAAGAGAGTACATAGGATTTACTTAAGACAAAATTTATGTATAACATAATACAAAATGCATATTATTTATTGTTGTTTTTGTATAATTTCCTATTTCTTGTATGAGTGTGTTGTGTGAAAGTTGGCATGAGGTGAAGAATCTGAGGGTTTGTTGGTGTATGAATTTTTGTATTGTTGGGATGTCCAGTTCTTTGTGCATTTTGGTGATTTTAGTATATATTGGATAGTTTTTATGATTCTTAGACATTTGTTTTGGAAGATCTGTATTTTGTTAATGTGTGTTTTGCTAGCTAAACTCCAGACTGAGCATGCGTAAGTTATCATGGGCCTAATGACTCCCTTATATAATATTTTCTTATTTTTTTCAGATAATTTTGACTTTTTGTTAAAGTATGGATACATTTTGTATAATATTCTGCGGGCGCTATTCAGTTTATTATTGATATGATTGTTGAATAGTAGTTTGCGGTCTAGAGAAATTCCTAAATATTTAATATGGTTTGATATAGGTATTGAGATATTGTTAAGTAGTATGGTAGAGGGGAGTATAGGTCTTCGTTTTGTGAAAATTATAGCTTCGGTTTTGTCAGTATTTGTATTGAGTCCCCATTTCTTCAGATATTTGTTAATTTTGCGAAAAGCTTCCTGTAGTCTTTTAATTATTGCAGTTACGAGTATCTTATACGATGATGACAGTATTGCTGTATCATCAGCGAACAGTGCGATATCTACATTATTGATTTTTGGGATGTCGTTAATAAACAAATTAAATAATATAGGGCTGAGACAGGAACCTTGCAGTAGACCCGCGTTTGTGTATCTATTTGTTGAGTGGCTATTGTTTGATGAAATAAATGAATAAATGAATGTTCTGTTAGTTAAGAATGAGTATATTGTTAGAATTAAGTATCTTGGGATATTGTATTGTATTAATTTGTAGATGAGGAATTAAGGAGAAATCCTGTCGAATGCTTTTTCTATGTCAATGAGGATCATGCCTGTATGTTTTCTTAGGTTGAAATTTTTAGTGATTATGTCAACCACTTTCGCCATTTGACCGGTTGTAGAGTGAAAGTGCCGAAAGCCAAATTGTTCATTTATTAATATATTGTTATCAGTTATGTGCTGGACCAGTCGATATTTTATTATGTTTTCGTATAGTTTAGAGAGGATGTTTAGTAAGCTAATGGGTCTGTAATTGGATGTAATTTCAGGGTCTTTATGTGGTTTGGGAATGGCTATCACTTTTGCTCTTTTCCAAATGTTCGGGAAATAATTTAATCTGAGGCTGGTATTGAAGATTTTGGTAATATGTATTATCGTTTTCTTGGAGAAGTGTTTTATTAATACTGCTGGAATATTATCAGGTCCGGGTGATTTGCTAATGTTTAAGGTTTTAATTAATTTTGCGATTTCTCGGGGAGAGGTATGTTTAAAGTTGTTTTGTTCAGGTCTGGTTGATCTATAATAGTTTACAGTTTTTTTCACTTTTTTTATGATATGTTGTGGTTAAGCTGTTTGGTGAGTTTTGGATATTCTCAAAATGATCAGCAATCCGCGAGAGTTTTTCTTTCGTATCAAATATATATTTATTATTATCTATTTTTAGTGGGGGAATGTTCGGTTTGGTTTTCGTAAAAATCTTGTGGATTTTCCAGAAGGGTTTATATCCAGTTTTAAAAGATTTCAAAGTTGTAGCCCAATTGGAGTTTCTCCATTGGTTCAGTTTGTGACGAATTAGATCTGTTAATTTGCTGGTGAATGTTTTTATTATATTTTTAGGATGGGTTTGTGCTCTACGCCTATATTTGTTTCTTAATTTTATCAAATGTTTTATATATTTTGGGGAATTCATCTTCGTGGGTAGCTGCGTAGCTTTTGGGGATTGCTAGATGGGCTGATCTTTTGATTATTGATGTTAAATTTTTTATGGCAGATTCTATTTCATCCGGATTTGAGATTATAGGATTAATGTCTAAAGAGTTATCTAAGTGTTTTTTGAAATGGAGCCAGTTTGCGACTTTGTAATTGTATTTGGCGATAGGTGTTTGGGTTATGGGTTTTAATTTTATCCGATAAAAAACCGGGTTGTGATCGGAACTTAATGCTGGTAAGGAAATTAGCCTAGAAATCGCACTGAAGGATTTAGTCACTAGTATATCTAGTGTGCTAGGTCTTGACTTCCTGTTGGTAGGGAAATAAGTGGGTGAACTTGGATATACTATTTATAGTTTAAAGTGGGTAGCAAATTTTAACAGTTGATTACCATTTTTATTGTTATTGTGACCATTCCACATTTTATTTTTGCTATTGAGGTCTCCCATTAGTAACATACATTTATTTAATTTCATAAGGATTTTGATTTCTGTTTTAATTAAAGGTTTTTTAGGAGGTAAATATGCTGATATGATTGTAATTGTTTGGTTATTATTTAAGTTTAAGTTTATAGCAACGGCTTCAAGGTATTTTAAGGTTGGTATTGGACAGTATGTGTGTTTCAGTGATTTATGGATGATCAACATAACTCCGCCTCCATAATGATTACGATCTGATCTGTAAACTTTATAATTTGGGATAGATATTTTGTCTATTTCGGTTATATGGGTTTCTGTAACTGATAATATGTGCGGGTTATTAGAAGAAATAAATTCTTTTAATTCTAGTAACTTATTTTTTATGGATCGAGCATTCCAGGTTAAGCAATTTATGTAGTCAATGGTCATGGAGTTTATATTGTTTCATTCCATTTTTATGGTAAACGTTTGTTTTTAATCTCAAAAGCAATTGAAAATTTATTGAATATTTTAAAATAAGTATGTAGAATAAATAGCTTGGCATTATTGAAGTGATAACAGAGCGAGATAAGAGGATTTGTTTACTACTCAAGTAGTTTCTGCAGTGACAGGTTATGAATATGTTGTATGAAATGATATTTGGTTCTATATTGTTACATATTAATATTACTGGAGTTTTATTGGTATGCAAATTGCTAAATATTATGTTTATGGATATTGTGAGTAAGATAAATACAACAAATATTTTACTTGTTTGGTGAATAAGTTGTTTTGGATATGTTGCAATACCCTTCATTTAGTCTAGTAGAGATAATATTCCTTCAAATAAAATGAAAAATTTGGATATTCTGTCTTCTGCTTCTTTCATTTTTGCTAAAATATTTTTTACATTCTTAAATATTTCTGTTATTTTCAGAGAGCTGAACATAGTTTTGGCTTCTTTGATCATATCCATTATAGAGGGTTCCTTGTCCTGTGGAGTAAATGAATTCGAAGGCCATGTGATAGAGGTTTGGAGAGTTGTGGGAAATCTTCTCTTTTTGCATTGTAATTTCTTATGCTTGAAATTGTTTTTCTGGGTGGATTTCTACTTAGCTTAATGTTAAGTGTTTTTTCATAGACTATGCATTCTTTTGAATTTGACTGGTGGGCTTCTTCACAATTAGCACATTTTGGAGAAAAGTTATCAATATTTATATTTAGGCAATCTTTGGTTTTATGAGATTCTGAGCATCTCATGCATTTTGGTTTTTTATTACAGCTAACAGCGATGTGATTATACGATTGACAATAATAGCATTGAATTAATGCTCTATTGGGATTGTATTTCTCCCATTTAATTATGAAGCTGCATACTGTTTTTATGTGGGTCATAATTTGTACTTGGGTTTGATCTTCAAGTGTGATTATCCAAGCTGGTAGTTTGACTTTCTTTCTTCTTAATCATTTGTATTATTTTACTTACTTTCAAACCTTTAGAAATTAAATCTTGTTTTATGTAATCTATTTCTATGTTAGGGGGAACACCTTTTAGGACCATTTTTGGTTGAATTTCATTCTTAGGTGTGTAAGTATGAAATTCATATTCTTTTTTTGTTAATTATTCTCTTAATATTTTAAAATCTGTTGAATTATATGTAATAAAGATTGTTTTATTTCTTTTATATTTGATGTTAATTTTTCCAGTTAGGTTTTCTTTTAGGTTTTTCATCAAGTCTTCATAATTATCAAATGTTTGGTGTACTATAATTGGAGGGTACGATTTGACTTTATTGCTTTGGATTGATTCACACGTTGATTCAGCTAGGTCTTCATCATCTGATAATAAAGAATAGCTATTGCTTAATGGGACAGTATAGTTGTTAACGACTTTTCTTTTTTTTGAAGCACTTTTTGGGTCCATATTTTGTTTCGCACTGACCCCTGAGGGCCCCGCGGTTATGTTATGTAGATCTTGTACACTAATTTTCACTAGTTAACACTGAGTATTATATTTATATTAACTATTGATTATTTGTACGGTTATTTATTCACTTAAGCGCACGTTAAACATCTATCCACTGCAAAGGTCAGAGGACAACTGATGTCACCACTCTAGGTAATTTACCACCAACTGAGGATAATTTAGTAAACCAAATGAGGTAATTTACCCACCGAAGAAGATTCCTCCAGTTAAAATGGACCGAGAAAACTTCTCGTTAAATGAGTTGAGATATTTCATGAACAAAATTAATATTAATCAATATTTTACCAAACAGACGAGGACTGAGATCCATATTTACCTTCAATCAGAGACCGACCCATTAGAAAAATATAAACAAAATATTTATGTTTTAGAAAAACATAAATAAATTCACAATATTAAATCTCAACTTTTAAATATATATATATATATATATATATATATATATATATATATATTTGTGTGTGTGTGTGTGTGTGTGTATGTGTATGTGAGTTCAGTTGACAGTTTTAGTGTTATAACAAGTCACCGCATCTACCATTTGAAGATTTGAAGATGGCCTACAACGTAGGTCGAAACGTTGGCACGATTAATAAAAAATATATATTTATAACTTTAATTAAAATAGTTTACATTAATTTAAAATCCAGTCGCGTTTCGGAGCTGACAAACACATTTTTTTCAATTATCACTTAGTTGTAATCTGATATTCTAAGGAAACATTATTAATTCAGTTTATTCAGGTATTATTAGTTTTTTGGCTAATTGTATTTTTGTTATTTGTTAATGTTTTTTTTTTGTTTTGTTTAATACATTTTCATACATTGGAATGCTTAAACTGATATCAGAATTATATATAGAATATAGGTTTACATAATTTTGCCCTAGCATTTTCGACTTTTGTGATGTGACCCTAAGTACTGCATTTACTTGACGCACGAGAATGAGTACGAGATGTCAAACGAGATGTCAACTGGATGGGGATTCTTGGCAGAATAAATAATTTTATAGGAATAATAATAAAACGAATAATATAAACTGATAATAATAAACGTCGGTATCAGTTGGTAGAGAATGCATTTACTGATACTTAACATCACATCACCTAGCGCCAAACCGTAAAGCCTCAAATAACTTAAAAACGAAATTTTACATCTATATTAATAGAATTATTTTATAACCTTGGATAATGGAAAAAAGAAAATTGCAGTTCTCTGAAAAAACAAAACACAAGTTTTATTGACAATACGTATTTAAAACTCATAAAAATATATCATCCGTTAACAAAAGATTCACTCATCTGAAAAAAAACGCTCCACTCTCATATCTGCCCCTTTGTGACTGTTAGCTCTCGGTAACGCGGCAAATACAAACATTATTTATTAATTGTCATTAGTATATTATTATTATTGTTGAGAAAATATTAGTATTGAGAAAATTGATATGAAAACAATTACAAAATCGTCTCTACTACTCAGGGATAAACAAATAAAAATATAGCTCGGAAAGTTACACTCAACACCTAACGTAGGCATTATATCTTCTGTGTCAATATCGTAGTACTTACAGAAGAAGGGAGTTTACAGAAGAGAAAAGTCGAATTCGGATTAAAGAAGGATAATGAGGGTATTTTATTCTCCAACGGAAATTTAGAGTTATGTATCCACAGAATTATGTATCCATTCTAGATGTTTTGAAAAATTGGAGAGCAAGGAATGTGGACAGATGAGTAGGATTTGGAATTTTACAGTTTTTCAAATAGGTGGATATGAAATTTTGCAACGGATATGATATAGATGATATCATCGGAGGCCCTGTAGAGTTGGATGTAGAATAGTTATCTCGGTATGTTTGTACATATACGAGTATGCTCTATATATATTTACCGTGAAATAAATCTTATTTTTTGTCTGTTTAATCTTGGAATCGATTTTTAGTATTAATTTGAGGAATAAAAAAAAATATATGTACTATAATACAAATTTAATTTTTTTGCAAATTATAACTAAAACATTTTTTAAAAATACGAAATTGTTACAATACCGTAATTATTTACAAGTATTAATATCACATTTAGTGGTCGATGGGTATACACCTTTCGGGAAGTTTGACAGACATTTGGTAGTTAGACTTCTTCTGGCTGAATTCGGGGTTGGCTCCCTTCTTCACCATTGTTACCCAGTGTCGGGTCGCGCTGGACTCATTCAAACAATGCAACTCAATGGTCTTTTCTAGAGTGCCTTCAGGTCTGCAGTTGCTATTACAATTTAGTTGAGGCTTGATCGAAAAGCAGGTCTTTCCTTGAGCTTCCGCTACCCAGATCTTGTGCTCGGAGCAGCTTTCTTGGCCCGTGATGCTTGGATTGCTGTTGGGAGAACTGGGACCTTTGGATCCTTTACCACTTCCACGCCCTACATCAGAATCCGACACCACATTGGCGAAGATTACTTTCCTAGGATAGCAAAGAGCGGCCTGTGATTGGAGATGAACATCCTTGGCTTCACCTCGGCATGATGAGTCTGCGACGGCGTATGATCCAATGAAATTTTGGTGGCTTCTTATTATACAGTTTTTGGGTGAAGTGTAGTCGTTAACTGGCTCTCCGTCAAATGTACCACATAGACCTCGTACCCTGTTCCTGTAGCTGTTGGGGATCTGGATTTGAGCTCGATATCCGTCGTAGACGACTTGTACTCCTTGGTCTACCAACTGAAGGACCGTGTTGGTGGTACCAGGTTGAACATAAGCTTGAAGGGTGTGTGGGCCAGCTTCCCAGCGAGCGATGTTGTGCTCAGAAAGCTCTACGTTTTCGCCGTTCCATTTAATTGAGACACCGCTTGATCCAGATGGTTTCAAAGTTAAGGCATCGTTTCCAACAATTAGTTTCAGGACCTGTAAGTATTCATTGATATTAGATGCTTACCTAATCATATATTAATCAAAGCGATTACTTTTAAAGTAATCATTTGGTTAAAAAAAGGAACTAGCAGCCTTAATCTAAAAAAGACCCGAGACTTGTCCTAGGTCACGCTCAATCGCCAGATTTCCCCCCCTTGTTTTGGGTATCCTATATTGGATCCTATATGATCCATTTTAGGCTGCAAACAGACTAAATAAAAGTTTTTCCCGGAGCTGAATTTGAACCAGGATTTCGGACATGACAACTCAGTGCTCCGCCATACCGCCATAGGTTGAATACACCGGTTTCCGTCCTATCACCGAAGATAAATAACGTAGGGCGTGGTTAGTACTTGAATGGGTGACCTGGGATAACAGCCGGTAACCACTGGGAAAAACCGCGTGCTGTACCTGTAAAAATATATTTGGCTGTACTGATGGAAGTATCCAATGCCAAAAAAAAAAAAATAACAACAAAAACTCAGTGCTCCGCCACTGAGCCGCTCCGCTCCGTTCAAAAGTAAGACTGAAATGAAATATTCGCCTCTTAACTTCCAAAAAGAAAAAAAATTAACAATAATAATTTCTTTATTAATTAAAAAAGTTTTTAGTGATCTTGATCACCGTGTAATATTATATTAACTTTTCTAGGAAAAGAATTCTTGTCATATTTAATATGTAACAATTGTATATAAATACTAACCTTGTAAATTTTAAATATAGTAGATAAATCGGAAATGTTATTTTATAAAGAACTAGAAAAAAAAAAGTTTCTAGCATGTAATAAATCTAGAAGTAAATATACAATATTGCAATCAAACAACAATGGGAATTCGAGTGATTGGAATAATGATACAATTAGACCAATGAGGGTTGTTGCTCCGCCGCTCGCCGGGCAGGAGGCTACCCACAGGAGGCTACCCTAAGTAAATAATAAAGTAACCAACCATTGGATATAATTTAAAGTAATCTGAATGCAATGACCGGACTCGAGAAACGTAATAAACATATTACATTTAAAATTGATATGAAATGGTTCAGTTTGTGAATCCAAATAATGGTTCCTTGCAGGAATTAAGGATAGCTAATTTGTCCTACTGTTTGCGTAGCAACTGCGTTTTTTTATTTTTACACACTAATATTTATTAACCCACATAATTTCCGCAAAACAGACAAAAATCAAAAACAACAGACAAAAACAATACGATAGTTGCTTGTCGCAGGAAAATATCGGTAGCCAACGAATAAGGAATATTGTTATTTTTAAACATATAATAATTTTACAATTTAAGGTTCGAAAAGAAGCTTTTTACCCTGTTAGACTTTGGTTTTTCATTTCCATTTTTTTCAATTGATATAGGGAATACCTTATTCTGCCAAATTAATTAAATAAAATGTATACATTAATTTAGGAAAATTTTCAACACTTATTAAAGGTACCTTCTGGTGGGAATCTGTCTGCTTGGCCAGTAAAACGAATTCCCTTTGATTAAGAGCACTGTTTTCGGAGTATTCCTCATGTTGTCTTTGTTGGCTATATTGAGGAGCATACATAGCAACAACATGGTAGCAGTCGCCTAAATTGACTGGGTATGTTCTGTTGTTGAACGTTGTGGCATTTACAGCATCCAAAGTGCAAGTACCTAAACAGTTTTTGTTTTAATATCACTTGTGTCATTTGAAATATTAATGCTAATTGTTTGTTACAATCATTTCAAAATATATAATACCTGCTGGATTCCTGTTGAAAACTTCTTGTGAAATCTGTTGTAGCTGACTGTATCCAGGGTGTTGGACGAGGAAAGGCTTTACTATTTCGTTAACTGTCACGTTGTTGAACTGAGAACTCAACCAAGGAGCTTCAATTGATACGTTCATATTCTTGAGATCGCGAGAAAATCGGACAGCGACATTAAGAACTCCTTCTGGATTTTTAACATCCACAACATTTTCTAAGTTGTTCTGGTATGCCATGTTTCGTGCCTGACTGTATAACCAGTAGGCTCCTCTCTTGAATTGTGATGGCACCTTCTGGTAATTGATTGAAATGTCATATTTATCAAGATAGCCTGCGGCCAAAGTTGCATTGCGGCATGGATATTGTAAGTAATGGCCTTGTTTCATTTGTTGGACACATAAAGCGGAGAGAGAATGTTCCTGTACGTATCTCTTTCTCTGTTGTGATCTTTCCATTTTAGCCTGAAAAACATCATGATACATATTTATAAATATATAAATTCGTTGAGTTATAGACGTGTAAGTAGAAAAGACATAATAATTTGAATTAACCTGGAAAGTTATTTTCGAGTTGCTGTCCTGACCAAAGTTAATTTTTCCATCAATGTGGGAAGTGGGTTCAGCATTAATTGCATGCTCATAGTTCAAAACAGACACGTGCGGTTTCTTCACATTAATTTCTAATGCGGCCTGAAAATTGATATATTATAATTTTATATGATATAATATTTATTCCTCATGAAGCACAAAACACAAAGTAATCATTTATTTTACCTCTAGACCATTAGCACTGGTAGATGCCTCAAGAGGTATTCCTCGGTAGTATAATAGGTAACGTGACTGTTCGGAAACTGGGCTATCTGAATGGGCAAGTGTAATGGAATACATTCCTTTGTTTTGTTTTCCACCAAAAGAAATAGAAGCGTCAAGAACTCGCGCCTGGCCATCTTGGATTCCTGTGTTGGCGTTACTTAGTAGATCTTCAATACGGCTCTCCAATGCTGATGGATGACCAAGATTACTTGGACCCTTTCCTGGTTTTCTGCCCTTAGGATGTGATGTCCTATATTTGCTCATTTCCTCTTGGCTTTGCTCACCTCCCTGTTGAGTGTTATAGGATACTTTGATCACTGTTTCCTGAGATTTACTTTCGTGTGGGTTATAACTGACTGTATAGTTGTTGTTGGCAATTGAATCGTCAAAGTGGGTCATCCAAGTGAGTAGATCGGTGGGAATATAGCTAAGTTGTTTTGCGGCGCCATACAAGCTCTGTAAACTCTTTTCACTTTGAACTTGGACTTGGAAGGCGTATCCTGTTTCTGCCTTACCATATGTCTTCGTATACTGAAAATAATACGATTCGTCAAAGTTTTCTTAAATTAAACATTTACAGTTTTTTTTTAAAGAAATGTTAATGTGGATATTTACCGTGATTGGAGATTGAGACTGCACTTGCTTAGCACGCGATCCTTGAAGGTATGGTTTAACGTCATATAAATTATGGTAAGTAGTATAGACATTTGTGCGGTATTGAAGAACCTTCAGCAAGTCGTTGTTATGTAGTGGTTTGAGAGAAATCTGTAACGTGTTCTGGTTTCCGTCGAATTGTAATTTTCCTTCAACTGGTAAATTAATCTGAGCTGCTCGTTCGAATCCTGCTACGTACCTTTGCTGTCCAAAAACAAATGCTAATTTTGCCCGTCTCAGGTTAGTTTGGCTAAAGCACAATATCTCATTAACATTTATTTTATGCAAATGATACTTATATACTTTTTTTAATGACGACAATTTATACTTACAGGTATTGGATTCTACCATTCAATGCTGCACTGAACGGAATAGCATTACTTTCTGAATTTGCTTGTCTTTCGGCTTTACCATTTCCCTTCAGACCCAAATATTGAACCGTTGGGGCATTATAAGAATAAGTGAACCGCAAACCCATGGCCATTGGAAATCCAACTTCAACAGAGTCTTGATTATAATATTTCGTTGGGTGGAAGTTTATACCCTTCTGAAGCATTTGTTGTAACTGAAGAGCAACTGGAACAAATAAAGGAATCATTATTAAGATGGTGTGAACATTCAATCATGATATGTTTATATCAACAAGATTTATGCTTCGGTATATTAAAACTAACGTTTTGGCAGTTGTTCAATAGTGTGGTTGTCAAAGGTGAAGAATCGTTTTGCACCAAACATAGAAACAAAGATGCTTCCTTCTACCTGCCTTGGTGAATTGTATTCTGCTTTCAGGATATCATTAATCTTCTGATATGTATAATCGGATCCTCCAGTATTTCTTTCACTTTTTTTAGGTTCAGGTTGCAATTGTTCCATTAATAAGTTGTGAAGGTCCTGGAAACCTGAGGTGAGCACTGAAACCTATAAAGAAAATAAAGTTATAACCTTGACATAAATTTATATAATTTCCATGTTTTTACGAGTAGATGCCTTTAACTTACCGTTTCTGGTTCCTTGAGATATCCTCCTAGCTTTCTTTGGAGTGAATATATTATAGAACTTGGCTGTTGACCTTCCGGATTATGTATGGAGGACATGTAATGGTGTTGCATTGCATTGGGTTGTTTTTCAATAAAGGACGAGATAAAGTTCTTGCAGTACTGGGCATCATAATTTTCTGGATTAAGTAAGTTTGCTGCAGATCGTGCATTTTGCTTCCTTAAAAAAGATATGGGAATTTCCTATCACAAATCATTTAATTTAATTTAACTATTAAAAGTTCACTAATTGATACGTACATTTCTGGATATGCGTGGTATTCTCCACTGGCAGCACTCTCAATGGCTGACTTGACGGCAGCACTAACGTGTTTGCTGATGTCATAATTTGTTTGTTCTGCCATATGCTGCAAAAGTTGTGCTGGAGGATTAGTTTTCATCAGCTGCATGACTGCAGCAACCCTGATCTCTGGGGTTTCCGCTTGATTGCTGTATATTCTGTAAAGTACTGACCGAGCTGTATTTGGATAAACCCTAGTTAGTTCGTCAAGAGAAGCCACAATCAGAAAACGTTGGAATTCGCCAATGGGTTTTTTTCCTTCCAAATAAGGTTTGTAAACTGCAAGAATTTGGCGATGTGCCACGTTTCCTAAGGCACGGATGTATACCTGGGCTTTTATAGAATCTCCTTGAGCGACAGCATTCCTAAGCTTATCCTGCAACCATGGAATATATTTCTCTGTGACCACTGAACGATGGTTACTGGAGTCAGAACCAGAAAGATGGATGGGGTATCGATGTTGAGAGGTGAGACGATCTACTTGTGATCTTCTGACCAAGTCAGTGAAAGCAATAACGGCTGATGTGTTAAGGTACTGTTGGCTTTCTACTTCGTTGCTGGAGACCAGTCCCTAAAAGAAAAAATATATAACATCATTATTTATTTACTATCGAAAAAAGTAAAAAATTAAGATTAAGTAAACTTACAAAGAAGTAATTCATGTATTCAGTCGTAGGGTAGCGAGCAGCAGAAGGTAGGGTAGCAACGAGAGCTGCAGCTTCCTCACCTTTTACTTTACCGGACTGGATCATTGACTTCATTGTAACTAAAGCTGGTCCAGTTCCAGCACTTGCTAATGCGTCTCGGAAAGCCACCCTGAACAAAACATATTTTGATAAAAAGGATTAGCAATTCAACGACTTTAAGAAACATAATGAAACTATTTAAAAATCTTTCTCACCATGCTTGTTGGATTTGGTATTTGTTGGTTCCTTCACCGCTCTCCATACCTTGAAGGCTGGTTTCAGAATAGTACAATTTATCAAAAGCTTGCTGAAGTTGTTGGGAACTCGCACCGCTTATTAAGCGAGAAAGAATAGAAAACCAGGTAAGAACATTTTCTTCTAATATTTTGTTTGGTTCAAGGATAGTTTGTCCTATTTTCTTAGCAATACTGACTATTTTTTCGGATACTTGGCCTTTCTGAGATGACATGCTGACCATATTATCAGGAAGGAATTCGATAACTGGAGATTCATTGATTTTAGGTTGAGGTGGTAAGTGTTCTTCGCTGGAACTAATTGAAGAATCTTCACTGGAAGAAGAAGAAGAGGACGATCTAGATGAACTGGTTAGTCTTTCTTTTGTTTTATCCTTTTCCACAGAACTTAAAGCACTTCGCTTTTCACTGATTAATTTACCAGCTGGAATAGGTTTCCATTTATTCATAGTAGGTTTTTTCATTGATGTGGGTTTATTCTCATTATCTTCATCTTCGGAGGAGCTTGATGAGCTTGAAGAGCTTTCACTGTCTTCATCGCTGCCTGATCCGTTTTCATAAGAGCTACTTGATGAAGACGATGATGAAGATGATGATGATGATGAAATACCTGTCTGGGAACTTCCCTGCATGAGCCTATCACTTTGTGATTCACCTTGTTCATACTCATAAGCTAAATTTTCCATGACCTTGGGTTGGCTAATGGCCTGGGGGTGTCCAGGCGAAGAAGTTACTGATTCTAGAGTAAGAGTCAAACGACTGACAGCTAAACCCTTCTGGCTATCTGACATATGCGGTGCTACAATGGCCTTTTCAATGGTGTCAGAGTACTGTATGGTGTACTTCTTCAAGTTGCCGGTTACAACAATCCTACTTGTAGATGACCTCTGTAAAGGAAGAAATAGAGGAGGGTGAAGTTATTTTTATTAACAGGCATTATTATATAAACTATAGAGGAATAGATCATAAAACCTGCCAGTTATTTGTTGTATGAAATTTTTATCTTGGTCTTACTTACATAATTTTGTTTCAACTTACAGATAGCAGATTTCCCATCTGATTGGTTCCAGCATTCCATCCCTCATGGCCATTCATTCCATACCGATAAACAATGTGATAATCACTGTTGGAGAAATTTCTGGTCTTTTCGATGTTATAAACTTGACCATTTTCCTTTAGTTGCGGCAGTGGAACTAATTCTGATCTGCTTTGAAGAACGTACTCTGGCAACTGATATATTTCATAGAGAGTCTCATAAATGCCGTTGATTGAATCCTTGAAAAAGAAAAGTTTAATTGATCATTTGATTTTCCAGGGAGTTTAGGGGAAATAAAAAATCAATATCACATTGCTACCTCTTTTGTCTTATAAACTCCATTTTGCTGTTCGCCTTGAGGCAGGCTGTTAAGTTTTGAATGCTTCAAATTGACTGCTTGTGTATCAACTTGAAACTGACTGGCCACTGCTTTTCTAAAATTGACATCCCAAGGAGGGAGATTTTTTTCGACTACAATCTTGTCCACCTGTTGAATAAAATAAAGACGATTCATTATTAAAAACGACAACACGATAATAATAAATTGTTTGACTAAGTATCCGGAATAATATTAACTTACAACGCCATTTTTCATCACCAACTGGAATGGTGAGTTATGAAGAGGAATTGGCTTGTACTCGAGTTGATCTTCCGAGACGGGCGTTGCCCATCCTTCGCTCAAGTGTTTATTAACTTCAGCGTACTCAGGATCTTGTAACTAGGTAGAAAAATAGATTAATATCAAATCTGAATTTCTGAAAGTTATTGGACTTTCTGAAATTTTAATTACTTGAAGTGTGAGTTGTTTTTCTCCAATGGGTGTGGCTAACAATTTTGCCCGGATTAAGACTCCTGAATATTGGTTCCTTACTTGATGGATACCAGCCAGGGTTCTTCCTCGAATTTTGTAAGTGTAAAGTTTACCTGGCTTCCAGGCTGTGGGTGAGATGTCCAATTAATATACGCACAGGTGTCTTTCAATTTATATTTATAATTTTTATATTATATGTCAATAATTACTTACCATTATCGGCTGAGGTTAACGCCAAAAACGCTGGAAAATACGAACAAATATATAAAAATGAAAACAATGATCGGAGATTAGTTATTATGAATAGAAATTACTTATAAAAATATTAAAAATATATACATTTAAGTATTTTAAAATAATTATGGGTAATACTAAAAAATAAAGGTTCATTATGTCTCTACCAAAATATTGATTTGAAGTTTCTAGTTTTTTTCTTTATAACACTTTGGTTTCTCATATATTTATCCCCATTAATTTTATACAGGCTTATTATACTTAGGTATTATATTAATTTAATGATTAAATTATCATTATCACAACTTATTTATTCCTATCACTACAAAAATATTATTTTGAAGTGGCAATTCTAACATAACGAAGTGAAATACTGAAAATGGGTGTAAATCAAGAATTGAATATTAGTCACTGATTCAGTTTTTTAAAATTATTTTTTTTAAATTACTGATAGAATATCTGTTTTAATATTACAGGATACTATACTATTTAATATTTTTGATTAACTGTTATTTAGTCTGATACTTTTGGATTTTGTTGTCCAAGAAATTGGTTCATTAAAATAATTAATAGCAATAAGTATACGAAAAACATACTTAAATAAAAACTAAATAATTAAATAACAATATAAAAAGTGATTAATTTTCGAAAAAATAACTTAACAGTTATGAAGATGAGATGCATTCTACATTCATAAATTTTGTCAAATAATTATTGTCCCATTTTAAATTGCTTTTTAATTAGCAGCGGATGGAACATTGAATTGTTCCAGGCGGAAATAAATGAATTATTATTATTAGTTTTTATAAGTGATTGTTTTATATATGACATTTTATTATGATTTATAACAAGTATTATAACTACAAATTTTGATTTATAATAATAATCTGAAATTCATTATGTTACGGTATGTTCAAATTAATTTAATTTATAACTCATCAAAATCATAAAATAACTACAATAAAATGTACATAAAATATACATAATAAATTCTTACCGAATATAAGCAATGTGAGAGGCGTCGACATTTTGACCAGCTGCCCCGTGCACTGTGTGCTATCTCCTACAAGTCTTCTCGTTTTTATACTAAGACAAAATTTACAACATCAGCATACATGTGGATCTGATATGGCCGGTTCGTAAATCGATTTTATTTTATTTTTTAAATATATTTGTTTCATCACTACGTATAAAATTTAAGTTTATTTAAATAGCTATATATAAATTTATAACTAGCATTATACCTTTGTCTTTTATGAGCCAATTAAATTCATAACTATTTTAAATTATTCACTATTTGTATGGAATTTTCATTGTATAAGTATAATTTATTTTTAAAGTAACAGAATAGTTGAATTTTTACCAAATAGACTACGTTTTCAAAATTAGTTACGTTTCATATTAAGAAAAGAATATCAAATCCTGTTTTAGTTTAGTCTTCACCCCATCGGTTCTTCAAATGCTGAATAATATTCTTGAATTAAAACCATTAGAAAAGTCTACAATCACTTACTTATAATTAGTAGTGCTCCTTCATTATTTTATTCTTGTATAAATTAACATATATCTACAATGAAAAGGATAAAAACGTCAATAAAAAGGTAGAGGATCTATATAAAATCCTCCACTGCATTCATATGCATACAATGTTGTTATGTATGTAACGATTTGTTCAAATAAATCGCAGATTACAAAGTAATTGCAGATAGATATATTATAATAAAGAAAAATAATTAATATAAATAGTTAATGTTCTCAGTAAACAAATTAATCGTCTATGAAACGTTAAGGATCAAAAGCGAATCAATTCAAAATTTCAAAAATTTATATTTTCACATTTTTCGTTAGTTTAGCCAACCAATTATGTCTAACACGACGCTTTTCCGCCTCATTTATAATTATTTTAGACTGATTCTAAAATTAATGTTTTGGGAGCAATAAAATTGGTTGACTAACCCAGCGGAAAATGTGAAAAGGTTAATTTTTAAAAATTTCAGAGTTATCCACCTTTAATCATGAACGCCTCACCAGAAATAAGTAGCAGTCTTTTAAAAATTTTATGAAAGTAAGAACAATTAGTTTGTCGCGAGTCTGTATTCTCTTAAGATGACGTGTATCGGGTCGAGTTCTGTAAAGGAATTGGATCCGTTTATAAAGATTTGTATTGCATATTGTGGCTGTCCTTTAATAATTCTGTCAGTATTATATATTTTATAATAGATAAAAGGGACTAAACTATATTCATGAGGCAATTGATTTTCACAAGCAGCAACTTCTTCACCTGAGTGTCAAGGATTTTTTGTTTCCCTCGATACCACTATGCCTTTTTACCCAAATCAAGTGAATTCTTATGGCTAGATGTATAAATTTAATGAAATTATTTTTAATTTTTACAGTAAGTATATGTGTGTAAATGTGTAGTATAATATAAGTGTATAATTGCACTCAACTGTTACTTTAAAAACCTGATGGATTATAAGATCTAAAGGTTGCAGGCTCAAAAAGTTTGAATTTTTTAGCCATTATTTCTTTTATTCTTTTGTACATTTCCAAATATTTTAGTTTTATTAATATTTTGATAGATTAATTTATTGATATTTACAACTATAATAATATTACAACAAGTGAATCTGCTAATATGAACAGAATGACATGAAAAACAAAAAAACACTTGTGGAGTAACTAACCATCGGTAGCACTCTAATATCTTAAATATTTCAAATAAAATATGCTCACAATAATTATTTATAATTATTTTCTCTTTGATCTTTACTATTAGGATAATATTACATTGGTGCTGCCATTCCATATTTATATATAAAAATATTGATAAAGTATCATCTATTTAATATATTCATATATAAATAGCGCATCGGAATAAAATTACTCTTGACATAAAATTACTCTAAGCCCAATGTTTATAAGTAAGAAACATACAAGTTAACAGTGGCCAGAGGAGCGTAACTGGTATACCCTCTATTTGCTACAGCGATTTGTGGATAGTCCTTTTCTATTATATAGAAACACTTGCTGCCTTTTGGCAGCTACTGTATCCACATTTTACATTGTTTTCGACCATAAATTTTAGGATAAGAATTAATTTATCAACAAATTGCTTCTTTATTTTCTTGATACAATGATACAGTTTTTCTTCCTTTACGATACAACATACATTTATCTTATTTTTATCAGTGTTATAGAAGTAGAAATATCGAAAACAATGTTCAATTTCTTACAGAGTAGGAAACACACAATTTTTTCAACTTTTTCTTTACAGATTTGTTTTTTTTTTGCGTAACGTTGAAAAAAAAACTTTTTTTCTAAAACATAAACATTAAGTTCGTAAACCCTCCTTCCAACTTACGAATTTATTATTATCAATTTATATATTTTTAATAGGGCCTACATAACTGTGTTTTTGAGCTGTTTTAAAAAAAAATTAAATTGTTTTATTCACATAATTAAACTTGCAGAAGTTGATAAGAGGCTCGAAAATAAATAGGTTAGGACTAAAACATTGGATATAGTTATAAACATATACAATAAAAGTGCCTTACATACACTTTATCACATTCGATATGAATAGTTAACTGAAGAAAAGTGAATTAGTCCAACTTTTGAGACTTTTATTTTAAAAACATCTAACTTTTAATAATAGCCATCGTTAGCCAACTTAAAGGACACTTGTCCGCAAGATACCACGGTATGGCAAGGCCTTGAATATATTGGTTCCTGCAGGCAGGAAAAAAATCCCTTTTTACTATCAATATTGTAAAGTTTACCTAAGTACCTAAGTTGCCTTTTTCAAATTAGCGATATATATAGTTTTTGTAAATCATGCCTATTTTGCGATTTATCAACACATCTCATTCAAGCACCACTGTACACTGTTTCGAATCTGGCTAGGGATGAATTTGATATCTTGGTGGAGCCAAAATATTCTTATTCTTCCTAGATTTTCTCTGAGATGAACGATAATATAATAACATATATATATATATATGACTTCAAATATACAATAGAACCTTAATATTATTAATAACAAAATAAAAAATAACAACAAAATTCGATATAGCCACTCTGGCTTAAATCTCTCTCTGTTTTAAGTGCGATTAACAATAATATACCATACTGGGAGTAGAAGTCAGGAATGTGATGGATAAACGAGTACAATGTGGATTTCGATGTTCATGGAATGGGATAAATTCTGGATCCGTGCCTGTGGAGGAATTAAGTAATCATGGTACAAGTATTGTATTAGGCCAAAACATGTTGCGACCATTTTAGAACTACATCATAACTCCGCGGGCAGCATATAAAATTATGTATCTCCATTTAAAATAATGGTTCCCACCCTGAGGGGTGCCAAGACAAGTCATGAGGGCTCAAGACAGTCGAAAATTTAAAAAATCTTCACTTAGTTTTGGTTTTATTTCTCTTACCAGTACTTCTTTACCTAAAATTGGAAGTTTGTATGTTGCACCTTGTGATTGAGGTTGTACAAATTTTGAGGAATGGAGAGATCAAGGCTTTCATTTAACAGGAGGGGGGCGTGGAAGGTTTTTATTTGAACTAGAGGGCGTGATACGCAAAAGGTTGGGAACCACTGGTTTAAGACTTAGTCTCTCAATAGACATAATTTTTATGTGCGAAATTGAAGTATAATGTGTTATCCTAGTTGTGTTTGCTATTATTCTTACATGTGAACGTTACTAATATAAAAATAATGATAATAAACATTGCCCACAACTAGTATAAAAACAATGATAATATACAACACAACACAACAAAATCATAATTTCAACATTTAATTTTTGAATATATGGATACTTGATTTCCTTTTTTTCTAAACAGTGGCTTTCACAATTTTCACAGCGGAGTGGCTCCGTGGTAAAGCGCTGAGTAGCCATGCATAAGGCCCCCGGCTCAAATCTGCTGCAAGATTTTTATTTTATTTATTTTACCGGCCGGAGATGGATCCTCCCTCGGGCTCTCTGAAAACTACAAATACCAATAATATTATTATAGTAGGATAAATACTGTGTAATTCAATAGATAAATTAGATAGCAATATAACTTTTTTTTTATTCTAAATTTTCTCTTCAAACTACTACTACTAGCATTATAGCGCTAAGACTCTTCACGGTTTTTAGTGTTACAGGTACAACTACGGCCATTATGAAATAAATTCTGTAAAAGTGTGTTGAATCTCGCAGGGGGCGTCTATCTCTGTTTTAGTCCATTCATCAACATTTCCTTGGGCTCGGACTGACGAAGTGGAAAAAGCTGCCAAACGTAGGCATCGATTGAGGCTGTATATATACAGAAGAAAGGAGCGTGCATTATTAAGGAGAGCTCCATCGGCCACTAAGGAGCGGGCGCTGAGAATGGCGGACTAGAACGGCCGTGGAGACGATTGTTATGTGCCCGCCTTGGATATATGTGCCCCGGCTAAGGAGTTCTGATTTCCCCCGGGCACCCTCCTCCCTTTTCTTCCAGGCAAATGAGCTCCTTCGCTCCCACCACTCTCGTCTTCATCCTTCCTTCTACTTCTTCGCGAGGGTCCTCATCCAGATATATGTGCTTTGGTTCTTTATTCAGCTGGTAGGAGGGAGACTTGAACTCATAATTTACGATTCCCACTGCTTTTCTCGTATTGCTATTTTTATTCCACACCTCACAAGGAACCGAAATTGAATTAATTTTTCCTCGCATGAGAAAACTATCATTTTTAACAGTCGTATTTTACCAATTTGCTCTTTATTCTGAAGCTGATACTAATAAGACTATGAAGATTATTAGTGATCTAAAAACTAAATACATGCTTATTGTTTAGGGCAGTAGAAGAAACTCCGTGGATAACGGTAGTTATTCTTTTAAAATGTTTGTTTGTTTATTTAACCTAGATGTATGCTGCTATGGCTATGCGGACGATGCTACATTGGGAGCTCTAAATTTTGCCTATTCAGGTTTAATTGATACAGAAATTTTTAACTTGTACCTGACATAGTACTGGCTCGGGACTCCCGTTTAACGACTCTTCTGAAGGACGGCATAACCAAGGATTTTTTACTCCCTTTAAAAGGCCTACGAACCCACGATCTTGGGCTTAGTTGTCTGTTATGCTAACCACTAGATCACCGGTCGCCTCTTTAATAGAGTTGAATGCTTTGTTGATTTAGATTCAAAGAAGAACAATGAGAAAAATACCACAAACAAAGTAAATGTTGCAGGGAACAGACCATATTCCGCCAGTATTAAACTCTTCAGAAGTAAATTTTGTCAAGTGATGCACATTAGGCTTTACAAAGCTTTACAAAAAAAAAAAGTACTTACTTACGGTGCAGAAACATGGACACTCACTGCTGCAATAACAAAAAAATCGAGCGAAAGGATTTAAGGAAAATTTATGGTTGATAATGTATAACAATAGCTGTTTGATAATGTAGGCAATGTAACAGAAACCCTGAAACCGAGAAAAACGGAACAAAACCGTCGAGGAAGCCAAGATTCACCCGGATTTTAGCGCTTAAATAGTAGTAGTAGTTTGATGAGACGATTTAGAATTAAAAAAAAAGTCGAATTGCTACTTAATTTATGTGAATTTACAATTGTGTATCCTAATTTATCAATGTTATTTGTAATAAATAGAAAGATAGGCATATTCCTGACTTTTTCCTTAAACGTTTGGAAATGAAATGTTGTTCCTAAGGGTTGTAGAGCTCAAGAGAATAATATAATATATATAAGAGACGAAATAAAAGGAGAAGAAAAAAAAAATAAAGGGCCTTAGATCCGGTATATGATAGAAATTATACTGCTGTCTGTTGTGCTGTTTATTATCATTGTCTAGGACAGCGGTTGTTCTGGGAGGTGACTTCCATCCGAGGTCCGAGGTCACGCTCTACCGCCAGGTTTTCCCCCTCTAAAGGGTGCCCACTTTATAGAGGCTGGGTGAGTCCCTGCAGCCTCTCTAGATTACACAGGCTCCATCTGTGGCTGCGGACAAATTTAATGATTTATCTGCACATCTTATTTTGAGCCCGGGACCTTCGACATAGCAGCTTGCTCTGTTACGATTGACCCCCCACTCCCGCAGAAGGAGAATAAGAGTCGGGAAACAGTTTTGGAGCATATATTCTGTTCAAGAGACAATGGATACACACATAATTGTTTTCTTTTGTTTCTATTATTTTTTTTAGTTTCACCCAGCTTTGAAGTACTTGAGATCAATGTTCTGATATATCTATTCGCTAAGTGAAGCTTCATCTTCTCTGACGTCCTCCTTTCCTCATCGGAGATTTTGATTGTTCGCCTTGTTCTCGCCTCGAGCCTGTTTATGTAATGTGTATTATGCTACATTTATACCATTTCCTTTATTTTTATCAATTTCTTTATTAAACATTAATTAATTTCAATTTCGGGAATAGAAGACTATTAAATTTATTACATGAATAATTCTAGCATTTAACTACGAGAAAGGTGTTAATATTGCTTTATTAATATTGATGTATTGTATGTTATACAACGGTATTAAACTTAATCATCCTTATTTTACAAATATTCGATCCCTAACAACAAATGTTGTTGCTGTTATTGCTTCAACAAATGTTATAGATAGTAACTCCCTGTTTTGCTTCTTGGATAGAAGCAAATGATGAAACATTAATTTTTGTAAGCATCACAATTGATGCAGATGCAAAATCTGAATGAAGCTTGTTGCGAAAGACACGTGCCTTGGAGATAAGGTAACATTCATTCATTCAGCAGTTATTATCAAGATACGCTTCTTATCATCACAGGTTCGCTTGAGTCCGCTAGTCAAGGGGGAAGGTCATCCATAATTGCTAACTATCATGAGTCTCATAAAAACACTAAATGAAAGACCTTTCAGCCATCTATTATATTTTCTTTAAACTATGTTATGGCGAAGTCGCAAAGAAATTCACGAAAAGAGAAATTTCATATGTGTACAACGCGGTGTTATCTTCATAACAATACGTTAAAGAACTCCTGGATTTTTATAAAACTATTTATGTACAATATAGGTCGATCATTATTTTGGGCCGTAGGCGGATCCAGGGGAGTGCACGGGGGCCCGTTCCCCTTTATAGTACATACTAATAGGCAAATCATGTGATGATAGTTGTTTAAATATCTGAATAAAATAACAGAAATAACGTGAGTTAAACTATTGTTTAGATATTTTAATAAACCTTTGAAACCTTTCTATAAATACTACAAGTTATTGTTGATTTTTTTGCCCGTCTGCTCGTTGTGCCCTCCCCCCAGAAAATAAATCCTGGATTCGGCCTTGTTTCGGGTTGTTAGTACTTATTATTTAAAAGCTAGTTTGTTTAATTAACAGAAGTAGTTATGGGTGCTTTTTTATTACATTTTACAATTCTATATACATATTGATGGCCAATGCCAATATTTCACTTTAGGTTTCAACATAAGAGACATATTTCCATTTGCTAACAGGCCAAGGCAAACATCATGTCTATCGCTCATTCTTTCTTCTTCTCCAATAATCCTTCATTCTCTCCGAATCCCATCATCATCTCCTACGTCCATCCCCCATTGATATGCCTCGTTCTCTCCTCCACAATAACTCTGATATTTCTGAGTCGGCTTCTAAATCTGTCGCTGTTTAGGCAGTCCACATCAGTAATTCCGAGTCTTTTAAGTTCTTTCATCTGCTTAGCATAACCATTCTGGCTTTCCAAGCTGTTTGTCTTATCAAGTATTAGTTCAATTTTTATTTGTTTATTCAACTTTTTGGGACCCATCCTGACCATGGGCCTTTAAAAACGCACCTTTTCCTCATTTATTTCCAAGACATCTTTTCAACAAGAGCATGGTCTACATCCCACCGCAGCAGCCAGAGAGGAGGTTGCTGTAGCCTGCTTGGGACTAGGTCACACTCGGCTCACTCATTCTCATATTATGAATAAAATTCCACTTCCACGTCATGCCAATATTGTACTGCCACTCTTACACTGAAACATATTTCTGAAGAAGTGTCTTAATATCTACCTACTGTAAATAAAATGGGATTAGTCCCAAACTTGTCGAAGGCACTTTGTGACAACGAAGCTGCCATTATTATTTAGTTACTGAACTAAACATATTTTTAAAATGTACCATTGCATGAAGGGATTTTAAGTTAATATAGTCGCTTCGTTGTGCGTTTTTTTACGTAACGCTTGACTTCAAAGGTATTTTTTATTATTATACGCCATGTTGATTTCGGCTTTTTAACTGGCGTTCAAGAAAGAACCAGGCTCTCCCTCCAATTTCCATACATTCCATACTGATCAGCTTAATCAATTAACAAATAATTTTGCTTCTGCTTAGCTATTCCTAAAATATTTCTCCCTTTCCCTGAAAATGTATTTCAGAAAATATTTTTTATGCCTATAGATTCTGAAGCCATATTTTTATGTTAAATCCATTACAGATAGATATTATGAAGAATTATTCCATCAATATAGATCATAGAATTTATTTGAAACTAATTTATATATTTCTAAAAATAACAAGGGGCGACCTGATGGTTAGCATGACAAACTACTAAACCCAAGATCGCGGGATCGTGGCCCGGCAGGTGGCCCTAGGAATGTTTGAAGGGAGTTAAAGTTATGCCGTCCTTCGGAAGGGACGTTAAACGGAGGTATGAAGGCACGAGAAAGGCCTATAAGATGTCAGCTACTCGTTAAAAAAACCCAACCTAATTAAACCTGAACAGGCAAAATTTAGAGCTCCAAATGTAGCATCGTCCGATTAGCCATATCAGCATAATGTGGCGTTAAATGAATAAAAAACAAAACAATAAATGGAGGTTTTCGTGAATTTGGTTTGGTTAAATGTTTGTGAATTGTACTTTTGTAAAAAAAAGTGCAAACAGATAAAAATATTTACGGTCTGCACTCACCCAAAGGAATATAATCACTAATAGTGATTATATTCCTTATTGATATCCCTACAATCCATGAAGGATCTTCGGTATAGTACACGACAGAGGCTGTACATGCCTAAGACAAGGACGTCGTTTGTACAAGGACGTGACTTGTTCGAGATCAAGCTCAACCGGAATTATTAAAATTTTATTATTTTTTTTTTTAATGTGGAAACATAGATTTAACAAATAATTTGCAAAATATAGTGCTGTTCGTCAAATAGTGGATTATAAATTTATCATAAAAATAGGCTTGTGTATATAACTTTATAAGTGTATCAACATCTCATTTCATCAACCTTCTGCTTCTGCCAGTAGACGATAGTATTCCATTTATCAGAATAGGTAGCCATTAGTTGCACGGTGCATCCTCAACTCGAAGGATCGCTCACCGATAACCGCTGTCAGCTCTTCGGCAATAATTGCATCTCTTGTGTCGTTGCGTTTCACACTTGGTTCCGCCCGCGAAATTCGGTTAGCTCTTCTCAATGACTGACAGCGTTTTCAGTTGCGAGGTACGCCCGAACGAGAGGCTGCCAAACAGGACAGGCGATGGATATTATTCACTCCGGTTCCTCCTTTATTAAAACTGCAGTTTCATAAAGTCGATCAAACTTCCGGAACAATTCAATTTTATTGTAGTAGGTGTTATGAAGTGCAGATGTGCAGTTAGTGATAGCACATGAGAAAAATGAACTTATTTACATTCTTTGAACATTTTTGAAAAATATGGTACATCTGCAAGGAGTCTCTTTATTATACAGGGTGTCCCGAATTTAAATGGAAAAACTTCAGGAACTTATAGGGGACCGAAAAACTAAGACAAAAAGTCCTTTAGAGATTTGCTAGTTTTTGCTTAGTTTTAGAGAAAGTCACAAAAAAAGAAACAAAACAAGTTTTCATTTTTATACTTATTTATTTACATTTATATTTATGTTATGTTCTTTTTAATGTAAATATTGCTCAAAATGTTGTCCTCTTGCACCAATGCAAACATTACATTTAGCACTCACTTGATAAATTGCAGCTAAACATTGTTCTGATGATATTTGGTGCACTGCATCTATGATTCGGTCTCTCAATTGCTCTCTTGAGTTGATTGACACCAAATAAACTTTCTGCTTCAACGTTCCCCATACGAAGAAATCCATGGGTGTCATATCAGGTGATCTGGATGGCCAAGGTATTACTCCTCCACGTCCAATCCATCGTTGTGGATAATTTATATCCAGCCAAGCTCGAGCAACTCTGCTATAATGAGCTGGCCATCCATCGAGTTGGAACCACATTTCAATCCGCTGTTGTAAGGGAATGCCATCTAATTAATTAGAAAAGTCGTTCTCCAAAAGATGTGTAAATGTGATACCATTCAATCTTCCAGGTAAAAAATATGGTCCCACCAGTAATCCGTTCCAAATTCCAAGCCAAACGTTAATAGCAAATTCATGCTGAAACCTATTCTCTCTAATAGCTCTGGGATTTTCAAGAGCCCATACATGATAATTTCTTTGATTAACAATTCCTCCTCTTGTAAAGGTAGCTTCATCGGTCCATATAATTTTTAATGGAAATAAATTATCATCGCGAATTTTTTCAAGAAACCAGCTACTAAAATTCAATCTCTTGACATAATCTTGAGGTAATAAATTCTGAACTTTTTGAAGATGGTAAGGGTACCGATTATCACCTTTCAAAGTTCGCCATATTGCTTACTGCGATAATGCTAATGCAGCAGATGCTCTTCGGATGCTAGTCTCAGGATTGTTATCGAAGTGGCGTTGGACACAATTTCTTCTCCGATAATCTGCTCTTACTGCTGCCTGGAATTGGTCGCCTTCATTACGTATTAAGAATGACCCAGTCTCTCGTAGTCTATTAAAAGTTAACGAAAAGACTGGTCAATTAGGCACTCTTCTATTTGGAAATCGGCGCGCATACTCCGGCACCGCTTCTAAAGCATTACCGTTACAGAAACCATACACAAAAATCATATCAGCGTGTTCAACATTAGAATATGTATGCGGCATTGTGGCTGATGCTATTCACACAAAAATATCTGAGTGACTGACTGAAGACTGATTTAGGAATTATAATCCTAGAAGGAAGCCAAAATGTAAACAAATAAAAGAATGTAAAGGATAACATTAAGTGTTTACATATCTCACTGCCTAGCCTGACGAACTTTGAAAGGTGATAATCGCTACCTGTAACATTTTTGTTTTGTTTCTTTTTTTTGCGATTTTCTCTAAAACTAAGCAAAAACGAGCAAATCTCTAAAGGACTTTTTGTCTTAGTGTTTCGGTCCCCTATAGGTTCCTGAAGTTTTGCCATTTAAATTTGGGACACCCTGTATGTTTCGTGATGGTGCTGGAGTTGTTCTTCATGTAATGAGATGGAGTATAAAATATCGCAAAAACCAAACAGATAACCAATACTTCATTACCATGTAGCCTAAAAAGTTAGGATATTGCCGCACGATTTTTGCTTTTCAATTGAGTCGTGGTTTAATTTTGGAAAATAAGGAATTAGGTACTCCGTCAAATAACAGCATTTCTTCTGTATATCTAGTCTTTAAAAAACTTACGTTTTGATAATGCTAGTAGATAAATGTGTGACCCATTTATGTTTTCAACGATATAATTTTGAGAAGGATGTTTCTCAACGTGAATTATTGTCAGGGTAAAATGGGTCTGGGCTGCGGAAGTTGTTTTTTTCAATCATGAGCATAAAAAAGTATTTACTTAGATTTTGTTAATTTTGCCGAAGATAGGGTGAGCTGAAGCTGGGTATGTTTAGCATATGTTAAATGTTTAGCACACGCTAGGATCCATGATTACCATTGGTGGAAGGCTAAGTGACATGGGTGCTAGTATGTCCCTGCAGAAAGGGAATACGTTGTCGATATCAAGAGCGACAGAGAGAATATGCAGTTCCCTCGATATCCTGCATCATGGCTATGTAATTATTCAGTATCATCTTAATGTCGGAGATCAACCTGGCAACGGGATAGTGTTTACAATTAATAGTGTTTATGTTAATTCTTATAATGTATTAACTGTATTTATATTATTGATAACTGGAAGATATTTTAATTTCATTTACTTTGTTATTTGACAATCCCATATCAGTGCAGAGTAATAGATCATTTCTTTTTAGAACAGTGGTTCTCAACCTTTTTTGTACCACGGCCCCTTGTTCAAATGAAAGCCTCCCACGAACCTCGCATAAAATTTATATGGGTAATATAAAGAAATACAACAAATATCACATTAAAAACAAAATATTTAGCTATACTATCACAAAATACAACATTATAACTTTCAATCTCTCTCTCTCTCTCTCTCTATATATATATATATATATATATATATATATATATATATATAAATAAGAGAGTGGCGTAAGTTACTGACCTATTAACTCGAGAACGCCTGAACCAATTTTGTTGATTCGAACCATTTAGGGCTGGTCTTTGGCAAAAAAAGAAGAATAATCAAGAAAAATCGAAATCGGTCCAGGCGTTCTTGAATTATATTTATATCTGCATACTATATTTTTGTAACCTTCACAGCTTCTCTATTAATTTTATATCAACTTTTGACAGCTGATTCATTTGCAGTCTTTTCATCGCATACTATTCTGTTTGATAATTGTGTGTGGTAATAATTTGTTTATTATTTACAATAATTGTAGTTTCAAATATTGCATTTAATACATTGTTTTGAAACTATTTATCAGTTTGATGAAGTGCACATTGTGAATGGTTATGTTCTTTGTGATTGTATAAGATTAATTAAAATTTTCAATATAATTGCCCAGTTAACAGTAATAATAGTTATTTATTTATCATTTACAATAATTGTAGTTTCAAATATTGCAAAAACTAATGAAGGACCATTACGAATAAAAAATTAAAATATGAATAAACCTATACGAAAAAAGCATCCTCTATTTAAAACTATTAATAGATCTTTAATTGATTTACCATCTCCATCTTAAATTTCATTATGATGAAATTTTGGATCCTTAATTGGTATATGTTCAATAAATCAAATTAGCCTATAGATTAGTTCCTAGCTATACATTATACAGCAAATATTGAACTCGCTTTTAGAAGAGTAGTACATATCGAAAATCAATCCAATTTGCAATTAATTTTTACGTTGGTTACTTTGAAAAGCAGTTCAAATTCATTCTGATTTATCATTTTGATGTGGAATTATATTTTCAAACGGTAAGTAGCCAGCGAATATGTTTATTTTGTTAGGCTATGACATTTGAGCACATGTTTTCATCGATGTTTATGTGTGAGGTTATGACATAATTTCTTAGTGTTATTCACAATGCCGTTAGCCAGAAGATCCAATCTTTCGCATCGAAACCGTCATGGAAGTACAGTTCGGAATATGGCCAATCAATTGAATATGGCTGAACAAGAAATCGCACGAGAACAGCGCCGTGTTAGTATGGCCCGACTTGCATCCCAAACACATGAAGAAAGACAGATGACAAATGAAACGACTCAGTTAACTATGAAAAAATGGTCGAGCTAATCAAACAACTCGACAACGTGAAAATCAAAATAAACGTTACCGCAAGAAGTTCTTCAAGTGTTGATTTGAGTCGAGTAGCATTTCTTTACGAATTGCACAATTGACTACAGCTCGCATCCTTCCGTTCAAATTGGTCCAATGGAGGTTGTGTGCAACCATTGTGGGTCATTGAAGTTCGCTGGAGAAACGCCTGGATTGTGCTGTCTCAGTGGCAAGGTTAAATTACCACCATTGCCCTTGCCACCAGAGCCATTGCATTCTTTAGTTCTTGGTGAAACACCAGAATCACGTCATTTTCTATCGAACATTCAGAAATATAACGGGTACTTTCAAATGATTCTAAGTCATTGTTTATAATATGGAGTTCATTTATGGAATTCAATATTCACTCTCCGTTTAAACTCAACATAGATTTCTATTTAAAATCAACGCGGACGAAGTCGCGGGCAAAAGCTAGTTTAAGATAAAGAAGTAATAGTACTTGGCAGACCATTCGAAACTCCACAGTTGTCGTGCCAGTATCTCATAGATTGACAAATCGCTAACCTTGAAGATCATGGTAAGGACAATGAGACTTACCTAGAAACTTATCTAAAATTAAATACCATTAAATTATTGTATTGATATCGCTCCTTGAGAATTCTGGAAAATTTCAATTTAATTTGACATTTTAGAGTGGCCGAGAAACGAATTCAAAGAAGCTAATATAAGTGTGTTAAAAAAATATGATAGATTAAAAAACCAACATTTCTTTTAAACATAGCATTGAAATAACGCTATAATGATAGAAAAGTGCGTTTTGATAATAAGAGAAGAACGCGTGAAAGTGCTGCAAAACGATAAAGAAGGCAACTCGATTGTTTTTCTAACTGTATTAAAACCAATACAAGTAGATGCGTGAAAAGTGGAACTTAAAAAAATCATTAAAACCCTTTTTTCATTTTTTCTTTACGATATTTAAACTTGCTATCTTTGCAAAAACGCTAGTTCCAGCTCTGTTCAAACGCTTTGATAATAAAAGCATTTTCGGAATTTTGCCTGTGAATTTATTGTGTTGTCACTTTGTCTTTACGCGCAATACAGATCGTTATTCCTTCCGTACTGGGGAAGGTTTTATATAAAGCTTTTACACATTTACAAATTTTCTGGATCAAATCTCCAATTCATATTCAAAAGTATTACAATAGTTGATATCCATCCGGATCGAAAGGACAGGTTGGAAATTTTGGATTGCCGAACCAAAGAGATGAGGTTAACCTCTCCATAGAGGAGGTTCATTACTAATTAAAATAGTTTTGAATTTGTAATTCATAAAGTTTCCACCCCCTCTTTTGGAGCAAAAAAAATCGTTATATACATAAGAATTTTGTTACATTCCTTCTGGAAATTGAAGTGGAATCCTATGGATGTATATCTATTGATTTTCATAAACAAACGTAGAAGTTTATTTACTTGATGCAAACTAAGTTCAGTTATGTGTTATTTTAGATAAATCGACGATTGAGCAAATTAGTTTTTTATCCAAATAAGTAAGAATTAAAGGAATAACTACTTGTTTCACAAAGTATATTAAGTTTATTTTCATTCTGCCATAATTAAAACACTATAAAAATCAGACTTTGATATTTGGTATTGCAAATATTTGAAATAAAATCGCTTGCAAGGCAAATTATTCTATTGACGTCAGCGTTGGAAATCTGTAGCTAAAACTGCTTACTTTAATTTGATTAGTATAATCAGTAATGTGACTAAAAGATATATTTATATTATGCTAACTGATTTCCAATTTTATCTTATTCGGTTAGATAACAGTGGATTTTTTGAAAAGTATTATCAGATCAAATTGTTTAAACTATGAGTTAAGAGAAACTTACGATAGTACGAGTATATAACATTTTTTTGTTCAAATAATATTTCTCTGTGATTTTCCTTGACATTGAGACAGCATCTGATAGTGCCTAGCACAAGAGTCTACTCTGGAAAATAATATTTCACTTACCTTCTAGTTCCTTTTTAATTATTTTACTTGTTCCTATTACAGTTTCTTATGTACTTCAGTTGATATTTCAATTTCCTACTTCATTTTTGGTTACTAGGGTGTACTAAGCCATCAAATTCATATCGTATCCAATCCTTACAATCCAAAATCCTTCATAAAATCCTCAATGCTTCTTACTTTGTTACGAAAAAAGTAATCCATCTCCCATTTGCTGCTGATCTGGCCCGAATCCGATATCAATCTTTTCATGACAAACTTCATTCCCACTCAAACCCACTAGTTTCAAACCTCGCAACCTCTTCAATTCCTGATAATTCTCCGGGGGGTCTGAAAAGAAGATGGCCTCGTGACCTTCTAAATTGAACTTTCATTTGATTACTGCCACTGGGTAGAGTCTCTACTTGTGTTTATTGCGGGACATGATTTATCTTTGATTATATTTACTTGATGTATTCAGTATACAGGTTGTTTTAAGCCCTATTTTCTGTTTCCTTTACACCGGGGCACACTTGCACCGCCATATCAATACAGCCATTCTTTCATCCAACAAAGATAGAGCCATTCTTTCATAACAAAGCCTCTAAAGTTTTCCAAAACCACCTGTTTGATTTAGAATAGTGATTCCACAATTGGAAAATCCAAGTAAACGCCACAAAGTCGAGCCATTCCCAACTTCCAAATTTTCAAAATTCATCTTCCTGGGAACAGAGGAGAAAAAAATCTTTGTGATCAAATTTTCTGGATGTGATACGGCACAGCTGCAAATATAACATAAAAGAAGAAGAAGAAAATAAATAATTATATATTAAAAGGAGTGCTCCTCCTCTGGGATAGATATGGAATATATTTAGGGAGATAGATACTTTGCGCACTTCTCAAAAACCAATCACAACACAATAACTTTATAAGTATGTCTCATTATCATGACCAGGATCTTCAATATCCTTCAAGCAACTTGCTTATCCGAAGATTCAATATTGTCATGAGCGAAGGTGCGGTGCTTAGGCATACATGGCTGTATGTATGAGACAGTTATAACATAATAAAATAAATAAAGATAATATAATATAATAAGCATGATATAATATGGCTTTATCTGTGAGACATTTATATGACTATTGACAGGATCAACTGGTGTGTTTCGTATACTTTGCAAAAAATAAAATATGAAATACTTAAAAACATGGCTTTGTTACCAGCCTAACTAAAACATAGAAAAAAAGTAAGAAAAAAACTCGCTTCATTAGTAAACAAAACTAAAAAGTACAAAATAATTTTCAATAAGATTATAATAAGAGTAGAGAGATGAAAAAAAAACTGTGGTGTGTTTGATTTTATTGACTGATGTGGATTAAAGTAGAGTCATTGTGAAAATATCTTAAATATATTTTCAAAATATACCATGACTGTTTTAGGATAAAATAAATATTGTGTTCCTCACTTATCGAAAATTGTTTTCTACTTTATTTTTATTTTCTATTACAAAATGTTTTTTGTTTTTTTATTGTCTATTATTAATAACTATTATTTATTGTTATTTATATATTTTAATTCAACTCACTATAAACATAGCATCTATTATATAAAAATAACATTGCATTCACAATAAGAAAATAACATTGCATTCATAATATATGTAGTAATAAAATAATATTTTTTGGAATTTTACTATTTTTTTTTTATATTGTTTGTTGTCGTCACTTTATGCTTTATTCTATGTTCTATGGACGATGGTACATTGGGAGCTCTAAATTTTGCCTATCCTGGTTTAATTAGGATAGGGGTTTTTAACGAGTACGTGACATCGTTCATGCTCGGGACCCCCGTTTAATGTCCCTCCCGAAGGACAGCATGACCAATTTTTTACTCCATTTAAAAAATCCTGTCGGGCTACGAACCCGCGATCTTGGGCTTACTGGTTTGTTATGCTAACCACTAGTCCACAGGTCGCTCCTTTTTTTATTATTATTATTTGTGATTTGTACTATTTAGTACCTATCTCAAGCTTATTTTGTCTTTCACCAATAACATGGTGATGATTATATTTTGTAACAAAATTATTCCCTTGTCATTTTTCTATGTTTTATTATCATCATTATCTATGTTTTATTATTTTCTAGATCTCTTTCCGTTCCTATTATTTCTCATCAGTTATTTCATATATTGCTTATAATCTCTGTATTTATTGTCATTCCTTTCATTTTTGTTTACAATAACCTGTTATATCTTATTTGGTACTTTGTTTATATAGTTTTATGTCGTTATTCTCAGCTCTGATGATGGGCCAAAAAATCAGGTTGAAACGAATCAAATAAGTCTACCATATTTTGTGTAATTTATTGTCTGCACTGTGGTCTTCTATTGTTGTTTTTATTCTTAAACAGTTTATATTACTATATACAGAAAGTATCATATGAAAATCAGTCATCTGATAATAGACACATGCTTTATGTTTACAATTGTATTTTTATTCTTTTTTTCCCTACTAGATGCTAATTAATAATTTATTAATTTTTTTCAGCCAAATTTGAACCGCGGGTCTCAATGAAAAATCTGCCCTCACATAACTAAGGGTTGATTCGGACGAGGAAGCAGGCGGTATGCAGATAAACGCTCACCTGATTTTAAGGTTGAGGGAGGGAGGAGGTAGGGGATGTTTTGAAAGGGCGGGATTAGCTAGAACTAATACCCTTCCCATCTGCCAGCCCTCACATATTCACTTGTAATACATATTTGATGACACCGCCTTCCCTCTCGCTCTGTAAATATTGCCGGCCCCCTCATAGTTCCCTGCGACCATCTGGATTATCTAGCCTCCGGTAATGGCTAAAGGTGGTAGCTCTTCTGTCGAGTTCCGGGGGGATTGTCCGGGTATAGCCCTGATTTAGCTCCCGCGTCGGGGAGAGGAATTCGACGAACGGTTGTAGAGTGCTATACTTAAAAAAAAAAGATGAATGGGTTAGATTTAAATTTAGAAAAGCTTTATTTTATTTTTTTATTAATTGTTATAGTTTTAAATATTTTTATTTTGAAGAGAAAAGATATGTCCCGGCCGTGGTTATAAATAAAAAAATCGTTATGCCGTCCTTCGGAGCGTTAAACGGGGGTCCCGAGCCTGTACGATGTCAGGTACTCGTTAAAAATCCCTCTCCTAATTAAACCTAGATAGGCAAAATTTAGAGCTCCCACTGTAGCATCGTCCGATTAGCCGTAGCAGCATAACGTGACGTTAAATGAACAAACAACCGCCAGATTTTCCCCCTTATTTTGGGTACCCACTTTATAGAGGCTGGATGAGCTCCAGGAGGGCCCTAGATCCCATAGGATCCATCTCCAGCCGCTAACAGACTAAAATCATGCCATGGGATTTAAACCAGGATTTTCAGCATGACAATTCAGTGCTCCACCACTGTGCCACTCCGCTCCCTGAAAAAAAGAATACTGAAAAAGTAGATAAAATACTTCACAATGTGAATTTGAGCAAAACAATCTAAACTTATCAAATTAACAATTAATAGGAAAAAGTTTTGCTCAGATTTTGAACAGATCGTCATCTTCTGATTTAGTTGATCTATGGCTTTGCACCATTTATTTCGCAAGTGGGCTCTTCTATAAATTGCATATTTTTGATTTCTAAAAATAGTTTAATGAAAGAGTTTGATTTTGGTTTGGGTGCACCTTTATCGGGTCTACAACTTATAAATGCTAATATATAGAGAAACAAAATAATGAAACTAATTATGAATCTAATCATAAATATATAAATCTAATTATAAATAAACAATTAATTATGAATTTTAACTAATATCAGAGCGAAGACATGGCAGAAGATGTTTCATTAACACGTTACTGCAGTAAACGTTGTGGTTATAAACGACAATAACACAATAACTGACCAACAATATTCTTTAGCATTATAGCGTCCTTTTACATTTTAAAATATTAATCGGGATAATAACTTAAATTATCTAATCTATTAAAACCTAGGGTGACCGGCCACCAGAAGCGAAATTGAGCGGAATTGGGCTTTCCTGACACCGCTACTCTCAAATCCGCTTTTGATGGCCGCTCACCTATACAAGCAATTCAACAAAAATTGTATTGACAACGATTTTCAGCCAGAAGACTGAGTCTCTTAAAACTTAAGCAAATTTTAACAGGTTACCAATTAGCATCTAGTGTAAAATCATGCTAATGCTGATAGGAAAAGGCCATTTGAATTTAACAAACGACTAGATGTTATATAATTATTGGCTTAATTGAATAAATTGCTATAAATTAAGAATGATTAGGAAATTACGCACTCAGCATTTCTGTAATGCTTAATTGGATAAGAAATTATTCCCATTCCGTAATTTTCTTATCCACCCATAAGAAAAGAGAGCTAAATAAGGTAAAAATGCAAAGTATCGAAAGCGAAAAACAAAATTTTAAAAGGAAAGTGAAAAAAAAAAAAGGTTTCAACGTTCATTCAAAATCAGTGCTCGTCAAACACATTTTACCTTTATCCATTATAGGCGTGGTTTTGTGCCTTATAGATGTCTTTACATGAATTTTATCGACTAATGTATAATTATTTAATTATAACTAATTTATAATTATTAATTATATATTAAAAAAAATACATCCGTTAGTTTGACTATCTATAATTTATTAACATTTCCTATATCGTATAACGCAATTTTTATTTATTTGTTAAAAGTGATTATTTTAATTGTTTTTTTCTATGTGTTAATAATCCATATAGTTTTACTTTTTCAACTAAAACAACAAAAAATTAATAATATTTGTTTAATCTTTAAATTTTAAATAATGTAAATAAAGCTTATTCTGTAAACAAAAAACTCAAAAATCAAAACAAACCATGACATTTGAATACTTGAAAGCTTAATAAATGATTCTTGTATCCTTGAAAAATTCAACAGTTTCTTATTATTATCAAAGTATCCAATTAGAACCACTGAAAACAAAAAATGTTTTTGTAGGTTAATACTATAATTAAAATAATAATTTTTCAAGAAAACATTAATTATTTATGAATAAATTCAAGTACGAGTGCTTGACCGCCTGACGGAGAAATAACATATCTAATATGGTCGGTGCATTTAATCATTTCCCTTTCCAGCTTTGGGGTGTATGTGAGACCTTCTGAGATAGAAATATGAGCTGTCATGTTTGAAAGTGGTATAAGTCCATTTTGTTCAAATTCGCGATATCTTACGTTTTCCATACGAATCAATTCAAAAATATAGACCAAAAGGCAAACTGTTTTTATCAAAGAAAGAAAAGAAAGACCCTATACACAAGACCTAGAAAAGAAAGACCCTGTACACCTTTTAAATTTGATTATGGAATAATAATCCTTAAAGTCATTTCAAGGACTGATACCACTTGAAAATATAACAGCTCATATGCACATTCCCCATAATTACACACTTTTTCCATACTAAAACTCACGATTTTTTCATTTTCGATTTTATCAAAAAAGAATCGAATGAATAGTTAAAACTGGTTGTTACGTAACTCGAAGTGACATCCTACGGAACTGATACCCGTATTTCCTTGATAAGTGATAAAAAATCTGCTCTCTGGCCCATATTTTTAAGGTAATTCAAATGGAAACATTACGTTATCGCGAACATGAAAGAATGGACTTTGATACTACTTTCAAATATAACAGCTCATATTTTGGTAATTAGTTCATCAAGCTATATATGACCATTTTAACAAACAATTCGAAGTACAAACAATGATAATACGCAGGTTGTCATATTGAGTTGAGTTACAAGTTAGAGTTACTCAAAGCGATAACATGCGGAACTGATACCAATCTTTTTCCAACCAACGTAGAATTTTTTATGCAGCCAAGATCATATCCAGCTCATGTTAGAAGGATTAGCTTTTCCCCCATGCGGATATTGTTTGCCCTGCCTACCATCCGGGAATGTATGTAATTGTTTAATAGAGGGCAGGAGGAGCGGCTAAGAGGTAGAGATTGTCCTAGAAATCCGGACGTACTACGGTCGAGGGGGAGGAGGGAGGCCGGTTGCCATGACAACACCGCCTCTGTTAATAATTGATTGGCTGAATGTTGGAATAACAATGGCGACAGGGCCGACAATGGGACCTGCGCAGGCCTCTCCGCTCAGCTCTGATTTTGTGCGGGGATTCTCTCAGCATCCACACCAGGCTCCACCTGGCACCGTCAGGATGCTCTGCACTCACTTGACTTTTTTAAAAAATAAACCATATATTCAGTCGAAATAATGAAAGATATATAAGATAAAATATAAAATATATTTTTATTAATATGAATCTGGGTTACATACAATAAGTTGCACACACCTAAGCGTGAGAGGGCATAAATAATTATAATTTATCACTGTTTTATGTACTTCGAGCTGCTTGTTAATGTTCAAAATAAATTAATGTGTAATATGTGTTGTTATTTTTTTACCAATAGTGATATATGAATAAGGGAGCGGAGTGGCTCAGTGGTAGAACGTGAGGTCATGGGTTCAAATCCAGCAGTGGCAGATTTATTTTAATCTTTTAACAGCCGGAGAAGGATCCTTTGGGATCTCTTTCTATGAAGTAGGTACCAAAAATAGAAGAATTGATCCTGATCAATGATAAATCTCCGCCATGCACAACCGTTGTCCAAGAAACAGTACAGACTCTACCCGCACTCAAGATCCTTCGTGATGCGAATTATTACTATATATATATATATATATATATATATATATATATATATATATATAATATATAAAATATATTTATGTATGTTATATATTCATTCAGAAATGCCAATTCAAAATAATGTGAAAAATGTGTCTAGAACAAAGAAAACTTTTTATTTCGATTAGGGGTCATGTAAAAACAAAAAATGAAAGGTCATGATTATACTATGTCCTTAATTACACACACATTAATTAATTATACATTTACACACACACATATGTTTAAGTAAAATAAAGAAAATTTATAAAAAATAATTGTTGCCGTTTTTGTATTGGGCTAAACTACGATTGTTTCCCTCCATTATATAATTTTTATATATGTTTAATTTAATTTACCTTTTGATTTCCAACGTATAAAAAAATTATATAAATTAATCTATATATAATAATAAAGTATGAATTGTATGAATAATGAATGATGATTGTTGACCTTGATAATGTATGTGGAAGAAAGTGGTCCGGGTAGAGGTCTAAGAATTTCTCATATATTAGGAGAAAACTTTATTAAGTAGCCAACGTTTCGACCCAACTTGCAGGTCTTCTTCAGGGCTACATGCAAAATACAGCCATTCAAGAAATGGCACCAATATATTAAAACATAGACATACAAATAATCAAAAGTATGGTGAATCCAGGTAATTGAAAATAAAAATGACAAATATTGCATACCAAGGTGCATAAACTCATGCATTTTAGCCTGTATATTTACCTTGCTGTGCAATATTTGTCATTTTTATTTTAAATTACCTGGATTCACCATACTTTTGATTATTTGTATTTCTATGTTTTAATATATTTGGGCCATTTCTTGATTGTCTGTATTTTGCATGTAGCCCTGAAGAAGACCTGCAAGGTGGGTCGAAACGTTGGCTACTCAATAAATTTTCTCCTACTATATGACAAATTCTTTGACCTCTACCCGGACCACTTTCTTCCACACAGCTTTGAATGCCACCTACGGGGCAAAAGTTCGGATGTGTAGTTTTCAGATATTATATTTCTAATAATGTTCTACTGAAGATAATTACGTAAACAAATCATCATTTGTTTACCAACTACCGAAAGATTATTTCCTCTTAGTTAATTAAGTCAATTAAGTATCATTAAACCTGCATGTTAGGGGATTAAACGTTAAGTGCGCACACTTTCCACGTCCAACCATATGTAACTACATATACACTAGGTTGGGTTAAATAAATATGCGATTTATAATATTCTTCGATACTAAACGGTATTCTTCTTTCTCTATTAGCCATTGTTAGTCAGATTAACCAGACAATTAGCCACACAGCAGACAAATCGTAAGGAATCACAGAAAACCAGGGCCACGGGTCGTCGGAAAAGAATCACTCATAAAGGCCAAGAAAAAAGCCAAGTCATTAGAAAAATCCAATCTGAGAGCAAGTAAGCTAAGAGAGCACATCCGAACACAGTAAACCCGTTAGAGTATACTGAGACAGGAAGGGGCAAAGCAAGGCGCTCGACTCCTGTCGATTCCAGCGTCGGAGCCCTTTGTTCTCAGGAGCCTTTCTTCTCGGGATCTACCCGGGTTTTCCATTTTCTATTGATCATATCTTCATGGTTTCTTGACCGATTTTTGATATGAATACATCATTTGAAAGGCAATAAAACGTAGATTTTGTTTTATTATTACGATAGTGATAATTTAGGGGGATTTTTTTTTGTAAATCGACGTTTTAGAGGTAATCACCGTATTTTTCTTCATTAAATGTTTTGTTTAACGATTTTCACGTTAGATACCGATAGTTACGAAGATTTGACTATAATATTCCTTATTTAGAATATCTTTGTTGCAAAACAAAAACAGAAAGACCAATGCTCAGGATTTCTAGCTATTTTAAGATTTTAAGTAGGATTTTTTTTGTAAAATTCTTCAAGTAGGAATATCTTAGGTTTGTAACTTTAGAATATCTTAAAGGGTTAACTTTAGTTTGTAGGTCTCATATTAATATCGACTGGAATTGCCCCTTAATGGCTCCGCCACTAATTACCAGTCACTCTCTCTCTCTCTCTCTATATATATATATATATATATATATATATATATATATATATATATATATATAGCCAAAGAAGCAATTGATAAATTAGACACTATTTATAAAAGTAAGTCTGAATTCAGTAAAATGGTTTTGTTTGATAAATTTCATAACCTAAAGATGACAAGTGGTTCAGTGATTGTTTACTTAAATGAAGTCGAAATTTGCCGTAATAACTAAAATTTTAACTACTCTACCTTTTAAATATAAAAATTTGAGGCAAGCATGGTTGTCAATGGATCCAAGCCGCCAAACTATTGATAATTTGAGATCTCGATTGATCGATGAAGAATCAAGTTTGACTGCATCGGAGGATAGTGCACTTTATGCAAGTAATCATAGGGCTGCTTATAATTCAAAAGATAAGACGAGAATTTGTTATAACTGCAGAAAACCAGGGCATTTTGCAAGCAAGTGTTGGGCTAAGAGAACTCAAGGCACAGACAAACATAATAATTCTCATAAGAATAGTAAGTTTTATAGAAGACATGACAATGAGAAAACTGCATTTGTTGTTTCTGAGGATAATGGAGATATTGATGACAACTTATGGATACTGGATAGTGGTGCTTCAAATCATATGACATGCAGAATGGATATTTTATCTAATTTTCAAGAAAATGATGGACATCAAGTAAAACTTGGAAATAATGATGTGCTGAAAGCAATGGGAAAGGGAAAAATAAACTTTCTTGTATATATTAATGAAGAATGGAATGAAGCAACTGCCGATGATGTATTATTTGTGCCAGAATTGAAAAGGAATTTGTTATCTGAAGGAGTATTAACTAAAAAAGGTATGGTTATAAATAAAAAGGGAGTTATGCCTACATTTATAATAAGAATAAGTTAGTTGCAACCGCAGTTAAAAATAATAATAACATATATTATCTAAACATGAAAGCAATTTCTGTACATAGTGAAGTTAATAACAGTATAGAGGTGTGGCATAATAGATTAGGTCATATAAATAATAATTTCCTAAAGAAAGTTCCTGATATGGTGGATAGTATAAAGTTAAAAGATAATAAAGATTATTTTTGTGAAAGTTGGGTTCAGAGTAAACAATGTAAGTCATCATTTGGCCGCTGTGAGAAGAAAGCTGATAAACCTGGTGATTTAATACACTGTGATATAGGAGGTCCCATGCCAGAGGAATCAGTGAGAGGATTCAGATATTTTATATTATTGAAAGATGACTTTTCTGGTTACAGATTTGTTCGCTTTATTAAACATAAATCAGATACAATTGGTGAGTAACAAAAATTTATTATTCAGATGGAAAGACAGGAAAAAAGAATTAAACAATTACGAACTGATAATGCTTTAGAAATATGTAACCATGAATTTAAACAATTTCTAAATAATAGGGGTATAATACTGAAAACTATTGCACCATATACTCCAGAACAAGCAGGAAGAATTGAAAGAGAAATGAGAACAATTATGGAGAGTGCTCGTGCGATGCTATTTAATTCAAACCTACCAAAATTTCTTTGGGCTGAGGCAGTTAACACAGCTGTATTTTTATTAAATAGAACTCCTAACAGTATTGTTGATACAACTCCGTATGAATAATGGTTTAACAGAAAACCATCACTTGAACATGCAAAAATATTCGGATGTGATACTTATGCTCTGATTCCTTCAAAATTTCGTAATAAATTATCTAAGAAGAATGAAAAATTAATTTTTGTTGGATATGAAGGTGACAGAAATTACAGATTATACAATGAAGAAACAAAGAAAGTTATAGTGACAAGACATGCTGTTTTTAATGAAGAAATTAATCAAGTAAGAATTGGCATTGAGATGGAAGAGAATTCTCAAATATCAAAAGAAGTTATATCCGAAGAAAAAGATGAAGAAAAGCAAGAAGTCATTGAAATTCAAGATGAAGGAAAAACACTAGAAGTCACAGAGAATATTACTGACAATGAATCAATCAAGTCAGCTAAGGGATCCAATGAAGATAAAGAAAAAAGAACAAGAAGACTACCTTCAAGATTCAAAGATTATGTTTTAGACTTAACTGAAATTACCGAAAGTATTCCAAAAACATATCCAGAAGCTATGAAAACAGGATGGAAAGAGTCAATCGAAGAAGAACTGAAATGTTTGGAAGATAACAAGACATGGGAAATTGTTGATATTCCTCAGGAAAAAGAAATAATTGATAGCAGATGGGTATTTACAGAAAAAGAAATTGATGGCATCAAAATAAAGAAGTCTCGTTTAGTAGCTAGAGGTTTCATGCAGGATGATGATGGAGGTTATTTCGCACCTGTAGCAAGAATGATGACAATCAGAATAATGTTAACCTTAGCACTGAAGCAGAATCTAGAAATGGAATATTTTGATGTTAAATCTGCATTTCTGAATGGCGAATTAGAAGACGAAGTGTTTATGTGGATTCCAAAATAGTGAAAATAAAGCGTGTAAAATTAAAAAGGCATTATATGGTTTAAAACAATCTGCTAAATGTTGGAATCATAAATTTAGTGAATTTTTAATTAAATTGAATTACAAGAGATCTAAAGTTGATCCATGTTTGTACTATAATAGAGATTGTGATTCATATATTGTTTTATATGTTGATGATGCTATATTTTTTTCAAAGAAAAAGGATAATTTAATTCATATTAAAAATTTATTGATGAGCAAATTTAAGATTAAAACTTATGAAAATTGTCAAAAATTTAGATTCTTAGGAATTGATATTCACAGAGAAAATAACCGTATCACTTTGAGTCAAAAATCTTTAGTAAATAAAATTTTAGAAAGATTTGGTATGCATGATTGTAAAACTTTAAGTTTACCTATTGTACCAAAGTTACAATTAAAGGTTGATCAGTCTGAGATTGCAAAAGAATATCCTCATAAAGAGTTACTAGGTAGCATAATGTATTTAATGTTAGGAACTAGACCTGATTTAAGTTATGCAGTAAGCTATTTTTCAAAATTTCAAAATTGTTACAGTTCTATTCATTGGAAACATTTAAGAAATGTATTAAGGTATATAAAAGGTACATGTAACTATTGTTTAATTCTTGAAAAGCATAATAATGTAAAAGTTGTAGAGGCATATGTCGATGCAGATTTTGCTAATGATGTTAGTGATCGAAAGAGTGTTACAGTTTTTGTCATTAAATTATTTGGGAATAATATTTTCTGGAAAACAGAGAAACAAAGTATAGTTAGCCTGTCAAGCTGTGAAGCAGAATATGTAGCAATGTGTGAATGTATTAAAGAAGTTAAATTTTTAGTACAATTATTAGATGAAAGTTTTAACTTAATAGTAAAACCTGTTATTTATGAAGACAATCGGTCATCTATTAATATTGCTAAGAGTTTAGAAACAAAAAGGAGTAAACATATAGACATTAAATTTCATTTTATAAGAGATGAGTTAGAAAAAGAAAAATTGGAATTAAAATATGTAAATAGCAATGAGCAATTAGCAGATATATGTACGAAAGCATTAAATGTAAATAGTTTTATTAAATTTATACAACCACTGGGTTTGCATAATAGAATTGAGGGGGAGTATGATAATAAATAAGCAATTCTATTTATTTAGTTAGCATAGAAATTATATTTAGTTAGCACTGTGTGACGTAATGTATAATGCTTCTTCTACTATTCTGTGTGAGTTGTGTAGGTGATACAATTACTGTGTGTACTGTGTGAATTTAAATAGAATATATCAATTATTATTATTATTGGACTTTTTACATTATTTTATCCGGGGTGAAAATAAAATGCATCACAAAATAGAAAGGCTTGTTAATTTCAAAACTGTTACTCAGCTAAACACGCCAGTTTTGTTAGTAAAAAAAAATTACTTTCAAATACAAAAATTAAAGCATCTGAAAATATTTATATTAAGGTTGGAAAAAAGTTTAAAAACTACGCTTTAAGAGGAAATAATTTTCCCAAAGTTTTAAACAAGAATAAATAGAATAAACCAAACAATTAATTTTCTGGTAAATAAACGTGGAGTGCTTTAAAGATACTTTCATAAACACTATACTTCTTCCGATATCCACCAATAAAATATTTACAACAATTAACATCATGCATCCCACGCTTTTTTACGATTTATTTGTTCATCACTCTATGCTTATTTGATATTTTAAACTATTCTAACTGAAATTTATTTTTACTCTTTCTTCTTATTGAAGCGTGATTTTAAACTTTTTTATATATATTTTTTTTGTTTTGTTTTTTGCAAAATATATGAAACTCCCCAATTGATGCTGCCAGTAGTAGAATGTTTATCTCAAACATTAAGCCATGTATGACTTAGTACAAGTTTAAGTACTTGGTAGAAAACACTACCATTTCAAAAACCTCTCATCCTGAAGATCTTGGCCAATGTAATGAGACAAATTAATTAATTATTGTTTGTTTGTTTATTGAACGTCACTTTATGCTACTTTGGCTAATCGGATAATGCTACTGTGTGAGCTCTAAGTTTTACCTATCCAAGTTTAATTCTAGGATAGGGATTTTTAACGAGTACCTGACATCGTACAGGCTCGGGACCTCCGTTTAACGACACTTCTGAAGGACAGCATAACCAATTTTTTACTCCCTTTAAAAAATCCTAGGGCCACCTGCCCGACTACGAACCCGCGATCTTGGGCTTAGCAGTATGTTATGCTAACCACTAGTCCACAGGTCGCTCCTTTTTTAAATATTATTATTTGTAATTTGCACTATTCAGTACCTATCTCAAGCTTATTTGGCTTTCACCAATCTCATGGTGATGATTTTTTTATTTTGTAACAAAATTATTCTCTTGTCATTTTTCAATGCTTTATTATCATCATTATGTATGTTTTATTATTTTCTAGATTTCTTTCCATTCCTATTAATTATTATCAATTATTTCATATATTACTTATAGCCGCTGTATTTACTGTCGTTCCTTTCATTTTTGTTTACAATAACTTGTTAGGTATATCTTATTTGGTACTGCATTGTTTATATAGTTTTATGGTGTTATTCTCAACTCTGAGCCAAAAAAATCAAGTTGAAACAAAGGCAAAAATCAAATAAGTCTAACATATTTTGTCTAATTTATTGACTGCACTTCCTGACCATTTTACGGTCTTCTATTATTGTTTTTATTCTTAAACAGTATATATCGCTATAAACAGAAAGTATCAAATGAAAATCAGTCAATTGAGCTGCCGGGCTACAAATTCGCGAACTTGGTTTTAATATGCTAACCACTGGACCACAGGTCACCCCAATTGTATCACCAATCACCAACAAAAATGATTGTATTATCATCAGTCCTTGAGAATTGCGCCGTTTTAATTTAATTATATTTTGAAAATGATCGAAAATCGTGTTCAAATATTCCTTTACATACATACGCACTTTCAGATGAAGCTAATAAAAACATCTAAATAAAAATATTTCTCGTCTTATTAGAGTTTTTAGTTTATTGCTTTAAATATTAGATTATTCTGACCCAGCATCTTACTGCTTCGTCTAATTGTTTTCTATGGAAACTAGTATCAGAAATTCTATTATCTCTTCTAGGATATTCTTTTATGTATGAAATAGTTGATAGGGTGAGAGATTAAGCTAGATCTATCATGATATTTATACGGTTTGATACCACTACCCGTTTCGACGTAACAGGCATTGAGTCTTAAACTGTCCTTTGATTAAAATATAAACTGGCTCGGAGAGAAGCGGTAGATTGTTGACTTAATTCGGCTATCTATATTCTGCCTAACAAGAAGTAACCATTAGTCACTGGAAATCCATCAATCATTCACTTGCTAATAAGCCTTTAATTTTTTAATTGGAAAGCAGGCTCATAGCAGTCACTCAATATTCGCTCTTTGTCTTCTGTTCTTATTAGTTGATTCCTACAGAAAAAAAAGAAGAAATTATTCATAATTACTAGATGAATGACCACTGAACTAGCCATAGATCTTCAAGTCATTGTTTAGAAAAATAAGAATAAGTAACTTAGGTTTTTATTATATCAATGCCTTGTCATGTTATTACAATTTGGAAAGTAGTAGCTGTTATGTAAAAGTTCTCATTTATGTATTTTATTTGAAAAGAAAAGATCGGGCCAGGACCGGGAATCGAACCCGGGTTTTCACCTATCCGTGGTGACGCCTCAACCATCTCGGCCACCCTGGCGCGTTTCTCGGCCAGCCCTATCAATTCTTTTCACCGATCCTATATCTCCGTGTTCTCGCAATTTGTGACAATTAGTTATGTAAGTTTTATTATACACTATATATTGTTTAATATTTTCTTCATAATAAATATTTTGTAAAGTGCTACTTAATTTCCTACAATTATTTTTATTGTTTCTATTAATAATGTCTGTAATACATTGGTTATCAATAATTGTTACATTATTACAAAAGTATTCTTTAATATAATTACAATTTACTCTATAATATAAATTCTTATGTTCTAATATTAGTTTATCCTTAATGTCTATGATATGATAAGTCTTATTGATATATACAGGTGTTGGTATTATTAAATGCCCTTTATATATTTTATTTAAGACAGGCAATTTTATAAAAACATGAATGACATCTTGAAATTCTGAACAGTGTATTTTTGAATTTAACCATAATATTTCGTAATCATTAGAAATAAGGGTAATATTAGTTGGGGTGGTTGAAAGTACGTCTTTCATTAAAGAAGAGTGTATAATTCCATTTCTGCAAAATTCCATTGCAATGGCTAAATTTGATAATTTGTCTTTGATGTTGGAAATGTGCAGAAGAAAGTCATAAGATTGTAGGTTTGAGTTGACAAGGTTAAAATTTCTTTTGATTATGAGTGAGTTAGTGTTTATGCTTTTAACATCCTTTTCGTATTTGTTTTTTAATTCTTTATTGGTTTTTATAATGTTTAATTCGTTGTTTCTACTGGATTGTTCATTTAAACTCATTTGTTGAATAAGGTTATCTTACCTTTCTTTGTCGTCCGAGTCCATTACTCCTGTAATATAAGAGAGTGCCTTTCCTAATACATTTATTAGTCCTTTTTTGGAACGTTCTAAATCTAAAGTTCTGATTAATGTCCGTACTGTGTCTAAGGAGTCATAAATAACATCGGCAACTGGTGAGTCATTAAAGTTACTACTGGATTTATTTAAATATTTTATTTCTTGTCTTAGGAGTGTTAAATTATAAAAAAATTCAGTAAGTTTCATAGTATGAGTCAATTAATTTTACTTTATTGATGGTATAATGAATTACTCCAGGGGCCTGTGTCAAGTCAGTTATCTTAATCGCTGTATAATGCTGGATCATCACTGCCGTCATGAAGATTAGAAGAACCTTCATCTGAAATGGAGAAATATTGTTTTTTATGTTGTTTGTTAGGTCTTTTAATTTTACTAATATGTGTTGTAATCTGTTTCTTTTTTGTCCCTTGTAATAGTAGGTTAACTTTTTTGTATCGGTCTTTTGCTTTAATTTTACTTTCAGGGTTTTCATAATAAATAACTTCTTCTGTGGTTACGTCTGGTACATCTTCACGATTTTGATTAAGTTTTGTTATACGTTTTTGTTTTTCCTCAATGATTTTATTTTTTAATTTATTGTGTAGAAAAAGTAAGTCTTTGTGGTATTTATGAATGTATGCTTCTGTAATGTGGCTACTTATTAAGGGATTTGAATTTTAGATGTTGATGTATAGAATTATTAAAGGCGATAGTTATTAAATTTAAATTTCTCGTTATTTCATAATTTGGAATAACTTTCCTTATGTGTAATGCGTAATAATTCAATCATAGTGGAATGAGTTTTATTTAATAGTGCTAATGAATTTGAATTTTGAGCAGATGTGTAGTGTATATTAATTGAATGAATGTTACATAATTGTTTAATTAATTCGTTTTTCATTTCCGAGCCTTGATCACAAATAATTTCATTAGGAGAGGGATAAAAACTTAATTAACATTCTATAGCTTTGCAAATACTTATGGCGTTACAGTTTGGTAATAAATAGGTTAATAATCGTTTAGAAAAAGTGTCTATTGCTGTGAAAATATTGTGTTTATTGTATTTAAGTACATCAACCATAATTTCATCAAAAGGTCTGTCTGGTGTTGGGGTAATTTCAAATTTTGGCTTTAACGGTTTTCTTTCATATTTTGTGAGTTTACAAATTTCGCATTTGTTAATAAATTCTGTTATTTTGTCTTTTAGATTTGGAAAATAATATTCTCTTTTTAATTTTTCTAATGTTTCTAATATACCTCGATGTGAAGTCTATCCTAAATAGTAGTGTGATATGATTTCTAGTTGCTCGTCTAGTGTTTCTATGTCCTTAACTATTGTGAAATATCTTTTCATCTTAACACTGGGAAATTGTTCTGTAATTATGTCTCTAAGTTTTGTAAAATAATTTTCATATTCAGTTTCTAGAGCTGAAAAACGAGTTGAGCATAAAAGTCCGTAAGTTGTGTTAGGTTCAATGAGTTCATATAATAATTCTGGAAGATCATTGACATCATTAATAATTAAAGTATGTCGTTTCTTATTGCCAAATAGTTTTTCAAATTTCGATGATTTTCTTTCACTCCTGTTTATAATAATTTGATGTTTTTCAATGTTTATAGGTTTTTCCTTTTCTGCATACCAAATTTGTTCATTAGATGATTCTTGTGAGTGACATGTGGCTAAACTGTCTGTTTCTTCATTTTGTTCTGTTGTTGATTGTAGTTTACTTAATTGTTCAATTAGTGATTCATAGTCTGGAGATACATCTCTAGAAGTGTCCATAATTATTTTGTCTATTTGATCCTCATTTTCTAATATGTTTAGTTCTGAATTTCTAGATAAAGCGTCTGCAACAAAGTTAGTTTTTCCTTTTATGTGAACAATATCAAATTCGAATTCCTGTAACTTACCCACAAACCCACCTCATTATTCTCGAATTTTCATTTTTCATATTAAATATCCAAATGAGGGGTTTGTGATCAGTTTGTAGAATAAATTTTGATCCATATAAATAAGGTTTGAAGTGTTATGTTGACCAAATGATAGATAATAAATCCTTTTCTATTGTACTATACTTTTTTTATGTTGGTGGTAAAACCCGTGATGCATATGATACTGGATGTTCTCTACCTTCTTCATCTTTCTGAGATAATACTGATCCTATGGATTCATTACTGGCGTCTGTTGTTAGAATGAATTGTTTCTTCCTGTCTGGGTAGGACAATACTGGTGTGATAGACATAAGTTCGATTAGTGTTTTAAATGCGTTTTTAAATGTTTCTGACTTGTAATTTTTATTACTTAATGCTGCACTAAGTGGTCTTGATATATTGGTATAATTTTTAATAAATTTTCGATAATAACCTGTCATTCCAAGGAATTGTCGAGTTGTCTTTTCGTCATGTGGTAATGGAAATTTTTGTATAGCTTCAATTTTGTTGGGATCCGTTTTTAAACCGTGTTCCGTTACAATGTATCCTAAAAATTTCAATTCTTTTTTGAAAAATTCTGTTTTGTCAAATTGTATTGAGAGATTACATTGTTTTAGTTGTTGTAATACTTGTTTTATGTGTTCCAAATGTTTTTCTTCATTTTCTGAATAAATGATAATATCGTCTACGTATACCAACGTGTTTGTTAGATTTTCTATGGCCATTGTCATCATCCGTTGAAAAGTGGGTGGACCATTACATAAACCGAAGGGCATTCTTAAAAATTCGTAGTGACCATTTTCTGTTGAGAAAGCAGTTTTTGGAATGGATTCTTCGTCCATTAATATTTGATGAAATCCTGAAGTGAGATCTATTGTGCTAAAGTATGTTGCTCCTTTTAATCTATTTAACACGTCTTCTATATTGGGTAAAGGAAATTTGTCCTTAATAGTGCTTTGATTTAATTTTCTATAGTCTATGACCATTCTAACTTTCTTTATTCCGCTAGCATCCATTTTTTTTGGAACTATCCATAAAGGAGAGTTGTAAGGGCTATTACTAGTACGAATAATTCCATCATGTAATAATTTCTTAACTTCATTGTGAATTTGTTCCTTAAATTGTTCAGGAAATCTATGATTTCTTGAATAGATAGGATTGTCATTTATTGTAATTATTTTATGCTTCAATAAATTAGTAGGTTTTAGTGTTTCATCGTTTTTTTTAATTACTTCTCCGTTATCTTTACTAATGTTTCGAAAATTTCTTCTTTAATATGGTCATGTCTTATGACATCCCTTATTTCACCTCATCTTCCATAAGATTTATGGTGTTATTATTTTTTTTCATTGGGAATTCATATATATGATCCCTAAATTTCATAATTATAACTTTTCTGTCACAATTAATTTCAGTTTTTAAATTTGTCATTGTTTCATATCCCAATAAAACATTAAATCGGGTTGAAAACGGAAATATTAAAAATTTTGATTTTACTCTTATTCCTAAGTAAGGCTCTAAGGAGAGTAGAACGCTATGTGTTCCTTCAGCTCTACCTGTCGGCGTTTTTACTACAAAAGTTTCATTAATTATTTGTGCATCTTTCGGGACTATGTACGGATGGATGTAATTTTTTGTAGCTCCTGTGTCTATTAGCCATTCAAATCCTAAATTGTCAATTAATTTTAGTAAGTCGTTAGTAAGATTGATTTCGTTTATAATTACATTACTTGGTCCGGTGGATCTTCCGAACTGTGACCTGAGTCTAAAAAATGGTCTTGGTTTTTCTCTACTTTTTCTAGTCTTTCTCTAAGTTCTCTTATAATAGCATCTTTATCATCTTCTTCACCTACATGGTGAACGCGGTTCGATACTGTTCTCATAGATACACTATTTGCATCATATTTTTCAATTGGTGGTCGATTTTGTTTAAACTGACCCGAATTGGGTTTATTAAAAAAGTGATGTTGGTCTTGAGGAGACCAAGGTTGATTATGAACAGCTTGATTAAAGTTCTGTCCTTGATTATAATTTTGTGGTTTATTAAAATTTTGTTGTGCATTATAATGTTGATTATGCCAAACTGGTCTTTGATGGTTGTAACCGTAAGGATTTTGGTAATGAGTATTATTAAAATTAGGACGATTTTGATTATGTCTTGGTGATTGAAAATTATTTTGTTGGTTGAAAGGTTTATGATTTTTATTATGATTTGTTTATTGATTATGAAATTTGTCTTTATGAAATGGTTTAAAATTATTCTCTCTACGAGGAGGGTATAGTCTATGTACTATGTGTGATGCGGTATTTTTAAGCATAATATCAATGTCTTCTAAAGTTTCAAATTTAGTATGATAAATAAAATCAGTTAGTTCCGGTCTTAATTGATGTACTGCATGATGACTAATTTGTCTGTCATATCGTTCCATCTCGTCAACTTTATCTTCTATTTCATTATCAGCATATGTTCTAGCATAAAGATCACATCTTTTCATTGCTAATCTATCAATAAAGTCGCGTGGATGTTCATTAGGAAAGCTTTTAGTATTTAAAATTTCGGCAAGTAATTGTTCTTTAGTTCTAGTGTCCTGATATTTAGAGGTTAAATAAGCAAGTACGTCATTTACATGTTTAAAGTCTTTGTCATATGTGGCAATCTTTGCCTTACCTTTTAATTTATTTTGTGCTGTTAATAATAATTTCGAATGATTAGTATCCTTATGTGGATTATCTAATTTACAATATAAATCTAAAATATACTGTGTACTTCTAATGAAGTCTACTAATAATAAGGGGTTACCGTCGTATTCTGGTATGAGTTTAAAATCATATTCTTTAATTTCAAGAGCCATTGTGTGATCTGTAAAAGTTGCATCAAAATTTCTTAAATTATTTAATCTATCTTGTAAACTGTGCATGAATAATTAAAATTAAATTAAATTTAGATTTAACAATTAATACTAAAACTAATGTTACTAGTCTATTATGTTTACAATAAAGTTATACAATATTGCTGACCTTTATAGCTTGTTGTCTTCTCTCTGACTCGTCCTTATCGCTGATCTTGCTTCCTCTAAGGTCGGTTTCTTGACAATTAGTCCAGAGTGACGTTCCTTCGTGAAGATAGCATGAAGTGGAAGTTCATAAATATGAAGTTCTATAGTATTCGATCAAAATGTTCAGACTTGAGTTGGAAATTGTTAAAACAATCTTCTTTCCCAGTAAAATGATGATGCTTCTATGAAGATCTGTCTATGCTGGATAAAGCCCTCAAGTCCCTGTTTGGGCGCCGGATAAATGTCGGTGAATCTGATAAGCCTTTTTAAAAAGAAAGCTTTATTGAAAAGAACAAACAAAACTGATAACGGTACATAACCTGACAGAGTAACAGCCTACTTCTAACTAAGTCTAAATGAGTCCTCCTCCATTTTAATTAGGAGGGGTTTAATTAAGATTGAATATGCCTTAGCTAGTTTCTAAGAAGGACACCTGCAGTTGATCTGTTATTCTGAGAAAGCCACCTGCAGCTACCCTTTAACTATATATCGCAAAACGCAGTCTAAGCGTCCAAGCAAAATTCTGTTTGAAAAAAAAATGATTCGGTTTTTTATCCATAAAATATCCATTGAAATTCTGTTTTCACTTCTTAGATAAGTCGAAAGGAATCATTTCCAAATGATTTCCTTTGATAGATAACGATTTTTTTTATATTATTTGAGGTTTATTTTTTTTTATTTTTTAACCATTTTTTAGAAAGTTAGTAATTTGTTTCGCTTAGTTGTTGACACTACACCCCACACTTCACAACCGTACATTAGTAGAGGTCTAAGAATGGTTTTATAGATTAATAAGGCTGTTTCTGGTTTTAATCTAGATTTTCTATTTATTATCGGATAAAGTTGAGCTAATCATGCGTAGGCCTTTGTTAATTTGGTGTTGATATGCTAGTTCCAGGTAAGACGACGATCTAAATCAGAGTTACTCGAGCTTGGCTGGATATAAATTATCCACAACGATGGATTGGACGTGGAGGAGTAGTATCTTGGCCAGCCAGATCACCTGATATGACACCCATGGATTTCTTCGTATGGGGAACCTTGAAGCAGAAAGTTTATTCGGTGTCAATCAACTCAAGAGAGCAATTAAGAGACCGAATCATAGATGCAGTGCACCAAATATCATCAGAACAATGTTTAGCTGCAATTTATCAAGTGAGTGCTAGATGTAATGCTTACGTTGGTGCAAGAGGACAACATTTTGAGCGATATTTACTTTAAAAAGAACATAACATAAATATAAATGTAAATAAATAAGTATAAAAATGAAAACTTGTTTTGTTTCTTTTTTTGCGATTTTCTCTAAAACTAAGCAAAAACGAGCAAAATTCTAAAGGACCTTTTGTCTTAGTTTTTCGATCCCCTATAAGTTCCTGAAGTTTTGCGATTTAAATTCGGGACACTCTGTATAGTAGCATAAATAGAAAATTCATCTTTGAAAATTGCATTGTTGGATGAAAAGGTAGGCGTGGTGTGGAGTTAGAATTTGTGTTTCCCATTATGGTCTTAGGCTGTGACTTTTAAGTGAGCAACAAAAATAGCCGTTTTTCTACAAGAGTTATCAATGTACTCCCGTTACATTTTTAAAATGTCCCATTCCTTGAAACCGATTGAATCATTGCAGAAAATTGAACTACACCAGAAGTGTAATCAAGTGAAGTCGAATGGTTCTCGCTTTCCAGAAGTCCAGAGATCCTCCACACGGTGGTATTAGTGCAGACCTGAAAGCGATCCATGGAGATGATTTCCATAGCTCTCTTCATTCTCATCGTTCCATACTGTATACCAGAAATTTTGCAGATAGTTATACCTGTGAACCCTTCGTTGGTTGCGTAGGATAATGTGCTCTTCTTGCACAGAATGAAAATTCTGGAAGAGTGGGTAGAATGTGCTGTATAATGGAGAATATTTACTTTGTTCTTAAAGGTGTTCTGGCTTACTACTTAGGCCTGGTGCTCTGTAAGATGGTGGCTCCTGAAATCTCAATTTATTTATTTTTTTTATTGAATGAAATTCCTGAAATCAATGAATTATTTATTTATAGGAATTTAATCGTTTATATTTGTGTTGGCTCTACAAGGGGACCATTCGATCTCACATACATTCTTTATTTAATTCAACTATTGCGACTGGAGGCTAAGGACAGCAGACCACCCCCGCCTGTACTCACTGGAACAGGGTATGTTTAAATGGAACAGGATATGTTTTATAAGTAGTAATAAAAAGATCTTATAATTTAGAATTCCGGTTTAATTATTATCAATCATAATGGATTTGCCTCACCTTAATTTATTGCTTTTCGCAAACGTCTCATGGCAGGCTCTTCCTCTCGACTCCTAGGGACACCTTCCACCGATTTCATACTCCAACTTCATCTCCCTTATTCCTTTCTACATTCTTCCCTGCTTTCAACTATTTGCCTGTATCCCTGCTATTCTCAATAATATCACCTAATTAAATTTATTTAATCTATAATTAATAAATTACGGGTCAACTCATTGAATTAAAGATTTTAGATATTTTGTTTTAATTTATTCAAATCAACCTTCATAGCATTCTCAGTAATAGAAATATCTAGATTTGCTTATATGATTTTAAATTAGTCAGATATTTATTATTATATGCTCATGATATTTTTGCTAAGCGATTTATTCAATAACTGCTAAGGGAGTTATTGAAAAAAAAATAACTGAGTGTGCAACCGCATTCATCACAATGTTTAAGCTAAATTTACTGTTATTTTATTTTTCTATTTTGTGTAGATTTTTTTTCCTACTGTTATAAATATATTACAGCTTTTATTTATTATGTTATTCAACTTACAGAGTAAATTGTTATACTTTAAGATATATTAAATAACTGTTACAAATTTGTAAACTAGGAAATTCAAGGAATAAAACTTTATTTGTTTTAAGCTAAATATTTTTTTTGCAGGACACTGATTAAAATTTCCCTGTTTCCCGACAAGTCTTGATTATAGGAATAAGTGCGACGCTAATTCATACCCGAATGGCTACTCCAAGGAGATCGACAAAGCGCTGGTTGACAAAGGTGACATGAGAGATGAGTCCAAACTGCCCATTGAGGAAGAGATTGTTGACGCAGTGGTTAAGCTGTAGAACCATAAGGCTCCAGAGTATGTACCATGGACTCCTTGCGAAACTCGTGAGAGGTGGTTTGCGAACTACAGAAGGCATATAACGAACTCATTAATTCAATGTAGGTGGATCAAGTTACACCCTCTTCTTAGAAACAGTCGATGATATCCTTTATTAATAGGAAGACTAATCTCATGTTATGTTCTAACTACTGACTGTTAACTACTAATTTATTGACCTCTGTCTTATTCACTTTACTCCTATTCCTTGCCAATTGTTTGATCCTCCACGGAACCGTGGTACCTGGTGGAAGTTGCCGGGGGAGGTCATTGCACAGAAACCGGAGTACTAGGATAGAGAAAAACAAGTTTGTTTCTGCATTTATAACAATATATTATTCCATCCAAAGAAAAAGGATATAACGAATTTGAAATATTATCAGTATTCAAAAACAAAGATAAGCTTATTTCTGAAAAGAATAAAAATTAAAATGTCGTGTAATTTTAAAAGAAATACATGTATAAATGATATTTCCGTCTAAAATGAAAGGGTACATAAAATCAGGCCATTTTGAATAAGTAATGACATCCATAGTAATGATCACATTCCAATCTATCTTTCCCTATTGTTTTTGTATTGTGAATCACTTCATAACAAATAAATGTTGTTTCGTGGAAACAAAGGGCTCTATCCAATGTATCCCTTTTATAATTGAAAAACAGTAATTTCGTGGAAATTAATTAAGCTACCTGGGAATCGAATCCCGACCCTTCATTTCGTAGTGTAATTAACGAGACCGTTTCACCGCGTAATTGTCTGTTGCATTCTCCATCATTCTCATCATATGGGTACCCGCTACCGTAATGAAATGATACACAGGAGGGAAGACCAATTCTGTAATAAATTAATAATTAATTAATTTACAATAACTAGTGGCCTCGTAAATTATCATGCCTATTTTTTTTTAGTTTATTCAAAATTTGATTTAATATATTTTATTTGTCAGATATCAAACGTTTGGCAAAAAAAATATATTTGAAAGAAATTTGGGGAATTTGTGTATTACAGATCTTTCCCATCGCTTAGAAGAAGGTTTGCATTAATTGCTTCGTAAAAATCACAAAATATTTAACTAGGTGTTTGTTTTTTGTAATACTGTACCCCTGCAGAGGATAGAATTTATCAAAAAACGTATAAAAGTATTTTTTGATGGATTGACTAACACTTGTCAACTCAGTTAGTTTGACCAGCCACCACAACCCAGGCACCTGCTATTAGCCCTGAAGATGGCCGATACTGTAGGCCGAAACGTTGGCACAATTAATAAAATAAGTTCTGCTTATTTTGCGTTATCTTTGACTGCACCTTCTGACCAATTCAATCCATCTTTAGAATTATACAGTCAGCTTTTTTCCACTCAAAAGCCTTTTTGGTTGTAATTTTGATTTCCCTTTATTTAAAAGAAACACATAAAAATTCGACCAAGGATAATAAAAAAATAATGTCAACGTATCTCGTCCGCTATATTTTATGGCGGCTAAAGAAAAGCCTAACCACAATCATCCTACTTTGTTTGCAGATTCGCCCTCGTCTACACCAGCACATTGTCAGATACTTGCTAAAGATTCTAACTGAATATGCAAATTTAAGACTTCCACTGTAGCATCATCCGTTTAGCCACAGCAGCATAAAGTGGCCTTAAATTAATAAATAACAATTCAGGTGTCGCATTGTAACTAGTCGAAATGGATTCAGAAATATTCATTTTTCTGCGTAAGAGGCAGTAATAATAATATTAACAGATCAGATGAAATATCCTCATGGACTTTTCTTGTCATCTAACCACAGAAGAATTATACAATTTTAAAACAAATTGTGTGCACTATTTATTTTTGTTTAGTTTAATTATTATTTTAATTTAAGAAAGATTGTATGGTTATTAGTTGAAAACCTGGGGGTTTTTGAAATACGTCCATAAACGTCCGAAATTAACGATTATTCTGGGTGCAGCTAACAAAGAACCAGAGATAATCTTGGTCGTTTCAGAATAGGAAAATTAAAGTTTAAATTTTACAAATTATTCATAGATTTTATCCCATTCTACTTTTGTGTGATAGAAAAACTTGAAAATAAATAAAGAAAAGCATATAATTTGTTTTAAAAATTTTTTATTTTTTATTTTGAAGAGGAAATATTTGCCCAGGGCCGGGATATGGGGATATGGGATCAGTGAAGAGAATGGCTTTGTCCGAGCGAGATACATAGCTCAGTTGTTAGAGCACCATGACGGAAACGTGGGGAACCCGGGTTCGTATCCCGGTCCTGGGCCTATCTTTTCTCTTCAAAATAAAAATATTTAAAATTATAAGAATTTATATAAAAAAAATAATATAAAATAAATTATAATTAGTAATTTGTTATTTATTTTTTTAAAGGCTTCGGTATATTTTGAAACCTATTCGACAGTTCACGCTGTCCCTCTATCTTTATAATTGATTGACTTGATAGTCTGGATATGACACATTGGGATTCTCACCTTACGTTTATGCGTGGCCCGTAGTTCTCCTCAAGGTAACTCACAAAAACCGGGTGTAGGAGTGATGAGTATACTTCTACTTCGGGAAAACCCCGCACTTTTTACTTCTATTGGGTATCCTGTGGTTTTCCAGGATATCGATAGTCACACGAAGATTTGGTACAGGGAAAAAAAGTTTGCTTCTGGAAAAAAAAAAGGTCTTCGTGTGACTGACTGTTGTCTCTGATCTAATTTCAACTATGTTTTTGAAGTAGACATTTAATTTCCAGTTAATAATTCGGAACATTTTGAGGATTATTGTATCTAATTTAGAGAAATTCGTTGTTGTAGTAGTAATATAAAGGAGGCGTTCAGCACCAAAAGCGGATGACAAAATTTCAAAAATTGACTTTTTCGCTAGTTTATACAAAACATTATATGGTAACAAAACAGGGTCAGGACTAAAAACTTCTAAAATGATGTGAAATGAGGCGGCATAGTGTCGTGTTATATAAAATTTGTATGTTTTAAAGTATTGGTTTATTCAATTGTTTCACTTAACGCCACTTTATGTTGGTATAGCTAATCAGACGATGATTCCGATGGAGCTTTAAATTTTTTTCAATTCAGGTACAATTAGGATGGGATTTTTAAAGTGTACTTGACACCGCACCAGATCGGTACCACCGTTTTATCTACCCTTGGAAGAATTGCATAATTGAATATTTGTATTCCCTTTAACAATCCGAAGGCCACCTGATGGGCTACGAATCCGCCAACTTGGGGTTAGTAGGTTTTGATACTTTATTTTTTATGATGGATTGAATTGGTCAGGGGGTGCATCCAAAGATTACACAAAATATATTATGTTGCAGCTGATATTAGTTATCAATAAATATGGTTGGGACACACCATTTTTTTAAAATTTGTCTATATACTACTTAAGATATATTTTATATGATATCTTAAAGAATCCAAGAATTTAACGTTCCTCCTCTAGATGAATCACGGGACTGTCAGCATTTGAAGTATTTCGAGAAGTTTAGCAGGTTTTTCTTTTTTACATCCGGCAATTATTACCATTTTCCGGAGCTGTACTATTTGACTCGTCACCTACAGAGGACGCTGTCGGCAGCGACAGTAGCTCTTCTATATTTTTTAGAAACTACATTCGAAGTGTATATCGAGAACGATACCAGAGAAAGATATGCACCTCGGGGAACACCACTCGTCATAGGAACATTTCCAGAGTGTTCTTCCCGAATCCGTACTGTGATGCTTCTGTTCAAAAGGAACGAAAGGATGATTGATTATAGTTGCTCTGAAGCTAACCAATACACCACAGCTGACCGATAAATTATTGGTAATGCACTCCCTATTTCCTAGAGGTCCAATAAAGTGGACCTAAGAAACCAGGTTATAGAATCAGATAGATTATCTGTTCGACTATTTATTTTTTTATTTAAACACCTTTCTTGCATTCCAGCTATACAGGTTTTGACAACATTAATTATTGCATAATATTAATTATCACACAATAATTCTATTGTCTATAATCTTCTCACTATAATTTTCAAAGTTTTTCACTATGGCTCCTAAGTTAGGTCATTTCCATTGATTCTTCTAGCGAGATTGAAAAGTGCTGTTCCCACCTCCGCTTTCAACTCGTACGCAAACTCTTTGAAGTATGGGCAATAGACTCGGGTCATTAGCTAAGTGAATTACTCTCGAGAATACGTAAAATCCGGTTTCCCTCAGCAATATTGATATGTGTGACTCAAAGGCGGTGCAGCTTGTGACAATATGCTCAGCAGGATCCGGAACGCCGCAGCTAGGATATAAGGGGCCAATATCCTTTCCATAGTCATGAAGTTTGGCCCGAAAGCCCCCCTTGCCCTGTGAGGAATTGCGAAATCCAGTAGGCCGGGGAATCCATTTTTGGCTAGCCGTGACCGGACGGTGAGAAAGTATTTCCTCAAGGTAGCACCTTTTGTAGTTGTCACCCACCCCAATCTCACTCATCAAGGTGCGTTCTCATATTATGCCTTTTTACTTTCTGGGGTTCTCAGCTATTTTTGTACGAGTATTGTTCGGTAGACCTGCCGATCCTTCCTTTTTAATGTTAAATTTGAATATATCACAGGAGAAGGTCGATTGGCAAAGCTCCTGCTAATACGTGAACCGCCTTATTAGACACAGTCCTATATGCACCAGTGACTCGCAGAACAGCCTTCCGCTGAGTCGTCACCAACTTGCGCTTCTGCCGATATGAGAGATTTTTGACCATTGCAAAAATAATTCAAGGCATTCTGTGGTATGCATCCCCTGCAATGGTCAAAAATCTCTCATATCGGCAGATGCGCAAGTTGGCGACGACTCAGCGGAAGGCTGTTCTGCGAGTCACTAGTGCATATGAGAGATTTTTGACCATTGCAGGGGATGCATACCACAGAATGCCTTGAATTTTTTTTTTTATAAATGATGATTGTGGTCAGGTTATACACCTATCGATCTAGTCGAGTCGAAATAGTTATCAACTTGAATTTAATTTATATTGGTTGGGAAGGGCTACAAAAAGAAAGACGGTTGTTGTAACATGGATCCCCTCCTGGAAGTCACATTCATACTTAAGCTAAAATTTCATGAATTACCTCAAACTTTTGATTATTACCTGGCATTATAATCGATTTTTAATATATATCATATCGATTATTTTCATGTAGCGACAGGTTTAAAACGGAGCGAGAGAGGTGAGACGAGTATAAGACAGAGGAGGGAGTATTTATTCGTGTGTGGCGGAGAGTCATGGGCTATTCATGTGTTCATCAGAGGCCGCTGATTGGGAACCCCGCGGTCACTTAATTAGTACAATTCCCAAAGCTAATCCTCCCTCAATATCGTTCCGCCGGACATCTTTAAAATTCAGCCTCCTCGGTATTTTATTAATGCGATTCTCCGCCCGTCCCCGGACATTGTCAAATTGACAACAAGAGAATTCTAATTTACAAATTGATTCATCGCTGGGACCTGCAAACTTCCAACTTCATCGTACTCCCCAACTTCGAGTATGGGCGTCCTATTATTTCGTACAAAGGAATAATTGTTTAACCCTGGGACGTAAAAACTTTTTGGCCGACCCACTGGTATTGACATCTCCACTTAGCTCTGCGAGCTACGAATGAACGGTGGGAAAATTCGATGTATCAATGTTTAAAATTCTCCCTTTGCATTTAAAATTCCTATATTTTTTCTGATTAAAAAAATAGAAAAATATTTGATTGATTTAGAAATTATTTTAAAGTGTATTTCATTAAGAAAAGAAGAAAAAACAACTCTTTTTTTGTCCATTCAGCATTTAACAACTTTAAATTAATATAAAATCAAGATAAACATTATTGATATAAAGAGAACTGGGTTTATTGCAAAGATTTACATTTGAATATGATTAAAGCTATGTAGTCGCAGCCGTGGCTGGTTCGTAGATGACAAATTTCGCCGCTTTTGCATTTTGGCAATCACTAGCTGAGTGTTGTGTTCCAAGCGTTCAATCGTATCTGGCTTATCCGCGAAGACTTTTGACTTTCCATAACCCCAAAGAAAATAATCTAATGAGGTTAGATCGCATGATCTTAGTAGCCGATTCACAAGTAATTGCACCATGTATGGCAGGTGCCTTACATCCTTACACCCTTGAAAGATACCTAAATAAAATGTTCCATAAAGTGGGTGGAGACATCTCCAATTCGCTGCCTTAGTATTACATGGACGTAGGTAAAACAAATGAAAAATCTGAGATTTGGATATCAAATGATTTTATGGATCGAAAACTATACAAAGGTATTCGAAACATCAAAATAGCACTACAGAGTATCATACAAAGACAAAAAATACACAGGAGTATGTTGTGAACATTTTAAATTAGAGTCACATATTTTATGTTTCACATAAAATCTTGTTATTCTCAAAAATGTTTGACTTAGGAAGCACACGGGTTTATTTTATAGTTAAAGTTGTATGTAATCCGTTTAAATGTCCGAATATTTAACCCCAGTACACTCGAAATGAGTAATTCACAAAGAAAGATTAAAGAAAACAAATAGTTTTAATACTTTTTTTTTTTGAATAATAATCATCATTTCAGATAAGCAAATTAGTCTACACTGGAACACAAGGAATAACTCTGAAACCCATAAATAATGTTCACAAGCATGCAACAGAAACGAATATTATTCATATTAGAATAGTATGCAAGGAAACATGAAAAGAAATGTACTACAGACCTGGTATGGTTTTCAATGTTGAGAGTCATTATGATCGATCTGATATTTAAAGAGAGTTTATAGAAGGTGATCTATCTATTGACAAAATGCATGATCTATATCCAATCTTCGTGGAAGAAACATGTTTCAACTCTGTCAAATCAAATTTTTATCGCAAACAATTTTGCTGTGGGTATAACATAAAGGATGTCAAAGGCAAAACAGTGATACGTTTTGAACTGGAAATGGTTCCAACTTGCCCCAAAGGAGACATCAAGATTTTTTTTTTAAACTTATTAATTTTATAAACCAACGTAAGGTTCATTGTACGATTTGGTCTTAGGCAATGCGCAGACGAGCTGGTAATTATATATAAAAATTTAAATATACTAATAGAAGATTTTTCCATGTTGGAAGAATTTATATTATGGTGTGATAGCTCTGTTCCACAAAGCCGCGTTAGTTTTATGAGCTACAAACTTTGTAATATAGGGAAGCAAATTGTCGAGGACGACGTCGGACTGTTTGACTTGGGTCTTACTCAATGCGACGTTGTACAGCGACAATCGGTAGTTCGGGACGCACGCTTAATCTATTTAAGGGATTCGTGTGGTCATATAGTTTACCTGTTGCGAAAATAATCCATAATTAATTTAGTTGCAAGAGTTGCTTTGGCTTGAGCCTTATCATTATTAAATGGCAAACCAAACTAAACACAAAGCGACTGTCAGCTGTCAAATCAATTGTCATACATATAAGTGTTGCTCTTTTTATCACCCTTTTTACATTTACATTGCATTTGAGGCGTTAAGGATCAAAAGCGTATGACTGAAATATAATTTTACGATTATTGCGAAAAATGTTTAGGTGCTCTACTCCTTATTCAGGTTACTTCACTTAATTGTCTCTTTAAGTTACAGATTATTTTTTATTATCAGCAATTACTTCAATTTTTTCTTATATACCGACTATTATTTACAATATCGATCAAAGAAATACAAATAAAGCAGCCCCTAATCAGACACTAATCAGAGGAAACAGGCCCAAATGCAACTACTGAATCATAAGGAATGTTATCTAACCTTTACCAGATCCCAGCTGGTAAAGGTTAGATAAAAACAGATGATAAATACTAAACAGAAATTACAAATTACACTCATCAAACCTTAAAAAGCATAAAAGGAAAAAAAATAAACAAAAACATTTAGAACATATAAAAAAGGAAATTAGAAGTGGAAGAGAAAAATCAGAGAGAAAAAGAGAAAAATGACATAAATAAAAAATCAGTAGACCTACGTAAATCTGAAGAGAAATGTAATATAGTAATATAAAAGCTGAAAAGATACATAAAATAAATGTTAAGACATCAGTGGAAAATTTCCAACCAAAAAGTCTCTAAACTAAAACGGGGAACAAAAATACATGTCATATTTGTAAAATTAGTTGTCATTCCATTAAATATTTAAAAATAATTAATGGAATAACCTAAAATATTCTATCGCAGTTGAAACTCGCAGATTTACATAGTTCAGTTGACTGGGGCGGGCGTTAAGGACGGGGCAGTGATTGAGCGCTCATTGTCCGCCGCCTTCTTATCTCTGAGCATCAACGGAAAGGTAAATCTCATTTTGAAAATGATTGACTCCGGGATAGGCGTTTATCCTCCTTAGCGAGGGTAGCCATGGTAACAAGATTTAGAGATGACGTTGGGGTGGAATCAATCTCATCCATTTTATATGAACCGTTGCTGAGTGTGAGTGTGAGCCTGTGGCTAAAACACAGCCAGCTCTTTTCGCATCAACATTACATTTCCCGCTCCTTTACCGTGCCAAGGTTTTCTGTACCATAATTTCATCTGTTGAATTGTTATTTAAATTTTTAACCGGACAGTTTGTAAGTACGCTCATCAATAGAAAAAAAATCAGAAATACCTAAAAAAATAAGGTTCTTTTCTACTTTAGGACTGCCAGTTACATTTTAATAACCTCTGGTAACTATCTGAATAAATCATACTAAGAATGGATGGGTTAGTTTTCTTTTCTATATTAGTTAATGAAAATACGAATTAATAGAACTGTTTAACTTGTTCAAAGAAGAAGAAAGTGCTTTAGTTTTTTTTTTAAAGGAAAGAGGCCTTATACCCAAGAAGACTATGCAAAGGAGAACATGAAACATATTGGTTACTACTTGACAGAAATGGTTCTGTTACGACTGATTATTATTTAATTACGAAATATTTAAACTTCTTCATCATCCCTTCATTGTTTTTCATTACTAGTTTCATTGTTCGATTATCCTTTTTTCATTACTTGCTTTTACTGTTTCCCTTCACCTTATAATTGTTTTAAAACTCTGTACAATGTCTATGATTGTTTTTCAATTTTATGCAATTCTACAATCTTAATCACTCCTCCTTAGGCAATTCTCCTGTACTTTAATTTTTCTTTATATTTTAAAATATTTATTATCATTAATTTTTTTAAATATTGCCATTTTAAATGAATAATTTTCATTACTCTTGTTTCATTACTAGTTTTATTGTTTCCCTTCACCCTAATATTTTTCTATAACTCTATAAAATTACTATAATTGATCCGCTACATCTTTTTAATTCTATAATCTTAATCACCCCTTCTCATGTAACTCTTATATACTCAATTATTTTTAAAATATTGCCATTCTGCATGAATAGGTATAGATGATTTCTATTTTATTTTTATTTTTTAATATTTCGATTTAAAATAGCCTCTCTTTTTTATTATTTCTTTCAATCTCTTCTCTATAATTCATCTCTAATTATGCCTTTATGCAATGTTGTTATTTCTTAATTTTTATTACTTCATATTATTCTTTATTTCTTATTCCCTAATTATCCATAACTATTCCCTCTGTTTTTTGTTATATAGTTTTTCACCACTCATATTCTTAGATGACTATATATTTTGTTTCTTTACTACATATGTTGTTATTGTTATCAATATATGTAGTAAAGATTGTTATTATTTACTATATATTATTTTAATTTAGAGATGATAAAATATTGTATATTCAGACCTGAAGAAGTGCTGCAATGTGGGTCCAAACGTTGCCTTTAAAATAAACAGTTCTTTTTACTAAAGAAACTTTTTACTGACCTCCACCCGGACCATTTTCTTACTCATATATATATATATATATATATATATATATATATATATATATATATATATATATATATATATATATGAATAGAGAGATGCGAAAGGAAAATCCTTCGCACGATAACCGGAGCGGTTTGGGATGAGATTCTGCACTCTTGGAGGAGAAGGAATAAGGAATTGCTCACAGAAACTGGTCAGGCGATATCTAAGGATATGAAATCAAGAAGGTTAAGATTGGCGGGACATGTAGCTCGAAGCAATCCGTCAGGACTCTTCTACGCAACAATGAATGCCACAATAGTTGGCAAGAGACCACGTGGGAGGCCAAAGACCAGATGGATAGACAGGGTCAACAAAGATGCTGAGGAGCTACATGTGGCAGACTGGAAATCAGCGGCCCAGGATAGACAGAGGTGGAGAAGGCTGGTAAAGGCGGCCAAAGATGTACAAGGTCTGTAGAGCCAACAGAAAAAAAATAAATAAAAAAAAGAATATATATATATATATATATATATATATAAGGTCAATTAATACTATTCAACAGAATAAATTTGTCGAGATTCAAAGGGGTTATGTTTTTTGTGGCTTCATATGAATAAAAACAAAGGATTATTTAAACAAACTTTTAGGGACAGAGCTGAATTGTTTTTCCAATTTAAAATGCTATGTGTTACATATTTTAGAATTTGTTTTACGATGATTTTTATATTGTATTAAAATAAATATTATATTGAACTGTCAGTTTATATTAGTGTAAAGTAACCTAGGTGATAATAGACGTTACTATAAAGTAACTGGCAGTCCTAAACTAGAAAAGACCCAAAAAGAAATATACACAACATTATAAATACAGATTTATAAAATTAAATAAAGGGTAATTTTTTCATGCACTCTCTCATATAGGCAAAACTCTTTTCCCCATGAAACGATTCAAAGAATAAGATAAATGTGACCAACCAATATCAGTTGTCATGGTGACTTGATATATCGAATTTTGGTCTAATGCCTATAATGATTGTCTTAAATGCATTATTTTTATTTAATTTTTTAGCTCTTTAAAAATCTTGAAAACATAAACGTTTAGACCTAGGGGTCGGCAACCTATGACCGATTATTTCAAAATTTACAAATGACAGATACTTTAGAAAAAAAAAATTTGGAAAACCGCCCTCTGAGTTGTTTCCTTTATATCCGTAGCGCAACCTTAAGTTAAGAGGAACAATATGTTGTCGCGGCGAATTCTCAATTCTTCGGATTCATAAAAAAAGTTAATACAGACCGTAAACGCTCTGCTGCGGAACCACGATATTTTTCTTCCTATGATTTTCCCCAAATGACTACCTGTACATTTGATATCTCCTCCCTCTCATAATATGACCCAAGAATTTTAGTCTCATCTCAAGTATTCTATGGAATGTTATATTTGAAAAATAGCATATTCATTTTAAAAGTTAGAGATAGCGGAGCGCGATGTCTCATGGGTAGAGTCCTGAGGTGCCGTGCCGAAGGTCCCGGGTTCAAATCCGGAAGAGGCAGATAATTCATTCATTCTGTTAACAGTTGGGATCTGGAGACTTTCCTGGGGCTCACACAGTCTCTATTAATTGGGTATCCAAAATAGAGAGGTACCTCGTGGTTGAGAGTGATCTAGGACAAACCACCTTCCTGCACAACCGCTTTCATAGAAACATCACAGTCTCTACTTCGTTTGAACCCAAAAATCTTCATGGGTCTAAGTGGTGCAGGGTTTGTTTCTGTTTTAACGAGATATAACACATCCGTTGGAGGTACCTGATATTCAGTTGTATAGGATATCTCGTAGTTTGTTGTCTTTTCAAAAACTTCCCCGCGAGAACAACCTTCAACCCGAATGCTAAATATTCGTGAATTTGATATATTTCTGTAGCGAAAAGTGCAGGGGGGCGAGGCCGCGAGAGAGGATCCGCCTCCCCATTATTCATATTTAATTAGGCTACTAAGGATCGCCCCCCCGGGAGGGGAGCAGTTGCCTTTATTAGCGAATTATCACGGAGTTAGGCAAGGGTTATCAACTGGGATTACATTCACCAGAATTATGGGCCCTATATATTCTCCTCGCTAAATTAATGTCAGTTCTCAATCCTCTTCTTCTTATCCTTATTAACCACTTCCTTAACCAGGTACTTATCTACTGCTATTTTCGGTGCCACCTCCATCCCTCGGCAAAATTAAGATGAGGATAGTCGTCTTAAAATTGCATCTGTTACTCTATGATACTAGAGCTTACAAGACAACGATGTAAATTGACTTTGGTAGTCGATATCAACTGGGTATAGTTTAATGTGGCTCCAAGTAATCAGTTATATATATATAAATATCAACTTATAACGCCCTTTTGGCGCCGTTTTATTGATTATAACTCTTTACAATATTTATATAAACATGCAAGCATCGAAAAGAGTTGAGGATTGGATTCAAGCCAACGGACTGGATAACACAACAAATAGAGTAAACCAGTAAGATAGGAAGAGTAAAACAGTTATAATTTGTTTATTCAATATCAAGTCGTCTTCTTCAAACATTTTATTTCATAGATGAGGCCTGCTAATTATACCCCCAAAGAGAAGAGTCGCTCCAAAGGGGCAGAACTTGGCAAACATGTGTTATATTTAAAATATATTTTTTTATTGTAGAATAAGGATTTAAGCTCTTAAAGCTAGTATCTCTATTATTTAGGTATTGTACTGTTTCTAAGCCAGCGGTGGTGCCAGTAGACCCAGTCTTTTCGCCACTTGCAATAGAGGAATCAGGATCCTCTAAAAACATGTAATGAGATTCATCTTTTAACTTTTTTTATATCACCTTCATTATTGTCTAAAGCCTCCGATTTTTGTATTTCAGATTGATTAATTTTTCGTGTTTCAGTCAGGATAAGTTCTTTTACATATTATTTCCGCTCTTTTTTGGTACACGTTTCATTTTAAAGAACGGATGTGACACTGAGGCTAATGTTGCAGGCTCTAACTGCAAAAACTTTTTAAAATACCTTCTCAGATTTTCTTCAATGGCACCTAGCAGGGAGCTGCAGTATTTTAGATTTTCCATCCTAAGAGATTTGATGTTATGTTGAATTCTTATTAGCTCAGGTAACATACAACCACAGTAAGTGTCTTTTTCCTCCTGCAAACTTTGAATAGCTCCTGCTATTGGCTTTGAACAGTTCACATATTCACTTAAAAAGTGAACTCATTTTCCTTTAACGGAAGTAATTATAATATTTTCATGTTGATGATAATTGTTGACTTATGATAATTTATGTTGAAGAAATTGGTCCGGGTAGAGGTCAGTGAATGAAATTCTCAAGTAATTTCAGAAGATCTTTATTGATAGCCAACGTTTCGACCTACGCTGTAGGTCTTCTTCAGGGCTATATACAAAATACAGACAATTTAAGAAAACGGTACGAATAATTAAAACATTTTCAATATAGATAAACTAAAAGAAGGTGAATACAGGCAAAAAAAATTGATAAAGATGTACAGTAAGGTAATTATGAAGGTTAAAATGTAGAAAATAATAATAAAACATGAAGAAAATAATAATGAAACAGAAAGTGTTGACAGTTAAAAAATTTAAGGTATTACAGGTAAAAAATAAAAACTGAATATACAATAGGAATGTGAAATGATATGGGTAAATTAGAAAGTGATTAGAATTACGCACTAAAAATTATAGGTTATGAAAAAAAAAAAAAAAAAAAAAAAGAAATAAAAATTGTAAAATTATAAAAGTCTAGAAACGAATTATATAAAATAAAATAAAAATGAAAATAAAAAATATTTCAGAAAATACAGTATTAATATTGATAGGTAGAAAATACTTAATACTAGTGTAAAGAATATTAATTGCATAAGAGAATGTAAGAAGAGAGTTTATATAAGTGTAAAATATCAATTGTATAAAAGTAGGTATGTTTTAAGTAAAGTAAGTGATAATACAATCAGGCTATATTGGACTAAAATACATATAAAAATAAAACAAAAAATACATACCTACATAAAAAATAAATAAATAAATAAATAAAAAAAAAGTAAAGGAGAAGTTAAAATAGGATTAGGACCTTCTCGATCGCTTCCTTTTGTCAGAAGTTATTAAGAAGGTTCTAGACACTCCCAGAATTTCTCCCCCCCCTTCCGTGTTCTAGAATGTACGGCCTTGCCTATTTAAATACCTCCCTCGAGCGAGCCAGTCTGAGAGTAGACCAGGCACGGTGATGATCTGTAATAAGTAAGTGTCAGTGTGATAAACTAGTCAGTGTTGAACCGGTCAGTGTAATAATGTTATCAGTGAACTGTGACAGTCTCGCGAGTGTAATAAACTGTTTCTGTTTGTTACTGTGTGTCAGTTTTTCATACTTGGAGAATCTTACGGTCGGTGGACTCTTATTAGTGAACTGTAAGTTTTAATTAGTAGTTATAAATTGTAGTGTAATTTTATAATATTCATACAGACTTATGTAAATAGTTACGCCATTTAGAATTAGTAATATCTTAAATTATTGTAATAATTAAATAGTAGTAAGGCCTAGATGATAAATATTTAGAATATTGTCATTGTAAATTTATATCAGTTTAATAATTTAATTGTATTCTTTTTCTCATTTTGTTAATAAATATTAGTATCTTTAATTTAGGAGTAGTTCAATTCATTTTAATACCCCGTAACACTATATATTACTGCAAATCAAGGAGAATAAGCGAACACTGAGATCTAATTTTCTAGATGCGAAACTGCGCTGGGGAAAATATAAAATTAAAGAATAATAACAATAATAAATAAATGCTGCAAAAATAACATAATGATGTAGTTTTTTAGCAATAATTTAAAATATGATAAGTTCCTTTACCACGTACATAGATAATTTCGGTAGGTAAGTAACAAAAGAAAATCTGTCCTGCTAGCTTATAATAAGATAGAATAATTTATAAAAAGTGCAACTCATAAACAGAAAAGAGTAACAATAGAACTAAATCCTCCTAATGATACCAGTGATATAACATAGTGCTAAAACACTATAGGTAAACCCTTAATAATGCATAAACATGCTATTTATTATATGTAAAAGGGTGAAGGCTCCGTGGTTTTGACCAGATTAAATATTTTATCTGATACAGCTGGATTTGAATTCAGAATCCTCACCACAGCAGCTACCCACACCAGCATCACAACTGCGATCTACACACTCTATATGTACAACTATATAGAGTGTGTAGTCTGCTTGAATATTGCATTAATGGTCAATAATAATGATTAAATAATAATAATTAATTATAAATAATTAACAATAATTATTAATGGTCAATAATGAAATAAAGAAAAATATTTTAAAGTACCAAGCCTAATCTGGCCTACTGAACCTTTACCAAGTCTTAGTTTTATGAGGAAATAATCATTGATAAGTAAAGAACCGTTGAACTTCATAGTTCTGGTGAGTGTCGGATGAAAAAATAAAAAATAAATAAGATTACAGTACAAACTAAATACAATGTATAAATAAAAAGCAATATTAAAAGCATTTAATAGATTTGATAATTCGTGGATTCAGAAAAAAATCTTTTCTCTTCAACATAAAGATATTTAAAAATTAAAACAATTAACAAAATATTATAAAAATGATAATATACATGTTTACTTCACGTTTTTATTAATATTACGTTGTCTTAAAATTTATAAGTAAATCAAACATCTAAGAAACAAAAACAATAATAAATCTTCAAAACTGATCGTGATTCTTATCTTGGTGGGGTCATCGGTAGTGTAGTAGTGAACAGTACAAACTTCCTTAACCCATTAAGTGCTATGGAGGTATATATGAGTCCGACGAAAGTAATCAGTGGAAACTATTGACAGTTTTTCAACTTTTTGGTTTTTCTTTTAATTGTTACATGAAATAATAATTAAAATATTAAATATAAGATTTTATTTTATAATGTTAGGCAGACATATACGTATAACATTAGGCAGGACATTAAAGAAAGACATATTATGAAAGAATTAGGTTTATAGGAAAAAAAATTAAAAGTAAGTAAAAATATTAAAGACTTCATACTATTTAAAATACACTGATGATTTTAATGAATTTTATGGTAGAGACCCTAAATATCCCTATATAGGGGAAAGGACTTCATATTTTCATCTTATTTTTAATTTTTTACCAATATAAAATTTAAGCCATTCATCACTTATTTCTTATGGTGATGACATAGTCGAAACCAGAATAAATACACTAAGAAAGAATTCAGAGTGAATATAAATTTAATCATTTTAAAGACGGTTGATGCTTGAAAAACGTTCTGTTAATACAAAATTTGGAGCGAAAGGAATTATATAATAATTTATTAGTCGCGCCTTGAACATTTAATCAACCAAGAGGCCTGGCACGATAGAAACGTATTCAGACCACAGCGATGGCAAGAGCCGGACGCGCGCAGTATCTCTGTAGGTATCGTATCGTCTGAGAGCCGCCCGCACTTATAGGGATAAAAAAAATAAGGAATTACGAATCCTTGTTTAAGCTATCCTTTGGAAGGGACGAAAAAGGTTTGGTGTCTGGTACTCGTTAAAAATCCTTTCTTAATGATATATGGCTAGGTAAAATTTATGATTTCCACTGTAGCATTGTCCGATAAACTATAAAAAGAAACATAACAAACTACACTACAACCCATGAAAGGTCTTGGGTTCAATACAAGGTAGAGACTGTACTGTTTCCTAGACAACAGTGATGCAGGGAGGGGTTTGTTCAAGATCACGCTTAATCACCAGATTTGTCGTCCGATTAGCTATAGAAGCATTAAGTGGCGTTCAATGAATAAACAAGCTAACTATCTTTCCCTGTGATTCATAACATGCTCGCCTCTAGATTGATTAAATTGATATTATACAACGATAAACATCTTACAATACCCCAAACGACGACTATTGCCGTGACTCAGAGGTGCGGAGGAGCGACAAGATATATTCCATCCCGGGATGCCCTTGTAGGCGGGGAGGACACATCCTCCCTCAGCTCATACACTTAAGGCTCCTGTTTTCCATAATTTCCCCATCCCTTGGGAACGAAACCCTCCTCGGAGGGTAAAAGTCGTCTAACAAATCAAATGAAGACGCCCGATATTGCCTTGATGGTTTTCAACTCGGGCTACGTGTATTCTCAAAGCATCGAGGAGGCATAAGGCTCAACTTTATTCGCTCCGCTCAGCTGCACCTATCATGGGCTACGGCCCCACCCCCAGCTATGTAGCTTCATATTTTGAGGGGGCTGCTCTCGAATCCCATTGTTGTCTTGTTTCGGTATCGAGACTATTACGGCTTCCTCTTGATGCATCCAACGTTTAGGTCCATTTATATTTAAGGCTTCTGTTTCTGAATGTCTTCTTCCGTTCTTCTCCAACAACATATCAATTGTTTATTCATTTAACGCCACTTAAAGGTGCCATGGGTAATCGGGCGATACTACATTGGGAATCATCTATTTTGTTGTTCAGGTGTAATTAGGACAGCGGTCTTTAACGAGTATCTATCATCGCAGAGGATGTGCAATCCCCATTTTCGTACCTTCCATTGGACGGTATAACCGAGGATCACATTATAACCATGCCTTTTAAGAAATCCCAATGCCACCTGCTGGGCTGCGAACCCGCGATCTGGAGTTTAGAAGGTTGTGCTAACCACTATCACTACACCTGAACCCACAATTTATTAGTTCCATTTTTGATAAAAATTTATATTGATTTTTAGAATTTTTTTGTTTCATACTTATAATATAAGGGAGCGGAGTGGCACAGTGGTACAGCACTGAGTTGCCATGCCGAAAATCCTGGTTGGATTCCCGCTGCCGGCAAGACTTTTATTTAATCTATTAGCAGCTGGAGATGAACCATATGAATTCTAGAACCCTCCTGGAGCTCAACCAGCTTCTATAAAGTGGGTACCCAATATTAAGAGGAAAATCTGGCGGTTGAGCGTGATGTAGGACAAATCACCTTCCTGCACAACAGTTGTCCATGAAACAGTACAGTCTCTACCATGTACTGAACCCCAGACCCATTCACGGGTTGTAGTCGTACAAGTTTTTATGTTATAATTACAAGTAATAATGATTTAATTATCAACCCAAAGGTCCAATTTTGCTATAAGCACAGATTTTGGGGCAAAGCATTTTGGATTTCATAGTTATAAATAGCATTAAAGAATAACCGTCAATTTTTCCAAAATTATTATAAAAAGTTACGGTTTTTCTGTAATTATTATTATAGAAAACCACGTCGAATTTAGCTAATCATTAATATAGCGGAGTGGCTCAGTGGTAGAGCGCTGAATTGCCGTGTCGAAGGCCCTGGGTTCAAATCTGGCAGACTTTTAATTAATCTGCTAGCGTCCGTAGATGGCTAGTATGGCACATAGGAACCTCCTGGGACTTACCTAGCCTCTGTACAGTAGATACCCAAAATATGGGGGGGGGAATCTGGAGTTTGAGCATGTTCTATGACAAATCACCTCCCTACACAACCGTTGTCCAAGACACAGTACAGTCTCTACCATGCACTAAACGCTAGTCCTCTGTTGTAGTTGTAGTTGTAGTAATACAACTTGTAATACTTTGTTTTATACATTGTAAAGCCGCCATTAACTCGTACATATTTTAAACTAACTTATAAAATTTTTATATTATTATTGTATATTATTGTACAAATTTATTTTGTATCTTCGGTTTACCTCCTCTTTTTTATTTCCTTTTATATTATTTTTACTTTTCTATCCTTTCTGTATTTTATTTTATATTCGTTATTTTTAATTATTATATCTGTCAATATTTTAAAGTCTGTTCATTATCTTTAATTTTATTAAATCTGTCTTTATCTTAATTTTATTATATCTGTCACTATTTTAATTTCTTTTCATTATCTTTAATTTTATTAAATTTGTCTATATCTTAATTGTATTATATTCTGTCACTTTTTTAATATTCGTTATCTTTAATTTTCATATCTGTCACTATTTTAATTTTCTACATTACATGTCACTGTACGTATATTATTGTTACTGTACGTTTTTTATATATTTTTTGTTCTGTTTGTTTTTCTCTCATAGCCCTGAAGATGACCTACACTGTAGGTCGAAACGTCGGCACATAAATATAAGTCTAGCACTTATTCAGTGTTTTGTTTGACTGCATCCTCCCACTAACTCCTTTCTACTATAAAATTTTTACATTCATTTTTTAATTAAAACTAACTTCTTGGAATTCTTTGAATGCCGAAAAACAAAATCTTGGTTTTTGAGACTATTATTATTTAGTATAGAAATTTAATGCTATTTGCATTTCTACAATGGTAATTCTCCCTTTTCCTTGATACCTGTTTAGTAATTGTTCAATTTGTGTTTATTAATAATTTGTAATATTTATAAGATATTATCTTTCTGCTTACATTTTAAAATAATCCCTCCGTGCTTTGCTTTTTATTAATTTCTAAAAAAAATTTTGCTTTTAAGTTCTTTCCTTCTTTCTCCTTTTTTTCTATGGCACAGGTGTTAATGTTAAATAGATTATAGCATAAATAAAGTTAAATATTTAGTGATTTATTCACTTGAATGCCAGTTAAAAAATAATAAAACAAAGTCTATTAACTTCGAGACACCTTGTTTATCTATGTCTGTAGATATTTTAGACTTTTTCGTATGTTGCGTTTCACTTAGACTAGGATAATAAGTTTTAACTATATTAATGAAAATATAACTTTATAATTCACCAAATATTTGCTTGTTGGTTTGAATCTTGTTAAATGGTTTCTGCTAAGATAGTGATGCAAATTTTAATCAAATAAACACTGCAGTAAAAAAAGTATACTTCCTCAATTACCTATCTGTTATGATTTCGAAAGGATATAAAAATTTAAATTCAATTTAAGAACATTGGATACAAAATTGGGAGTAACGATGCTAGATTGTTGTGACGAAGGTGTTTTGCTTACAAATAAATATTCCTCTGGTATGGAAGTATTATAAAAAGAAGGAAACGAATATGTACTATCTTATTAAGTAATTACATTACTTGTCTGACAAAGAAGGTTCCTTTATAAGTAAAAATATATTATATAATACATTGCAAATTTTATATCGGTATGATAGTATAATACAAGATATAAAAACATAAATTATTTGTAATTATTAATGAACAATAAAATCAATGGCGTAAATAATAATTCTGCACCCAATGCATAGTTTCATTTGCGTATCTTCAGTCTCCTTCCTGAAAAAATAAACTAACTTTATACTTTTTCCTCTTACATTCCTCTTTACCTCATCAAGGTTTGTTGAGCAAAGGCGTAGAAGTGAGCACAGGCGTCACCCTGATGTTTGAGGGGTGAAAAATTCAACATTGATAAAAAAAGTCAGCATTCTTAAATTATAAATAATTATTAAACTATACACTTACCTTTAGGCGCTGAGCTATAAGCCTTCGTTAAAATTATTGTTTTGAAATTAATAAAGCCTTTGATAGAAATGGGAACATCACTTTAAAGAGATAGAAAATTGAAATGAAAAAAATATACATATTTCATACTGCTGACTCTAAAAAAACATTAAAGACGAGTTGAGACAGGCAGCCCAAAGATGAAATAATATTAATACTATTTCATAATCTGTTTGGACGAGGACATAACTGTCAATGATGAGATCAGAGTGACTGACCTCAGTCAGTTACAAAGGTGTTCTATTAAGTAAAAGTTCAAATCCAGTTTTCCCTTCATATTAGCATACACATCCGGTAAGTAAATTCAGCATAAAAAATAACATTCCTTCGAAGAACAATTTAGAAGATTCTAATTACGTAACAGTTTTTATCGAATCGAACCTCTAAGTAGAATTCAGCTGTCAGCAGTCACCTTAAAATGTATTAAAATGGACATGTCTTATGAGTATAAAACAGTCTTTCTTTAGATTGTGATAAAAGGCTTGGGGTAACAAGAAGATGTCTGGAAGAAAACTCCAACAAATAAGTTAATGACTACGAAAATACTTGAAAAAAAAGATGGATGTAATGGGATAGAAGAGAATGGTTGAATATCAAATGTTTTGGCCTGTGCCATCTAGAAAGGCATCCCATTCTAAATAGACGAATTAATTATAATAATTTTTAGAACTATTAATTAATTTCTGGCAGAAAACGTATAAATACCTCCTAATTCCCCCTCCCACTTGGACTAACAAGGCGCTCTGTATGGGGGTTTCTCTGGAAATCGCGAAACCAAAACAAAAAGACTTTTCAATTGTTTCATAAGATTTGTCATCTGATTTCCTTCATAAGATTTCCTAGGGATGCCTCAGATACCCGGTTTTATGCACAGCTGAAGTGTCTTTATCACTCCATTCGCCGTCAATATTTTCTGCCATCCTTCTCCATTATGTGATTCTAACCCATCGTCCATCCTATGTCTTCGAAATCTTCCAGTTCAAATATTCTGTCCATTCCTGTAATACTCGTCCCCGCCCATCAGATCTTTCCCTATCTGTTCGTCCTGTCTCTGAAATTCTATTTCCTCATCCATTCTCCACTCGTACATTATCTCAATTTCAAGTCTCACCTCTTTCAACGTCTTTCAAGTAATTATCGGAGAAAGAAAGATAACGGTTGTAAATAGATTTAATTTTTTTCATTATTGCTATATATTTACTAACTAGTTTTATTAACCATCCTGTGCTTTTTCTGTTTTCAAATCGTTTGATGCCATTGCTTTAATCATAATTATTATTTATCTTTCGTTAAATTATTTATGATTTCTTTAAGACTTTTTGAGTCACTTTTTGTCAACTGTGTAATATTCTTTAGCGGCAGTTGCCCCAGAATAAATAAAGGATATTATTCTTATTACAAACGAATAAAATAGTAAAACTTAATACATGCGATAATATAATGAAAACACATAAATTGCAAAGATAAAAATAAATAAAGATAAAAAAGTCAATGAAACATTTCATAAAAGATGTTGTTTTTTTTATATTTATGGCATTGGATATTTCCATCCATACAGCCAGCTATGTATTTATTTGTTTAACTGTTAAGTTAGTTGCCAACAGCAGGCGGTTTTTCCTAGATGGTTACCGCTTGTTTTTCCCAGGCGGTCACCCATCCAAGTGCTAACCATGCCATACGTTGCGTTGCTTAACTTCGGTGATCTGACGGGAACCGGTGTGTTCAACGTGGTATAGCCGTTGGCTTCATAAAAGATGAATGTTAAGAAATCTTAACCAGTTCTGTTCTGAATTCATTACCCATCGAAGAGTATTATAGTCTCAAAAAATGGAAATACTTTTCAGACATACTTTTATAAATACTATTATAGCAGCGGTTCCCAGCCTGGAGGGCGCGAGACCTGATAAAAAAAAAGATCTTACTTAGTTCTGGTTATTTTTCTTTTACGAGTACTATTTTATCTTCAATTGAAAGCTATAATATTGTATCTTAGGATAGTGAAATTAAATGTTTTGTTTTCAAAGTAATACTTGTTTTTTTTTCATTTTGTCGAAGTTTGGACAAAAAAGGTGGACTTGGTACAAAAAAGGTTGGGAACCAATCTTTTATATGTTACAGACGCATACGTACGTATATGCAGAAAGTTTATGAAGCTTAGTTACATGGCTGGGAACTATTATATGCGAAAAAGCGAAACAGCGAAAAACACTGAGGTTTAAGTACAGTGACAAAGCAGACAAGGCTTCAATCAAGCTATTGTGCATAAAATTATTATACGGTTGGCTGTTTAAGAGTTGAGGAGTAAAACCGGCTGTTAACTAACGGCTCAGTTTATGTATGTGTGTGTATATTCATATTTCGCTTTGAGATCACATCAGACCAGTGCCGCATATAATGGTTCCTTCGATTCACTATACAATAAAGAATTTTCATTCTTGTAAGAACATGTAAGACAGGAAATTGATGCCCTTCTTACAGGAAGTAGTGCAGCCATAAAGTAGCTTTACTCCAGTTGTAAGTGGCAACAAAAAATAAGCTTGTTGTCCCTGGACTGGGGAGGTTAGGGGCCGAAGCTAAATTGTCTGGCAATTGAATTGGTGGTGCCTTGCGATGGTGGGGGCCTTGCGGTGGTGGCCTTGTTTTATGGGCGGCCCTGGCTTTATGGTGGCTGGGGCATAATGCATGACTTGCCAGTAAAACCGCCCCCAAAGGCGGTGTAAAACTCCTAACAAAGAACCGCCTCCGGTGGCCTGGATTGCTTTGACTCCTCTTTAATGCCACCAATCGCCGGTCTTCCTTCCTTCCCTGTCAATCTCTGCTCTATCTTCCTTACTGTCCAGGGAGAATTTAGTCCCCTCTGGGCTAGCATAAATCCATTTACATCTATTAAAGCCATTTTATGCTTCTACAGCTAATCGAACGACGCTACAGGGGAAGTCCTAAAATTTGCTTATCCAGGTATAATTTGGATAGGGATCTTTAACGAATGCCTGACGTGCTGAGGCAACTCGCTGGGCCGCGAACCCGTGATCTTGGGCTTAGTAGGTTGTTGCTAACCACTATACCACAGGAGGCCCCGATTAAAATAATTCGTTTCATACCTGCAAATTATTTTACATAATATTTTATTATATTATAAAATAGTAATTCTTTAATTCTCAAACCAAAGTTCCACATTTACCAAGAGCAAATATTTTAGGACATGGGCATTTTGTTTTTTTTAACTATCTAGGACATTAAAGAGAAATCAGTCAATGTTTTCGCTAGTTATTAAGATAGATTAGCAACATATGATAATTCTTACCAATAGGTTTGGATGATAACAATATGCACTCATTTCTATAAATAGAATGAAAATATAGGAAGTAAACTTGGTGTTATTGACCATTGAAATCATTTATCTAAATTATTTATTTATTTAAAAATAACCACCATCAAAAGATCAATAAATAAAAATGAAATTATTTATCATTGAAACAGTAGTCATCTGAGGAAACGCAAACTTTTCTCATTTGAAATTGTTTTTATAAATTACTATTTTTACCAAATTAAGTTTACTATTATTAAAAAAAAAAAGAAAAGAAAATATCATTTTCTGATAATAATGTCTATGGATTGACAACCTGATCATGAAATGGAATATATCACTAAGTGACCGACCATATTATAAATTGATGGTATTCCACAACAAGGCCAACTAATACTGGTCCTATCCTATAATTAGTTTGACATGTCATTAACCTAAAATGTTCTGAAGATCAAAATATCTACAGCCTCGGTGAATAAGTGGTTAAGTCTAATTTTCTCAAAAATGAGTTTCTGTACTTAAGTATGCGGAATCGAGTTGTTTTCGTAGTGAATAAGGGGCTAAGTAAGACATTGCCTTGAAAAGGAGTTATTGTTTATATAACAACTCTATTACAATCCAAAAACTACGAGAATGACACGTTTCCGGTTATCTGAAAGCAGTTAACTCTCTCTGGACAAAATCCGACTTAACCACTTATTCACCGAGGCTGTAGATATATTCTTTATTTTTGGTTTATTTATTGGTTTAGTTTATATAAAAAATCTCATACTAATCAGAAATATACAAACAAAAAAGATTTTTAAATAACTAGGAGTATTGTACAAATTGCGTAATTCCTAATAGTAATTGCATTTCATTATTAATCGTTTTATAGTAAAATAATTAATAAAATAGTTTGATCATATCACTGAATAGCTAATTGTATATATTTTTTATATCTACAAACAATTTTTGTGATGAGGACATTGAAGAATGTATAATTATTATAGGGAAGAAAATGGTCTTGGTGGAGGCCAAAAAATAATTCCTTAAACAGAGATAAACTGAGGAGCTGGGGAACAGAACCGGACTAGTCCACGAAATTAAATTTTACAGGATGGCTAAAAAACTAATATTAATATATAGAGGAGATAAGACAACATTACGTTATTATAGATAGGTGGTTTAGTACTATCGTTACATGAGTAATTAATTTTTAATTTGCTTTTATTAAATTTACTGGGCATCCAAACTTACTGTTACAATCATTACTGACAGACACATTACTACATAATCCGACAAGGAAACTGAAACGTCTCTGGAGCAGGGATCTGCTACAGTGAGATGAACCACGCTAGGAGTGCCTTCAATGAGAGGTTTCTCCATACACGCTTTCATGAGAATCCCTTAGGGGAGGTTTCTCGAAGAAAACCAAAAATACAATATGTGCCAAATGCCATTTGGATGATTTCTGAAATAAACATTTTTATTATCAATCCAAATGGCAGATCTTCTTCAGGGATGGACAGGCAATATACAAACATATTTAAATGAAATAATTGGAATAGAAAACATTGAAAGAATAAAATAATAAATAAAAATGACACTATTGGAGTAAACCAAATAAATATAATGAAAGTTAAATCATGTCCAGAGACACAGGCAAGTAGAGAAGTTACCCAGTGGTAGTGCTCAAATAAAAAGTTCAACTTATAAGGTCACGAGGATTACCCCATCTTCTTTTCAGATGCCTAGGAGGATTATCAGGAATTGAAGAGGTTGCGAGGTTTGAAACTAGTGGGCTTGAGTGGAAATGAAGTTTTTCATGAAAAGATTGATATTGGATTCGGGCCAAATCAGCAACAAACGTGACATTAAGGTCATTTTCATTACTTTGTTCATAACAAAGTGAGGAGCATTGAGGATTTTACGAAGGATTTTGGATTGTAAGGATTGAATACGAGAGGAATTTGATTGCTTAGTGGAGCCCCAAAGCTCTATTCCGTAAGTCCAGATGAGTCTAATGATTGCCATGTATATGAGTCTTTTATAATTAATTGGGAGCTTAAAGCGTTTGTCTAGTAAATGTTGAAGTAGCCTGAAACGGCGAACTGTTTCTTGTAGTTTCCATTCTCTCCTCACTGAATCCAATGACTGGACAAGATCTGATGAAAAAAAAACATAGTTATTCGGTCAATTCCTTCTAAAACTGGTCACCAGTTTGGATTCAGAACATCCCACTTTTCTCCAGGTTGTTCTCCAAATCATAACAGAAGTTGTCCCAGTTTACACGCCCTGTTATCAATCTAGGCTTGGGAACGAAACTTGAATTTAATAGAAGGAGAACTGGGCTTTGATCTGATGAAAGGTCGTACAAGGATCTGATATTGGTTTGGTTGGCGGAAATCTAGGATGTGATAAATATGTCCAGGATGTCGGAACGTATATAAATTATTAATAATTAAAATTTCGAAACATTGGTTTCTGATAAATATTTCCAAAATTTATCAAAATAATATATATTCTATCTCTATTTAAGAAATTATTTCTTTAACCTCCATCCGAACCAATTTCTTCACCATATACATGGCAGGTGAACTAATATTATTCAAGATAAAATTGTTATAGGATAGTCCATTCATGATATGGAATTCTACGATTGAATTCAACATTCTATTTATTTATTTAATTTAAAGTGTTGCATGTTATAATAAATTGAGGCGTTTAGTATCAAAACCAGTTCGATCCATTTTATAAAATTTTTCAGGAGAGCCAAAAAACGTTTTAAAAATTCATAACCATCTTTTGGAACATTTTAAACAAATTTTTGCTTCAGACATGTCAAAATTAGGTTGTTATTAGATCAGTAGAACTATTTTATTCGATTCGCGGGGTTCATAATGCATTAAAATTTTTAATTAATTAATAACCAAATTGAATGCTTAGTCAACTAATGACATAATTTTGCAGTATTTTTGATGAAATTATTTTGTAAGATGAAAAATAAATATTGGGGATTCTCCAATATCTAATATTTAAAACCGCTTTAAAAAAAATAATTAATGTTTATACATAATAATAATTTAATTTTTATACATTGAAATAACAGACTTTTTTTTGAACTCCGAATTTAAATCAGTTTCCTAAAGTAAGGTGACTGAAAATAACACATGCTTTAGTGAAAAAAATCAACTTTTTAAAAATTATTAATAAAGTAATTATTAATTATTACAAAAAAAATATATTATAAGAGAAGTATAAAAAAGTAGTAGGTATTTATTATTAAAATATTAAAATAAAAATCAATTGAATTGCTATTTTATAAAAATTTATAATAGCAAGAAAAATAAAATTGTTAAATAACATTATTTTCAGTTAAAATGTCTTCATTTTCGCTTACATTAGAATCTTCAACAGTGGGTTGCAGTCCGTTTTTTATTAACGCTCGCAGCGGCAAACTGAGTAAGCTTGGATCGAACTGATTTTGTTGCACAACACCTACTTTTTGGCCAATTTTGTATGGGATGGAACCGCTTTAAATTCATACGGTTAAACACACTTTTAGAATACCTTTTAAACTTTCAAAACATTAACAAAATTGTTTTGATAAAAATAGGATCGAACTGGTTTTGATACTAACCGCCTCAATTAAGAGTTGCACATAATTTTGATTTTGTATCTTATGATAAATTCAGAATTGCACAGACTATAATAACAATATATAATAAATAAGCATTGATTTATTTATTTTTTTATATTCTCGAACGTGACCATCTTGAATTTGGCAATTGCTCGAAAAATCGTGCTGACACCCGTCCTAATGAAAATTTAATGGAATACAATCAAATAGAATACCTGTGATTTAAATAGTAAAATACGTTATGTGGTCTACCGTTAATTAAATGCAGTTTTATACCAACATTTAATCAAAGTACGAAATTTAATTCAGATCAGTGAACAGATAGGAGGAATATCCCCAGGTACTGCAGAGGACATAGAGGCTGGGGGTGCCTTCGGCTTGGACAATATTTCATGAACTTGTTGAATGGCTCACATCTTTCATGATCCCATTTTAAGCCTGGTTCCCGTGAATTTTTAACTCTCTCCCGACGGTTATTTAGCCAAACTGGCAACTGAGGGAAGAGCCGTCCCTCTTCAGATCTCTCATCTATTTATAAAGGGATCCTTTTATTTTCTTCCTTAAACTCTTTTGAAACTCACCTTAAATCCGTTTAAACTTCCTTTAGTTTTCTCCTCCATCTTTGGACGCCTTGAGCTAACTTTGATGATGGCAAAACTCATATTTATATATTTACCTTATAAACTGTTATCTTTTCAATAGGAATCATAATTTTTTTCTTCCTGTCACACTATATGCAACTTAATAGAGTAAACATCATATATAAACTTTAACATTTATTTACAAAATTAGAGTTTAGAAACCTTTAGAAGAATCCTTAATTTTTTATAATCGATTTCTAGTATTATTAAGTGGAATCATATTCAATTAAAAAAAAACTGTACCACTACTACAGCCCATGTCTTGGGTCTTGGATTTAGGGCGTGGTAGAGACAAATAAAAAACCTATACCACTACAACCTTTGGAGTGTCTGGGGTTCAATAAATGGTAGAGACTTTTCTGTTTCTAGTACATCGGTTGGGCAGGGATGTGACTTGTCCTATATCACGTTTAACTTTAAGATTTTCCCTTTAATTAGGGTACCCACTTTGTAGAGGCTAGATGAGTCCCAGGAGGACCCTAGATCCCATAGGATCCATCTCCGGTTGCTAAGCGATTTAATAAAATCTTGCCTGTAGCAGGATTTGAACCCAGGACCATCGAAATTTAGGAAAATCGGTGCTCTACCACTGAGCAACCCTGCTCCTCAGCAATGCCGGTCTCCGCGATAGAGACAAAGCAATGCGTCACATAAACATTTGACAAAATAAAGCAAGAGGATATCCGTAAGGCTATGCTACAGAGAGAGGCATTAACAAAGGACTAATGCTGGCAATAATGAGCCTCTATAGGAACACCCGAAATGTAGTGAGGTCATCCAATTGTTACTCCAAAGAGTTCAAGTAGATAGTATAAGACAGGGTTGCAGCTTGTCTTTGCTTTAAAACCCGGATGAGATGTTTCCTTCTGGGACATAGATTCTTGAATAACGTTACCTACTCTTTGATGGCCTACGCTGATAATATGGTAGTCCTTGCCAACGACTATAGAGACCTAATACACAATATCAGGGTTCTTCAAGATGATCTAGAGAAGATCTATATGGAAACAAACCCAGACAAAACAAAGGTTATGAGAATTGGCAGGATGCCTCGGCGAAAAATGAGGGTGATAAGAATCAAGGACAAGCCCATCGAACAGGTGAGAAGCTTAAATATCTGAGAGCACACCTTGATTAGAATGGATTCATGGACAATAAAATCCTAGAGAGGGTTAACTCAGCTGGTAAATTGTTCCGTGCACTAAATAAAAGGTTCCTGAATAAAAGAGAAGTATCCAAGGACACAAAAGTGAGAGTATACAAATCTACTTTTCTCCCCATATTAACATACTCTTCAGAATCTTGGGCATTAACCACCATACATATCAGTAGGATCCAGGCTTCATAAATGAGATTCCTTAGGAAGATAGAGGAAAAAACAAGACGAGATCGAATTCGCAACTCGATCATTAGATCTAGCCTCGGAATGGAGCCAGCAAAAAAAGTCATTGAAGAAAACAGTTTGGACACGTTTTAAGAATGGAAAACACCAGGCTGGCCAAAATGACATACGAGGCTTCAACCTTAGAAGAAGTTCCAGAGGAAGACCCCGACATACCTGGGAAAATGGTGTTAAGGAAAGCTTCGCAAAGAGAGGCCTGCAGTGGAACAGAAGAAGAGAAATGGTAGAGGATAGTACGGTGTGGTCCGGTACAGTACTCACTCTGCGTGAGCGATAGAGAGGATGGACTATGATGATGATGATGAAATTAATTGAAAATAAACCAATGATATATTGGTTTTTAAAATGTAAAAGCAGAAAGAGGATTATTTTATAAGCAATAATAATATTATAACGTACTTATAACTATTTATGGCTATGCTCTACATTCATTGATAATAATAAGGACCTGCATATTTATTTTATTTTGTTTTCTAATAATTGTTATAATTTTTAAATATATTTATTTTGAAGAGAAAAGATACGTCAAGGGCTGGGATTCGAACCCGGGTCTCCCACGATTCCGTCGTGGTGCTTTACCACCTGAGCTATCCTGGTTCGTATCTCGTTCAGATCCATTCTCATCACTGATCTGTATCTGTATCCTCGTGTTCTCGCAATTTGCGATGTATACAAGTGTAAGAATATTCATTGAACATTACTTTAATTATAATCTTATTGACTGATCGACCATAATTTTCTAAATTAAGGATTAAGAAACATTGAGATACAGATTTTAATCAATTATTACGTCAATAATCCTACTAATATTATAAATGCGAAAGTTTGTATGTTTGTCTCTCTTTCGCGCAAAAACTACTGAACGGATTTTGATGAAACTTTACGGTAATTTAGATTATACATCAGAATACCACACGGGCTACAGCAAGAGCGGATTTATGGGGGGCATGGGGGCACGTGCCCCTCCAGACAGTTTTTAGGTACTGTTGAGAATCCATTATAGTACATAATTAAAGGCAAATCTTATGATCATAATTGTTAAAATAACAGAAGGAACATGAGTGAAACTATTGTTTTGATATCCTACTGATATTATAAATGCGACAGTTTGTATGTTTGTTACTCATTCGCACAAAAACTACTGAACGGATTTGGATGAAACTTATGGAGTAAAATAGGTTATACATCATAGGCTACTGCAAGGGCAGATTTATGTGGGGGCACCGGGGCATGTGCCTCCCCCCCGTTATAGTACATAATTAAAGGCAAATCAGGAACTTAGCATCTTGAAATTTGTAGATTGGTTCTTCCTATAGTTTAATAAAGAAATTTGGATAATTCCACGCCAAGGGTTTCCCCTTTAATATAATAGGGGTTCAAAGTTTGTATAGAATCCGTCTGTTTTGAAGTTAGACATCTGAAATTTTGGATGTACGAGTAACTTATATTTTTAAAAAATAATTAAATTATTTATTTAAAATGATCTTTCACGAAACTTTATGTGGCAGACCAAATTCCACGCGAGCGAAGCCGCGGATATAAGCTAGTTAAACATAAATTATTAAGCGGCAAATTTTTGTTGTTGTCAAAAGTATATGCTAGCGCATAAAAACAATCGATAGGTATTTGTTTTTTCAGACATTATTTGTTATTCATGCATTGCTGACAATTAGTTTTAGCTTATTAAGGTGAATTATCCTCCATTGATAATGTTATTTCATTTTTACTGCATATTTATATCCACAATAATAAACAGAAATGACACATCGTTGGCTACTACGTGAATACGATGATCCCCAGGGGGTTCATCTCACACATCTGTGGGACATCATTTGTGTTAGACTATGATCTACTACGGCCGGATTCGAGCCCGCAGCATTCAGTATATTAACTCAGCACACGCTGAGCCATCCCGCTCTGAAGATTATTTGAATTTAATTATACAATTTAAAATACCTATATAAAAGTAATAAAAAAGAAAGAAAATCTAGATACAGAAGGTGACTCTCAAATGAGCTCTGCTACATTAACCTCGAGGATGGCTAATTGTAGAGCTCCCATTGGCTCCTCCTATATAATGCATGCTCTCCTTGGCTGTCTGTCACCCTCCGCTCTGTCTTAGTGTTCCCCCCGACCAGCTAGAGAGTTTGTGTTCATGCTTATGCTGAATGAATGAAGGATAGTGAATATTCTTGAACATTATGTTATTAAATCATCCTAAAGGTAATAAGAGGAGCTGCGAAGAACCGGTTGACCAATTTATCAATTTTATTAATTCTAATGAGCGAATTGTCAACAAGTGGTTCGCCTATGTCGACCAAAGTCAAATTTTGTTGATAGAGAATTAATTGCACTAGAGGTAAAGTAATCGTGCCAATATCTATGAGAGGTTTCTGCCGACCAACTGAGTAACCTCCTGCTAATGTGAAAAAATTGACTCATTCCCTTCCAATCTTCCATTGAGATTAATATCATCTTTTCAATCATTGCCGAACGATCGTAATTACTTTTAAAATAACGAGTTGATCAAGCATTATGTGAACATTGGCCTTGTGTTTGAATATTCGTCATAGACTAATATGTAATTTAAATTCTTTTCCAAAAGTGTGACAGATGTACTTATTGGAATGAAATAAAAATATGTATTACTAGTATTACATAAACAAAATTTAAGCATAGACTAATGATTCTATTTTAGCACGATCTTTGAATTTTTATTCGATTATTTTAAAATTTGCAGAAAATATTGCAGTTATGAACAGGTCCTTTTCATAACCAAGATAACCAACTTTATTAACTATTTTATTTATGTACCCTTTACAATATCATCACCAACAAATTCTTATGTATCATTAATCTCTCAACAATATTGTATATTTTAAATATCATTCACAGCATTAATTTGTATTACCTTCTTTATAATTATTCCTTCTAGTTTATTTATTTATCTAAGGGCCCCCTCCATTTTTATGTTTTATCACTCATATACCTTGATGCTTAATTTTTATATTTTTAATACTCTTTTAGGTTTCCACGACCACTATTATTACAAAAGACTTTATTGGTTTCTTTCGGTTTAGACCGTGTTGATAAATTTTTCGCCAACGTTTCGCCAGCCATGCTGCTGACTTCTTTAGAGCTGAAATGAGAAACTCATTTCATTTCGGCAGCATGGCTGGCGAAACGTTGGCGAAAAATTTATCAACACGGTCTAAACCAGAAGAAACCAATAAATTCTTTTATATTTTTAATATTTATTTTGTATTTAGCCATGAAGAACACCTAAGAAGAGTGTCGAAACGTGTAAAAACGAAAATGTTATTTTAGTTCCACTCGGACCATATTGTTCCTCCTTAAAAAAAAAGTTATATATTATGAAAAGCACTAAACTTCTATGATAAATTGTTTCGTTTCTATAATATCTAGATCAAAAAAATAAAGACATATTAGGTGGAAGGGAACCTATATTATTTTGCACCGGGAAGCGGGTTTAGATGGCGGCGGCCTGATACGCTATTTACTAAATCTGCAGCTGAAATTAAATTCAATCATGCCAGGTGACCCTCACGTAAGATGTAATCAACACCAATCACATTCATGCAAACCAACAACAACTTCGAACTTAGTTGGAAAACAGAAAAGAATCCAAAAGAGTTGGACCGGGTAAACATTAGTTGTTCTATTTTGATTTAAAGGGCAAAGAAATCCTCATGGTAATTAATGCTAATGTTATACTAATACGTACTCAGTTCTCCAAGGAAAGTGTGTGAGATTTCTTTTGGGGAACATTTTATATTCTTGGAGAGCTTCAATACTTTAAGGTTGACATGTGGAGGTGAGAGTCCAGGAAGCCAATGTGGGATTTTTCAACCTTCTTTATTTGTTCTCATCTATACTTTGAAATAAAGTAAACTAGGTTTTCAGGAGGGATTCCGGGCTCAATGCAGAGGCTGTGTACTGAGCTTGTCCTTCACCATTATGATACACTACATATATTAAATACTCTTTCAGGTTTCCACGGCCATTATTTATACATAAAACTTCACTGGTTTCTGGTTTAGACCATGTTGTTAAAATTTTCTTCGCCAACGTTTCGCCAGACATACTGCTAGCTTCTTCAAGGCTGGATCGAGAATGAAGATGCTCCGGTAACTCGCGGCTTTATATAGCCGTCGCTCGGGTTCGTTCGGGTTCACTCGGGACCACTCCTAGTTCGTCGGGTTTTTCCGCTAGTCCATCGGGTTCTTTCGTGTTCGTGGTCGGAGTCTGCTCTTCCATGACTGTGATTGAGTTGTTTCTGTTTTTTCGGGCTCTGCTTGGCTGGAATTAGGTTTTTTTTGATTCTTCTTGAGTGACTTGTTGTTTTTTCTTTTCCTTTATGGGTATGTTAGGAAGCCATAGTTTGCTTAATCTGTACCCGTCTTCCCTGTTGAAGTTTTCCGGACGCTTGACTATTTCAATGGCTTCCAGTATCCTCCTTTCTGTGTTATTGTTGCATTTCTGAACCACTTTAATTTTTTCAAATTCTATGATATGATTCGTGGTGGTAAAGTGTTCCGCCAAAGCTGATATTTTACTATCCATTTTTTTCACACTTTTAATGTGTTCATTTAGTCTTGTGGATATCAGCCTACCCGTTTGCCCAATGTATTCTTTTCCACAGAGCATGGAATGCTGTATATGCCAGGTTTTCTGAGTAAACTACATATATTATTTTAACCTTACTATGACAAGCAGGGGCATATATGAAGCTGCCATAATACATTTTACTTGGAATAATTCCTTCGTAAATGCGTTGTCATTGTTTTGGTTTTGATCCTCACCTGGTGTTCTCTAGTTTTTTTTTTTTCATTTTCATCTTTTAATAGTCTTTGTTTGACTAATTTAACTCGCTGTCCATTTAGAGGCATCGAAAACGAACATGATTGGTGTAAAGCGGATATTGTTTAGAACATTTGTGATAGAATGTTTCTGTGTCGACTGAAGTGTACACAGATTATCTTATTACACAAGCATATCTTCTTTGAGGGAAACTTGGAGCTTGTCTTCTGTGAACGTACTGCTAATTTATTTACAGAGTTTTGGAGGCAAATCTTAAAGAATTGTAGATCGAGTGATTTTCCAAAATGGCAAAATCATCAGAATTTAACAATCAGTGATGCCAGATATTAGCAGTAAGTAGTGATTGCTAGTATAGCAATAAAGTTGCGCTCAACTCAGAGGCCTGAGATACACCATTGCTTAGAGACGTTTAGTTGGAAGTTGTTCTACCATTAATAACTCTATAGGACCTTGTTCCAAGGAATCTTTTCATAAACATAACTGCTAAATAAATTCTGTTATAAATTCTTTAAAAAGTAAAAATGATTTTTCTTCTTGAGTTTAAATTTTAAAATAAATCCATACAACCAAATGCAAGTTAAAAGATTTGATTTCAGAATTACAACAATCGCATTAAAAGTATCCGATTTTATGCTGGTTGAGTAAATAACTTTACTTACGCATGTTGTTTATAATCTTTCTTAAAGAAACTATTCTTAATGCCACCTTTTTTTTCACCCTACTAATAGTTCTCAATTCAAATATTATGAGTCTTAAGGCTAAATTCATTATGGTGAAAATAAACACTATAGCTACTATTTTTTTTTTTTTAATCTAATACAGTTTCGATTGTTCGCGAAGGAACCTTAACAAACCTTTAAATTGAAATACATTTTTGATGTAATTAACGCAATTTCTGCCAATATGAATTGCTTCAAGACATCAGTTATGAATCCAATTGCTACGGTTCCGCCTCTCTAATGATGTTTCAATATCTGTTACTAATTCAAAATCTGATTCATTCCGAACAATGTACATAATTTAAAGCTTCATTAAACAATTATCGCAACCAATGGCAGCCGTAGTGTTGAGGTTACATAAATATTGATCATTCTTTCAAAAAACTACATTTTCAATAAGCAATTAAATAGCATATTGCGCCAGTGGAATTGTTGAAACCTCAAATAAGTACGATTTATTATTAAGATATAGATATATTATGTAATAACACAATACAAATATATAATGAGAATAATTATATATATATATATATATAATATGTAATGAGGATTTTTTTAAATATCTATGTATTAAATGAATTTACATAAGAATAATTATTGTTAAATTAGATTATTACTTCAAAATTATAATTACTTTATCAATTGATTATATAATAAATCTAAATGTTTACTAGGTACCCAACCAATCCCACTTGTTCCACTTGCATAATTGCTCAAATCACTCGGTATCTCATTATTGTATATATTGCTATTGTATATAAGTACAAACAAACATTTTTTTTTTTCATTTTCTCCATACACTTACAAAATACCTAGTTGCGAATTGATATTCTTATAATTTAGGAAGCTATTAAATAAAAAAATTTATGACAATCAAACCGAAAGTTAAAATCTTATAATCGAGAAGGTCAGGGTTTTGCTCCGATTGTAAAATAAGTGTGGCAATTATTTACATCATATCGTATATGATTAATTATTTAATCTGAACCCATTCACATTTACTGATTATACGATCTTTGTCATATGTCAAAACTCCGATTTCTCCTGGTCAATACAAACATTATATCGTAATACTGTCGATAATTGTTCAATGTACAGTAGAAATCCATCTTACTCCTGGCTCTGCTCTATCACTTTGCCATAGAGAGAGCCATTTCTAATTCTTCTAGGCCTTCTATTGGGATATTATAGGAGGCTCAGGCGCCAAGATAATATGATCAAGATATTTTCAAGTTCATCATTAGTACCATTATTCAATGAAGCCAACAACTAAGAAAGTATGTAATTCACAGGCAAAGACATATGTCATTCACATGTATATTACTACCCAGAGTCTAAATTAATAATTACTGTTAGCAATCCATCCTTGATTTTTACTCTAAGCAAATCCTGCCTCAGAGGGCTTGGAGACGTGGCCAGAAATTAGGACGCTAAGGCGCCTACGGTATAGAAAAATTGGAAGAACACGACGCTGAGGAAGACCAAGAATGAGATGGTTGGATAATGTGAGAAGACCTCAAGGAGGAAGGAGACGGAGGGCGTAAGATCCTTGAGTAGGACCAGGTCCTTGTAGGACCGTAGTGCCCATCAATAAGTAATATATAAATTAGAGCCAAATACTCAAAAAGAAACACTATTATTTATTATAACGCACTTGGCAAAAACCACAATGCAAAGCCTTATGTTTCAAATCCCAGGATAAGGATAAGGATTTGAAACATAAGGCTTTGCATTGTGGTTTTTCCCAATTGCATTATAATAATAAATAAATATTTTTGTTCTCACCATTATAAATTACATAAATTAATTTATATGAAGCTTTCTCTTCCCCTGCTCTCTCACTCATAATATTAAATAATATTAAGTGCATCATACCAGAACGGAAATGTGCTATATCCCTTAAAAAAGGGATGGTATATTTCAAATTTGAACAATAATATTGCTTGTTCAGTTGGATTTTTTTTTGTAATATTTAACTTTCTTAGCAAAAAAAAAAGATTAAATTTGTTTCCGATTTATTAAGAATCAGAATTCCATCCAGATAGATTCTATGAATCTACCCGGGTGTTCGGTTTTTATATAGTATAAATGAGAGCTTGAGCTGATGGGTGAGGCAGTTGAAGTTGTGGCGTTTAGGAGGCAGTCCTTCTCACCTGAGGTCCCAGCGGAGGACCAAGTTTTCTCGGGGTGGAAAGAGTTTTCCCGACGTGGAACAGGCCAACTCCATTAAGTTTTGTTTTCAACTTCTCCACCCACGGCTTTCCGTCTCATGTACCATTTATAAAAGGCTATTCCACTCATCGCATCGCGTTTTTCGCAGTTCTGTTTTCGTTCTACTTGTTGACATTCTCCGTTCTCACAGTGTTGTAGAGTGAAGAGCGATTTTTCCGAGATTTATTCAAAAAGATTTCTTCTGCTACTTTTAAGCCAACAGTTGGTCATATAAATGTAGTTTTGAGAAAATGGGAGAGCGATAATTAAATAATTTATTTATTTCTTTGATATTGGGTTTAACCAATATTCTTCCTGACACATTTTCTCTATGGAAGCTTCAATTATATGAAAGAACCGTTTTACATAAGGCTATGTTACAGGATATTCCAAAGGTTTCTTTCAATTATTTTTTGGATTCTCTGTTCCTGTGAACGCTTCCTGGTTTCAACTGTAATCATCGCGAAGTATAGTGAGTTTCTCATTATATTTATATTCTCTCTTTAGGAGTCCACCATGGGATTTGTTGAGCCATTGAGAGCTCCGACATTGGATCGAGTTATTATCACTTTCACAAAAAATCTAGGTGATTATCGATAAAACCTTTTGGGATGTCTTTAGGTGATAAATTTTGAAGGCAAATTTTCAAGGAAACCAACTCGAGGTTCAAAAGAACAAAACTGTGTGAAGATCATTCTTTATAATTGGAAAAACACGATTTATAATAAACATAAGGTAAAAGACGTTCAAACAGATATGAAAAGAAAAAGTAAAGTGCCGTAATAAACATCATCCAACTAGCATGATCTGTCATTCTTCTCACACACAAGGCACACCCACTGCGGACACCGATTTTTTCTTGTATGCACACATTTTAGTTGCACATAACCCTTCAGAAAAACAAGATGGAGTAAGATCTTCGGGCACTGGAGAGTATGAATTGTGCAGTGGTGAGAGATTACCATTGTCAGAGCTGTATCCAAAGTTCGTTGAATCCAATTTGGGATGCAGAGGGCTGATAGCCTTGAAGTTTGGAGTGACTTTACTCCAAACCACCCGGTGCCCGCAAATAATGCAGGTTTAGAGTATGTGAAGTGCACGGAACTGTAGCGAAGTTGATGTTGATCTCAACAAATCGCATTCGAAATATCCAGCCACATCCACGAAATTTCTTTTATTTTTATCAAGTTTTAAAACAGTAAACCAAGAAGATTCGCCCAGAAATAAATATCTCAGTATCACAACGGTGTATGACAATGTTACATCCATGTCTTCCTCGAGCAGCATGAAACCCATGACCAAAAAGGCGAGTTAGCTTCTGGTTGTTAGACTATAAATCATATGCTTCTTTGTGCAATTTTCCTTGTAACCAATAAAAAAACCTGAACGATGTAAATTTCCTTCTCTTCTGAGAGTTTCAGGATGTCACAACAATGTGACTAATTCGGGTTTGTTGAATGAACTTGAGAGGAAACAATTAGAACTTTGTCGTATTTTTCTTGATGGATCTAGAATCAACTCCGGTTGAAAGTTCTGGGCCCGTAATTGCGTTCCAAATACTTTATCGACAGAATATCATACCTATAAAACACAATGTCAATTCATGTAGCATTATTGCCGTAATGGGATATGGGATTAACCATCCCATATGATCCGAAATACTGTAGATAACGTAGACTTTTTAGCTTGACTTATATTTTGTTCAGTTTTCTAAGTCGAAACACATTTTCTGGATCTTCCTATAATCGTTATTGTTACAAGTAATCAGAATTTATTTTAAAATTATGTACTATTCAAGTATACGGCTATATTTACATGGGAAAAGATACCAAACACGATTAGGTTGTAAAACTAGGGGTTTCAAAGTGTTGCTATAATCGATTTGACAATGGCACCTTTCAATTTTATGACACGATTTTTGTAGAAAACGATACAAAACTCGTCTAGTAGGCATCATTTTTAATTTTTATAATTTTTAGCTTGACTTATATTTTGTTCAGTTTTCTAAGTCGAAACACATTTTCTGGATCTTCCTATAATCGTTATTGTTACAAGTAATCAGAATTTATTTTAAAATTATGTACTATTCAAGTATACGGCTATATTTACATGGGAAAAGATACCAAACACGATTAGGTTGTAAAACTAGGGGTTTCAAAGTGTTGCTATAATCGATTTGACAATGGCACCTTTCAATTTTATGACACGATTTTTGTAGAAAACGATACAAAACTCGTCTAGTAGGCATCATTTTTAATTTTTATAATTTTTTTTTAATTTTTGAATTTAACCAACCACGACCCCTGTTGGCAACCGTGAGTTTTGGGTTATTTGGATCATCATGAACTTATTTCAGAAGAAAAATCCTCCCGAAATAGTTATCACACTCTAATACCACTCGTCTACTAAACAATGATAAGGAATAAGGATTACAATTTGGACCAAATCTATACATTAAAAAGTAACAGGAACCAATTTAAATTTTTAAAAATGGTTTAATTAATTAACAATTACATTAATTTACAATTAATGTAAAAGTAATGAATCTTGATCGAGACCTAAACTGCTATCTATAGATACCTATAGATACCTATCTATCCAGTAAAACGATATTTAGTGACCGTGAGTTTTAGGTTATTTTGATCATAATGAACATATTTCAGAAGAAAAATCGCTTCGGAATATTTTGCATACTCGTGCGCCATTTCTCCCGCCTCTAAGGTAAACTTAGGAAAGAATGTTTCCCGCCTATGGTCTTCGCCAGTCCGGCCATTCCAGGAAGAGAGAGCTTTTTCCAAGAAAAAGATGGTAAAAGAAGTACGAGTAGGTTTGGATTAAGCCCCGAGGAAGACTTAGCGTGGCATTAGTGCCGGGAGTGGGCAGATCAAAGGGCGGTCATCCCTCTTAGCCGGGCCCGCCGTGGTAATCGGATATAGGCGACAATACATCAAAGCCTCCTCTGTCCTCTCTCTCCCTTCTCTTTCCTTTTACTCTCACTATAAGCTTTTACTTACCGATAACTCTTATCTTTTAGCGACAGCCGGACTTTACCTTATCTCGTTTTAAGTCCGAATCTAATAATACTTAATATACCTACCATTCGGACATGATCATATAATCGTATATACAAGAAAATATTTTGATTTTACATCGCGGCCGGCTCGAATATTAAAATGTTCTCGAAAGGTTCTGTCTCATTTTCAACAAAGTTGTCTCTGTTAAGAGGGATTATTTAAAAAAAAAATAAACTTGATGAATAAGCTACATATCTGAGAAATAATTATCTTGCGCTCAGGTCGCTTTGATAATTTATTTTGTGTAGTAAAGGATCTTGACACTGAGTGTCAATTGAAAATAAAACAATATATTTATTTATAAAAAAACATAAATGTAAACCGAATTCTGGAATTGTTTAGTTACTGTTTTGTAAGTATCGGATTCGAATAAGGTTGAGGCGATAGTCCTGCTCAATTCGAAGTGGTCGAATCGATGAAGAGTTGAACTAATAATCTGCAAGTAAGCAGCGACTTAGTACCACTTCAAGTCCTAATGCAACTCTAAGCTACTACAGCTTACGATGTACCCTATAATTTAGTCGTATCTATTGAAGGCTGGGTGAGCCCCAGAAAAAACAAGGGCTTGAACGTGGTTTACTACAAATCAATCACCTCCCTGCACAACCTTTGTCCAATAAACAGTACAGTCTCTAATATATACTGAACCCCAGACCCTTCATACCCCTGGGTTGTAGTGGTACAGTTGTATTTTTTGTTTTTTTACAACTAGACCAAACTCGAAAGTAAGGGGTTCTAAACCTCACTCCCTGAGCTACAATCTCCTATGATCTGACACATATTATATTATTATTTGTAAAAAAATCGTTGATATAATTTTATGCCGAGAATATTGAATAAAAATAATGAAAAAAGAACAGTCATTAAAATTTATTTGGAAACAGAGACTATTTTTATCGGAAGAGACAGGGATAGTGAAAATATAAAGCAGATTTAGAGGAGGGTGGGAGTTGGAGAGGCTGGTGGAGGTTCCATTATTCAAGTTAGGAGCTGACGGCCGAGTAAGTGGATTGCTTGTTGGTTCCGGAGATCCCTCAGTGTCAAACCGAAGCAGGCCCTATCCGACCATCTACCTCTGCCCTTCATACTTCACTCACCCCGCCGCCCATTTTTCCCGTATCAATCCTATTCCTTATGCTGTTAGTTTCTTGATTGCAAAAAAGTATTCTTCTCAGGAAGAATAGAGAATGTATTTCAGCTTGACGTTGAATGTTGTGCTGAACTGCGGGGAAATCTCAGGGATAAATAAGGGAAATAGGAAAACAAGAACGGAACTGAGTAGAGTGGACAATAGAGGAATATATTAACAGTGAAAAGCAATAGATAAGTTTATGGAAGAGTTTTTAAACAAACAAATGTTTTATATTTGAGGCTGAGTAAAATATTGTGCAGTTACTCCATCCTGAGGTTCCCTTTTGAACATGGTCGTTCATCCACAGCCTTCTATGTTTATGTCTTCTATCCTGTAATGATGCCTAAATGCCTATGAGCTATTCGATTGGGTTAGAAACTAATTATTATCGAAATAAGTATGGTATGACCTAAGTTTGGCCTAAATAACAGGCTTTTATTTCCTTCGCCTGCATTTATCGTATGTAACGGAATCTTTTAACTCGATTTTCAGTCAAAACACCGAACAGATTAATTAATAATTATAAAGTAACTTTGCGTACTTTTCAAAGACCGATGACAATACAACTATTGTATAACATCGTTTTCAAAACAATACCGCCTATGTACACTTCGGGCGATTTCACAGGAGAGAAAATAAAACCGCGCCGACTGCATACTTGGCAATTTCTTTCAGAACTATTGAAGAGAAGTATCAAAAAATCATACTCTGCCATGTTGCTGGCATAATACCTGCCTTCCTTAGTGTGTACAATAATTCAACCTGTAGAATGCGTTACCGCTACTAACTCATTTTCATAAAAAGTTGTAGAAAGGCGGTATTGTGTTGACAGCGACGATAAGCTTGTCTCAGTATCCAGACTAAAATCTTCAGGATTAGCGATTTTTCATATCCGAAGTTACGGTACTGTCTTATGAAAAGTACTAAAAGAGTGTACTACATACTTAATCGTTGAAACAAGGGTGTATCTAAAGGTAGAATCAACCGGGAAACTTTGTATATTTTGCAACAAAAGAGAATTATAGTTTTAAAAACTATAATACCTACTTTGACAATAGATCGATCTAAAAAACCAAAAAATAATCAAGATGAAAATTAGAAAAAGAAAGGAAGCAGAATGACAGCGTAACGAGGTCGGCCATTCTACATCAATTAATTCTCCACAATGTGCCTGAAGAAATTCAAACATGAAAATACTTGTATTATCTGATATAAAAAAATAAACAAAAAAGGTGATTACTTATTTTAAGTGAACATCCAGCAGCTGACATTTTATCGAAGTAGCTCGAGATAAACGCGATATTGTATTTACTCTAGTATGCAAGTGTAATACAATTGGCAATTCGTTTGCGCAAGGTGTGAAATATCAGAAGCCAGAAAATAAAGGTGATAGATCCTTTCAAATAATATCTTGAGAGGTTCTACAGGAAGCATAAAACCAATTGGTGACAATAGTTGCAAAGTCGAAAATGAAGGTTTGACCTAACTTATTGAAATAATAGAATTGTTGAAATTAGTGGCGTTGAGAAGGTTACTATTTAAAACAGAACAACCAACAATGGTCAGAACTAATGAAAAATGGGTATTGTACCTTTTGAACGACTGGTTAAACAAATCCGACAAGTTGATAATTCGGGAAGAGTATTTACGAAACGGCAGTTAAACTGAGGAATGAAATATTTCTTATGTAGTCTTATTATAAGTAGTCTTTATAATAAATAATATCAAATGACAAATCAGTCCTCTGTAAATCAGTCATTCATGGTAATAAAAACAAGTTTACATATATATTTGTTTAACATCTCTTCTGCAGTAACCTTACTCAGTTTTATTAATTTTCATAGTTACTACAAGATGAACGGTTGCTGATATCGATTTAACAACTGTTTCATCACTTTATTTTCAGGGAGACTATTATTTATTTTTTCATCCTAGCCACAATTCTAAAATAAGAACAGTTAAAGTGGCATTATATCCGGCAGTAAAAAGAGCATCGCTGTCGGAGGGGTTGGTAGGCAATAAAGGGAGGAGAGTTTGCCGGGGTATAATAACAGTAAACAAGAACCTTCGGGGAGAACTGCAAAGAAAACAATTTCTCATATTAAGTAGTCCTCCCCCGGGCCCGTCTTCTCTTGTGGAATTAAATAAAGACAGTTTAAGAGCTGGATCCTTACATAAAGTGTGTAATTTTTATTTCACCCCCTCCCTTAGGGAAGTTTCGGGGAGGGGGGAAGGGAAGTTAACTCCAAGTTATGCAGCTTCGGCCAACACCTACAATTTAGCTAAGTAATTTCCCCTTCTCGGATAGGCTCATTTCTTTCTCTAACCCGCGGGGCCTAAAGAAACAGTTTTTATTACCTAATTTGGTAACGAGCTCCCTTTAACTATTCTCCCGCTAGTTCGAGGCAATTCACAACTGAAATAAGAAAACTAGAAGGGAAGAGATAGGTAATGGCGAATACATTTAAAATTTAACTTTCATGTTGCTCACTTCTGTAGTTAACCTAACGGTACTTATAAAATAAATTTCAAATCATTAAGAGCCCATATCTTAGCATATGTGACCTGATTTACTTAATGTCCAGTAACTAGTAATTTGTCTTCATTAATTATCAGATCATTTAAACAAAAAAAAAAACCTGTAACACTACAACCCATCTAGAGTTTAGTACGCGGTAATGACTCTTCGTTTTCTAGGACAACCGCTATGAAGGGAGGTGATTAAGCTCATTGAGGTTTTCCCTCAATTAAGGGGACACAAAGGAGGCTGGATGAGACCCAGCAGATACTCCCATGACTATTAATAAAATTGATAAATTATCTAATGTTGCCGAAATTTAAACCCGGGACCTTCGAAACGGCAACTACCTTGATACCCACTCAGTTACCCCGCCACCTTGGATTATTTGAACAATCAAGTAAAAATTTAATTTAACATTGACTAAATGTTAGCATGGCCACCATTAAACGATTGAGACAAATGACCAGTTGTAATTGATTCTTATTAGAAAATTATTTTTTTAAAGAACCTTTGATCATAAATAAAAAATAAAAATTTATAGTTGGTTATATTTATGAACGCTAACAAGACTAAAATCATGAGTTATGCAAGACACTACGTTGCTAATTCTATTGTTTATTTATTTTCTTCTAGTACAATATTTGTAGAATTAGTATATGGTTTTTAATTAATGATTTAAATTCTTCACTGCTTTATAAACACATTTTGTTTTATTTAATTTATTTGTATGTATTATTTACTCACTTAAAGTATTTATAATTACTCAACAAATACAAATTATTCTTAATACTAAATATGTTGAATCAGATTATAATCATAAATTGTGTTTTATATTTATCAAGACAATGATCTGTTGGATCTTTGACAACAAACCAATATCTAGTCAAAGTTTTTCATTATTAATACTATTATTTATGCTATATTTTCACTTGCCCAGTATCGCATTGAGAATGTTAGATTTCAATAATTTATTACAGTCCGTGTACTATAATAAATATGAAAGTTTTTAATTACTGATTATTGTTTATCACGCAGGTCTCTAAGCCATTTTTCTTTACAATCTTCTTATAAGGGACGTCCAGGTAACAAATAGGAGAGAAAAAAAAGAACAATAGGATTTCGGTGATATGCAATGACGAATGAAATGTGCATTTGCTATGAGTATATGATTTTACGGTAGGAATATGCATGCCTTGGTGTATAGTGTTATTCGAAATAAACCAAGCAGCATTTAAATGTTTTCTTAGAATTTTGGATTTGGATCCTGCTGTTTGTATCTATATATGGATACATTACATATGTATTGTTTGTTTCTGTATAAGGACATGTTTTGCCTAAAGTGTTTTTTCATTAAATACAACGAACTTACAATATATAAATAAATAAATACAACAAATTAAGCCCGTAAAGAGCTTGATTGTAATATAAATAAATAAAAAAATACAATGAACGTGCATTGTAGATTTTTCCAATTTGATTTGACAATTTATCCTATGAGGAAACATAAATGTCAGTAATTAATAAAATCTATCAAGTACGCACATAAGTGTACCTTCTTATCTGAATCCAATATAACGTTTTGGATTTGTTAACTGTGTTTCAAGAAAACAAAATTTTTAATTTTGATAAGCATTAGAGGCCCAGTGTGTTGGTAATAATTTGATTGTACTTAGAAATGTTTCAATCTTGTATTCATAAGTTGCTATTAAAAAATTTTAATTTCCCATCTATTCCCGTAACTAATGTGACTTTGTTGTCTTTTATTTAATAATAACAGTAATAACCATGCAAACGGCCTCTTGCTTAACTTAAATGGTAATGACAATTTTTAAGATAACAATATGACAGAGGATAAAAAAACACTATGTTTTTATAGGGTAGTTTAAAACACAACTGCGAGCTTCTGTTCATATCAAAATAATAATCCCATCTCATTTCCATGAGCTTCACAACAATCAACTAACAAAAGGAAATAGACGGACTGGGTCATACGGCCGAGTATAATTAATTCTGATAAGGAAATTAACTTTCTTAAGAACTTTTGATCATCAATAAACAAAAATAGTCAGTCAATTTTACTTGATATATGAACAGTATCAAAAATATATATATACTTATTTACAAGATGCTCGATGTCCAGTGAGACATAGAAAATTGACTTTGATTGTCAAACTATTAAAGAAGTAGGTTCCTGATATTATTTAATCTAGATTCAAATGATTCAACCTACTCACAAGAATCCTTACTAAAGTTCCACTTAATTACCCACGATGAGCATGAAACCCCAAACCGTCGTTGCTTGGGATCGTGGAAAGCTAAAGGCCTGCATAATCACCGTGACGAACTTGACATATTTCTCCATGACAACCAAGTACTATAGATATTGATTTTGCTGACTAACTCACTTCACTCATCGTACGCATTTATATGTACGGGGCTACATCACTTACAGATCAGACCACCCAGACAACACTTCACATGCCGGATCTTGTATCCATAAAATCCTATTCCATTCCATTGTTCTTTCCACACCAACTGATGTAATTCAATCAACCTCAGTAACCGTAATAACTAGTCCTTTCTATATCACACTTTCAGCTGTATACTCCCCTCCCGAAAATTATGTTTCTTATAACCTACTTGGTTCTTTATTCCAATATTTTGGTCCGTGCTTCATTTCTGGAGGAGACTACAATGCTAATACCAAGACGGGGGATGCCGAACATCCAACTTCCTTGTAACATCCTGTCTTCTTTCCCATCCACTATTAGTTATTATATCCTGGCACCAAGTATATATATATATATATATATATATTTATATTGCTTGATCTATACTAATATTATAAATGCGAAAGTAACTTTGTCTGTCTGTTACGCTTTCACGCCTAAACTACTGAACCGATTTAAATAAAATTTGGTACAGAAAGGCATAAGCTACTTTTTTCTCTTAATTTTATATATTCTTTTAATGCATTTTCAACGTTATAAAAACGTATTTTATGAAGTAAAATCGAAGTAAATTAAAGAATGGCTAATTTAGCAGACATCAGAGTTGTTAAAGTATTTTAAAACTAATTCATTTCTAATTTTCGAAAATACAAACTCTTTCATTACTTTCTCTTATTGTAGAATACTTTATTTGATCTATATAGTAGTGACTGGTAATTAGTGGCGGATAGTATGTATGATAGTATGTAGTAGGCGGGTAATTAGTGGTGATAGTATAGGGCCATTCCAGTCGATATTACTATGAGACCTTCAGTCCTAAAGTTACAAACCTAAGATATTCCTACTTAAACAATTTTACAAAAAAATCCTATTTAAAATCTTAAAATAGCTATAAATCCTAAAATTTGATCTTTCATTAATTACCCAGTTTTTTGTTTTGCAACAAAGATATTCTAAATAAGAAATATTAATAGTCAAATCTTCGTAATTGTCGGTATCTTACGAGAAAAACATTAAATGAAAAAAAAAATATGGTGAGTGCCCCCTAAAACGTCGATTTACTCAAAACACTCCTTGTGATTGAATGTCAAATTTCTTCATCTACCCCTCTACTCCGTGAACATTGAACCTGTATTTCGTGCCCTAGCCTCCAATCAGGCCCCAGGTATTGCAACAAATAACAGAAGCCCTTCTAATACTGATTAAAGAATAGTTTTTGACACAGTTATTCAAAAAGTTGCCAGTTGCGAAGGAGGTTGGTTCTTTTTGAATGCTCCAGGAGGCTCTGGCAACCTATCTTTTAAATTTAATTTAATCAAATCCGAAAAGGTAAAGGAGTTGCTGTTGCAGTAGCTTCCTCTGGAATAGCTTCAACGCAACTTAGTGGGGACGAGAAGCGCATTCAGCTCTAAAACTATCATTGAACTTAGCTCGTGAGGAAATACCAGTAGTAACATTAGCAAAAGCAGTGAGTGCGGAAGAATATCACAGCAGTGTAAGTTGTTGGTTTCGGATGAATGTAAGATGTCCCATAAAAGAGCAATCGAAGCATTAGATCGCACAATGAAAGATATCCAGCAACCAGGGCATCATGGGAGGGATGGTGATACTTTTAGCTGGTGACTTTAGAGAAACTCTCTCTGAAAGTTTGAAAATACCTGTTTGAAAGCATCTGTATTGTGGGTACGTAAATCGTTTTTTCTCAATGCGTAAAAATATGTGAGTACAACTTCACAATGATTTTCAATCAGGGCAATATGCAGCTGCTCTTCTACAAAGATTATATGCCAATAGACAGTAACAACATAATTACACTGAGACGTGAGTTCTGTCAAATTGTCGGTAACACAGATGATCTAAAAAATAATGCCTATCCTGATCTTAAATAAATATGAGTAATTGAGAATGGATGTGTGAAAGGGCAATTTTAGCGCCGGCTAATGAGATAGTTATCCAAATAAACAAACAAATCATGTCAGGCGTGGAGGGATGTTGTCGAGTACCTCTCAGTAGACAATGTTATGGACACTGAACAAATCACATCATACCCTATATAGTTTCTCAACTCTTTAGAGTTATCAGAAGTGCCTTCCCATTAGTTGAGGCTGAAAGTTGCTGTTCCATTCATGTTGTTAAGGCGTGATTAGACTGAATAAATTTTGATAGAAGCAAATGGAAGTACCACGGGAATTGAATGAAAGCTCAGATATTAACAAAGCGTTTGATTTATTAATTTAAATAACATACGAGATTTTCTTAAATACTATTAATATACATGTAAAAGATACAGATTAATAATAGCGTCTACAAAATAACTTAAAACTAAACATGTAACTTAGCGATCTAATGAACAAATAAATCTTAGACAACAAAAAAAGAAGAAAAAAATGATTAACATGAATGGGAGCGATAATTAAGAATAACAGAAATGCTCCATGCTAGCATAATGGCCAAAGATATAAACAACAAAATGAACGTTATACTGAAGAGTTCAATAAGGCGCGAAGATGTGCGAATTATTATTATCTTCGCCAGTGATCACGGCATGAAGGAGCAATGAGTATGATATCATGAATTAACTTGAACTGTCCGGTTGGTACCATGTAATACGTTAATCATCCGGAGAAAAATTAGTTGACAATTTGAGGCCTTATGGTAATGAAAGGTGACTTACAATTTGTGTGATGTATACTCAATTATCATCATCTCAGCATAGCTTCTGGCGAGTAACAAACTTCAAGACCTCTGGACGTTCTCATATGAAGAGTGGCTTGAAAGTGGAGTGTGTGATGCTCGTAGCTGCGAATGGTGCGAATGCGATGGTGGTATAACTGCTCCGCTCGGTGATCTAACAGCTAGTGAGGTAACACAATAGCGTCGCTCTCTCCTCTCCCTAATTTTGGCGGTACAGTATTTCCGATTCAAGAGGCAAGGATGGGTTGGTTCCATATGGCGGGTAGTCCAGGTTCGCGACTAAACACATGTTAATGAGAAATCTTGAGGCGTCAAGGCTAGGGTACACGGCTACAAATTACACATCTGGGACACAAAATTATAAAAGCTAAATCATACTGTAATGGCAAAAGAAGAAAATGTTTTGATTCCTGAAAATTGAAAATTCCGACTCATTTATCATTTCAGTTTAAAAGAGTACAGTTTCCACTGAAAACTGTATTAGCAATAACAATAAACAAAGCTCAAGGACAGACGCTTAAATTTACAGGTGTTCATTTAAAAAAAAAGATGTTTTTACCATGGGCAACTCTATGTGGCATGCTCACGTGTATCAAACCCGCAAAATCTCTATGTTTTGGCAAATGATGTGAAAACAAAAAACGTTGTTTATAAAAATGTAGTTAAATAAGCTATTTGCAATGAAACACTATGTATGTATTTTATTTGCAAAATAATTAGCCAAAAATTAAAAATGCCGCCCAAAGCCACTATTCCACGCGGACGAAGTCGCGGGCACGGCTAGTATATGTATATATATATATATATATATATATATACTAGGACAACTTTTCGTCTGACCATCAAAAGATTCAGCCCAGTTTTCCTTTTATTATATTCAAGTTTCGCTGACAAGTCTCCTTTTCCTGCATTGATTACAGGACGTGCAAACTGGAACAACTTTTGTTATGATTTGGAGAACAAACTGCACTTAAAAATTTTACTTAAGATAAAACAAGACCCAGCCCTAGTAAACTTACGTCAATACGAATCAGTTTAATTGATAGAACCCTAAATCATAAAATTAATTATTCTGAACCGATTGATTTGCGACAGCATATTCGTATCTTATTAAGAGAAAAAGACAGAGCAAGATTGAAGTGGCATAGAACTCGGTACCCAGCAAATAAATCCATTAGTAATAAATTGATTAACCAACTAAAAGCAGAAATTAGAAAATTCAAAAGTCAACGAACCTAACGGAAAATCTAACGACTAATATCAAAACACTAAGGATTACTACCAAAAAGCTCCTTCATTTCGAAGTATTTAACCATCCACTCCTTTCGGAATCCAATGTCTGGACAAGATTTGACGAAGAAAAAACACAGTTATTCGGTCAATGCCTTTCTAATAGTAGTCAACCATATCCTGATATTATGAATCCAACTCACCATTGAAATATGAAAGCAGAGTTAAATCTTTCTTTCCAAATGACTCTTCCTCCCGAAGCGATCCATTCTTAAGAAATATCTAATATTATTCACTGCCTTTCACTTTAATAATAAAATATTCACCTTCCAACAAATCTTCTGGACACGAACATCTTAAAACAGTTCCGTAGAAAAGCTATTCTATTCCTCACCTACATATACAGGGTGTCTCGAATTTAAATGTCAAAACTTCAGGAACTTATAGGGGACTGAAAAACTAAGACAAAAGGTCCTTTAGAGATTTGCTCGTTTTTCCTTAGTTTTAGAGAAAATCGCAAAAAAAGAAACAAAACAAAAATGTTACAGGTAGCGATTATCACCTTTCAAAGTTCGTCAGGCTAGGCAGTGAGATATGTAAACACTTAATTGATTGTTAGCCAGTGCACCCAACGGCTTCTTCTCTCCCCAAATCGCCCCCAAATCGAGGAAGATGACCTACAATGTAGGTCGAAACGTCGGCACATAAATATAAGTCTAGTACTTATTTAGTGTTTTTTTTACTGCATCCCCCAACTATCTCCGTTCTACGTAAACACTTAATGTTATCCTTTACATTCTTTTATTTGTTTACATTTTGGCTTCCTTCTAGGATTATAATTCCTAAATCAGTCTTCAGTCAGTTACTCAGATATTTTTGTATGAATAGCATCAGCCACAATGCCGCATACATATTCTAATGTTGAATACGCTGATATGATTTTTGTGTATGGTTTCTGTAACGGTAATGCTTTAGAAGCGGTGCGGGAGTATGCGCGCCGATTTCCAAATAGAAGAGTGCCTAATCGACGAGTCTTTTCGTTAACTTTTAATAGACTACGAGAGACTGGGTCATTCTTAATACATAATGAAGGCGACCAATTCCAGGCAGCAGTAAGAGCAGATTATCGGAGAAGAAATTGTGTCCAACGCCACTTCGATAACAATCCTGAGACTAGCATCCGAAGAGCATCTGCTGCATTAGCAATATGGCGAATTTTGAAAGGTGATAATCACTACCCATACCAGCTTCTAAAAGTTCAGAATTTATTACCTCAAGATTATGTCAAGAGATTTAATTTTAGTAACTGGTTTCTTGAAAAAATTTGCGATGATAATTTATTTCCATTAAAAATTATATGGACCGATGAAGCTACCTTTACAAGCGGAGGAATTGTTAATCAAAGAAATTATCATGTATGGGCTCTTGAAAATCCCAGAGCTATTTGAGAGAATAGGTTTCAGCATGAATATGCTATTAACGTTTGGCTTGGAATTTGGAACGGACTACTGGTGGGACCATATTTTTTACCTGGATTTTCTAATTATTTAGATGACATTGCCTTACAACAGCGGATTGAAATGTGGTTCCAACTCGATGGATGTCCAGCTCATTATAGCAGAGTTGCTCGAGCTTGGCTGGATATAAATTATCCACAACGATGGATTTTACGTGGAGGAGTAGTACCTTGGCCACCCAGATCACCTGATATGACACCCATGGATTTCTTCGAATGGGGAACCTTGAAGCAGAAAGTTTATTCGGTGTCTATCAACTCAAGAGAGCAATTAAGAGACCGAATCATAGATGCAGTGCACCAAATATCATCAGAACAATGTTTAGCTGCAATTTATCAAGTGAGTGCTGGATGTAATGCATTGGTGCAAGAGGACAACATTTTGAGCAATATTTACATTAAAAAGAACATAACATAAATATAAATGTAACTGAATAAGTATAAAAATGAAAACTTGTTTTGTTTCTTTTTTTTGCGATTTTCTCTAAAACTAAGCAAAAATGAGCAAATCTCTAAACGACTTTTTGTCTTAGTTTCTCGGTCCCATATAAGTTCATGAAGTTTTGCCATTTAAATTCGGGACACCCAGTATAATGTACTACGCACTGCCTATTTTCCTAACCTCTGGAAGTTATCAGTCGTAAAAATGAAACTTTAATCTAAAAAATTAAAGGGATTCCGTTCCTCTCACAATCTCCCTGTCTCCTATTTTACTTTTACCAAATATGGATAAAATCATAGAAAAGCTCATCCTGAAACAATTTTACCCCATCTTAAACGAAAAACGCATTATCCCAGACCAGTATGGATTCTGAACATTCTACTACAATATCTCTAATAATGTCATGTATGGTGGGCGTTGTTTCCTCTGCTTTGGAACGTAGATCACTTTGTTTGGGGGTCTTCCACGACATTGAACCGGCTTTTGACTGAACCTGGTACACGGTATGCAAAAGATAGTTTATGAAGAATAAAAAAGATCAGAAATAACAAGAATGGATAGAAATCAAAATGATAATTATCTTCAAGTTTTCTTCCCATCTAGTATCCTCTTAGCCTCTGAAAGTGGGTACAATTATTTGGGTGAAAGCTGGCGGCCCGGAATGATATCCGGCACTCATATGCTTCCCACAAACAGTACAGTCTCTACAACGTACTGAACCCAAAACCCTCATGGATTGCAGTAATACAGGTTTTTAAGTTATGACAGTTTTGAAATGATAATTAAAGAAAATATTTATGTATTGTTTATTTAATTATTCTTTAATTTTTCATATGCACCTGCGCAATCGCAAATTTGATCCAAGTGTTTGTTTTTCTTTGTTTTTCTACAGGAGCAAGTTTGGGAAATGATGAATAGTTGAAAAGGTCTCTTGGCCGTTATCTTTTTATTTAATCTTTCCATATCAATAATAGGAATTTCATATCAGCTGATAGGAAAGAGGGAGAACAATGAATTTTGGTGGTTATATGTTGATGAGTGGAATGTTGTGTATTTGGTGTGAATACATCCCTTTATAGTGGGAATGTTCATGTCGTTGTGGCGTGATTCGAAATATACCAAGGAACTAACATTTTTTCTAGGAATTTTGGACCGTGATGTTCGCATATTGTGTATATGGACCTGTTTTGCTGAACCCCTAAGTTCTGCTCCATATGTCCGAATAGGTCTTAATGTACTGTTATAGATTAGTCGTTTATATTTATGTACTATATAATATATTTACTTATGAATCAACCATCTGAATGTTTAATTTATTCTTGATCACCATTTTTTGTCATCACCTCTCACAACAATCAACTCTTAAAAGAAAACCAAATTACTAATACATTTAATTCTGATTAATAAATATTGCCGAAGAGAGATGAAATGAAGGGAATGATTATAAATATTTCATTAACGAAATTTTCCTTTTTCCCGAATCCAGGAAAGAAAGGGGAGAAAAAAACAAAGTGGATTTTCTTTTTTCAGGAGGAAAATGTAGTAGAGGTGGATATTTTGCAGACAATAGAAGAGGAAGGGTTTGCCGGGCGTTTCCATTGCTGTTTGTGAGGCGGGCTAGAGATTGTTTCTGTAAAAGGGGAGGAAGAGAGTGCTATGGCTGATAGCCTACTGAATATTACAGTTAGGGCTGCGGATCTAATCCAGGTGTTATCTACCTCCAGGATTAGTCTCGGGCTAAAGCTGACTTGGCCAACTCTACCGTGTAACGGCTCCTCTATGGCGGCCCGGAGCCCTACCATAGCCCAATATTCCTCTCTCCGTTCTCGACGAATATTATCTATCGAGTAGATATTCCATCATTTACCTATATTATAATATTCTATGGACTAGAAGTTTTAAAGTCAAACACATAACTCTGTACATTACAAGTAAAAACAAAACAAACAATACAACCCATGAAGGGTTCAGTAAGTAGTAGATACTGTACTGTTTCTAGGACAACGGTTGTGCAGAAAGTTCAAGGACACGTTGAATCGCCAGATTTCCCCCTCTTTTGGGTACTTACTTTATGGAGGTTGAATTAACCTCAGGAGGGCCTCAATACCACAAAAGATCCATCGCCGGCTGTGGGGGGGCCTTCGTAACTCGTTGATTTTCTTCACTGTATGTCGAGAAACATGAGGTTTATTACTATTATTTTATTTTGCTCCATATTGAGTTATGATATGGATTCCTGCATAACGAAACAATGATGCAAGTAAGCCTTATTACACTTGTATCAATAAAGGTGTGCACTCTGCTCTTCGCTCCCTTCTTTAACTTCTTTCCCTCATCTTCATCAGCCTCCCAATTTCAGTTCCTTCACTCATACCCATCGAATAGTGCGTTGGAGCCACTATATTTTCTTCCAACCTCAAATAAATTCCTGAAAGTGAGGATAATTTTCCTAGTCATCATTAGTGCAAAATTGTTCTCAGTCAGAAGAGCCCTGTATCTCTCTGCAGATTGACCCTCAATGATGTTGCAGGACACGACGACGTGCTTGGCGGTTTCCCGTACACAGCAACAAGGGCATAAGGAATCGATGTATTTTTCGTATTTAAAACGTTTTTCTCTAAAACCCTCATGCCCAGAAAGAATTTGTGAGTTCCAGTAGTCCACATAGCTTTTAAACGTGTTCTGACGGAGGAATGGAAATTCCTTAGAGTAGCCACTTTAGGGTTCATTACTCCACCTATGCTTCCAGCATACCTTATGGTAACTGAGACCCTAGAAAGCCCCACCGATGAGTCCATTGAGGGCTGTGACCACTCTGCTTCTCACATAGTCCAAGTGAGGTGTCACATTGTATTATCTTTCAATCCTAGCTCCGATATAGTGTCATACCTCACAACAACACTACAGATACAGATACAGATTCGCAAGTTAAGATTCATATTTTATAAAATTTTCCTTAGCAAAGATATAAAGTGTCAAAGTGTTAAGTTTCGTTTTGTGAAGTTTGGGTCCTAAAAATCTTGAATTATAGAAAGCTATTAAGTAGTACAACACAAGATAGATTGTTTATCTGAAAAATTCGTAAAGACAGTTACCAAATGATCACACATCTCCATCGTTGAATCGGTTTTAAATTCCAAAAAAGCTTGGCAAACAAAACCAACACCACACGGTCCATCCCGAAAAAAGAACTTACCGACAATATATATATTGGTAATGATAAAATCCCTGTAGACGTTTTGACAGGCTGCATTATATTTCCTGTCATATTTTTGTCAGTTTACTGAATCTAAAACTGAGCTTATACAAAAGATACTCCCCAAACCTCCCTCAAAATTACAGAGATCATTGTTGGTTGAGTTAATGAGCTATATTACCTGCTAAAAACACGGATGTAAATGATGTCGCCAACTATCCACCAGAATTTTTCAACTCACTGGATTTTCCAGGATTGCAGCTCCATAATCTTCAATTAAAAGTAGGATTGGTGCTCATAATGTTGCGAAATATCAACCATCCGTGTCTTTGTAACGGCACACGGCTCTAGCAGTGAAAAAATTACTGAACAATGTGATCGAAGCAACCATTCTAAAGGGAAAATACAAGGAAGGGACAAGATGTGTTGATACCCCGCATTCCAATGGGTACCAATACATTACAGTCCACACACACAGTCCACCAACTGACGTACCGTTTGAATTTAAGTGACTACAATTTCCAGTGCGGCTTGCTTTCGCTATGACCATAAATAAATACCAGGATTAATGTTTGAGTGTTTGCGGCGTTAATCTTGAAAACCCATTCTTCTCTCATGGACAGTTGTATGCTGCCGGATGACGGAAAACTGTCAGCTTTGTTTATTTACGCGCAAGGTAACACTTTTCTGCATCAAAATTCTCCCTCCAACAAAAATGTTGTTTTATTATGTTTTGAAATGTGCTGAACACGAATCCGGAGCCAGAAAATCTCCATCAGGCACCATTTTTGTCAAATCTGTGTTTTAGGTCGAAAAATGAGAGGTTTTTAGACATTTTTAAAATTTTTTGATCACTGAAAATTTTAACAAAAAAGTAAAAACCTATTAAATTTTGAAGCTTTTTTTATTGTATTACAAAATGAAAAAATTGGGAGAGCATAAGTATTAGGCTTCAGGAATTTTGGGCAAACATTCACAAAAGAAGGGTTACCTACTGGCGGGCTTCCCCAGGTACCTGCCCCAGGCCCTCCTCCTAAACTTAACTGTTCCCCCACCCTCTATCTATTGTTCAGCCATCTGGAAGACGTGTTACTCGCCACCAAGTCTACAGTCTTATTTGAACCTCGATACGGACCAGAACTTTTTTAGTTTCAAATGTTGCGGCAGTGTAAAAACGATCCTGATTGTTTCTGTTATATTTGTGGCAAAGTGACGTTCAATTCTAATCGGAAATCATTGACTCCATTGATAAAGAAGGCGCATGAATTAAACTTTGGATGCCATGTAAGTGCTCAGGATAAACCGTGGGCACCTAACATTTGTTGTACTTCATGTAGCCGCACTCTCAGCGGTTGGCTGAAAGGAACACATAAATCAATGCCTTTTGCTGTTCCAATGATTTATTGAGAGCCAAAAAATCATGCAAATGATTGTTGTTTCTGTATGACTACATTAAAGGTTTTACTTCAGCCAAAAGTAAGAAGAAAATAGTATATCCTAACCTTCCATCTGCCATGAGACCTGTTCCGCACAATGAGTCTATGCCCACCCCACCTAAGCCCCAGGATTATTTCTTGAGTGATAAGGAAGAGGCTGATTCTGAGAATATTTTCCGGAACCCGGAACCAGCAACGAAATACAAGCACCAGGAAGCCAGGAAGAAGTACAATCATCCGGAAGCATTGAAGAAATGCAGTATTCAAATGATTCTTATGATAATGATACCAAGCCAAAACTCATTAACCAGGCTATGTTAATCACCTCGTCCGTGATTTAGACCTCCCAAAACGTAAAGCCCAATTACTTGGTTCCAGGCTAAAACAATGGAATCTTTTGGAACCAGGAGTGAACGTTTCTTCCTTTCGAAAGCGGGAATCAGAGGTGCTCAAATTTTATTTCAACGGAAGGCAACCTTGCATTTTGTCAAAGCCCTTTCGATTTACTTACAGAACTGGGTCTTCCGACCAATCCAGATGAATGGAAACTGTTCATATACAGTTCTAAATTTAGCATCAAAGCAGTGCTCCTTCCATTGGTGGATTTGAGGGGGAGGCATGGGGGGCCATGCACCCTAGAGTGCTCATTAGTTGATATTGACCTGAATTTTAATTGGTTTTCAGCAAGAAAAAAAAAACGTTTTACAAAATTATTCATTGTATCGAATGTTTTCTCGATGAGTGCATCCAAAATCGGCGATTCCGAACCCTTTTATGTTTTTCATTCACATATAAATAGCCACTTTGATCAAGGAGCTTATTTTATCGATGTTATTGTTTTCGGGCCTCAATTGTCTTAAATTAAAAATTTATATTTTATGTATCTTCATTCATGTAAGGATCGTATACATTGATCACAAATTCACATTGACCCATGCTCCCCCCCCCCCAGAATTCTACCAGATCCGCCAGTGGATCCTTCACAACAACAACCTACATCCATCCATTCCTCTTGCCTATTCTACCCATATGAAGGAAACTTATGAAGATTTGGGACTCCTGCTTGAGAAAATTGAATATAGCGAGTATAAATGGAGCATTTGGGCAGACCTTAAAGTTGTAGCAGTCCTTACAGTCCTCCAATGTGGTTACACTAAGTTTTGCTGCTTTTTATGTGAGTGAGGAAAAAAGATCATTACATAGTGAGAAAATGACGAGAACGCACTGATATAGTTGGTCAAAAAAACATTGTCAATCCTCCCTTGGTTAAAAAAAAAAAATTCTACTCCCACCACTCCATATCAAATTAGGCCTCATGAAGAATTTTGTGAAAGCAATGGACAAGGAAGGAGAAGGTTTTTTCTACTTGAAAAGAAGTTCACAGATTGAGTGAATCAAAGATTAAAGAGGGGATTTTTGTGGGGCCTCAAATTTGTGATCTTCTTAAGGACGTTAAATTTAAAAGACGATTGAATGCAACAGAAAAAAAAAAAAAAAAGTTTCTAGACTGCATTCGAAAATGTGTGTCAACAATTTTTGGGGAGCAAAAGAGCAACAAATTACAATGAGATTGTGGAAGAATTGCTTTCATCATATAAAGCCACAGGTTGCAGCATATCCTTAAAAATTCATTTTTTGCATTTCCATTTGGATTTCTTCGCACCCAACTTGGGAGCAGTTTCAGATGAACACGGAGAACGGTTTCAAGAAATAGCCCAGATGGAAAAAAGGTGCAGCGGTAAAAGTAATGAGAAGATGCTTGCGGACTTCTGTTGGACACTACAATGAGAGACAGGTGGTGAAGAGTACGAAAGGAAAAATATACACATTAATTGAGTACAGAATTAAATAATTTATTATTTCATATATTATTGATTTTCACAAAAAAAAGTTTATTAAATTTATGAAAAAAGTGTTTGTTTTTTTCAAAAACAACCTCCAATCTCTAAAAATGGTGCTTGGTAGAATTTGTTTGACTTCAGATTCGAATTCAGCACACATGATAATATAAAAATCAGGAACAATTTCTCAAGGGAGCAAAACTTTTTTTTTTTTTTGCAGAACAGTGTAATCAAACAAATATCGTGTACCATAAGGCATTAAAATGAAAATATCATCATAGATGATATCATCCCATTATTACTAAAGTCTTGGAATATACGAAATAGAAAACTTATTTTTTTTAAGTAATCGTTTCGTAGTAGAGCTTTGGGGCTCCACTAAGCCATCGAATTCCTCTCGTATCCAATCCTTACAATCCAAAATCCTTCTTAAAATCCTCAATGCTCCTTATTTAGTTAAGAATAAAGTCATCCATAACGACCTTAATGTCCCATTTGTTGCTGATTTGGACCGAACCCGGTATCTATCCTTTCATAACAAACTGGTTCTTTTGATGGCCACGCGACCTTCTTAGTTGAACTTTGATTTGAGCACTACCAGTGGGTAGTTTCTTTACTTGTCATTCTCATGTTATTATGTATCCTATTTACTTGTTGTATTATTGTAATACAGTTGTAAATATCAATAAATAAATTTAAAAAAAAAAGTAATCGTTGTTTATTATCGAGACATTAAATCAATAAATAAAGTAATCACTCTGAAATACGTTTTATTTTATTTTTTCTATTAGACTTCAACAGGCCAATAACTTTTGACAGAACAATTTCTGTCGGGACAGCTGTTAACATAAAAAATCAATGTTGATTTGTTTTAGAGAAAAGAACAACGTCTGCCGGGACAGCAGAATAAATAGTACTAGTATGTAGTGCGTGTGATATGAGCTCTAGCAATGCTTTACTCGTATGCTCCCCTCACGTTCAGAACCGAGACAAAATTGTTTGCCAAAATTTGAAAATGACAATTTTTGAAATTTGTAATTGTTCGTTTTTGATCCTGAACGCCTCATGCGTGTATAGTAACCGACTTTCGTCACAAATTCGCAAGTCTTCGTCAGGGCAAGTTGTTTAAGAAAAATTTCAAATACTGTAGACTCTCTCAGAAACCATATTTGTTCAATTCCATCTCGCAGTCCACCAAAAACAGCATGCACTCCTATAAGTCGATTTGGTGTTAGGTTTGTCGAAGATACATTGTTTTTGTATTTTAAGTAAGGTTCATTAAAACAAAATGCAATCTTTATTAAAAAAAAAATAACCATAAACATATTGTCGATACAAATGCAACTGATATAAAATTCATATATTCATCCATAAGACACTGATATTAACTATGACATAGGTAAAATACGTTGGCGAACCTTGAATGAACCTTGAAACAGTTTTCCACTCTCCTGAAATGTTGTATTTTTTACTTTCGATACTTAGCAATTGTATCAACGATATAAACCATGTCATTTTAATGTATAATTTGTATCAAATATTAATATATACCAGTTCAATAAAAGGCTTTTGACGGCAGTAACTAGGCAACACCGCTGTTTTTTTTTAAAGTGGTATAAGTCTATTTTTTCATATGCGTGGAATTTAAGGGTTTCCACTTGAGTAAGTTTAACAATATGGGCCAAGGGCGAATGCTTTTATCACTTAGCACTGAGAAAAAAGTGGTGATTTAATCCTATTCTCCTTCTAGATTTTATTTAGAAATAATAATCCTCAAAACCATTTAAAACAATAGACGATTTTTTTTTTTTAGATCCAAATGAACTTGTACCACTTTCAAAAATAACAGCTCAACAAAATCTTACAGGATATAACTTTCACAAAATAAACAGAATTGAAAATGCTGCCTTGAAATCAGTTTCAACTAAAAATAAAATAGTGGTTCTCATAATCTAACAATTGTGTGGGAAATAATGCAGGGTGATGGTTTTAAAAGAAAAAAAGAGAATGATCCCTGTTGTTTCGGCAAGGAAGGGTATCATAATTTTCACACCGCTTATTTTTTTGTACGGTTGTTTAATGTGTGAGGAACCCAACATTCAAGCTTTTTCACCTTCTCAATCGCCTTTAGATGGACATCGATCGTTGATTTGCTTACTTAGAGATTTTCAAACAGGTTTTTTGAGATTTTCTTCCACCAAAACTCGAAGACAATTACTATCTTCTTCCATGGCCATCTTTGTCTTTACGGCCCTAGTTTCCCTATCGAAATCTCTGGAACAATCGTTGAACTGTGTACTCATTTATGCTGCCTTCGTTCGTTTAGTAAACAGTTCACTATTTTGATGAGTATTTTAAAGAAAACATATTGCATTATCTTCCCGACGACCCAATAAATGCAGACACAAATTAGCTTTAATAAGATCTACAGGATGACGCACAGAAGTGAATGTGAAGTATTCAATACGATTTTTTCCAAACAGTCCCTTAAACACATTGCATTATCTTTTTAAATATTTCACCTTTTTCTTTTAAGTTATAAGTTAATATATTTTTTCATTAATTTACTTTTGATTAGTTTTCTGAAAATGTAATCCCTCGTAATCTGAGGCGAAATAAACAGGACATGTAATAAGCGGGCGAGGCTCAAGTCTTGGGCCCCTCGGGTTGGGAGGAAAGGGTGAAAGGTATAATTTGTATTAAATACCGTGGGGGAGGTTTTCCCCCGGGACTTGGCCCAAATGGAATAATTAAACAGCAACTGTTAAATGTAATTCCGCTCCTTGCTAACTATGATTACGAACAAACCTTCACGGTCACCATAGTCATCGCCTAGCTCATTAATCTTCACTAGCTAATGATATCTTCACACCATCGCACCGACACTTCCACCTGCATCAGAAACGGTGTAATAACTTCAATAATAACATAACATAACAATAAATAGGCATAATAACTTGACTTTCTCCAGCACTATAACTTCAATTCGAACTAGTTTGTGTATGGAAATTTGAGTACATATGGTTGAGCTACACTAAGCTATAGATTATAGAACTAACATCTTATATTATAAGTTGACTGCTTTCTAAACTTTTTACATTTTTTTTTATAATCTAATTATTATTGAAGTAATATTTTGAAAAAAAAAAACGTTTACGTATTAGCATACTCCATACTACGTGCCTATGAATTAACTATTTATTGTATAAAATCATAATCATCATCGTTTATAATTATAACATAATAAATTATAAAAGTTAAAAACAAAACAAAAAACTAGAAACCATGAAGAGTCAATTGTAATTTAATTGTTCTGATTAATCTCGTTTAACAAATCTCATTTTGATGATCCAATATTAAATTGATTCATTTTAATCAACCGTCATATTTAACCACAAACGGGTTATTGCTAATTTTTATTCCTATTTACAGAATACTAATATTTTAATTTTTTTTTAGTGCCAAGTTATTATCCAGTCAAACAAAATAAAGGGAACGCAAAATAATATGAAGAAATTTGAAGAAATACTAATAAAAAACTATATTTAAATTTTCAGTTACCAATATGCGAGTTGAAAGATTGCATAGGAATAATAATAATAAAATATAATAAAATAATAAAAAGAATAACATAAAAGATAGTTTAAGATTATAGAAACATATTAGAATGCTTAGAAAACAAATAAAAATAATAGTATTTTTATTGAAAAGAAAAGATATTGATAATAATAAAATTAGTAAAAAATGTATAAAATGCTGAAAATTAAAAATGCTATAACTCAATACTTCATTATTAATCTGATATCCAAGATACAGGCTAATAAACTCAGAGAAAATAAATTGTAACAAAAGAAAAAGTATACCTGTGTTAACTTACACTATATTTTTACTAACTTTTAAATGAAGGCTGATAAAGAAATTTCTCATTCTCACATAAATAAATAGGAAGAATTAATAATATCCATAGTGATTTTATATGATTAGTGATCAATGATTAAACATAACTTGGAGAACAAAAAAAGGAAAGGACTAAAATAAAAGTAGATTGTTTGGAACTTTTAAACAAATTTATAACAGTTTATATTGAAATAATTATAACAAGATAATAAATAATGCATAAAGAAGAAATTATTCAAAGTTAGACAATTAGATTAAATAAAACACATTATCAGAATGACTAACCAAATAAAAAGGCCATTTAAAAATTAAGTCCATATTTAAATAAAATTAAACAAATAAAGTAGTTTAAAATAGTTAAATTAAATGAGTTTATAACAGATATCAAAGATGAATTAGAGGAAATATAGTTTGAAATTGTACAGGAATACCAGGTCTGCAAGTTTAAAATGTCGTTTATTTCTTAAAATATAATTTAATTTAAAAAAAAAAGTATAATATATTTTATTCAAAGTACTGGCCCTCGCTTTCTACACATTTTGTCCATCTCTCGGGCAATTTATGGATACCATTCCAAAAGAATGCTTCATCTTTATTTGAAATCCATTCATCGAGCCATTTTCTTACATCCTCCAAATTGTTAAAGTGTTGCTCAGCCAATGAGTGTCCCATCGATGAGAATAGGTGATAATCAGAAGGCGCCAGGTCAGGTGAATACGGCGGGTGGGGTAGGAGTTCCCAACCAAGCGAAGATATCGTTTCCTTAGTCAATCTGGCTGAATGTGCAGGAGCGTTATCATGCTGAAGAATGACTTTGGCGTGCCTGTGAGCCCATTCTGGGCGTTTTTCGATCAATGCGTGACTCAAATTGATCATTTGTTGTCGGTAGCGGTCGGTATTGACTGTTTCGCCGGGTTTGAGAAGCTCGTAGTAGACTACTCCCTTCTGATCCCACCACACACACAGCATTGTCTTCTTCCCAAAACGATCCGGTCTTGCACTCGATGTGGATGGTTGTCCTGGCGTTACCCATGATTTTATTCGTTTGGGATTCTGAAAATAAATCCATTTTTCATCGCCAGTTACAACTCGATGCAAAAAAACCTTTCTTTCGTGGCGTAAAAGCAGCATTTCGCACACAATTTTTCGTTTTTCCATCTGTCGTTCGTCCAATTCATGTGGAACCCATTTTCCAACCTTTTGAATTTTTCCCATAGCTCTCAGGCGATCGGAAATGGCTTGTCTAGTGACATTCAACTGTTCTGCCATCATTTGTTGGGTTTGGGTATTGTCTTCGTCTAATAAAGATTGCAATTCGACGTCCTCAAACTTTTTTGGTCGATTTTCTCGTTTTTTATCAGTAACATCAAAATCACCACGTTTGAAACTTTGAAACCAACGTTCACATGTCTTGACGGTTGGAGCAAGATTGCCATAAGTCTCAACAAGAATTCGATGACATTCAGATGCCTTTTTCTTTTGATTGAATAAGAAAATCATGACATGCCGCAAATGCTCTTTATTTGGCTTAAAATTAGACATTTTTAACACCAAAGAAAGGTATGATACGTCCACGTAAACGACTTAAAAACAACTGACTTTTGTAAACAAATGACTAACAAACAAAATAGCGTTTAGAGATAAGCAAATCCTTCAATAGGCTAAGAGCGCATTCTATTGTAATTAAAACGACATTTTAAACTTGCAGACCTGGTAGTAGTAACAACACACACACACACACACACAGATACAAGCTTAACGCAGCAAATCATTTAACTTAAGAATTTCATTAAAATAAAATACTTTAATAGAGCACCATACAGCGACGGTATTGCGCACAATCAATAAAAAGTAAGTCAGCCTTAACTGGAACTTAATCATTAATGACAATTATTAATATGAATGTATTTCTCTAACTGTGAATGTTCCGTATTTCTTTCGCAATTCTTGAGGACAAAAGAATAAAATTTAATTGGAAACCAATTGACTAGATAATTCTAATAATGGTATGAAATGGTCAGAGGGTGCTGTCAATGAATACACAAAATAAGTAAAATATCATAAATAAAATAATAAAGAACACAAAAAATAAATAAAATAATACATTATTATTTTGTCTAATCATTGACTGCACCCTCTGACCATTTCATACCATTATTATAATAAAAATGATCCACTTTTTTTATATTCCTCTAAAAAATACTAACCCATAAGGTGTTTGAGGCTCCTAAACTGCCTCTCACACATTAGGTTTTTATATATCTATTTAATTATGTTCTGAATAATTTAATATTACCTCTTATTTATGTTGTTAAATATTGATTATACATAGTCTACCTTTCCACAGATTTAAATATAACATATCACAGATTAAGGCCCGGCGCATATTGGACCCAGCCCACGCACAGCACATGCCCAGCCCACACACAGCCCAGACCGTGGGATGGGTCGAGTACCGCATATTGAATCCAGTTGTCAACCAGGTTTCGCGATGTCAACTTTAATTATTTTTAAACCTCATTTTTCTTTTTGTCCCTTTGTATTTGTATCTAAACGTGTCAAATAGAAACAATTGACAATCAGCAGATTGACTGTCAGTGAAATAGAATAAAATAAAATGAGAGGCATAAAGAATAACAGTACCCAGCGGTGCATCTCCCATGGCTTGATTTACTTTAATATGTTAACAGATCCCTCATCCACGAATCTTATCATTATATTAATTTTGGTTTTTGTTTTATCTTCATAATTACTTTTTCTATATCTTAAGAAATTTTTTCCAACTTTCGACTGCGAAGATAACTTGTAATGGTTACCAACAAAAAAGTTCAAATTAGAAAATTCTTTGAGTAATAAAAAGAAATCTTAAAAATAAAAAGCTCCGAGAAACATGTTCTGGATGACTTGGAGTCGATTGATCCCGGTATGATCCCAAACCGTTCGCACCCCCCCCCCCTTCCACAATATTAATAATACAAGGATTCACCTGATTCTTTTTATGACGACGCTAAAGCCGGACCTCGCCTTGGGACCGGTCGTAATTCGGCGACCCTTTGGAACTGTGTAAAAAATAAATTAACTTTTATCTGTCATTAATTCTCAGTGGAGGTTAACGGCCGCGTCGTAAACCGCCCTTAATGACCCCGGCTAAACTATGCAAACATCGCCTCCCGAAACTGGGGAATTACACTTTATTGCAGGGACTTAGCTAATAAGGATTTGTGTTGCCTCTTGGAAATATCACATTCCCTCCTCTGAATAATAGAAAACTCCTTAGCTTTACTCCTTCAGCTCTTCAAGTACCCAAGTTAAGTCGGGCCAAACAGTATGCGAGCGTAGTGCAAAATATATGTATCATAATAATTTTCCACGCTTAATTTCCGCTAAGTATTAAGATTATATCAGGATATTTTTAACGGTTTTGGTATGTTAAACGCGACTCCTCACTTAAAAAATCGTGGATACGCGGAATGGGCTTGGTAGGAACGAGGGATAGGTACCGTTAATAGCACAAATGGAAAATTTGAATGAAACAAACCAAAAATCAATAATAAAAATCACAATAACTGCAATAAAATACTCAATTAACAAGTTTCACCAACCCTGATCTGGTTAGTGATCGATTCGTTACAAAAAATATATACATTGATTGCCATAACTAGTATAGACTCATCAAATGAAACTACTATCTCGCTATAACCAGAATATAGTCAGACAGTAAAATAGTCTTGTACTTTATCTTTCTTCAGCGAAAATCGAGACACTTCCCACCTTTGGTACCAGTCTTCAAACTATTCCTTTTAGGAAATAATCAGACCAACATAGTTTTTAATTTTAGCTAGCATTATCATACCCAGGCTAATCTCTATCGGCTGCTGCGCTCTATCGAAGTTATAAAACTAACTCCTTTCGATGGAGTGAATACTTTTCTCCAAACAAGACCAAAGTAGTTTCAGGCCTTTACCCGTGTCTCCAACGCCTATTGGGTTGCAACGCATCGATCATTGCAATGTTCACAGATTTCAGTTCACAGAGTTAACAACCGGCCCCCAGTAAGATTTGACCCGGCCCGCGAGATTTAAAAAAAAACAATTAAAAAAATATTGCACTACTTACTCATACTCGCGGAATCAAGTGAGCAAGCAAGCCGAGTGGTGGCGATCATTAAAGAGTGAGTTGGCAAACATCAAAGCCTTTGATGTTTTCCGCCTCACTGGCGGCGCAACAAAAGATTATTGCTTCGCAATTGTATCTTTCTACAATAGACGATTCTAGACCATTCTTTCATATGAGGATGACCCGAACTCTAGTTCAGTTCTATTTGAGCTACTGAGCTAGTAATTTCGACAAGCGATATCCAAGCGAACTGCTAGTGCCGTCAATTTGCTTTGTGACTTTGTGTCCATCTTGAGTGCTTACTAATTATATTTTGTTATTAACCCTCCAATGGTATGGTGAGCTGGGAGGACATAAATGGCACGGTGGGGTCCTCACATGCCCCAACTTTTTTTTTAAGGTTTGAGGTGCTATGGTTTCAGTGCCTTTCTACTCAACAATAAGAACATAATTCTAATACTGTACATGACTTTATTCTTCATAATAATACATTTTCAAAGCATCCTGGGGTCGGCCTAACCCCACCGTAGCTTTTGAGGGTTAAGTTCATCGAACAAAAAGTACACGAAAATTATTTCTGGGGGAAAGAAACAAAAAGTAGATGCCGAGGGTAGGCATTTTTCAAGAAAAATTGATTGAAGAATTCTTTTTTTTCTTGCACAATGGTAAGCCTATTTGTTTGCTGTGTAATGAACTGATGAAAGAATTCAATATAAAGAGGCATTACTTAACTAAGCAGCCTACGCTGCTCTCACTGACAGGACAAATAAGAAAAGACAAAATCCAGAAGCTTACCAGAAATTTGGAAAAACAGCAGCAAATATTTCATAAACAAAGAACACAACTTGATATCGTTGTGAAAGCTAGTTTTATAGTTAGTTCAAAATTGGCAAAGTCATTAAAACCATTTGCCGAAGGAGAATGTATCAATGAGTGTATGTTAGAAGTTTTTGTGTCTTGAAAGGAAAAATGAATTTGAATAAACTAGTTTGTCAAGACGAACCATTGTCCGACGTATAGAAATGATGGCTAATGATATAAAAACAACATTGACTAAACGAATGGCTGGTTCTGAAACATTTTCCATAGCATTAGACGAGAGCACCGATTTGTCTGACAGACCTCAACTGGCTATATTTATTCGAGGTGTTACTGAGGAATTGCTTGCTTTACAGCCGCTAAAAGGAGCCATTACAGGAGAAGACATTTTTAATGAAGTCAAAAGGTATCCACAAGTTTTGGCTTGTCAAAATTAGTCGGAGTGCTCAGATGGTGCACCTTCAATGGTCGGCTTACGTAAATGTTTCATGAAAAATGAAAAAGCAACTGAATTAAATGTGCAAAAAGATGATTTGATAGTCCTTCATTGCATTATCAACCAACAGAACTCTAGAATGTTATGAATGTGGTAGTAAAAAACCATCTATTTTATATGATCCCGAGGGCTTAACCATCGTCAGTTCAAGGCCTTTTTGGATGAAATATCAGCCAAATATATTAACATATTATTGTGATGTCAGATGCTAAGCAAAGGGAAAATGCTGAAACGGTTTTACGAGCTAAGAAATGAGATAGCAGATTTTATGCAAATAAAAGATAGACCACTATCTGAATTGAGTGACCCAAGATGGATATATGACTTAGCATTTTTGGCCGACCTTACAGGCAATTTGAATGATTTAAATTTGAAACTTGAAAAACAAGGACGTTTAGTAAATGATTTGTACAGCCATTTGAATGCTGTCTGATAACTATTACCATTTCACCACGCTCTCTGCGTATGAAAATATTGCTCATGCTCAAGATGCTGTAGAACTTAAATTACTGTCGGAGCAATTTTCGAACATATTTAGCGATTTCAAAAACATGGAAGATTGTTTAAATTTACTCCAACAAAAAGTAATGTACAAAATGCTCCAATAGAGTTGATCAAGATTCAAGAAAACTCACTGATAAATTTGAAGACGTGGAGTTGTACGATTTCTACAAAAAATACCTCGAAGAAGACCATTTTCTGCAGCTTCGAAAGTTCGCAAAAAAATTGATTTGTGTGTTTGGCAGTACTTATCAATGCATACAGTTGTTGTAATTGATGAAAGTTAATAAATCAAAAGATCATACAAGGCTGACTGACGATAATTTGGAAAATTCTTTACGTCTCGTATCAGTGGAATTAATCCAAACATCGTTTTAGTTTCCCAAATTCAAGCTCTAGTGTCTCATCGATTTCGGTGTCGCTATTTAACTTTCGTAATCTGTAAAAATTCTAAATTTAACAATTTAATTATAATGTTGTACCTATTTTTTTCATTTAATTTTGTTATTTTAATAAATTAATATAATAATAAATAATAAATTGTATTATAATAGAATTGTCGTATTATTTTATGTCTCATATCTAAAAATTACGAACGCTACTTTAAAATGCATTACTTTTAAACGAGGTCCACGACCGTATTTGCACACTAAAGTTTGGCCCACAACATGTCAAAGGTTGCCTATCTATACCTGGTATAGATTGAAAACATGAAACATGGAATTTTCAATCTTTCCAGTTAATAATAAAAACAGACACCAAATTTATTTTTCTGTATAACTTGTGTCAAGTATACTAAAAGGTGATAAATATATTCTACGAACAGATATCGTTTACCTGCCTATAATGGCTTACCTCCTCCTTGATTGGATTGCCAAGACTGACTCAAGCCTTGACTTCGAAGACGGACAGTGGGCATCCTGAAGAGACCCTCGACTTCATAATGGATAAGACGGATGGTGGAGGTCAGCTATGGACTAAACTATTCAGAGCGAGGCTGGCCAGTGACGTCTGCTCCAGCTGATCAAACATTAACCTGGCTCGCTCTCTCATCTCTTCTCAATATATCTGTCACCTTTCCAGGCAGCTCACTGATTACTAATTCCCCCGGGGCGGAACGCTGTCTACCTTTCAGTCTGCCCCACCGGCCCTGCCTGATGAGCGGAAGGTAGCCTCGGCAGCCGATCTGGTTTTACCCAACATCCAGCTACACTGTTCATATTTTATCACGTTAAGTAAACGGTGCGGCAATCATATTTTTGATGTATCATCAGCCAGTTACAACACGTTTTCATTTATCTGCCTCATACCTAGCCAACAAATGAACCGATCAGTGTTAATGTTTATTTCTTCTTAAAGAATTAATAATAATAATAATAATAAGGCTTAGCGAACCCTAAGGCTCAATGCCGATACCACCAATCTCTGTTTACAAGATACCACGTACCACTACCCAAATCCAAACCCGCCAGTTCACTCTTAATACAATCTTCCTACCTGTGCCTCGATCTACCCTTCAGACGTTTCCCAATCGGCACAATGGTTATTAACTTTTTAGGAATTTGTTCGTCACCAAGCCCAACTACTTTATATGCATGCCCATCTTAATCTTCGGGAGGCTATCTCTTGAATAATATTAACCGGATGCATGCTTCGCAATTCCGCATTGTGTAATCTCCTATAATCCCAACTGATCTCATCCTTTTTTGGATAGAATGTTCTAAACAACACATTTTTATCGAATACCTTAAGACGTTAATACTTTTAATAAAGCATTATTATATTTATTATACATAATTTAAAAAAGTCATATTATTGAATTAATTTCGCAGGCAGTCGCTTCGAGTTAAGTAACAATTAGTATTAACTTTTCATCTGTTTCCTTTTTAATATCCAAAAATACAAATAATCGTGATTTTTAGTATGAAAAAAAGAGTGTAAACATGAAGAGTCGGTATATTTCTTGATGAATTGATTATCGAAATTTGCACATTTTCCTTAAAAAAACTTCCAGATTTTCCAAAAAATTAAAAAGGAAACGAATGATAAGTAAAAACGTATTGCGTCAAATATAAATATAATATTTTATATTTATATTTGCACCCAACGACTTCTCTCCCAAATCGCCCTGAAGATGACCTACACTATAGGTCGAAACGTCGGCACATAATTATAAGTCTAGTACTTATTCAGTGTTTTTTTTTTACTGCACCCCCCAACTATCTCCTTTACATTAGATCATCCAGTCAACTATTTTCCTCTCATAATATTTTATACTTTTTTTGCTTTCGTAATTTCTTCCTCACTGATCACTTCGGTTGTCGTTTACGATAACTCCGTCTTGAATGACACAAATACATCGAAGTACAACCTCAACTCTAAAGCATTTAGAATTTTCAGTATCTGAGCTTGCATAAGAGTAAAGACGAAATATAGAATTTTAGTTTTCTAATAGCAACTGATATTTTTAGATTGAATAGTAACAAATCTAGAGATTTCAGGATTCTAGAAGTCTTTTAACTTCTTTGAGGTTGAGTAGTTGACTGTTGACTGCCTAAGTAGAAATAGTCATGTATTGTTTTCAATTCGACTTCACTTCTTTCGGCAGTTACGTTTTCTGTGTTAATCTGTTGAATATGGTGTGTTTAGTTTTGGCTTTAAAGATGTTTATACCCATTTTTCACTTTGCTGGGTTAAAAAGTTTCCGGATATTCTTATGGTTCAGCTAATTCAGCTAGCTTGACTGTATATTTGCATATCCCGTGTTGTTTGTGAAGTTTTCTTAAAGATAAGCACTAAATAAATAAAACAGACCCAGTACCGCATGAACAACTGAGCTACCAGACGCCCATTACTTGGAAATGAATCGAGGAAAGTCTAGAACAAGAATGCTGTCGGGACTCTTGTGAAGTTACCTTATGAAAAGAACTTTGCTCAAGCGATAATATCTCTCTTATCTTTTGAACCCTAGATCCTAGATAACCAGATCCGTATCTCGGTGTACACACATACGCCAGATAGATTGGTTGATACTCCTCCCGCTTTACTGATAAAGGTCTGTAGCAATGTTGTCCAAAGAGCAAACAATTGTTACGGGCTACCGGGTATTAAAATGAATTAAACAATTCCTTAATTAAAGATACTAATATTTATTAACAAAATGATAAAAATGATACAATTAAACTATTAACAATTAAATTATTGAACTAATATAAATTTATAATAACAATATTCTAAATATTATCATCTAGGCCTAACTCCTATTTAATTATTACAATAATATAAGATATTACTAATTCTAGATAGCTTAACTAGTTACAATAGTTTCTATGAATATTATAAAATTACACTACAATTTATAACTAATAACTAACACTTACAGTTCACTAGTCCACTGACCGTAAGATTCTCCAAGTATCACAAACTGACACACAGTAACAAACAGAAACAGTTTATTACACTTATTACACGGGCCGGTTCAACACTGACTAGTTTATCACACTAACACTCACTTATCACAGATCTTGCGTGGTCTACTCTCAGGCTAAGACTGACTCACTCGAGGTGACGGAAGTCTTTTTATAGGCAAGGCCGAACATTCTAGAACACGGAGGGGCCAGAATATTCTGGAATCTTCTTAATCCTTTGCCGACAAAAGGAAACGATCTAGAACCGTCCTAATCCTATTTTAACTTCTCCCGCCGACGGATTTAAGCCGCTAATCCTCTTGCTTCCGTCTTCCTGCCGGCACCCGTAACACTGCCCCCTCCTTAAAAGTGCTCTGCCCCAGAGCAAGTCCGGAGAAATCGGGCATTTATGAGCTTCTACTGATGGAGACGCACTTTCTTTCCAGGGGTTGAACGTGCACACCAATATGGCAACTCCAGAGTTGGCGAATGTCTGCTCGATCATGTCCCTGACAATCCTCCATTCCAAGCCGTCGTATCCACAGCCCAACTTCGGAATAGCGACCTTAGTAACACGCAGTCTCAGAAGCTTACTCCGAAGGTCGTCGAGGCTTCGCCGCAGTGCGTCATATGTTGGCTTCTGATCAGTGGCCCGCTTGGTAACCAAGTAAAACAGGTGTCGTCCCTCGTGCGGCAGGTGAAGTGCCTTCCCGACACTTGATTCTTGGCGTTCCAGCTCCTCAGTTCCGCCGAACTTCTTCCTGAAGACCGTTGCAATCCCTCGAGAAGTCCTCAGATCTTCGGCAACTCAATGGGCCAGAGAATACTCCACTGGTAACGAGAAGATATCCCTGTAGATTACCTGAGTTACTCCACGAAACCCATTTATTTATCTTAGTCATTATTTGTCTCCACATTGTTTAGGTACCTAACCTGCTGGTCTTCTGCCGGGCCATGGTCTCCTTTGTACGGCGCCAGTCTATTGAAATGGACTGCCTTGAGTTTTCCTTTAGGCTGCTTCCTGATCCTATATACGACGTCGTTGATCCTCTTGACGATCTCAAACGGGCCGTCCCAGGAGTTCTGCAGTTTAGGTGAGTAGCCTCGCCTTCTTCGAGGATCATGTAGCCAGACCAAGTCTCCAGGTTGGTAGCCACCTTTCTCAGCCCTGATGTCGTAGCGCTCCTTCATTCTGTCACTTGCCCCCTGGATGTTTGTGCGAACCTTCTCATGGATATTATCCATTCGCTTCCGTAGATCCGTGACGTACTCCTCTCCGGCAATTTCCTCGTTAGGCTTGAAACCGAATTTCAGATCACAAGGCAACCGAAGTTCTCTGCCGAATACCACATTTGCGGGAGTCTGCCCCGTTGCCTCACTGACTGAACTGCGGTAGGCAAGCAGGAACAGGTGAAGATACTGGTCCCAGTCTCGCTGATGGTCGGAGACCACTTTGGACAAAAATCGACCCATAGTCCTGTTCATGCGCTCCACCATGCCATCGGATTGAGGGTGAAGAGGTGTCGTCCTGGTCTTCCGTATTCCCAGTGCTTCGCACATTCCGGAGAAGACTGCAGACTCGAAGTTTCGTTCCTGGTCAGAGTGAAGTTCCATGGGTACCCCAAACCTACTGACGAGCTGCTTCACCAGTACGTCCGCAACCGTGACTGCCACCTGATTCGGAAGGGCGTAAGCTTCCACCCACTTGGAAAAGTAGTCCATGGCCACGAGAATATACCGGTTACCTTCATCCGTCACAGGGAAAGGGCCAGCGATGTCAATTGCTATTCTCTCAAACGGTGCTCCCACGTTGTACTTCCTCATTGGGGCCTTCTTTCTTCTTATGGGTCCGTTAGAAGCCGCACAAGTCGCACAACGCCTGCACCAGTCCAACACATCGTCCTTAAGGTTTGCCCAGTAAAAGCGTTCACGTACCTTTTCCAATGTACAGTGAACTCCAAGGTGGCCGCCAGATACTCCGTCATGAAGTTCCCTGAGTACTTCGGGCACTTTACTCTTTGGAACGATGAGCTGAAGTCTGCGCTGATCTCCTTCCGTGTTCTTCAATACCCGTTTCAGCAGCCCGTTGTCCACTAGAATGGAGTCCCATTGGGCCCAGTAAGTCTTTACATTCTTCGACATTGGAGCAACATCCTGCCAGGTTGGTCTTCCTTGCCCTGATAGTTTCCACTGCTTCATTTGTTTCAAGTCCGGGTCCTTGTCCTGCTCTTTTGACACCTCTGCATCCTGCCAACTGTCCATGACCACCGTTGTCCTCAACACTGATGCCTGCTTCTCTTCTTGTCGAGAACAATGCCCGCAGTCTTCGCCACAAGGCCTCCTTGAGAGCGCATCCGCATTTCTGTGACTCGTTCCAGCACGATGAGCAGATTCAAAGTCATATTCTTGAAGGCGCTCTATCCACCTCGCCACTTGTCCTTCTGGTGACTTGAATCGTAGCAGCCACATTAGAGCCGCGTGGTCCGTTCTCAGGAGGAATCTTCTGCCGTATAGATATTTGTGAAAATGCTCTATAGATTTCACCACTACCAGAAGCTCCTTCCTTGTGACACAGTAGTTGCGTTCCGGAGCTGAGAGCGCTTTACTGAAATATCCAATGAACTTTTCTTCTCCATCTTGGAGCTGAGAGAGGACGCTCCCAATAGCGGTGTTGCTGGCGTCTGTATCAAGTATGAACTTGCCCTCGGGACGGGGATAGCTCAGAATAGGAGCACTACTCAATTTCTTCTTCAACTCCTCAAAGGATGCCTGACACTCGTGATCCCAAAGGAACGTCCGTTTTTCCTCGGTAAGCCTGGTAAGAGGTTTTGCAATGTTAGCAAATCCTTTCACGTACCTCCTGTAGTAGGTGCAGAGGCCGAGAAAACTTCTTACTTGGTGCTTATCTCGAGGTACTGGCCAGTCGGTGATCGCTGCAATCTTCTCTGGGTCAACGGCAACTCCGTTGTCTGACACAACATGCCCCAGGTAGTTGACTTGCCTTCGGAAGAGATGACACTTCTTCGGGTTCAATTTTAGGTTCGCTGCACGCAGTCGTTCGAAGACCTTCTCCAGATTGTTCAGATGGTGAGCAAAGGACTTTCCCAGCACAATAATGTCATCTAGGTATACCAGGCAAATTTCCCAAGAGAGACCTCTTAACACGCTTTCCATCAGCCTCTCAAATGTTGCAGGAGCATTGCAAAGTCCGAATGGCAGGAACTCTTCTCAGCAGGAACTGTCTTTGAGCTCAAGATTGTCGTGGTTGCGCCGGTATCCAGTAGCAGACTTCGCAGCTGCCCGTTCACCTTCCCATCAACGTAGAAGCTGTTCGTTCTGCTCCCGCAACTCTACTGGTCTTCCTCGGGACTCTGACGTAGCGGGCTGATAGTTGTTCCTCCCCATTAACCCTACTTCGTTCCTGTGGCTTTTCTTGCTTCTTGGATGGACACTTGCTTCTAGGGTGTCCGAGATGGCCGCAGCTCCAACAGCGTATCTCCTTCTTACGGGTCCTTAGAGCCTCCAAGACCTTTGTCAGAATATCGTCGACGCTAGGGACCTTATTAGGCTCCGCCTCTGCTGCTCGAACTCGTGCATGGCCCCGTACTGACTGCCTGACAGCCTCGAACTCCATGGCCTGAGATAATGCGTCTCCTAGCGTTTTTGGCCGGGCGAGCTTCACTGCTTGTTGCGTCTCGGGGTCCCGAAGTCCATCCAGGAATTTGTCGACAGCCAGGCTCTCGTAGACATCATCGGTGACCGATGGGTAAGCATTTCTCACCAGCCGTGCAATGTCTGCCTCAAATTCCTGTAGCGTTTCGTTGGTCTTCTGGATCCTGTTTCTCAGCTGTGAGCGATAAAGCTGGTCCATGTGTCGGTGGCCGAAACGCATCTCCAGTCTTCTAATCAGCTCTCCGTAGTTAGACCGCTCTGACAGTGGCATCCCCTGCAGTACTCCCAAGGCGTCTCCACGCAAGGCCAGGCACAAAGCTGAAGCTTGGGTCTCTTTTGACCACCCGTGGATCGAAGCCGCAGTCTCGAAGAGAGTCATGTAGTCCTCCCACGGCGTCTTTCCGTCGAACACTGGAATAGTGTTGTGATTTGTTGGCGTCCCAGCATTGGCGGGCATAATGGTCCTATGAAGGCTGCCCTCGGAGGAACGGTCGGTGTCGTTCGTCGGTGGGTTGCTCATACGTCTCTCGAGAGCTTCGACTCTTAGCCTAAGTTCGTCTTTGATTGAATTCAGCTCTTCTCCTAACCTAGATTCTACATTAGCTACTTTATTATTTACATCGGCTAACTTATTATCTACATTAGCTAACTTATTCTCAACATCTTCCATTAGCTTAGTCTCTAATGTGCCTAACTTAGACTCTAATGTATCTAATAAATCACTTTTAACAGTACCTAATTCATTTTTTACACTGCTTAATTCATTACCTAGCTTATTTTCTACATTGCTTAACTCATTTTTAACAGTACCTAATTCATTTTTAAAAGTTGCAGACAACTTGCTTAAATCTGTTTCAAATAGAACGTCATCTGGATTTTCCCCAAAATCTACAAAAAATTGACGCAAGCGCTCTTGCAGTACACTTTTAGTTCCGGAACAATCAAGATCACGTTCCTCCAATTCACGTTTCAAATCCGCAACTTTTAAATCAATCAAATTAACACTTTTAGAAGCCATTCTTCATACAGTGGCCCAATAATTACAAAATACAAGACCAAATGCAAATTATCGCAATTACACAAGATCCCACTTCTGACACCAATTTGTTACGGGCTACTGGGTATTAAAATGAATTAAACAATTCCTTAATTAAAGATACTAATATTTATTAACAAAATGATAAAAAGGATACAATTTAACTATTAACAATTAAATTATTGAACTAATATAAATTTATAATAACAATATTCTAAATATTATCATCTAGGCCTAACTCCTATTTAATTATTACAATAATATAAGATATTACTAATTCTAGATAGCTTAACTAGTTACAATAGTTTCTATGAATATTATAAAATTACACTACAATTTATAACTAATAACTAACACTTACAGTTCACTAGTCCACCGACCGTAAGATTCTCCAAGTATCACAAACTGACACACAGTAACAAACAGAAACAGTTTATTACACTCGCGAGACTGTCACAGTTCATTGATACACTTATTACACTGGCCGGTTCAACACTGACTAGTTTATCACACTGACACTCACTTATCACAGATCTTGCGTGGTCTACTCTCAGGCTAAGACTGACCGCCTCGAGTTGAGGGAAGTCTTTTTATAGGTAAGGCCGAACATTCTAGAACACGAAGGGGCCAGAATATTCTGGAATCTTCTTAATCCTTTGCCGACAAAAGGAAACGATCTAGAACCGTCCTAATCCTATTTTAACTTCTCCCGCCGACGGATTTAAGCCGCTAATCCTCTTGCTTCCGTCTTCCTGCCGGCGCCCGTAACACAATGTTAAGATGTCCGTTTCATATTTGTCTCCGGCAATCTTTGCTACGTAATGATTTTATGATATATTATTAATACCAAACTATAAAAAAAAAAAAAAATCAATTAGTATTTGCTAAGGATTATACAGTTTCAAAGCTAATTATTGTGCAGGGATGTGATTTGCATAAGACCGCGCTCATCTAATAATTGCACACTTTCTAGGGTCTTGTTATTCCACGTATTCCATTCAGTCAATTATTAAAAATAATAAGAATGACTTATTTTATTTTATTGTGCAAACGCTTAAAACTAAGATGTAGGTCATCTCCAGGTTAGTCGGGGTGCCCAATGCGAGTCGAACTTTTTCGGATTTCAACTGACGACTCCGGCAGCCTTTAAGTTGCCCGAAACGTTGGCACAATAAAATAATTCATTTTTGTTTGTGTAGTTTACTGCATCCCCTAATAATTTCATACAATCAAGTAAAAGATTTGAGTTAGAAGTTCTTAAACGATATCCTAAGTCTTAATACCATGTTCTCTATAAGTGATATTAAGGTATGACTTGGCCATATATGAACACCATCTATACAATACATTCCGTCCCGAACTAACTAAATTCATTAACAGTATAGATTTCGAAAAGTTGACATGTTTTCGTAAATATTGTAATTACCACATATGTTGACATATTCATGTTAAAATTCATAGTATACTATTGTATGGAATGTGCCAATAAATAAACGGCTCTTTTAAAACCCTGTAAGGAACCTTGAAAAAAAAAGAGGTGTGACTTGAAGCATCGTAGATTCGTTTCAATTAGTAACTTTTATTACATGCATGATCTATGAATATGATTAGTACATCAGAATTCTTTATTTGTAGCTATGACACGTCACTATTCTACTCTTGGCTGCTGTTTATCCTCTGATAGATGATAGTTGCAAATTTATTTTCGGTTTTATCGGCCTGAATTGAATCTCCTCGACTAAATATACACTTGCTCCTCCACATCAGTTGAGTGAAAGAAATATAGTATTTGGTCCTGTATTTAACTTTCGAGACCCAGCAATCTAATGATCATCAAATAGTAAACCAAAGGATGCTTATGGGCTTTAATGCTGTTTTTTTTTTAAAGGCACACCTGTTGGAGGGCAAATATTAAACATTAAAAAAAATATCCATAGTTTGTTCAAGATTTCAACAAAAGCAAATTCTTTAATAAAATATTATTAACAAAAATTAAATTAGGAAAAGCCTCCTGAGTACTTTGGATTTAACCGAATCAACAATTCATTCTTAAAAGCGGTTACGAGGGCTGGTGAAGGCTTAGGAATTTCAGGCTAACAGAGGTAGGGCCCCTAAAACCCTAGGCTTACGAGTTTTAATCCAGAGAATAACCGGTAAGCTAAGAACTGGTAAGCTAAGAACATTAACACGTCAGCTTAGGGAAGAGGAAACAATTTCTGGCAACTCGAGTAAAAAACTTCTTTCGGCAAAAACTGAAGAAGGTGGAGCATAAAAAATGTAAGCGGTTAAGGGAGGGAGTCTAATTGGCGTTTCACTACTTATTTTGTAGGGCCTACTTTTCCCTCCCTCAAGCCTTAAAGCTCTTAAATCTCCCCCTCCTTCCGAATAAATAAATAAGTAAATATATGTACCTTATATGGAGATTTGGCATTAGAAAGTCTATATATTCTTCAAAGACAACTTAAAGCAGGTTACTTGTTTCAATTAGTTTAAAATAGACAAATCACTGAGAAATTGATCGTTTATCGCTAAACGAAATGATAATAAATAAAAATACTTCTTATATTTTCTCTTCTTCTTTAACTTTCTCATGTATGCCTTTCAGCGTAGAGTATTTGATCCAACCCAAGATCTCCATATCTCTCTGTCTCTCGCAAGAGTTTTTATCTCTTGCTTGATCCAACCCGAATATACTCGTATAAATATGGTAGGTAAGCCGAGGCCTTCCTCTAGGCCTAGTTCCTGCCGGTCTCGCCTCTATAAATTTTCCTGAATCTCTTTCTGGACTCATTCAGCATTAGTGCCCATACCATTTCAGCTGTCTCTTTTCCCAGGCCTATTTCATCGCGGGTATTTCTTCCCTAATTCTTTCATTTCGGATTCTATCCTGGGGCGTTTTTGAAGCCACTCTGCGTAAGTACTTCATCTCTGCAGCAGTTACTCGGCTCCAATCTTTTATCTGTGAGGACCAAACTCTCTGTTCCATGTAGCAGAACTAGCATGTATACGGCTTGAAAATGTGGATCTTGGCATCTTTCCCTATCTCTCTTTCCCCCAATTGTGTTGAAGATGAAGTGATATATACTATTAGCTTTGGCTATACTTTGGGATAGTTCTTGCTCTAATGTCTCATTTCTGCAGATCACAGTTCCTAGGTAGGAAAATTCATTTACTACTTCAAGCTCCTCATTATTGTAGGTCAGATCGATTTGCTCGGGCTCTCATCCCACTTGTAGGATCTTGCTTTTCACCACATTGATATCCATGCCCTTCCTACCGAGTTCTGCTTCCCATTCTACTAGGGCTTGTTGGATGGATATGCGTAGAATAAATAATTAACACGGTGTGATTAGCTTATACCATTGCCTGTGCCAGTATTGTTCCCATATTCCAATAACCTATTCACTGCCCTTGCTGTTCTTCTCTTACACATTTTAATAATTTTATCCATAAAAATGATGAAGAGAGCTTGATTCTTTCTACAGCTATTTCAACCTCTTCTTCCCATATTACGTCCAGATCTTGGTCATTAACTTGTTCCTCTCTGTTAGGGAGATCCGATCTTGTTTACTGATTGAAAATACCGCAATATTGCGCCTTTCCCACCTTTGTAGAATTTCTGTTGCATCAGTAACCAAGTCGCCATTTTCGTTTTTCACATATCGAATATTCTTGCTCTTGTTACCTCTTAGACACATAACTTTTCTCCAAAACCTTTTAATATTTTCCCGGTAGTCATCATCCAATTCCTTACCAAAGCGTCCCCATGACTCTATATAAGACTCCCTCACAGTTTGCTTGGAGCTATTCTTCTTTTGAACATAATTAGACCAGTTATGCTTTGACTTATTTGCCATTTAGTCTTTCCAGGTTTTCTTTTTGTCAGCAACCGTACGTTTTATATGCTAGTTCCACCATTCTTTTCTTTTGGCCCTCGTATTAATTTTCTTGAAGGTTCATATTTCAGTCGTAGTCTGAAGTATACAGCATCTGATGTCTGACCACATTTCATCTATATTCTTTTCGAGATATATCGATAGGAGTCGTTGGCATAGCAACTCTGCATATAAAGTCATCTTTTCGGGATTCCGCAACCCTGCCGTATCAATCCTTTCATATGTTTTTGGTTTCCTATTGGGCTTGATAATCCGGGTATCTGCAACGAGAAGTAAGTGGTCGGTGCTAAGTTCTGCACCTCTTATTACTTTTACATGAGTAAAGTTTCTCCTAATTATATTTTCTCAATTAAGAATAAACCTGAAACAGAATTAAAATAAGACCCTGAAACAAATCGTTTTAATAATCCTCATTATACCATATAGAGGGACTGACTACCTATGTTCTACTGGTTAGCCTAACAAGCTACTAAGCCCAAGATCGCGGATTCGTGACCCGGCAGGTGTTCCTAGGATTTTTTAAAGGGAGTGAAAACTTCTTGGCTATGACGTCCTTCGGAAGTTACTTTAAACGGGGGTCCCCCTGAACGATGTCAGGATCTCGTTAAAAATCCCCTAAATTAAACCCATGTGCAATAAAATAGGTATAGAGAACCCAATGTAGCATCGTCCGATTAGCCATAGCAGCACGTAGTAATATTAAATAATCAAACAAACCATGTATGTTAAAAAAAAAACTTAGTACTAAACACTTCTTGAGACTGGGTGCAACCTATTTGCAGCTTTAAAAAAAATCTTGATCTCATCCTCAATTATAATTGTGAATTGTGATTATAATTCTTTCAATATTTTCCCGTAACCTTCCCGTAATTTTGTTAATTTTGTAAATTTAATAAAGTCATGTAATAAATGTACTTGGGATGCTACAATTATGATCAGCACTGAAGAGTTGTTCAATGCACTGTATACAATCTATTAACCTAAATGCCACGGGTTCGTGGGAGGAAAAGTTAAATTTAATAAAAATGTATAAATATATCGTATTTTAATCTAGATTTATCTAGAAAAGTATAAATAGCATTCATCCAGTAATTTATTTATTGTTTTATACAACAAATAAAAGATATCTTAAAATTTAGATTCAAGATAAAAATAAAAAATAAAGATTCATTAAAAATCATTGCGTATTAAAAATCACACGTTAATTTGTGCCTTGTATACGACTCTATGAATTTTAGGTCAATTATCAATTCTGAAGCGATCACTAGAGATCGACAACGAAAATTAAAGTGTTCTCATTAACACACACTTTGCATTTCTATCGACGATATAATATCTACGAGTATGTCTAACTGTGGGTTATTTTTTGTCTATGATGCAATGTCGAATTTTCTCCAACCATTACCTACCAACTGGGTTTGAATCAGGTTTATTTTTTATTAGTAAGACTTTTTAAAAGACCCTGTCCAAATAGAATAAATCTCACTCACCTCTTGTCAAGTGAAAAAATTTAAATTTTAAACGAAAGAATGAAATGTAATTTAGTGTAAGTGCTTCCTTCCAGTGTTTTGCGAAAACATTTTATCTTCTTTTTACGATTAAACGGTTACAGTACCGACTTAACGTATATTTTCAGATTTAACTTTCAGCCGATAAATAATTTATTTTGTCCGATAATTATCACTAATGGCTTATAAATCAAATGAAACATTTTATTAATGGATTTCTTGAAGTCTGAAATACAAAAATATATAGGCAATTTATTTCTGTAAAAAATTTTTCTTTCATTGTTGTTCATTGTTCAATTGTAGGGTTTCACAATATTTTGAAAAGCAACCAACAAGGATCAATTTCAGTCGAGTTACTAGTTTTAACTATTTATTCGTTTAATTTTTAATATTTTTAATATATAATACAAATATAATATAAGTCAAAATAATAATACAAGTTATCGTGTAGTATAGTAAGGACAAATAATGTAATTATTGATAATGAGTAGATATCGGTAATTATTTAATAAAAAAATAAAAGTTTGAACTAAAATGTTGAAGAAGAGATGATATATGCTTGTTGAGACATTCATTTTTATTTGAAACTAGCTTTTGCCCGCGACTTCGTCCGCGTTGATTTTAAATAGAAATCTATGTTGAGTTTAGACGGAGAGTTAATTTTGAATTCCATTAATGAACTCCATATTATAAACAATGACTTAGACCCATTAGAGTCATTTGAAAGCATCCGCTATATTTCTGAGTGTTCGATAGAAAATGAGGTGTTTCTGGTGTTTCACGAAGAACCAAAGAATGAAATGGCTCTGGTGGTAAGGGCAAGTTGGTAATTTAATCTTGCCACTGAGACAGTACAATCCAGGCGTTTCTCCAGCGAACTTCAATGCCCCACAATGGTTCCACACAACCTCCATTAGGCCAATTTGAACGGAAGGATGCGAGCTGTAGTCAATTGGGCAATCGTAATGAAATACTACTCTCTTCAAATCAACACTTGAAGAACTTCTTACGCGTTTATTTCGATTTTCACGTTGTTGAGTTGTTTGATTTGCTTGACGATTTCTCATTGTCAACTGAGCCGTTTCACTGCTATGTGTCTTTCTTCTTGTGTTTGTGATGGACGAAGTCGGGCCATATTAACACTGCGCTGTTCTCATACGATTTCTTGTTCATCCATATTTAATTGATTGGCCATGTTCGAACTGTACTTGCATGACGGGTCCGATGCGAAAGATTTGATCTTCTGGCTAGCGGCATGAATAACACTAAAAAATGAATGTCACAAAAGCAATTAAGGAATTATCGATACACAAATAAATAAATATAAATGTCATAACCTCACAAATAAGCATAGATGAAAAAACGTGCTCAAATGTCATAACTTAACTAAATAAACATATTTGCTGGCTACTTACCGTTTGAAAATAGAATTCCACATCAAAATGATAAATCAGAAAGAAATGAACAGCAAATTCGAATTGATGAAGATGGAGATGGTAAATCAGTTAAAGATCTATTAATAATTATAAATAGAGGATGCGTTTTTCGTATAGGTTTCATAGATTCATATTTTAATTTTTTATTCGTAATGGTTCTTCATTAGTTTTTGCAATATTTGAAACCACAAATATTGTAAATGATAAATAAATAATTATCATTACTGTTAACGGGGCAGTTATATTGAAAATTTTAATTAATCTTATGCAATAACAAAGAACATAACAATTCACAGTGTGCACTTCTTCAAACTGATAAAGTTTCAAAACAATGTATTCAACGAAATAGTTGAAACAACAATTATTGTAAATAATAAATAAATAATTATTACTGTTAACTGGGCAGTTATTATATAGAAAATTTTAATTAATCTTATGCAATCACAAAGAATATAACCATTCACGGTGTGCACTTCATTAAACTGATAAATCTTTTCAAAACAAGGTATTAAATGCAATATTTGATACTACAAATATTGTAAATGATAAATAAATAATTATCATTACTGTTAACGGGGCAGTTATATTGAAAATTTTAATTAATCTTATGCAATAACAAAGAACATAACCATTCACAATGTGAACTTCATCAAACTGATAAATCGTTTCAAAACAATGTATTAAATGAAATATCTGAAACCACAATTAATTTAAATAATAAATAAACAATTACCACACACAATTATCAAACAGAAAAGTATGCGATGAAAAGACTGTAAATGTATCAGCTTTCAAAAGTTGATGCCTTAGTTCACAATTATGTTAAGTGCAAATTTTTCAAAAAAGGGTTTTATAAATAATATTGTAAAGTTTTGATCAGGAAGTCATAGATCATATGTTAATATAAAATTAATAGAGAAGCTGTGAAGGTTACAAAAACATGTAAATATAACTCAAGAACGCCTGGGCCGATTTCGATGATTCTTGATTATTCTTCTTTTTTGGCCAAAGACCAGTCCTAAATGGTTCGAATCATCGAAATCGGTCCAGGCGTTCTTGAGTTATTAGGTAAGTAACTAACGCCACTCTCTTTTATATATATAGATGGTTACCGAAGTATAAACATTTCCCACAATTGCATACTCTTTTCCATACTAAAGCTCATGATAACTTTTATTATTGAAAAATATTAAGGTAAATAAGGTAAATGAATGAAAAGTTAAAACTTGTGACTCAACTTAAAACTCACAACAACCTGCGGAATAATCACCTTAATTTCGTTCCACGATTTTTATTGTTTTTCCCTGGTGGTTATTTCTAACAGATATTTTGAAAATTTGAAAAATTTTAAGGCGATTTTTTATATATTTTCAATCCTTTTTTCGACTGAAAAGTATTGGTGGTGGTGACTAAAAATTTTTCAGATGAAAATCCAAACCAAAATAAAAAATTGTGACCATGAAAGTCTTTCAATTTTTGCCCATACAAAACATTAATCATACATTGAGGAAAGAGGTTAAAAATTAATTAATTTCTTTTTGTTTATATCACCCCCAAAAAAATGAAGAAAAATTCACAACTTAGTTGAATAATCCATAATAATTGGACAAATAAATTTTGAATAATGTCACAAATAGAGCTAGTACTATTTTTGTTGTCAATGTTTATTCATTCATTGATCATATATATTTTCAATGAAAATTTGACTAATGCAATGGAAATTTAATGTAATTACTAACCTTGAATCATGAACCTATTCCTACTTTTATACAAAGAACATGCATGCTTATAAAATTGGAAGGTTCTTCCAAAAAGCAAGTCTTTGGCTAATGTCAGTTATTAAAAATTGAAATATTTTTTATTGCATCTATTTTTTTTTAAGTTTAGTGTACACATTTTTTTAGTCAACTTTGACCACCCCTTCCTCCGTAATTCCCGGGCTCCGGGGATTTCGTTCCTTCCCTTTGCTCATCATCAGAGGGGTAAGGAAAAAACAAGTTTGCGGTCTGGAAATCAAAGAATGGACAGAAGAATAAATGATGAACTAATTAAGAGTTTATACAAGTGGGAGAGGGGTTCTATGTAGTCGCTCTTATCGTACAAATGATTGTTGACTGACTGGATGTTCATGGGGTACCGAAGATAAATCAAAAGGAAGCAATCATCAGTCTCTTTTGTCTCATGGTCTGGAGCTATTAACTGATGTTACGGGAGTGGAACGAATATCTGAATAGATGAAGATCGGAAATATATGATGGGCGACTTGGTAAAGACAAAGGAAGTACTTACAGCGGTAGGAAGTGTAAAACAACTCCAACTCTTCATAAAACCGAGTGACAATGGCGTCTCGGGGATTTAGTTTGGTATCGAGAGGTCCAGAGACACTTCCGTACACTGTACAGCAATAGTCCATTTGAGAGAAAATTGAGGAAGTAACTAGAAGTCTGCGGGATTAGGTGACGACGAAGGTATTTCAGACGCTTTAAGGTGCAGAAGGTACTACGGGAGATTTCAGAGATATGATTTGGATAAAAAGTGATTACTTGGTTATTAGGCTAGGTTATTTTGGCGTCGGAGAAATATTTCAGCTATGTTTATCCTTCCAAGAAGAAAGAAGAAATATAATTTTTTGGAAACATTTCAGCTTGTTTCTTATAATTCAGTATGCCGGTCAAGATTTATTTCTCTAATACAATATTTTTTTCCTTTCTAAGGAATTATGGCAATTTAAATTATGGCACACCCCATTCCAGGTGATAGAGAGCGGCCGTTGACCTTTGCCAGCTATATTATAGGTAAGGGAATAAGTAGTTATGGACATAGATTAAGCGGCTCTGGAGGAATCAGTGTTACTAAGAGAGCCTAGCCATAATCCAGACGCCATAATAGATTCCCTATCTCGGGGAGGGCTCCAAATTAGCAGGCTAATCCGCGGGCCCTTTACCCCTTTCTTAAACATTAATGCCCCTGGAAATATTACAGCATACTAATCCTACTCTCTGTTAATCCCTCCAACCACATGCTCCTCCTACATTTAATACATTTTCCTAATTCCCCGAGCAGTTTTAATCACTCGGAACAATATCATTAATATTATGATTCCTGGTTAAAGCCTTTCTGAACTTCCCCTCCGACCGGCAGCACCAGCTTAACTGTGGCTTATATAAAATGTTTTCCAAAAGCGATATTGTTCAATATTCAAAGGATGAACAGTAAAGCCGTATTAAAAAAGAAAGTAAAACAACAAATGCAGTACTACAAGTGGAGTTAAATACATGTTAGAGACTGTGGAGGTAATTTATCCAAGGTCACGCTCAAACACCAGATTCCCCCTTTTTGGGTCCAATAGTAATTTATACAGTTAGTCCTTCATTCCAAAAAAAGTGAAATTTTTAATAATAAAATTGAGAATAAAATATTAGGAACCTACTGACCAATTGTATTCCGATTTTAAATCCCTCCACACAATGTGCATCTGTTGTACCTAGACTTCAGTTTTTTAAATATTTATGTGCTTAGAATTGAAATGTTTAACGTACTCAGTGGATCAGGAAACTTATAATAACAAATAAATAAAGTGAAAATAATAAGGAACTGTTTATAAAGTTAAACTGAGGTTGTTAAATTCTTTAATTTTTTTTCAATTGCCTTTAATTTTATAATATACCAATGCACTCAATCATATATTTTTACAAAACAAGCGGAAACTGAATTATATGATATGTTGGTCATATCTCTGCTGATTGTAATTTTTTTTATTTACAGTTATGGATAAATAAATAAAGAGAAAATATTTTGATTAAAGTTTTCTTATACTCCTTTCTGTTTCGTTACACGTTTTTTATACACTTTGCAGTGTTATTATAATTTCGATATTGTTGCTGATAAATAAATCGTTCCATTATAGAATAGGTATCTTTGAAAAAAAAAGTAGTATTTTAAATAATGTACTTGTAATAATGTATAACAGAACATCCATAAGCCCAGAAATGAAGAGGAATAGGTTTCTGTTGGTCTCATCGGGGTTAGCAAAAAAGACCAAACGTGCAACACTTGTTTCTCCCCCGCCATTACCAGTTACAATAAAGAATAAACAAATGGCCTGTATTTATATACAGATCTTCTAATATAAAATGATATAGTACATTGGTCACTTGTACTACGGGTTTAACAAAATTGAAAAAAGCAAGTAAAAATAGTAATTTAAAAGAAAATATTATTAGACAGAAATAAATAATAATTTTTCGATGGGATACAATCCTCGCTAAAATATAGCAATGACACTAGGTAATGGTATTTCGAAAAATGTACTTATTGAATAAATTGGCAGAATGTAGTAGATAAACCTTAAACAAATTTTAAATTTCAAAAAATAATTATGATAAAGTGAAATAATCGTTTAACTTGTATAAGACAATTGTTCCCACAAATAAATTAAAAATTCTAACTAAGACAGTAAATCATGTCGAGTAATTAGTGGTTAATCCTATCAATTTTTATTTGGAATAAAAGGTTCAGCGGTGGATACATTTTTTTTTTTAGATTAATTTATTGATTTTTACAACTTTAAAAATATTACAAGTAAATCTGCTGTATGAACAAAGGACATGAAAAAAAAACACTTGAGGAGAAACTACCAATTGATAGCATTCCAATAAAGTTCTATAGTAGAAGGTCTCGAGGCTTCTTTTCAGACGCCTCAGAGTGTTATCAGTTATATGGGAAGAAGTTGAGTGACTAGCGCATTCAAGTGTGTATGGAGCTTTTCATGGATGGATAGGTATCTAGTTTGGGCCAAATCAGCAACATATGGGATATTAAGGTCATGATGGATGAGTTTTTGACATGTACTAATCAGGAGGATTGAGGATTTTACGAAGGATTTTGGATTGTAAGGATTGGATACGAGATGAATTGGATGGTTTTGTAGAGTCCCAAAGCTCAACTCCGTATGTCCAAATAGGTCTGATAACTGTCATGTAAATGAGTCTTTTGTAATTAATTGGGAGCTTAGAGCGTTTGTCCAGTAAATGTTGAAGTAGGCGAAAACGTCGAGCTGTTTATTGTCTTTCCAGTCTTGTATGAGAAGGTAAACAAATAAAAAATATAATCAGGTATAAATATAAATAATGTCAGGTGAAGGCCGCACGCCTCATAAATATTCAAATAGTTTGATTTTGACATACAGCCTACCCATTGTCTAACGTTACAGGCTGCAGACCAGTGGTATAATGTATTCATTGCAAAACAATATTTCGAGTCACGTCACAGATTTTTGATGGAGCCAAATAAATAATATAAAAATTAATATATGAAAAAACTAAACGGATAGAGTAATAATAAATATTAAAATAATATATTGCTACGTTTTTATGTTTGTTATATAACAGTGGTATTAAGATGGACGTAAAGCTACTGTTCACTTTAATCAATATGTTTTGTTTGGATTTATAGATTCTTGCTGTACAGATTATTCGTTGATATCCCATAAATATATTCAAACATTTTGAACTGAAGTATTGAGTAACAGATGTCATCAAATAGATAACATGAGGATGGTTACGATAATTCAGGTTAATTTAATGGAAATAGTCTGAAATGATTATTGTTTCTAATCAAGCATTTATGTCTCATGGTTCCCGGTTCCGAACCTTAAGTTTCACAAGCGTAATGCGTCGTGGCTAACCTAAACCCAAAAAGGGAAAAAAATCAAATTTTGACATTAAGAGTTATCCGCTTTTGAACCTGAACGCCTCATGCAAATATTTTATTTAGATTTTTTTTATTGAAATTTAGATTATATTTCCGACGAAGTTTATATTTTTAAAAATAGGCAATAAGCAGAATTACGGGTATTCTTCAGGGCTAAATATGCAAAATACAGACAATTGGAAATTACTAAATTGTTAAAAATTAATAAATATGGTAAATATTAAAATTAAAATACATAAGCATTAAGGTATTTGAGTGGTGGAAAATAAAATAAAAATGGGGGAGGAACCTGAGATATATATATACAGTGCAAGGTTAATCATTGTGGAGTATTAACAAAGTGACAAGGAAGGTAATAATAAAGATAATAAATAATACACTAAATAATAAATAAAGCAATACAAAATGAGTCATACGATAATAAAAATGAAAATGATAATAAGAAATAATGTTGATAAGTAATAAAAATGAGAAATACAGTTAACTAATAATGGGGACGATAATGCATACAAATTGTTTATGAAATATTATAAAGGGTAGTTGCAGCACATTATGCAATAACTAGTAAAGCATAATAACAAAGGAGAACATAGTTGATTATGAGAAATGACATGTAAAATAGTATAAAAGGTGCGATGAGTAAATTACAATTGATGGATTGTGTTATACAATTGTATAAATGTAAAAAGACAATAATTTGGTTGTTAAGTAAAAATATGATAAGATAGTGAGTTGAGATGAAAACTGATGAATGCCAAATCATTGATGTTAATATGATAAATAAAGGTGATAAAGAAATGAACGCCTTACAAAAATTGTTGGAATGGAATATTGTATGAATAATGATTTTTATATGTTTGTGTAATGTCAATGGGTATGAGGGGAAAAATAAAATGGAGAAAATAGGGAAGGAGGATGGGTAAACTATTGAAGAAAAGAAATTTAAAAAAATTACCTGCCGAGAGGGGTGGCGGAGTACCCGTTGTCCAAAGTTCATATTTGACATCACGTATCTACCGATTGATTGTTGAAGGTTGAAAATGTGAAGGCAGGTATTTTGCTGTATTTTGCCTATTAAGTCCTGAAGAATACCTGCAAAGTGGGTTGAATTGTTGGCTATTTAATAAACATTTCTTCCTATCTAAGAGAAATTTATTGACTTCCACCCATTCTCTTCCACATATATTTATTATTGGTTGTCCTGAAGATGGCGTACACCGTAGGCCGAAACGTTGGAGTAATCTTTGAATCTTCGACTGCACCCCCTGACCAATTTATTCCATCACTATATTTATTATGTTATTATTTTTTTTAGTATTTACATTATACTCAGTACAAAATTTTATTTTTAATAATTTTATTTGTATATAGTTTAGTGACTACTCAAGAGGACCTACAAATATAGGTAGGGACGTTGGTTTGTTAAACTTTGTTAGTTTATTTAAAAATAGTAAATAGGTTATTTTTTACCCTCATGTATGTAACTGTGCCAGGCGGAAATAATCTGATTTCCTGGGTAGTTGCAAAGCGATACCGTAGTCAACAATATGACCTCCCTTAGGAGTGTTACGGTATTCCTAAGTATCAATATCGTTTCCATTCCTCCCTCCATATTGAGCTATTGATACGGAAGAAAAACCGGCGCCGAAAGGGAACTAACAAAGAGGATGAGGCTTGTCCAATTTTCTGCTCGATTTTGACAGATCCCTCCTAACCGACTGGGAGGGTAACTCGATCATGGAGAACAGCTGGCTAATCGGCTGGTAATAGTGAGTGGCTTGATACCCCCGGGGACCTGCTCCGACGGGCAAATACTTGTGTAAATAATCTCCCTCCCGTACATCTGCCGCGAAGGAGTCGTACATATCCGGCTTAATGGCTTTCGGGACCTCATCAATGTCGTTATGACTTTCATTTGACCGGATGTGGCCAAAAGGGCACTATATCACTTTTAAATGGATTCTAGGATCTTCCATCTTTCTTATCCGGCACCGGAAAGCTGTTGTTTTTAAAAATAAATAAAATAATTTTATATACTGTTTTAAGATATGTTTATAAATATCGTTTTTTATAGAATTCTTCTGTTTCTGTGCACGTGAACTCCTAAATGGTTGGGCCTATTTTGATGAAATTTTGTGTGAATATTCCGTATGGTAGAAGGATGGTTTAGATTCACAATTCATTCTAATAGGTAATGTATTTTAATTGCTTATTGGTTACGAATCCTTAATTTTTTTATTTACACTGCGTCTGGCAGGCAGTGCTGCCATCGATATTAAATACTATAGGGAGTCGGTACTAAATACATGAAACAAGACATACAAATATACTCGAAATACACAGATGTAGGTATAGCTACAAAAAAATGTTTTATTTCGTCATATATGCAATCTTTGTGTAAGAAACAAAAAAAGGCTAAAATGCTATGATTTGAAATAGCTAATGTGGGTCTCTAGGACTTAGGAGAACTGAGATGATAGAAATATCATAAATTTAAAAATGTTCTAATACGTTTGGATGGATACGAGAAGTTCATTTAAACAAACATTTTTTTTTTTTTAAGTTATCTAACAAAGTTATAAAATATCTGCTCATATTTTATACATATGCTTATGATCATATGTTTGAACTTATACCTATATCCGTTTTATTATTACCAAAAATATGCATAAGCTAGACAATCGTTTAAAATTATTAATAAATTTCATTATATTTCAATACGTTGAAATTAAAACGAACAGAAAAATTAACAGTTATATTTATGCCTTTGCCTGGTTCCTTACCTTTTCTCTCTCCCTTCACTTATTCTCTGCATTGCTCTTTCTTGCATAATTGAATTGCTTTATCTATCTATCTCAATTTTTTTTGTCTATCATAGCATATGGGTTTACGGAAACTGCGGGGTAGTGCGCACGAGATTTGCGCATGCCACTGTTACCATTAAAACTCCTTATTGTATAACTGTCATCAAGTTTGTCAGGTTGTACTCGTAGACAAACTTCATCGTATTCTGAATACGGGTTACACCTTCCAAGAGTGAAATGTTTGGGGCCCACTACCTCCTCTTGTAATCCATAAGTCTGCTTCTGAAGACACTTAACAACTTGATTACTTAAATAATTTTTATTTCCAGATTACTGCATTGGAGGAAAAGCTTTCTTTAAAAATGATGTCTTCACTTAAAGCTCATCAGATATTTAGTTGAATATTTATAATTCTTGAAACATCAAAATTCTTATGTTCTTTCTCCTACGAATTCAAATTGATTTTATTTATTTTTCAGGCAACTGCAAATGCATTTGGAAATATAAATTAGTCAACTCGCCGAAATACTCGCCTATTTCAGTTGTTGACGGTTTTTAGAGTGAGTGCAGAACAGCGGAATAAATAAAATTAACACGTATATATTTATGTCTCCATTAATATATGCATATAGGACGGGTGCATGGCACATAAAGAGAGCTATGATTAATTTATGAACTGTTTACTGGAGGTGACAGTCACTTGTTAAACTCGTTTTTCATGAAGTCAGTTAAGTGACAATCTGTCCCTGTTAATTAACACAATCCAACTGACGATCCGCTCTCATTTCATCTGTCCAACTAGTCGGAGTGAGGGGCCGATCCGATTTCCTTAAATATTTACACGACTCGGGGACCGTGGCCCTAGCGATAAAACATTAACAGGGGCTGCCTCCCAATTAGGCTCAAATAAGCAGGTTAAATGTCCAATAAGTTATAATGGACTTTAGAGAGGCCGGATGCACCATCGATACGTTGCGCGCACCTGTCCGTCATCCCGCCCGGCTACAACTTTAAACAATGGTTAGTTTATTCTATCCCGACAGCCGGATCCATTTGCCACGTCAAATGGATAATGGCATATAATGGCCTAATAAATTAGCTATGTCTAAGAGTTGATGCCTACTGTCCCGCGGCTGAATGCAATTACACCAGGTTAACATCCAATTATCTCAAACATTTCGACATAGATATGGTCCACCCTGTTTACTGTCCCATGCAAACAATGACGTTATGTTTTATTTATTCAATAGCTTTGAAATGTTTAGCCGAATTTAACCTTTTATACCCTATTGATTTGGTTTTATTTTAGTATATATAATAGTGTTAAGTAGCCCATTACTTTACTTATTTTTTAATGGACCAGACAAGCTTTTTAATCAGGTTTTTAGTGATTACTCGGTATTTTGTATCCATCTGATGCACTTAACCAGTTAGTATATCACTGGGTCCTGACTCATACATCCAACATTTGAATGTCCTGATTATGGGATCGTTTCATATGAGATTCCCGTTTTCATTATTTCAATAATTCTAAGTATCAATAGTAGACTTCTGTTGTTTACTATATTAGTGCCGTTATTAATCCTCTCTCCTTTTTAGTAATATTTACTATCACTACAATTAAATAAATATTGTTTAGTATGTCATCAAATTTTACCATGGGAACTCTCAATTTTCGTGTTGTTTTTGTTTTTAGTTTACTTGTATCGGGAATCCAAGCTGCAAGAAACGTTACCACCGCGTTCTGGGAATGATGTAACGAACTGGCCATTCGTGAATGCAAAACCAAATTCGCTCCTAAAATATTATTGGTTTCTGAACGGTGGAAAATGACAGGGATAATGCATTTCCACTTCCTGCCTAGAGGTGAAACCATCACATCCACATCGTACTGCAGGGATATTGACTTAGTGCAATAAAAGATATCAAAAGAATATCGTGTATTGGTTCATAATAAGGGACTGTTATTCTTACACACCAGACATTATGTTTCACGACAGACTCTGAAGAAATTAAACGAGTTTGGTAACGAATTCCTCCCACACCCACCGTATTCGCCAAACTTATCTCCAACAAATTGCTGTGTTTAACCGATGATAGATATCCATACATTCCATTTAAATGTTTTCAAAAAAGCTGTGGGCCCGAATTCTTTCGAAAAATATCCCAATTTATTTCTTTACCTAAAATTATTTTTCTTTGGAACAGGTTTTATTGAAGTTCAATAGAGCGGCACGATTTTTTTCAGGGTGTCACCAAATGACTGTTTTTATATTTTCCTTTTTACCACCATTTCCCATTTTATTCCTATTTAAAAGTTTTCCTTTAGATAAAGGCAATGCCAATTCTCGATTTATAAAGCCGAATAATTGTTACAAAAATTAAAATCCTGCAGTGGTATTTCACAATAACTTTTTCTGTGAGATAAAGTAGCTAGAATAATCGATTATCCTATGATCTTCTTTGTATGAAATTAACATATATGAAACATGATTTAAACATTAAATAAAGATTTAATATAAAATAAATGTAGTTAATGCTAATTACTACATGTTGTTTTTAAATGAGTGTTATGTAACAATATAATAGTTATACCTCGGAATGAATAATTTTTAGCGACCACTCCTGCTGCTTCGACTTAAAAAAGTATGTGGATAAAATCGTGATTTTCTAGGTGTGATCTCAATTAAAATTAAGTAAAATAGTGTCACTTGTTTCGTAGGGTGCAAATTCGAGTGGAAATTCATTTTGAGTTAAGTATTTGTTTCAGAACTTTGAACGATTTTACCTTGATAAACCCTGCTACTGTAAGATACGTTACTAATAAGGGGAGGTTCGATTTAAAAATAAATCCAAGAGGATAAGAAAACTATTTAAAAAAGTTATTTATTGACCCTTGTTGCATAACTCCATCTCGAATAGTTTAGCACCACTCAAACAATATAAAAATATAATAGTTATATATTGTATATAATTATTATAGTGTAGAATGATAATCATAATGAAAAATCTGTTTTTAAAAATATTGATAAAGAGTTTAGGTTATAACAATAGTTATTAGCCACACAATACTGACTGAATAATACTGAGTTAATTAACGATTGCACTATATAACTACTAGTAAATTATAAAATTATAGTAAATTAAATAGTGAACATGCAATACTGTGTAAATACTATAAACAGTAACAAGCTAATAGAAAGAGACTTAATAACTACAATTTTTACATAACGTAATTAATTTGTGATGACTAACTTCAAATGCCTGTTTGGAAAGTAATAATCTTATTTATTTATTTTAAATGATAAACACCAAAATTTTACTTGTCAATGATTTTAATTTAGCTGTAATATTTTAGTTGATGTATTTAAAATGGAAATCAACTTGCATTTCCTTAAGTTAAGTTTCAATTGATTTAATTTATTAATGGATAAATTATTTTTTGTTCTCATAATACTTAATTATTAGTAATGATTAATTATAAACTAATAAATTTCAACCAAATAATACCTAATTTGCCACAAAAAGATTAAAATATTATTATAAATATTATATAAATATTTAAAATGTATATTTTTAAATTACTTACCCTCTTTATGTTTACGAAGTTCTATATAAAGTCTTGTCCTTTCCTCCTTCTGAGCTATTAACTGCGTTCACCAGTTTCAGGAAGCCCAAGGTAGGATCAATGCCTGGGAAAAGCTGAACAAACTGGAATTCAACGCAATGAAAAACATTGTTTTAGGTTCCAATTCCCTCCTTACTTCCATCCACACCCTCCCAACATTAATCCTAAACGATTACTCCATCACGTTCAGCTCCTCTGTCAAAAACCCAGGCATTACTATCGAGCAAAGCTTTTTCTGGAAATCCCACATCGCCCAAATATCCCGACGATTAATTAGTTTTCTGAAGTTATTCGATCGTTCTCGACATCTCCTTACACAACCTTCCCGTAAGCTCCTCGTATCATCTCTCATCTTCCCCCACTTGTACTACTACTGTAGCATGGTATACGAAGGCCTTACTAAAATTCTTGATGACAGATTAAAGCGAATAATTAATTGCTTTCTAAGATTTGTCCTTGGCACTCCTAGGCGATCGCGCGTTTCCCAACTTTATGATGAGTTAAAGTGGCTCTTCCCTCCCTTCCGAAGACAATATTTCCCCAGTTCATTCTTATACCAATCCATTCACTCTCAACGCCCCTCATATACCTAGTCACCTCCAATTCAAATCCTCAGTCCAGCACCATAAAACAAGATCTCGCCTTTCCGATCTCTCCATTCGTTCCCAAAGAACCAAACCATTTGAACCTTCCTTCCTCGCCCGCTCCACCATAGTGTGGAACTCAATCCCTCTTAACATTTGTCTTAGTCCCTCACTATCATCATTTAAATCCATGCTTTTCCAACATCTCCTGGCTTCCCAAAAAGATCCCTCTCTAAGCAGGTTAGTCATTTGTTTAGAATGGAATGTTATTTAGGTGTTTTAATTTTGTTTTTAAAAAATGTACATCAAGTAAAGTATTACTTGCTAGCTCATGCATTCAATAGTTGTTATTGATTTATCTATTATTTTAATCGCTTAATATTTTGTCAGGTTTCGTACTGTTTACTTACTTATTATTATTATTTTTATTTGATTATATTTTTTTTATTGCTTTCTGTCACTTTTCATGTAGCCTCATGGCCAGATATATATTATGTTTTTATTTCTGTTCATGTTGTTATTCTAAAGAGAGTTAGTCTCAAAATAATGTTACTTTTCTATTCTATGCTAAAGATTTATTTTACTGATAAGTAGTAAGCCAAGAAAAGAATTAGGTGCTGCGTTAGGAATAAAATGATACTACGAGCAGGTATATTTGCCGTGCTATTCTCAGTAAGCTTGAATACAGTGCCAATGTTTACCGTTCCGCTCACAGACTCTTGACATTAGATTTCATCCACACTACGCTTCGGGCAGCAATATATACCAACAATAGGGCTTTGTTCTACCCAATACAAACAATAGCTGTTAGCAGAAGCTACAGTAATACCTTTATATTTATGTACTAGAAATATAGGTATATTGTTTATCAATGAGTTTATCTTATAGCAATTCTCGATTAATGCGGCGGAAAGATCAAAAATAGCAATTAAATATATACGAATCCGAATGAATTTGCTTTTTAATTCTGTTGGAAATCTTTTGAACAAACAACACAATACTACATAATTATATCTGTCATTGTACGTTTAGTACCTACTAACAAGTGTAATCCTCCGTCGTTGCTTCCTACCTTTCCTTGCAACTGATTTCAATCTCCTTGTTACTTTTCTCTCTCAAGTGCTATCCATATCCTTTCTCTTCAGTCCATCATTTTATCCGATCACTGCTTGCTTCAGATTTCTTGTTGAGTCTTATATGAAACGATCTCATCTTCAATGGACATCACTAAGATCACAGCCGTACAGATATTGCACTTCCCTACGATATTTTCTATATTCTTAAATGTATTTTAAATATTCTAATTGATTTTGGGATGCCACAGTAATCATTTAAGAAAGCGGCCCACAATATGTGCCGTCATTAGGACGCCACGAAATATTTAAATAAAATTTACGCTATATTAACGAAACAGTTGAAATTAGATATTTTATACAATCCCAAGGAAAATAGTAATATCTGTTTTTAATTTTTCGCTGTTAAATGAGTAATCGCTTTTAAAAAGGAAAGTTTTCTAATTTTTCAAGAAAGTCAAAAATTTAGAAAAAAAACCTCATGTCTTAAGGGCGCCGTGGAAACAAAACCGATTATTTAGGGAGCTGCAAACCGAAAAAGATTGGGAACCACTGATTTAAGATGAATACCCAAATTATTATTTCTTTAAACGTTCTAACTTTATTCTGAATTGGATTCTTTTCCAGAGGTTGGTTGTGTGTTTACCAATTTGCTAATTAATTAAACCATCAATATATTATTCATAAGTATACAGTGCATCTGGGCTAAGTAAGCATAAAAAGAATTATAATGAATATACTTTATTAATACTATTTGAAATATGATAAATGATTCAGATATAAAACAGGATTTCCATTAAATACATACAAAACTTAAATTACAACATATCTTGTAGAACACGGGTAGATATATAGGCTTTCGGCCTGGCCGCCTTCGGATACTCCTGCTCCAGCTTCGCTCGTCGGCCTCTTCTTCCGTATCTTCGCTCCTTTTTCTTCGGGATCTTTTCAGAGAGTGTCTTTCCAAAGGTGGAGTGTTGGACCCCTCTATTCGGTATCTCTTGAACACTCTTGACCATGGAGTCAAACCATTCTACCTGAATGACTCATTTCTTACTTCAAAGTCATTTGCTTATTATACCAATTTCGTATTTGTTTTTATAATAAAGCCCGGTACGATACAAAGCACCAACAATATTTCGTTAGATCCGTATTTTAGGTATATCCAATATTATATCTTTATACGGAATGAACGTTAGTGGACTGAAGCTATCTCCTTGCTTTACGCATTATTTTATGGGAAACATAAATGACTCAATTTTTTTATCTACTCTGCGCGACCCAGTCCTATGAAGCCCACAAGCGGGCCGCGGCCCATTGGTTGGGAACCGCTGCCTTATAGTGTTAATACATGGATCGTATAGCCTTGAAAAGGATCAAGCTGAGGTGGACATTTTATAGTGCTTTCGAGAATTCTAGTTTCATTACGAGAAGTAAAAACTTCAGTCGAAAGTAAACACTTTCGCTTCTTTCCCAAGCCTTTGAATATTTACAATTTTCATCCTTCGAGAATGTAAATTGTCCTAGATTTGATGTTGAGCCTTAAAATCCGCTTGCTCTTTTTAATAATCTCTCCTTCGATATACATCTTTAATATAGTCTATCTGTACTATCTTTCGGTCCGGGCGTTTATAAAAAATATATATATGAATTTAATATTAATACAAAATGAGCAAACAACGGTTATAAGAACTAGGTCACTCAGGCAAGTAGCCTGAACTGATCTGAAAAACCCTGGGTAAGGGTGTTCAAGATAAAAGTAAGAGGTTGGGATCGAAGACTTCATTTTTGGAAGAGATCCGATAGAAGAAGGTCTTAAGACACTTCTGGAAGGAAGATCGGCGGTGGTAGCCGAAAGATGGGGATGTTGGTGCGGGGAAGACATACCTCACCAAGAACTCTAAATGAGGTGCCAGCTGTGCCCCTGATATAGCAGATAAGTTTTAATTTAATACATGTACGAATTTGTTGGCAATCCTCTATTATATCTGAATCATTATAGCTCACGTCAAAATGTATATATTAAATAATATCCAAAAAAGAAATTGTATTAATAAAGTATATTCATTATATGAGGAAGAAGGACAGTCAGTCTAGTGCAGAGGTTCCCAATCTTTTCCGGTTTGCGGCTCCCGAATAATCGATTTCTTTCCGCGCCGCCCTTAATACATCAGATTTTTTTCTAAATGTTTGACATTCTCGAAAAATAACAGCAAAGAATTAAAAACGATACTTATATTTTCCATAGGATAATATAAAATATCTAATTGGTATTATAAAGTATCTAATCTAATCAACTGTTTCGGTAATATTGCCTAATTGTTTAATTGAATACTTCGCGGTGCCCTTATGACGGCATATGACGCCGGGGGAGCCGCGGTGCACATTTGGGAATCACTGGTCTAGGTCAACCCCCGCCCATTAAACTAGCCCTGAAGAAGACCTGCAATATGGGTAGAAACGTTGGCTTACCAAATAAAAAAGTTCTCCCTATATAAGAGAATTTTTTTGACCTCTACCCGAACCATTTTCTTCCTCATATATAATTACAAGGTCTGTTTAGTCGCGAACCTGGACTACCCGCCAGATGGAACCAACCAATCCTTGCCTCTCATATAAAAAAGAAAATATTTCCCCTAAATCTACAAAAAATTGACGCAAGCGCTCTTGCAGTACACTTTTAGTTCCGGAACAATCAAGATCACGTTCCTCCAATTCACGTTTCAAATCCGGAACTTTTAAATCAATTAACTTAACACTTTTAGAAGCCATTCTTCATACAGTAGCCCAATAATTACAAAATACAAGACCAAATGCAAAATAATAGCAGTTACACAATTACCCCACACCTGACACCAATTTGTTACGGGCTACTGGGTATTAAAATGAACTAAACAATTCCTTAATTAAAGAAACTAATATTTATTAACAAAATGATAAAAAGGATACAATTAAACTATTAACAATTAAATTATTAGACTAAGATAAATTTATAATGACAATATTCTAATTATTTATTATTTAGGCCTAACTCCTATTTAATTATTACAATAATATTAGATATTACTAATTCTAGATAGCTTAATTAGTTACAATAGTTTCTATGAATATATTATACTACAATTTATAACTAATAATTAACACTTACAGTTCACTAGTCCACCGACCCTAAGATTCTCCAAGTATCACAAACTGACACACAGTAACAAACAGAAACAGTTTATTACACTCGCGAGACTGTCACAGTTCACTGATACACTTATTACACGGGCCGGTTCAACACTGACTAGTTTATCACACTGACACTCACTTATTACACTTATCACAGATCTTCACTGGTCTACTCTCAGGCTAAGACTGACTGACTCGAGGTGAGGGAAGTCTTTTTATAGGCAAGGCCGAACATTCTAGAACAAGGAGGGGCCAGACAATTCTGGAATGTTCTTAATCCTTTGCCGACAAAAGGAGACGATCTAGAACCGTCCTAATCCTACTTTAACTTCTCCCGCCGACGGATTTAAGCCGCTATTCCTCTTGCTTCCGTCTTCCTGCCGGCGCCCGTAACAATATCATACTCATTGCTCCTTCATGCCGTGATCACTGGCGAAGATAATAGTCATTCGCACATCTTCGCTCCTTATTGAAAACTTCGTTACAACGTTCAAGTTTATTTTGTAGTTATCATATCTTTGGCCATTATGCTAGCATGGAGCATTTCTGCTATTGTTAATTATCGCTCCCATTCATATTAATCATTTTTTCTTCTTTTGTTTGTATTAAATTACTTTGTTCATTAGATCGCTAAGTTGCATGTTTAGTTTTAAGTTATTCTTGTAGAAGCTATTAATTATTAATTTGTATTTTCTCTTACATGTATATTTCATAGTATTTAAGAAAAGATATCTCGCATGTTATTAAAATTAATAAATCAAACGCTTTGTTAATATCTGAGATTTAATTCAAATTCCCGTGGGACTTCTATTTGCTTCTATCAAAATTTATTCAGTCTAATCACGCCTAAACATTTTGGTGCCGTAAAACCCGGCAATAATTACGATCTCAGATATTAACATAGCCAAAAAAGACATTGCGCAACAACAGGTAGGTTTTCTTTGTAGTGGGGATATCCGGATCCGCTGTAACTTATGTGAATCACACAGCGTCTTTTTCAGCCTTGTCAAAAGCAAATATTAATGTATGCACGCAGACTTTAATTATTAATTATAATTTTTTATCCAACGTATAATTAAGCATTTAAATCATATCATCACCTGTAAATTCATTTATTGTGCATAATTTAATTGTTAATTTGCAATATCATTTTCTAACGCATGACTATTATAGATAATTAAGTATTCAAATAATATTGTCTCTTGTAAATTAGTAATTTTCTTTCAGTTGTCTAGTAAATTGTATAAAATCAAAATGGCTAATCGTCGCCAAGCTAGAGTTAAAAATGTGTCCCAAACAATATTATTAGGATTGTTTACCCAATTTCGAATTTTCGCTGACGAATGTAAAGGGGCAATGATTGCGAATGAAGGGGCAGTAGTTAAAACGCGAATTGACAAATTAAAGCAATTAATAGATGAAATGAGAAAAACCCATAATGCCGTAATCACCGAATCCATTAATCATGAGATACCTGTTCCTTCCGATCTTATGGATCAATTCATTCGAGCACAGACCGAGGCTATCATACCAATCATTGGACCGCTCAGTGACCGCACGTGTCGCACCCCGCGTACCGGAAGTCCGGCTGCCCCCCTTGATTTACCGAAATTTAACGGAGATATCACGCAATTTCAAAATTTTAAAACCACTTATATTCCGCTTATACACCGCAATAAGGACATCGATGACGGACTTAAGCTAACATATCTAAAGAGTTGCCTTTCAGGCGAAGCCTTAGCCGTCATAAGCCATTTGGATACTCTGGGCTCAAACTATTCTATCGCCTGGGCCGCCCTAATTGCTCGGTATAACAATCAAGCAACGCTCGCGTCTCGGATACTTCATGAAATGTTAAATTTCCAACCCATCGCGAATCCATCGCAAAAGGCCCTGGAATCCGTTCTTAAATTATTTTCTGAACTGGGTCACCAATTAACCGCGACTAACATCCCTGACCTGGGAGACTTTTTTTTATTTTTCTTAACCTTCCGGAGTTTAGACCCCGTTACTTAAAAGGAATTTAAGTTACTATATCCTGATGACTTCCCTACGTTTTCTGAGCTGCTCAATTACATCACGCGACTTCAAATTGCTACCGCATCCGTGTCGGAATTACCACCGCCAGATAATCGCCGTCGATCGTCACCTAAGAGGAAAGAGCACCCCCCTATGCATCGGCAACCGCAATCTGTTAATCGCTCTGTTCGTGTATTCGCAGCTGCGCTGCGGTGTACTTATTGTCAAGAAGCCCATAACCTTTATCATTGCCGAGAATTTAAGACCTTATCCGGTCGGGATCGCCTAGGGTTTGTTCGTAAAAAGGGTTTGTGCATCAATTGCCTCGGACAACACCCACCGGATAAATGTCAATCCACCCAGCGTTGTCATTTTTGCCAAGGTTTCCACCACACCTTGTTCCATCGGGGCATCACCGGATCACCATCGCGTCCGGAGCCAACCATTTGCTCCCCCCTGGGTTCCCCTCGGTCAAATTCGCCAAATATTAGAACGCTTCCACCACGCCGCTACTCTGCTCAACGTCAAATATACAATAACCAGAGTCACCGATCCTCCCCGACAGTTCAGACGTTACACGCGTCATCACCACAACCCATGCACGGGTCGCCTGTCCTAGCCACTACACGGGTTACGTCCTCTCCCAACTATTTGACAAGCCAAGCATCGCATGAACCCATTTCCTTCGACGCACCGTTATGTTACCAGAACCCGCCACCATCATTTCGTCCGTATCAACCAACCCCACATCGAGATCACCGCTTTTCCGAAGAAATTACTGTGCGCTCAGCTTCGCCCCCGGACAAATTAAAAATTTCTCAATGACCCAATTCTTCCGACGTATCGCCGCCTTCCTCTCGCGCCCGACCTCAATGCTCGCCTATCGTGGTCGAAAAGGATGCTTCCTTGTTACACCGCCGCTATCAATTACCACGCAACCGTGCCGCCGATAATTCTATACCGCTAACTCTTATCTCGCATCGATCGCCATTAACTATGCTAGGATCCTCGGGGGGCATGACACCTTCACTGTTGCCCACCGCGCAGGTCTCAATATCGCGTTCTGATCACCAAGCTCAATCATTCCGAGCCTTGTTAGATTCTGGAAGCCAGGTGAGCTTCATCACCATCAGGGCCGTGTCTCATTTGGGCCTCCCTGTATTATCATCCCCAGTCGGGGTAAGTGTCCTGGGGGGATCGTCGAACCTATCCTACCCCGGGTATACCACCGCAACCATTCAGGTCCCGGACTCTGATCTGTTAAGCTTTCAGTTATTCGTGATCGAAAACATAACCCTTTCACTTCCGGCTATGCCTGTGGACTTATCACCCTGGCCGTACATACGGGAACTCCCGCTCGCCGATCCATCGCTATGCCATCCTGGCCCTATAGATCTCCTCTTCAGAGTCGACGCCCTCCCAAGAATCCTCCTCGGAATCGAACCATCGCCTAAGGGTGGACCCACGGCATTGAATACCATATTTGGATGGTGTTTCATGGGGGAATGTCGTCCTCGTCGGACAAAGCGCCATATTACCTGGGCCAAAGAAGTAAAAGATAATGAAGGCAAGACTTTTCGTCCCCCGCTTCGTTCCCGTCGTGCTCAATCTTCCGCAGATTTAACACCCTATTCCCCTTCACCTATCGCTAATACTGTCGCTCCTGAGCGTCACGAATTATCAGTATTTAACGCCCTCACCAATGTCCAATTAAACCTTGACATCCAACGTTTAAGGGTCGGACACTCTGATTGGGATGAACCCGCTCCCCTTGATATCAGCCAGGATTGGAACTCCTTTCAAGAAGAACTGGAAACAGTATCTCACGTTTCTATCCCTCGCCGTTTTCCTTATCATCAAGGGTCGCGCAGTTGCCAACGCCTAGTTGCATTTTGTGACGCTTCCGAGCTGGGTTACGCCGCCGCTATATATTTGCATTCCACCTCCTCTTCCGGGGAAATCGCCGTCAGCCTCTTAATGGCCAAATCCAGGGTCGCCCCCTTGAAAAGAGTATCACTCCCGCGATTGGAACTATGTGGCGCTCACCTCCTTGCTAAGTTAACCGCCAAAATTACAGAAATGTTTTCCGAGCCATTCGAAGACCTGATAGCCTTTTCAGACTCCGCTGTAGCTCTCGCCTGGATCCGTGGTGAACCCCACCGTTGGAAAACTTTCGTAGCAAATCGAGTAAAGGAAATTCAAGAAAGCATTCCCCCTTCTCAATGGCGCCATATTGACGGAAAGGACAACCCTGCCGACTGCGCTTCTCGCGGGATTTCTCCTAAGGAATTAGCCAATCATGCCTTATGGTGGAAAGGTCCGTCCTGGCTCTCTCAACCGCCATCTTCATGGCCTACCTCGCGCATCGACGTACCTCCTGGTCTCGTTGATTGTGAACGGCGAACCACTCATAAAATTATCTCAAGCACAGCCCTTACCACTCTTAATTTAGAGAGCCGCTATTCTTCTCTTTCCCGGCTGCAACGCGTCACTGCGTGGTGTCTCCGCTTCGCACATAACGTCAGGAACCCCGCGTGCCGCACTACCGGGTTTCTCTCCGCCGCTGAGCTATCTGCTGCTCTAGACATATTAGTTAAGGCCATTCAACAAGTCGCTCTCACAAATGTGTATCAAGCAGCCGATGACCCTACATCAAAATTGCATCTTAAACGTACTCTGCAATTATTCATCGATCTGCGGGGGGTCCTACGCGTAGGTGGACGATTCCATCATGGTCCACAACCGTTTTCCGCTAAACATCCGGCCTTGCTTCCTAAAGATCATCCCTTTACCAACTTAGTCATTGATCAAGCTCATTGTCAAAATTTGCACGCTGGTCCCTCTGCTACGCATTCCTTTATTCGTCAGCGATTCTGGATATTGGACGGGAGAAACGTAGTTCGCCATCGCCTCGCTAAATGCAACAAATGTTTCCACGTTAAGCCTCAACCACTCATCCCCACCATGGGACGCCTGCCCCGTGATCGTATCACACCCACATACCCATTTTCAAAGGTAGGAATTGATTACGCCGGCCCTTTTTCTGTATCTTCTGCCCGCATCCGAGGATGCCGCGTAACCAAGGCATATATCTGTGTATTTGTTTGTTTCACCACTAAAGCCATCCACCTAGAACTTACATCCGAACTATCCGTCGCAGACTTTCTAGCCGCCTTTGCTCGTTTTTGTGGTAGACGGGGACGCCCTTCAGATGTCTACAGCGATAACGGAACCAACTTTGTAGGAGCTAGCCGTCAAATCAGCGAAGTCGGTCGTTTCTTCCGAGACGTAAATACTCAGGAAACTATTGTTCAACATTCCTCGCGCGAGGGCATTCAATGGCATTTTATTCCTCCAAGGGCTCTCCATTTCGGGGGTCTTTGGGAAGCCGCGATTAAATCTACTAAACGCCATCTTCGTACCGTAATGGGTATTCAGGTTTTATCATTCGAGGAATTCTCAACCCTACTTACTCAGATTGAAGCCGTACTCAATAGCAGACCTTTATGTGCGCTTTCATCCGACCCTCATGATCTCGAAGCCTTAACTCCCGGACACTTTCTTATCTGTCGACCGATAACCGCTCCCCCCACTCAGGACCTATCTGATGTGCCCATCAATCGCTTGGTGCGCTGGAAACTTACTGACCAGATCCATCAGTCCTTTTGGAAGCGATGGACCATCGAATATCTTCACACACTCCAGCAGCGATCCCGCTGGACGGAATCCGACCCCGAACTAACTATCGGTGCTCTCGTGCTGATCCAAACCGATAACTCGCCTCCTCTGCGTTGGCCATTAGCACGGGTTACCGAATTGCATCCCGGAGCGGACGGTATCGCCCGAGTCGCTAGCCTCCGAACCGCTTCCGCCATCATAAAGCGCCCAATCACCCGCATATGCCCTTTACCACTTTCGTGCCATGGGCGGGGGAATGTTTAGTCGCGAAACTGGACTACCCGCCAGATGGAACCAACCAATCCTTGCCTCTTGAATCGGAAATACTGTACCGCCAAAATTAGGGAGAGGGGAGAGCGAGGCTATTGAGTCACTTCACTTCTATTTAGATCGGCGAGCGGACGAGTTCTATCAGCCCTTCGCAGCTAAGATCATCGCACACTGCCGCCAAGTAATCCGCTTTCAAGCCGCTATTCCTGTGAGGACGTCCAGAGGTTTCAAGATTGTCACTCGCCAGAAGCTATGCTGAGATGATAATTGAGTATACATCACACAAATCGTAAGTCACATTTCATTACCATAAGGCTTCAAATTGTCAACTAATTTTGCTCCTGATGATCAACGTATTACATGGTACCAACCGGACAGTTCAAGTTAATTCATGATATCATACTCATTGCTCCTTCATGCCGTGATCACTGGCGAAGATAATAGTCATTCGCACATCTTCGCGCCTTATTGAAAACTTCGTTACAACGTTCAAGTTTATTTTGTAGTTATCATATCTTTGGCCATTATGCTAGCATGGAGCATTTCTGTTATTGTTAATTATCGCTCCCATTCATATTAATCATTTTTTCTTCTTTTGTTTGTATTAAATTACTTTGTTCATTAGATCGCTAAGTTGCATGTTTAGTTTTAAGTTATTCTTGTAGAAGCTATTAATTATTAATTTGTATTTTCTCTTACATGTATATTTCATAGTATTTAAGAAAAGATATCTCGCATGTTATTAAAATTAATAAATCAAACGCTTTGTTAATATCTGAGATTTAATTCAAATTCCCGTGGGACTTCTATTTGCTTCTATCAAAATTTATTCAGTCTCATCGCGCCTAAACAAGGTCAACTAATCTTATTCAACATATATTCATTATAGTTATTCAGGTGCTTACTTAACCCAGATGCATCATACATTTATGAATACTATATTGATGTACTAAGTTGACTGTTGAGTAAATCCGTAAACACACAACCAACCTCTGGCAAAAAATCCGATTTTAAATAAAGTTAGGACATTGAAATAAATTATAAGTTGGTTAATTATCATAAATAATTACCGTGGCGTTCCTAAATCAATAGAATTAAGGAAACATATTTAATACCCCTTAATAGTATCTGTTATTTTAACATTCGATTATTTATCGTCGCTAATAGGAGCATATTGGAACCATCGCATAGCATTTCTACTCTTTCCACTAGAATAGTTTTTGTTAATAATTTTCTGAAAAAGGTTCAGGTGGACTTTAATCAATCTCGCTCATTTTATGAATTCTTATACGATGCCAATCCAACGCGGTGATTTCCCATTCTTTACTATAAGAATAGTAGAGCGGAGCTTTCGAAGTAACCTCAGGTTAGTTCATTGAATTCTTGCAGTTTCGCATTCATTGAGTGCATTATTGCAATCTCTGCATGATTGCTTTAAAAAAAAAACATCTAAATAGAAAGTTCTTCATCAATCTACTGTAGAAATTCAATAGTAGCAGATAGAGATTCGGAAAAGACCGACATACTCAATCACCCCAAAAATATTAAGGTTTAAAAAAAAATAAAAAAATGTTTGTTTTTTTTTTGTTTTTTTTATCTTTCCATGTTATTACGTTGGTTGTCATGAAGATTTTTCCCAATTTCCATCTGTTAGTAGTAATTATATGATTTTAATGTCTTTCTTCGGCAGAGAAAACATTTCCGATTCTCATAAATGGTTATATTTCCAATAAGTAGGCCACTATATACAAAGAAAGCCTTAGCCCTACTCTGCTCTAAATGCACTATCCTCCATCATTTCCCAGCCCGTGTGCGACTATAAAGACCTAACCATCGAGCACCAGTGTCTCCATTATAATTACGTAGTTGTTGGTGCTCTTTGATGACATATTCTTGTTCTTTTTGATTATGAGCATTTTATCTCATGCAACAACTATGTCCCTTTACAAGCCAATATCTTGATATCCCAAATAAAAATTGTAATGTTTTTTCGAAAACCAAGTCGCAAACGATTTATCCGTTCATATAAAAAATTAGTTCATATTATACTAAGGGTGATTGGCCAAGCCGTAGAGGTTCCGTTTCTACTGGACATCTCGGTATGATCCTCATCCATTGAGTCCTTTCAGGATATAATTCTGACAGGAGTGTTATTATACTTTTTTTTTGTCAAAGGTTCAATTCAAGGTTGTCAAAGGTTCTATTCGAAATGTAATTTTTTTTCATTATCAAGAGTATGATTGCAGTGTGTAAAAGTGTGAAATTGGATTTAATAAATTTATAAAAAAAAATGGATTTACTTAATTCACTTGAGAGTGCTAAGATTTCCGCAATCGGGAGCGTTAGGATCCTGAATGAAGATGTTTGGTGTCGTCTCAAGAGAAAAGAAGACATATTGAAACAGCGGGAGGCAGAGGAACTACGACGAAGAAGTAAAAAAAAAAACCTTGCATTTTTTCAGGAAGAGTATCATTACGTGAATTAGGAAACTGAGTCTATATTTTTATTTGTTAAAAATAAAAATACTGTAGCACTACAATCCATGAAGAATTGAAGTATTATTTATTGAAGTACATGATACTGGTTCTAGGATGACACAAACGAAATAACGCTCATCCTTATTTAATTAAAGGTACCAACATTATAAAGGTTAGGCTGTTAGCAGGTTAAATAATTTATCTATCACAGCTGGATCTAAATCCGGAATCTTTGGCATAGCAACTCACTGAGCTACTTTGCTCCTTGTTTAAAAGATATGATAAGGAAAGTAACAACACGAACATGTACTCGGATAACTATAGCAATTTATTTATTATATATTTACAGTATAAGAATAAATTGTTGGAATCACCAGGAAGACTAGGGCACTATTTTTTTTATCACGATCCACGCTCTTCCCAAGCGCTGGCTTCTGGAAAAAAGGTATCTGATATTCTAGACTTTTATGGGCTTCTGCACCACTCATTTATGTTACTCAATGACATTTTTTCCCCAAAACTGCCTTCCATGATTGTTTATTAAAGGTGCCAGAAAGTTCGTATGTTCGCTTTCGACCTGTAGAGTTGCTCACTTGTTCTGTCACTTAACCTCCTATAGAAAAATCCGGCGGGAACTAATAGAGAAGTGCACTCTGGACGAGGACAGAGGCTGAAAGAGAAGACTGTCAACAGGGCTGCTGTAGAGACGAGAGGAAGTTTGAATTATAGATGCGCAGAGAAATCAGGCGTCAATCAGGGGCGCGGCGGAGACGTGCGGTGGGGCGTGGTCAATTCGGCAGCGCCCCTAACGATAACTGACGCCCTACAAGCTCACACAGTCTCTCCATTACTGGCCCTGTCAACCCTTCCCTTCTAGGGCCATCTTCTCTCTAGCTGGCTTCCAGTCGACTCTGTGACGCTGTGAGCCCGGCCGAGGGAAATCCCTTCCTACATGGGAGAGGTAGAACGAAATGTGGAATATATTTCAGGCAATTTCCATCAAGTAGTTCGACCATTTTCGAGAACATTATTGACAACGTTGTAATTATATTTTTAATTGTAAGCTGCTTAGTTCGACCGGATTATAAATCGAGATAATAAATAAAACATAGTTGTTTTTTTTTATCAAGATTGTATAACATATTCTGGGGTGACAAGTGAAACAATTGGCGTAGTTTACAACAAAAAAAAATGGGCGTAGTTCTGTGCGTGGCTGACACGAGGCGACTTCTACGCAGGTCGTTTTCTAAATTGTTGACTTGATAATTGTTATTACCAAATTAATAATTCTTGTTAACTATTTATTACAAATTTATGAGAAAATGTATGTTTTCGCTGAGGTAAATAAAAAAAATTTTGATTTCTACTTTTAAATATTTTAATGAAAACACAATGCTTCTAATAAAAGTAAATAAAATCCATTTCCAGGAATAACCGACATAACTAAATAAAGTTAAAAGTTTTTTTCTAGAGTACTCTATTAAGAAAAATTGCTGCAGTGAATACCTTGAATAATTTTAGTGATTGATTATTTATCTTGGGGGTATCGTCATTATTCGTTATACAATATCAAGCAATCAAATATGAATTATCCATGACTGTAGTAATTAGATTTATGACAGATATTTCATGAGGTTAAGTCATGATCAGACAGGCTATTAAAAGAACATGGAGTAGAGAAGGACGGCCACCCTGGTGTGGCTGAGCAGATATGACAAATGGCCTAATCTCTCCTAACGGTATAGCTCCTGGTCAGCATCCCTCGAGTTCGGTTCACAACCATCTTCTTCTATAATTGTTCATCTGCGACTTTTGCCAACTGTCGGTGTTGTTGTCAAGTAACATGAGGGCAAGAGGCTGTTTACAATGAAGGGAGAATGTGGTTATCGATGATATGGGAGGTATATAGCAGTAAGGGATACTATTCAATGAAATAAAAGATGGAATTAGTTGGGGGGTGCCGTCATAAATAACACCAAATAAGTGAAACTTAATTTTTTATTAGTGCCGAAGTTTCGACCTACATTGTAGGTCATCTTCAGGGCTATGAGAGAAAAACAAACAAAACAAAAATAACTATAAAAAACATTAATTCAAGGGTAATTAATGTAATTTTTAATAGGTTTTCCATATTTTTATATCTCACCTTTTTACATTTATACCTTTTCATTTTGTATCTTACTGTTTACCTTCTCATTTTTCTTCCCATCGTATTTTTTGCATTATCACCTTTCTGTACACTTATTCTCTAATTTTTTCATTCATATTTATCCTTAATAATATATTCATCTCTAATCCTTTTACTTTTCTACAACTCTATATGTTTTTATATTCTTTCTTGGTACTGCAATGTTTTTTTTTGTTTTGTTTAGTTTGTGTTTCTCTCATAGCTCTGAAGATGGCCTTTATATGTAGGTCGAAACGTCGGCACTAATAAAAAATAAATTTCACTTATTTGGCGTGAATAAGAATATTGTTTGATATTAAATGTTAGTTTAAATCAAGAAATGGCCTAAATTTTAAAATATGATAATTCGGGGCACTTAAATTTTTAAAATTCTTGAAAACAATCTATGAAAATGTTGGTGTGGGCAAGCTGTAAACCTAAATTAATAAAAATAATAATAAGTTGAAATTGTTGTAAGTAAAAGAAACCACCAATTAAAGTTATGTATGAGAGGAAAATAGTTGACTGGATGATCAAATGTAGAAAGGAGATAGTTGGGAGGTGCAGTAAACAAAAAAAACACTGATTAAGTACTAGACTTATATTTATGTGCCTACGTTTCGACGTTATCAAATTCATATTGTTTAATGTTTTATTTGAAATTGTTTAATAAGAAATAACATATACATTTTTTTCAACGCATAATGGCATACATAAACATGAGTATCTACCGTTGGTAACTTGGTGATTTCAGAAAAATAGTATTTATCTTAAACAGCCAAAGATGTAGGATAACCATTACCAAAAAAGTAAGGTATTAATTGAAAGTTGTGAGACAAGAAAGAAAAATCAGATTTTTAAAATATTATTTTAAGGAAAAGGGTGCTAATTTTAAACCGGGAAATATATTTTAAATAAAGTTAGTTTTTAATTAAAATATTTTAGATATTGCCGAGAATCCAACTTCAAAAAGAGGACACATGAAAAATGTGCGCAAATATGCTATTAAACAATTAGTAACACGAAAAGTAGCATTAAACATTTTAAATAGAAATACAGCTTTTAAATCATTCCAACTTATAATTTAGTACAGCAACTAGAATGGAAATTAAATATTTAATTAACTAATATTGTGTAATTATCGTTGAATCCTGTGGGAATTACTATGCGCACAACCGCATAATTCATCAGAAATTGTTGCGCAATGGTTAGTAGGTCTATAATTGCATTGCTCTGCCCCATCTAAATTATAGACTAACCTTTGAATTAATGCGTAAGTAGGTGATTGGGACAGGTATTATATGTAGCTAACAAAAATTAAAGCACTTCGTTTTTTCCCAATATTTTCTTCTACAAAGACTTTAGTAAAAATCCATTTTCTCATCGAATGGATGCGGTGCGAGGTGACACTTCTGACCATCTATTACAGTTATGAATAAAACAATTTTGGGTGGTATAGTGTCTTATTTACCTTGAATTCCAAGGAAAAAACACTTAAAAATAAACCAGTCCCAATACCCACATTTGTAGTGCGGGATGCTTCTGCAGTACAATTGATGCGCATAGTTATTAAAACTCTTAGTTAATTCTCTACCTCATGTGCCTATAAGTAATGTTAGTAAAATAGTAAAATGTTTTAATCATGAGTGATCCTGTGATCTTCCCTAAACTTGAACTGGGTTGCTGTATGATATCAAAGCTATATTTCAAGTTCCCCAACGGTCAGGTACTAAAACTGTTTTTTTTTAATTATTTAAAATAGATATTTTATAAATTATTGAATAAATACTCATAATAGTGTGCCACTGCAATGTTTTTATGCCTGTTGTTTTTTATACATTAAATATAAAGACAAAACTTATGATACTTTGTTGATTATCCGAAAACTCATTTGCAATGGTAATATAAGATTTAAGATATAAGAAAAGGGCATCTTAAATACGAAGAAAAGAAATTTAAAAGAAATATAAATACACGCCCCATAAGCGTCCATAGCTCACACCGATTGCTTTTCCCCGGACACATTTATGCAAACATAGCACATTAAGGGTTAATAAGTAGAGCAAGCGGCATTGAGGTAAGGGCATTGTAAATAAGAAACAATGAAATATGAATACACTGCATAAATAATTTACATATGTGTCATATGTACTCTGGCCTCTAACGACAAGTAGATCTATAAATTGACATACCAGGTGCTCTGAACATGATCGAGGTGGTTGGCCTACAATTCTAAGTAGCATAAGAACTAATGTGAGGAATCGCTGTAAGGAAATGACAAACTCATGATATCAACTAAAAAAAGATCTATTTAAATTATCTATAATAATCAAGAGTGACCTATTCTTATTTGACAACAAATTAATGTTTTCCTGATATCATCATTTTTTCGTTGAAAAAATTATTATAGTTTTAGTTCTCGGGTATGTCTATTTGAATTGGTTTCTTCTATCAGACTCCGTAATAACGTTAACGCAATGTATCTACGGCGTCATCATAGATCGTCTGTCGATCATGCGTTCTAAGAAGAATTTGTTTATTATCTGTTAAAACCTTTACTGCTTAAAAAGGAAAAGAAGCATATTAAAAAATACCTAGTTCGTTTATGTTAACCCCCTAAAACCCTGACGTAATAAACATGGTGAAATAAATCCAAATTAGAAAATTCAAAATGATTTGATTAAGAGATAAGAAAGAAAATAAGAGGTGAATTTTTGATGAGAGGCTGCCAATTAGTTTTTAATCCTCAAGAGACCAAGGGTTAATTTATTTCTTGAAAGATAGAAGGCAACAAAATTTTAATTAATTTTTTTCGTTAAGGGCGAAGGAGAGAGAGGGTCCGACGAGCCGTTTAATAGAATCCCTCCCTAAGTAGGTCTAATCACTCTCCCCCTCCGTCAAAAAGAAAATTTTCGGGAGGGGCCTTACTAATAAGGTCCCGCTTTTGAAATTTTTATTTCTAACAAGTTTTGATTGTATTCCTCGCTTTCGTCTGGTATTGGAAGTCCTTTTTTCGTGGTTCGAATTTAAAGGAAAGTCAGATATTACGTTTTTTCAAAGGTGCTAATCAATCTTTAATTATAATGTTTTAAAAAATTATATCAATTGGTCAATAGCCGCGTGGATCTATTCGTATAATTTTTAATCTTTTATTTTTTTAAAGCTCTTGCTAACCTTTACCTTTAACGTGCGGGCGACACTTCGGATTCTCCTAGCCGGGTGCTAACCATCGCTGTGTACTGAATATTTGTAACTCGGACCATCTATTTTGCTTGATTCAAAGTTCATGGCGCGACTAATAAATTACGAACCTTGATGTTCTGTCAATAAATTTGCAGGCCCCGTTAATAAAAGGTCAAGTTCAATTTCTTCTAAAATGAGTTTATCGTACTCCAGAAAACGTAATCGTGCAGTTCACCTAGTTTTTCGCTTGAAATGGAGTGAATATAAGCAACATATTCAATATAGCAATATAGCAACAGAGCCGAGGCCTTACTCAGCCACTTATACAAAAACAAAATGACGCGATTACGCTTTCTTAAGTATCATGAATTAAGTTTTAACAAACTTTAACATAACCACTTCACCGGACCAGCATAAATATTAAGCTAATTTTGGGCAAAAATCCCTCTGACATCGAATTCCTCTTACAAAAGTTAAAAGTCCGCAAATCTCCTGGACATGACCTTCCAACCACCAGATCCTTCAACATCTTCCTCAAAAAGCGATTACCTATCTATACAACTGTATCCTTCATACAACTCACTTACCTTTGCTGTGGAAACACTCTGTCATCATCCTATTCCCTAAACCTGGCAAACCACCCAATGTCACTTCATCATACCTACCCATCATCCTGCTTCCTATTCTTTCCAAAATTTTTGGAAAACTTTTCCTGAAACGAATCCTACCCATAATAGAATCGAATGATATCCCCCCACATCAGTTTGGATTCCGTCCCAGGCACTCGACTGTTCAGCAGGGTTTCCGAGTTGTCGATCACATATCCTCTGCTCTTGAAAGCAAATAATACAGCACAGGCCCATTTCTGGACGTAGAACAAACTTTCGAGAGGGTGCGGCATGCCAGTTTGCTGTTCAAGTTCAAAACCCAGTTACCTCAATCCTTATTCCTAGTCCTTCGATGTTACAAGTACGCTGTGGTAACGAATACTCCAATCTTTACCCAATTCAAGCAGGATTTCCCCAAGGCAGCGTCTTAGGTTCTGTCCTATACATATTGTACACCGCTGATATCCCAACTGCTCCTGAAACCTTCTTTGCAACGTTCGCAGACGACACAGCCATCCTATCATCTCATCCAGATCCCGAAATGGCTTCTTCGAACCTCCAAAGGCACATTTCACTCATTGAAATATGATGTAACCAATGCCGGATCAAAATTTACGAGAAAAAATGCAAACACGTGACTTTTAAACTTCGCCGGGGAACATGCCCTGTCCAATTCAATGAAAGCGTCCTACATATTTCCGACACAGTGCGATACCTTGGCTTCGTCCTAGACAAAAGCCTTACATGGAACCCTCATACCAGACTTAAAAGACAAGAACTTAACAGACGATTCAGCCAACTATACAGATTACTATGTAGAACCTCCCATCTTTCAATAGACAATAAACTACTAATATAAAAGACCATGATCAAACCTATTTGGACCTATGGACTGGAACTGTGGAGGACCGCAAAAAAATCGAATATCAGACGCATTCAATCCTTTCAATCTAAAGTCCTGAGAACTATTGTCAATGCTCCTTATTATGTCTCCAACAAAACCCTCCATCATGATCTCAACATTCCTTTCGTTCTCGACCTCATCCCTACTAAATTTTCGAATTTTCATCAAAACCTTGCCTGTCATCCCAACCCCACTCAGTCATTATCCAGTTCCACACATCCATATAGCCCACCCCGCCGTCTAAAGCGGCAATGGCTCCGGGACCTGATATAATAATGTTATTTGGAGTACTGGCACTGGTCAGATTCTGCACTCATGACCTGTGTTAGTGTGAAGCGCCCTTAACCAGCTTGCATTTAATGCATTGGCGTTTAATGCCAGTGACGCGGCTGGGGAGAACCTCAGTTCGGGGACCCCAGGAAAATTTTAAATAGGGTATGAATGTGTACATTATATTTTTTTTATTTATTATTATTATATTTTTTTATAATATATTTTTTATTTTTTTACTTTATTTTATTATCATTTTTGCATTAACTTTTTTTTATTACTGCATGTTTAGGATATATTTTTCCGCATGTTTATATTTATTTTGTTTATATCATTGTTTTGTTATGGAATGATTGTAAGCTACATAGCACCATTACTTATTGCCCACAAGTGACAGATTGTAATTTTGCTATAAAGTGTTATTAAAAAAATTTTTTTTCGGCAACGTTTTTAGGTTCTGTTTCTAGTATTTATGTCCTATCGGAAAAAAAAGGCTTATGGTGAATAGAAAGAAATATTTATAGATTCATATTACATTGTTTTTTTAAATAAGTATACATACTGAGAGAATTCTTTTAAATTGTCACCCGAGCTAATGTAATTTAATCTTTTACCATTTTGATGTATACGTTTATGGTAAGGATGTTTAAATATAGAGCCGGTAGGAAACCATTCCGCCGACAGGAGACAAGCACAGACTGACACGGGAGGAGCTTCCCTTTAAATAATTTATCCGACGTTACATTTTTCACCGCCACGGGCCAAATTTTAATCCCGCTGGTTCACACCTCGGCCGGCTTAGGCCCCCCCTACCCCCGCCCTGCCATCGCTAAACCTTTAGAAAAAAATTCACAACGCAGCTTACCTCCCTTTTATCTTTTTTTTGTCTCATGTATTTTAAGCCGGGTTCCTCTTTTTGCAACATCGCGCCAGGACATTTCCGATTGTTAATCAAAAATTTTTGTACCGAGATCTAGCCTAGTGTAGAACTGATAAAATAAATAGAAATAAATAATATTTTAGTAAAAAATAAAACTAAAAAGTAGTTAATTATTTTGGTAATTATGCTGCAGGCTGTCGCTGTAAGTTGAGTTGCATATCCTGTACCAGTACAACCCTTGAAGAGTGTTCACTACATGGTGAGATAGTACTATATCATTGACAACTGTTGTGCAGAGAGGGGATTTGTCCTAGATAAAGCTTAAACGCCAGATTTTTCCCCATTATTTTGGGTACCCACTTTATGGTGAGGCCCGGGAGGGTCCTAGATCCCATATGATCCACTCCGGCCGCTAACAGATCGAATAAAACTGGTAGCGAGCGGGATTCGAACCCAGGGACATTCGGCATGGAATATCAGCGCTCTACCAGTGAGCCACTCCGCTCCCTATTGAATCACAACAAGATTTAACTTTCTATTCGTTTCCCTTTTAATATTTTCCGAAAATACAAGTAATCGTGAACTTAAGAATGGAAAAGAAAATGTAATTATGCGAAATGTGTGTACTTCGGTAATAGTGTCATCTAGAAATTAACATTTCAACGAACATATATATCATATTTTATCTTTTTTTTTTTGTCTCCTGCATTTTAAGCTGGGATCCTCTTTTTGCAACACCGCGACATGAAATCTTTGATTTTTAATCAGATTTTTTTTAGTCTAGTCAAGTGTAAAACTCGGAAAAAAATACGAATAAATAATAAGTAAAAAAAATAAATAAATAAAAAGTAAAAAAAGACTTTAACAGCCAATAAAACTAAAAAGTAGTTAATAGTTTTTAATAAGTTTAAAATAAAATTAGACATATGGACAAAAACCAATACTAAAGTCGATAGTCATGATAATACATAACGCACCCACGTTTTCACTATTTTTACCATTAAATAGTGTTACGGGCTACTGGGTATTAAAAATGAATTATGCTATTCCTTAATAAAAGATACTAATATTTATTTACAAAAGTGATAAAGAATACAATTAAACTATTAACAATTAAGTTACTAACAAATAAATTACTAACAAATAAATTATTAACTGAAATAAATTTACAATAACAATATTTTAGATGTCTATAATCTAGGCCTAACTTCTATTTAATTATTACAATAATATAAGATATTATTATTACTAAATAGCTTAACTATTTACATAAGCTTGTACAAATCACATAAAATTATAACTGCTACTTAACTAATTAATTACTACTAATTTACACTTACAGTTCACTAATTAAAGTCCACCGACCGTAAGAATTTCTAAATATAATAAACTGACACACAATTACACTCACAAACTATCACTGATTTATTACACTGACTTATCACTGTTAACCGTACCGCGTGCTTTAACACTCTCTCTGTCGCGCCGAGAGGGTATTTAAATAGCAAGGCCGACAAGGAGTGGGGAACATCTCGAAGGGCTTGGTGTTTTCGGGAAAAGGCCTCTTTCATCACTGCCGACAAGGGGCTTTATTTTCTTCCAGGAATCGCCAATTCCATGCGGCCGTTTTTCTCTCTGAGACCGTAACAATAGGCACTTTTGATCATGACTATTCTGATTTTAAACTTATTGAAATTTATTTTCTCCTTTTTAGTTTTGCTTTTTATTGAAATCAGTATTTTAAACTATCATTTAATGTTTTCATTTTTTAACAAAAATAATTTAAAAAAATAGTGGGATTGTTTTTTTTTTTAATTTATCCTTATTGAAATTTGCAGCAATATAGCCAGTAAGTATAATGAATGATACATAATGGCATACATCATGACAAGTAGAGTAATTTCCCTGTGGTAGTACTCAAATAACAAATTCAACTTGAAAGGTCACGACGTCATCTTGTCAGACACCACGGAAGATGATCGGGAATTGAAGAGGTATTGTAGCTAGGTTTAAAACTAGTGGGTTTAAGTTTGAACAGTTAAGATTGATATCGAGTTCGAGCGAAATTTGCAAAATGCTTTATTCGTGCATATGCAACACTTCAAGACGACATTATTGTAAGAATTGAATACGAGAGGAATTCGCTGGCTTAGTAAAGTAGCAAGCAGGTCTTATAATATATGAGTAAAAAGTCGGATTCTTAAAATTTTGTTTACATAGTAGGTAATAAACGGAGGCCGACTTGTGGGAGAAATATATAGATTTATTGAACATATATAACATGGACAAAGGCGGATCCAGAATTTTTTCTGGGGGCACAACGGACAAACGGGCAAAAAAATCAACAATAACTTATAAATAAACTTAGTAGCATTTGTAGAAAGGTTTCAATGGTTTATTAAACTATCTAAACAATAGTTTTATTCATGTTATTTCTGTTACAACATCACATGATTTGCCTATAAGTATGTACTGTAATGGATTCTCCACAGTACACAGATACCCATCTGGGGGGGGCACGTATCCCCGTGCCCCTCCCCTCCCCCACCTGGATCAGCCTATGAACATGAATATACATTATAAGAGACATCTTTATGAATTAACTAACTGACTTATTGACTATTGACTATCATTGAAATGTATTGACTATGAACTACATCCAACTGACAACTCTCTTACATACTATAAACTATCTACTACATTTCTACTCGCTACTATCCTAGCTCCTAACTTCTGTTTATCATAATATTAGAGCTAGTATATAAACATGTAAAAGAATAGGGGATGACAAGTAAGTTTACAATGCTGACAGCACGGAGGCATTGATGAAACTTCCTTGTTACAAAACTATTTTATTAAACAATTTAATTCAGGTCATTTATACTCCAAAAGTAAACCATAATAAAAATATATCAGTTTTTACGAATGATATATTTTTATAATATATAATTTCTTATACATATTTAGAATTACTACTAGCTACCCTATATCCTTTGAAATACCCCTGACACATTGTAATTGATATCGGAGAGGAGAAGAGCCTATAGGGACTATGAAAGACAATGATGACCTTAGAATATATGTGACAGAGCACGGCATGGAGGATCGTGCTGCAGGCCCCTGCGTGATAAGCCACTCTCTCAATAAAGCTCCATTAGTGTTCCTCACGAGACCGCAAACTACCTCATACTACCCGCCCAAATGTTCCATGTTTTGTCCGTGGCTTCCAAATAACCGCTATTGACTTTAAGGAGTAAAACCAAGCTTCTAAGGGTATTTAAACTGGAAAATAATTAAAGTACAATTCGGATACATTTCTCAGTATTATGCAAAATAAAATGTAGAGAAGCGTTTATAAGAAAGAGTTTTATTCATTTTTATATAGGATTATATTGTTGATTCTATATGTTATAGTACAATAGTAGACTCTCTTATATCTTAGCCTCCTGCAACTTAAATCCTCTATCCAATCCTAGGTCACAAGATCTTGTCTTTCCGACCTGTATTAAACCTGACCCCACAGAACCAAAACATTTGGGCGTTCCTTTCTCATCCGTTCTATCTCTCTTTGGAACTCACTCTCACCAGATATCCGTCATGCGTCTTCCTTATCCACATAGAAATCAAAGCCCTTCCTACATCTCCTAAATTCCCTAACAGATGCTGTGTAATCAGTATTAATGAATAATATTAATGTAAGTGTTCTTAACTTATAACGATATTATTTTCTTTACTGATAGGTGTTTTTATTGTTTTTTCTCTCAGCCTAATTCTGTTTTTTTTATAGATTTGAATGCTATTTTTTCTTTTTTTCCTTTTTCCCTTCTCTACCAGAATATACCTTTTAGTTTATGTTTGATTTCATCTTATTGTTTAAATTTTGTATTTTTCTAATAATGTAGCCCTTTGGCCAGATATATATTTATTAAATTTTGTACACTTTCTTGGACTCAGAACGTAATTATTTTTCTATTCTATTCTATTCTATATTCTAGGCATACCATCTCCTCTCTACCTCTGATCATTATATTCTTTTAGAGCTGGTACATATGCATATAAAAGAATAAGGGAGGTCAAGGAAGTTTCCATTGCTGACAACACTGAAGCATAATGAAACTTCCAGGTAGGAATCCATTTTATATACAATTTACAATGGATTATTGCTTTTATATTATATAGATTACCACTTATGGACTTGCATAGTATCACAAAGCGGTGGTCGTATACAGTGCCTAAACCTAATATTGATGTAATAGGCACAAAATATTTTAAAAAATCGGGTTATATCAGTGGCTTACAGAATAAAGAGGAACTTAAATTCATTCTGAACTTGATATATATATATATATATATATATATATATATATATATATATATATATATATATATATATATATATATGATTAAAAGGCTTATTTCTTATTAGGTAACCAGCCTATTACAATTAGATTCATTTTATCCATTGATCTTCAATATTCCTGCTGAATATTGGCCAAACTTCTCTAACCTCGTTAAATCAGGCTTACTTGGTTTCAAATGCGTGTTCCAATTGTTAAAATTATTACCTTACACGCCTATCAATCAATCATTCGGTAGCTCAAGATTCGTTGCCACAAAGAATTATTAAACTATCACTAACTGGAAAAACATGCGACGAAATGTATATTTTATTTGTACCCTCCAAGCATAAATTTTTCGTTTGGATCGATGAACATTAAAAAATCAAAATCGAATTCAAACATTCTATCTGCTGGGCCTTATGAATTAAGCAAAATTAAATTATAAGCATAAATCATTTAGAAAACAATTCTTTGTCAACCAAGTTTTAAAAAGTTTGGTAATTATCTACAGGTTTTCTTATATTGTTTTATCCAGATTTTTATATGTCATGACTGGCAACACTCAATATTTAAAATTTAGTCTCCTGATAATCAATTGATGATTGGTTAAGGGGCGACCTGTGGTCTCATTGTGGTTAGCATAACAAGCCCAAGACCGCGGGTTCGTAGCCCGGGAGGTGGCCTTAGGATTTTTTCGACGTGAGTAAAAAATCCTTAGTTATGCCGTCTTTCGGAAAGGACGTTAAACGGGGGTCCCGAGCCTGTACGCTGTCAGGTCCTCGTTAAAAATCCCTATCCTAACTAAACCTAGATAGGCAAAATTTAGTGCTCCCAGTAAAGTATCGCCCGATAAGTCATAGCAGCATGGAGTGACGTTAAATAAACAAACAAACATGATTAGGTTCTGTCCTGTAAAATAAAATAAAAATTTACTTCAACTTAGCATGTTACGTACTGCTCAGTGAGTAAATAGGATGTATCTGATTGTCAGAGACAAAATAACTATCAAACTAGCATCCCATCGGCGGTCCCCGGATACTGATAATCATTTTAGGCCCCCCTGCAGATCGTGCGGGAGAAGGGGGGGGGTAACAAGTGAGGCTGATAATTCAGTGTGTGACATAAGGGATGTCGAATTAGCTGAAGCCGCAATTACCGTCCACGTGACGAGTTCCCTGCGGGCGTCCCATCTAATCAACTTCTCTCTTCCTCCTCATAGCCAATCTCTTATTCCTCTATCTTACAAATCGGGTGTCGTTTACATCATGGGTTTTGCACAAGCAGTATGAAGGCAAAAACAACAACACCGAATCCTTATAACTGCGTGTTTGCATAATCGTTTAGCGTATAGATTATATTGCTATGCCTGATCGGGCGATGCGATAGTGGGAGTCCTAAATTTTGCCTACCAAGGTATAACAAGGAAATGGATCTTTAACGAGTAACAGAGGCAGCGCAGGCTCAGGACAACCGCTTTAGATTAGAATATAATAGAAAAGAAAGTTTACTCTGGAAAAAGTTAGAATAACAAACGTGCACAGAGATACCTCTGGCGAGATAACATAATACGAATCATAAAGTATTTTTCAAGTTCCAAAAAATTTCCTGACAAAATACTAAGCAAATACATTTAATAAACAAATAAATAAATAACATGAAATAACAACAGGAGCTATGAAGTAATAACCTCCTACATAATGTAATCTTAGTACAATCATAAGTCATTATTTAATACAGATTCGTCCATGGTCTACGAATATAAGGAAAAATTCACTTTAACTCGAAGTAAAGATGGGAATCTAAGTACCAAGGATAAATCTTAAAGAGTTTATTTTACGTCTCTTAAGAAGGACGGCTTAAAGAAGGACTTTTTAACCAGTTTACAAAATCGTAGGGCCAACTGCCGGAGTAAGAACCCGTGACCTTGGACATTGATGGTTGTTATGCTAGCCCCTAAACCACAGATAACTCATGATTGCGTGGTTGTTTTGTCTTGGTCAAAAAACTGCTTCATCGTGCAGAGGCTATTTTAACTACGGAAGTTTTAATAAATTGGGCTATAATTAATACTGTTGGAATAGAAACATTGAAATTATCAATTACCACTGATCTAAACTGATATTTTATTCTCATATAAATGCAAAAAGAGCTACTCAATACTGGATAAATAAAGGAATACTGTAGATAAATAAATAATGTCAATGATCCCTTTCCTAGAACCTTTTTTTTAAATTTATGTATTGAAATTTACAACTGTATTGTCAAAATATATAAAGTAAATGTTATTAGGTATGAAAATAATGTTTTACAATAATCATGTATGTTATGTGTAATATTTTTTAATGACAGTCATGTATATAAGCTTTTTTCATTAATTGAAGCTTACAGCGTTTGTAGATTAAGTGTTGAAGTAGTCTTAACACATTGCCGCAAATGACGGCTATAACCGTCCGATCAGATTGCCCTTTTATGCGATTTCTCATACTTTACCGCTTCGAAATATTTGGGCATCTAGAGACAAATGACGGCGATAACAGTCGTTCACGACGGCGATATCGTTCTGGCACTCATAAACAATTGAAAAAAAAAATGTGTTTTTGAGGACGATCGTCAAATAAAAAGTGTGCGGCGTGTTAAACATCAAGATCCCTAAAAATATATCCTTAAATTTATCTCTATGTTTTACAATTTGCAAAAGCTAATGTAGGCAGCAACTTGTATCTCTAGTTTTTCAAATATTCACTTTACTTTTTGAGTATTCGAACTAAATACTCTTACAAAACTGAAATTATCTTGAGTTTATTATTTAGGTTCACCCTCGTACCTTTGGCCAAGATAAGTCGTGAAGATTCCTAATTGCATAGTCGTCGAAAAGTCTTTTCCTAATAAATAGGAACTATTTATTACTATTTAACTTCTGACTAGCTTCGTCGTGACATATGCCCGTAGGTTTGTTTGTTTGCACGTTTGTATTTCGCATGATTCGAATCGGTGAGGCGTATGAAGTTTGCATTTTGAACAAATAAAGTTGAAATTGCAGTTACATCTAGTTTTCAGATATTATTCTTTAGGCACCAAGTATTTGATAGGAGTGGTATTCTACTTGAAGGTCGAATTATATTTTCTTTAAAAAATATATTAGAATATAATGACATATTTTTCAACTTAAAATTGAATTTTCAGTCTCATAAACTGAATTTGGGCTTCCATTCTTGGGTAATTTCTGTTTGGCAACCAAAAACTATCTATTATACTATCTATTTACCTATCTATCTATTTAACGGCCCCATTGCCCTTGCAGGACCTTGGCCTCCTCAGTGATCCTCCTCCACTCCGACCTGTCTTCGGCTGCCCTTCTCCATCTGCCGACACCCAATGTCCGAAAGTCCTCCTCCACATCCTGTAGCCAACGAATTCTAGGTCTCCCTCTGCTCCTCCTTCCACCTGGGTGTCCCTCCATCATCATTTTTGGTAGTCTACTTCTTTCCATTCTTTGTAACGTGCCCCAGCCATCTCATCCTGGCACTCTTAATCGTGGCAACAATATATGTTGTATCATATAGATTTTTAAGTTCCTCGTTTGTCTTCATCCGCCAGCGATCTCCTTCATTTCTAGAGCCAAAGATCATTCAGAGGATTTTTGTTTCCCACATGTTAACAGCCTTTCATCGTTGCAAGTCAGCGTCCAAGACAAACTTCCATACATGACCACTGGTTGAAGGACAGTTATTTAGAGAGCTCTGGATATATTTCGGCTTCGAAATATTTTCAGTTATCTTTGCCATAATTTCTTCTCTAATCTTATTATCTTCAGTGATAATCGTGCCCAAACAGTTAAACTGCTGTACTCTTTCGAAAAAATATCCAGCCCCCTCGATATGCCTGTTCCCTTCTTCTTCCTTGCTGGTCCTCATATATTTAGTTTTTTCCGTATTAATTTCCACTCCTGTTCTACTAGCGGCTACTTCGCTATTCCTCAAATGCTCCAAGTAATGCACTTACTGTTCTTCCGGTAATCACAATGTCATCTGCAAATGCTATTCTGTGGTAGATACATCCTCCAGTCCTTGTCCGGATTGACCTTATAACCACTTCTAATACCATATTGAATAAAACTGGGGGATGAGGATCTCCCTGTTTAACATATCGCTTAATATCAAATTCCTTTGACAGTTCTCCTTGGATTTTGACAACTCCCTTGCTGCCCTTCAGGGTCATCATCTATTATTATATAGATTTTAACTTTTCGTACATCCCACTTCTGTTTATGCGGTCGTATGCTTGTTTGTAATCTATAAATAAATGCTGTTAAACATTCCGTTCCCAGCATTTTTCTAGCATCATTCTAATATAAAAAATGTGGTCCATTGCAGATTTTCCTGGGTGGAATCCGGTAATCGCCCAACGCCTCTTCTGCTCTCTTGACAACCAGCTTCATTAGCAAAGTTGACAGAAACTTATAGACTATGCATAGTAATACAATTCCTCTATAATTGCTACAATCCAATTTGTCTCCTTTTTTATGGATTGGCAAATAACAGCCGCTTTCCACTCACTAGACATTTCCTCTTTCGTCCACATCAGCAGCACCAATTCATAAATTTCGCTATGGAGTGCCCAGGATATTACTATACTGAGAAGATATGTAGTAACTTAACGATCATGTTTACTTGTTCCATCAACTGTTTCTCAAACACACATCCTCTCATTGGTACTAAGTTGAATCAACAAACACATTTTGTTCCTAAAATTGATTGCATACAAAATATTTATTTTCAATTTTAGTATTAAATAGTTTAATATCAATCGAAATAACATTATCAACTTACAAACTTTAAACATATTTTAAAATTCTAAATTGATGTCTGTAAAAAACTGTCAAACAACTTTTCAATTATTCTCTAATGAATCAATTATTACAGCGAATTGAGTAATACTTGATATGCAATATTTTAATTCTTATTGATTCAGGATTGCTTTTTGAGTAACCAATGTATAGGTTGGTTGGAAGTATGAAGAAGTGCGTTTTGCCCACTTAACTGTTGTTGTTTTTTTATAGCTTAATCATATGAGGTGGATATAAATTTTGTTATTTTCTAGTTTAGCCTTAAGCTTGCTAGAAGCAATGTTAGAAGTCTGTAACTTTTTATAGAATTTGTTTTAAAACATAGATATCGCTAAAATTAGAAGCATAATCTATCTCATAAAAAAACAAAACAACAACGGTGGCATGTTTAAATTTAAATGTTATATATAGAGATAAGCTAGTTCTACCTAAAATCTTAAGTTGTCGGAACTTGTTAAACTGAAGTGAAAGAAAGTAAAAACGATATGGAAATAGTTTTTCCAATGATGTGAATGCAATGATCTGCATGATGCAATGCTGGTTTTTATTAAATGTGAGTAGTTCATATGAAAGCATTAGGGAATTATCAAACTTTCAAAATTTACTTTTAAAATTAATATGCAAAAAAATATCTCATAACCATAAAGTTAAAAAAAATAACGTATTTATTTAAGATCAATAATAGATGTTTGATAGTTAACCAATACGTGAAGCTAAACATCAATAATTCATTTTTAGGAACAAATTAATACTAATAATAATTATTATATTAAAAATAGAAAGTTGCGACTTCTTAAACATGTAATTGATCGAATGTAATGAATTTATGCATAATTATTTATAGTAAAAAAAAAATCTTTTAATAATTTTGTGCTCTACTACCATTGTTTACATTTTAGATATTAATAGATTTGAATAAAAATAAGAATATGTTATTGTAATATCTCCTTTATATTAATCCTGGCTTTAAAAAAAATTTAAAAATTATGTTGAGTAAAAGGTCAATTATTATTATTTTCAGAATGAGGTATATAATTGTTAGCATTATTCTGGAACTGATAACATGGGCTAAAGCAGAAGATAAAATATTTATTTGTTCCAAATATATTATCAAAATGGCATGAATACTTGTATATTGTAGTTAAAAAATGTATTTAAATTTAATTGGATTTTTTAAATTATGGTATTTTAAAATGTAGTAACGTAAAAAAGTAGCTAACAAAAACTACTTCGTGTTATTATTAAATTTTCATCAATTATTGAGAATAATAATATTACAATTTAATTAATTAACCATTTTTAGTCTTTAATGCTGTTTTGAATATTTCTTCCCCCACCTAAAAAAATAAATAAAAAATCAAACTATAATTTGTTTGGCGAGTGATGATTACTGTACCATTTATCAGGCAATGGTTCATTGAAATCAATAAAAAGAGTGCCTGGTGTGGTTTTAGCTTATTTGTTGAATCAGACAACGTTTGTTTTTCACATGATCAATATCACCTTTGTTTATTTTTATTTTTTTTAAAAAACAAATACAAATGATGAAAATAAAAGAAAGAAAAATGATAAAGAAGGGAAAACTAGCCAAATTGAAACACGAGAGAATTGATATAACGTTAACTCATGTTCATTTGACTCTATTTCTATAATTCTACATTTAATGAAAAATCAATTATTATTGTTTAAAAAATGAGTTAAAATGAAATTGTTATCGGTAGCTTTATTCTGGAACTGAAACCAGTTGAAGCAGAAGATAATAAATAAATCACTATGCATGTAAGAATACTTGCTAATTGTAGGTGACAAATTTTATTTAAATTTGTTTGATATTGTAACTTATAATAGGCTTCTTTAAATTGTAATATCTAAATTTGTAGTAACTTATTTATCAGACAAAACCCATTTCGGATTATTATTAAATTTTCATCAAGTATTGAAAATAATTATTTTAATAACATTAAATTTAAATTAATTAACCTTTTTTATCTGTAATATTGTTTCAATATTCCCCCAAAAATAAAATCAAACTCATTTTGCTAAGGAGGCTGTTTCCAACGATTACTGTACCAATTTATCATACAATGGTTCATTGAAATCAATAAAGGGAGGAATCAATATGCGGTTTTTTCGCATGATCAATATCACCTTCATTTATTTTATTTAAAAAACAAAACAAATGGAATTGATGAAGATAAAAGGAAGGAAAAACTAGCTAACTGAAACACGAGCGAATTGATAAAATGTTAACTCACCTTCATTTGACTCCATTTCAATAATTCTCCATTTAATGGTACAATTATTGAAGAGCTCATTACGAAGTGAAGCTTTTATCATTCCGTTGAAAGATTTAATTACGACATTATTCCATCCCCCTACCCTGGAGGGGAGGAGGGGAGTTCGTCGATTCGCGTTTGGGAAATTAATTTGGAAAACCGCAGTTCATTTCAGCGAGAACCATTCCTGCGTAAAGTCAATCAGGAGGTTTGAAAACAGCGGGCGATGCTTTTTGGAAGGGGCAGATTAAATGTTTATATTTGCCTTACAAACTAGCCATTGATGGGATAGTAATAAATTCCGGCTCCAATTGTTGGCCGGCAAACAGGGTTTTGTTTTGGCCTCCGGATAGATATTTACACTCCGATAGCCAGCCATTGTGACCTTTTCACCGCCGTGTTTCGTTTTGGGACCGGCCAACAGTTTTGTACATAAGGCCCGTCACCGGTGAGAACAAAGTATCCACGAACGAGCGCTATGAAGTACTGAATAGAGGTCGCTGGGCACAACTCGTCCAATGTGTGACTATTATTACGTAAAAGCTCTAGCCTCTATAGAAGGCAGTCCTGGTGAAATAACGAGATGAAGTACTACAGCATGATCATTACATATGTCCATTATATCACCAAGTCAAATAACTTAAAATCACTATTGCGAAATACATCTTTAGTTGTAATAATTTAGCTTATTGTTGTAGTAGTCATAAAAAATCCGCAACCTCCCCCCAAAACACCCAACTAATAATGCAGTTAAAGTGTTGATTATTCTGGAATCATCTGATAAAACACGAAAACATCACTAATGCAGGCCAATACTAGGTTCTAATAAGGACTAATAAAATATAAATAATACTAATAACCTCTAATATTGCAATCATGGGCACCTACTCATAAAGGCTGGGTGAACCCCAGGAGGGCCTGAAGATCCCATATTCATCTATGACTATTAAAAAAGTAACTAACTTATCTATCACAGCTAGCTTAGCAACTCGAACAATGTCCCTTAGAAGCTATATTTTTGGGAAAAAAATCATTGTAAAATAATTTTATTTTATTGAACAAAATATATATTACCATAATTTCAGTACTTTTTATTTGATCTAGGATAACAAGGTAAGCGGAACATATGTTCTAAGTATCATAAAATATTCTAGGCAATTCTTAATAAGTAGTCTTGTCTAATTCTATTTTATTAACCAAGCACTTTACTTTGAATACTTAATGCCAAAGCCGGGTATGAACCTTCAGCACAGAATACTAATAACAATAACAATAAATATTACTTGTAAAAAGGCTAACATTTCGATGGACATATGAGAAGGGAGAATCTTGTAACTGAGGTTTGTTTTTGTATTTACTTTCAAATTCTTATGTAAAAACTTTAAAAGATTTTTAAAATTCTTGAAAAATGATTTTGATCTAATTGATAAGATGGTGGCCTTCTTAGTTGAATTTGCTAAACGATTTTCTCCACTTGCCTTTGACTCGTGCCATTATACGTATTTCTTTCATTATATTTACTTGATTTATGACTATTATATAGTTGTAAATATCAATAAATAAATTTTAAAAAAACCTAATTGATTTTCAACCAATACAAAAACAACTCTCAGCCGATAGCTATCAAAAAATATTTTTTAATTTATTTATTTAGGTTTTTAGATTTATTAATTGAAATTGTATATTAAAAATACAATAAGTAAATATTCTATATAATAAATAATGACATGACCAAAATACATATAGAGAATATTACAGGTATCATTGCAATGATAATCATAGCTTTATTTTTATGCTGAACTAAGCCTTTCCCTTAGACTATACGAATATGTTTTTTGAAGAAATAGAATTTTCCGCAATTTCATTTCGGTTGTACTGTATACAAATATTATTTAAAGAAAATAAAATATTTAATTTGTGCGCTTTCTCTTTTGAAAAAAATTATAAAATTTTCTTTAAATCAGTCTATTTCTGGCCACAATAGTTGAGAAACTATTTGCAATAGTTTCACATCACATCACATTTCGTAATCTTGTCGATACAAATTCAAACTATGGAATGTAAAAAAAACAAAAACACATTATTCGGTTTTCATCTAGAGCGATAGCTTTGGGATTGATAATTTATATGAAGTTCCTACGGAATCGTCTACATATGGCAAAAATCTCGTATAATAGTTATAAAACGGTGGATGACTTGTAAGAGAAATATATATTTATTGATTTATGAATAGATATAATGTGATATTCAATATATATAAAAGATACATTCCTATGAAATAACTTGTAGACTTATTGACTATTGATTAACATTAGAACTTATGTGCTATAGACTTCATCTAACTTAGAGACTACTTTCTTACATACTATAACTTATCAACCACATTCTTACCATCTACTTACTCTCCTACCTCCTACCTTCTCTTCTCTCTATCCTAATCTTAGAAGTAGAAATAAGAGGGGAGGACAAGGAAGTATACAATGCTGACAACAGGGAAGCATTGAGGAAACTTCCTTGTTACAACAATATTTTATTTAGGAATTTGCTTAAAGCCATTGACCGATCAACCTAATGACATTGGTAAACTACGGTGGAGCATATGCATTGACTTTGAATGAACTTTGAAACAGTTCTTTCATTTTCCTGAAAATTCGTGTTTTTAACTTTTTGATATTTTGCATTTGTATTATATCATGGTTCCCATTCTGTGCTAAATGTTTTAACATCTTCTTAAATCAAGCCTGACAACATAGTCACATCCATTTCAGTAGTTGAGCTTCAATATATTATCTTTTAGCCTTAAATTGAATCACCACTTCCTGTTACTACTAAAAACTATTTCCTATTGATGAGAAAGTTTGTGTTGTTCTCTGGCTAGTTTTTTTTATACAACTTTTATATTTGACAGTGTACATTAGTATTTAGTAACAAGAACCTTTTGAACTCTATACTCTTCCATTCGTCGTATATCTCCATTGTTCGGATCCCTAAATTCTATCACCTAATATCCTTACAATTCCCAAAAATTCGGAAATGGTATAATCGTTTTTTTTTTTTTTTTCTAATGGATCAACGAATAATGTAAACGTATTTTAATTTATGTATATGTGCGGGTGTATATATAATACACGTATGTGTGTGTTCATATATAAATATATATATTTCCTTCTAATTTGGCTTTCATTCCTCCAATTAGATATTTTTTTAAAATAAGTTATCATAGTTGTTATTGTTTGTATTTTTCTTTTTTGTTTATATTATTTATACTATCAATTGTTTCTCTTTATATAATTTTTATTATCATCTTATTTCTATTTTACTTTTATTTATTTCACTCTTTTTTTTTTTTTAATATTGCCATTGGAAGTACTTCACCATTTTTTTCACTATTTTTTTAAATTCTTTCTCATTTGTAAATTTTATTTTATTTATTAACTAAATGTAATTACATTATATTCTAAGACATAATAGTTTATATATTATTATTTGTATTGTCATTCTAAGGGATTTTCCCCAGAATAAATAAAGACTTTATTATTATGAAAGTCGGAGGAACCTATAGATGGCCAACGAGACAGGATCTCCATTACTTGCATTCTTGGTTATATCCTGGTTCAGCTGCAGTATTGCTAATCCACTAGAAAAATCATTTTTCAATAGTAAAGCACGAAGGAATGATTAAGTCGGAAAACTGCTCCAAGTGGTAACCAATCCACCGTTGTTAAGAGCAACGCAAGTCATCGAATTCGGGCTAACTTATACCAACATGCTTGATGATATGAAAATTCACTCCTGAAATAAGACCAGACCAAAAAGAAAGGCAGATACAAATCGGACCCACTAGAGAAAGCAAAACCGTGAGGGGAGAATGGAAGAAGAGAAAGAAATAGTTGAAACAGAGGTAGTCCATAGTGGCTCGATCGTTAAAAAGAACCGCAGTCATGAGGACTGCCGGTAAAAGTGAAAACTTAAGAATTTGGAATAACTGTGTTCTTTTTTGAATTTCTAAATATATTATAGTCTGAGTTTAGTAAATTTAAATTATTATTAGTCGAGTTTTAAAATTTTGGCAGTCCAAAAAATAATTATATACATTTTCAAGTACTTTATTCATTAATAAAAAAACAGAGTCTGTTTCGGAAAACACATGCAGATTATTTTTTAAATATCTGTTATTTAGTATCAGTTACTTTTATTGATAACTGTTATAATCGAATAGAAATAAAAATGCAAATCATGTAGTTTACTTATAATGGAGAATGGAGATAGTTGGGCGGGCGCAGTGAAAAAAGCACCAAATAAGTCAAGACTTATTTTTATTTGTGCGGAAGTTTCCTTTTAGTACCTTAGTACTTTTAGTATTATTAGTAGTTTACTTATAGTACTCTTACATATGATTTACTCAGTCATTAAAATGATTTTTTAGAATTTGCGAAAATAGTAAAATATGCCTAAGATAAGGGTATTATATATTAAAAAAAGACTCTGTTCCAAGGGAGATGAAATAAAGTAACCTCAGGAGCTCATACTCAAAGAACCGAATCTCGATGGTCATCTCTCAAGAGAAGGAACAAGACTGAATGCGGCACCCACCGGACGACGATTGAATCGTACCTATGTGAATATATTTGGAGAAGGAGGTACGAAAACACAGATTTGTTTGACCAGATCCAGAAGAATATTGTGAATTTATTGTGTCCAAATTGAAAATGTATATCTATAATTGTCTTGGTTATTTGTTTTGTTTTAAATTCAACATAAATACAAACATTTATTCTTTTATTTCTATTAGGTTATAACAGTTATCAATAAAAGTTATAACAGTTATAAAGTTATAACTGCTTTTATAATTAGGTTACATGTTAAATTTATGAAACATATGAAGTTATGTCATATAAGTAATCATAATTACCGATTGCATGCGTTTTCCGAAACAGACCCAAAAAACATGATGGGCAGCACAAGCTCAATACAAAATATCAATATTTTAATTAATAAAAATTAATATATAGTTTTATTATTTATACTTTGTATTTGTATTTAGAAAGATTTTGATTTTTAGCGTTATTATCATCGTTAAGTGCAGTAATACTTAGGTCATTTGTACTTTCAATCAAGAGATTTAACTACTATAAATATTTTTTTTTAGGAGAAACGCAAATTTCCACTAGTTATAGATGTTTTAAGTTATTATTAATATCAATTGTCCAACTATGAAACGACTTTTTAGATGAATATAATTCTTCTTATATCTTTAGCCTTTAAACTAAAGTTGATGAATAAGATTGTATGATTAAAAAGATTGGTTAAAATTGTATAACTCATGAACAGACTGCTAGGTTTCACGAGTCTCGAGCATGTTGCAGACGCGAAGCCACTAGTTTACGCCCCACCAAATGTCGCTAAACACTGCCTCACTGAACAAAAATGTGTATTGATAATTTAATAGTTTCAAACAGGTTCCAAATAAGAAACGATTACGATAATAGGAATGCGGTATTATTGTTTACCGCTTCTGTTTAAGAGTGTAATAAAATAAACCGCATTTTTAGAGCCGCCCCTCACGGGTCGATTAGATGACAGGCAAACGGTACTAAGTAAATTACCGCGGTGGAGTGCTATAAAAACATTCAATGATTATCTCGCCTCGAGTGGTCCCTAATTGTTAGCCGCTACGTGTTGTGCTTGGGGAGCACGTGACGTGTTGGGCGACAGGTGTGCCGCATTTCCTGTCCTCACTCGTTAGGAGAATGAGTTCGCCGTGACTCAGAGCCGCACCTGTGGTCGCCAGTGCATCTCGACACAAATCTCGGGTCAGCGCCGCCATATGTGATAGGAGGCCTTGTCGGTATCGCTGTGGAAACGATCACTTCCATTATTTTCTGTCCTAACGCGAAAGTAGTAATCAGCGAATAATTATTTTGATACTTGAAACTTAGCACTTTTGTTTTAACAATTACACACCGAAGATGTTTTAGATCATTTTCATGCGTAAAAAAAAATCTAGGTTTGATTTTAGTGAAATAAAAACATAAATGTGCCAAGGAATGGGTTTTTAGAAGGTTAGTTCAACTTAGAAGGTCACGAGGCCGTCTTGTTTTCAGAGGCCAAGGAGGGCTATCGTTCGATGGCTCAATGGATCACTGAAGATCTCCTCCGTGAGTCCAATTGATGGGGTGGGGTGGCTATTGATGCTAGGAGCTTCCTTGAGACCAGAGTTGACTGGAGAACGGCTGCGCAAGATTGAGTCCAATGGAGAATTATTGAGATATACTTACTGACACACATGAGAAGGCTGAGACCTGTCATGTGTTGTAGTGCAGTAGAACAATAATAATATATCAATAAGGAGTGCTTTCAGGAATTGAAGAGGTAACTAGGTTTGAATCTAGAGGGTTTGAGAGTGAATAAAGTTTTCATGAAAAGACTGATATCGGGTTTAGGCCAAATCAGCAACAAATGGGACATTGAGGTCATTATAGGCGACTTTATATGTAACAAAGTAAGGGTTTTGGATTGTAAGGGTTTGATAAGAGGTCTTACAATAGTCACGTGTATGAGGAAAAAGTGAGCTAGTTAAAATTAAGTGTACTTGTGACCTACATCCTTACCTCGTGTAACCTCGCCTTTCAACTCCTCTCATTTGAGTTATTTGTGGGTGCGTTATTAAATTGTTTCCTGTATCTTTTATTAGTGTTTTTGACGATTTAATTCTGTTTATTTTCTATTAAAATCTCTCTATTGTTTATTAAATTTAAATTTGTGTTTTTTCCAATTCCTTTTGTTATTTCCTATTTAATATGAACTCAATGACACTTTAGGAATAGCCGTTAAAAGAAATAGCTATGAAATACTTCCAGAAGCTCGGAATAAATCCAAAGACGAAATTATGTGAAAAATTTCATCAAATAGGTTTTGGCAAGGATAGAAATTGAGCTGCTTTAGTCGAAAGTGTAGAGAAAGCATTTATATTAGAAGAAGAACGAGACTAGAGGGGACTAGAATTAGCACTTTATTATTACTTTTTGTGTATTTCAATTTTAAATAATATGAATAAGAAGGTATGTGTTATCAGTATCAATATTATCAGTGTTGAGGTTATATAAACAATAGCGGATAACAATCCATGGAGACCAGGACACCATACCATACAATATTCTAAATAAATTAAACATTATGTTGATACGAAAAAAAAAATATATAAAGTACTCATATATAACGAAAGGGCTCCTTGCAGTAAGTAGAAATATATTTTTGTAACCGTAGTCACCATATAATAAAATTAATGTTATTTTGTCTCGTATGAAAGGATTTTTATTCAATAAACTACTCCAAGGATTTCCACCAAAATAGGGATATTTTTTATTTATTTTTAAGTTAAAAATGATGTAGTATCACTGCAGCTCAGTTGTCATGATCTCAGGGTGGCATCACATATTACTATTTAAAAGTTAATCAGATAAAAGGATCATGACATTCCCTGAGATCATTAGTTGGGTAGTGAGAGCAACATAGCAGATTATAGGTATATAGATATTGTTATTAACCAATAAAATATATTTTTTTTAAATGTAACTTAATACTACATACCCATTTCTTTCTTACCCATTTCTTTCGTACTTTGGATCTGTTGTTAACCCAAAAAAAATGTCAACGGCTGGGAAATGTCATATGTATATAAACTTGTTTTTATAATATCTTAGATTTTATTATTGATGTGCATATTTTAATTCATTTTGATATTTTATCAAATTATAAGTTAAGAAATATTCTCCCTCTAAATCTGTTATTATAAGTATTATTTAATCATTTTTAAGTGAAAGTAAAATTACATTACACATTGTTAAAACGTTGAATGGAAGATTTATTACAAATTCATTAATTTAATTATTTAAATTGCGTTGCTTTTATTAATATATAATTGAGTGTGACTCTAATTTTATGAGAGCTGTTTATTAAATAAACTCAAATGTTTATGTAGTACTATCCCTCGGTTATTTAGATATAATCATTTTAGAAATAAAAAGAATTATCTTTGAATTTTAAAAAATTTTCTTTTGACCTTCATTTCCTATTATTATTTCAATAGATTTCATTTTATCACCTGTTTAGTTAATAAATATATATCTGTTATTGATGCTTTCTTATATTTAAGGAAATGATGAATTATATGTAAAAAGAACTACATTTAAAAAATGCACTGTGTTATTATTAAAAGTGAAATATTAGCTATAATTCTAATATTTATTTGGTTTGATACGATTGATAAACAATTATATGTAATTTTTTATAATTAATGCAGTCACAAAATCAGTTGCCATTTTATTTGATTTGATTGAATAATGCATTAAACTAAACATTACTTAAATGTCTAAGAAGCATTATTTTTAATTCAAGATATAGTTGTTAATCAGCAATAAATTTTTATTACATAAAGTTAAATTAATTTAAATTATTATATATTCACTTATATACAGATAGAATCAAATTTTAAAATACTGTGTTATGTATAACTTGATTCTGTTTAGACTTGACGGGAATTTTGTTTTCAGTTAATCAATAAGTTTAATTTTTTACCGAAGGTAATAATACAATTTTATTTTTTATGGTTAATGCTGCTCTTATTCTAATATATATATATATATATATATATATATATATATATATATATATATATAGTGTTTTGTTAAGTATTGTAAACATTCCTGTGCCAAGCCTTTCTGGAGTAAACATTATTTAATTATAAGAAAAAAAAAACGTTCTTATTTACATACATGTTTTGTAAAGAAGATTTTATAAAATAAGTAATTGAAATTCATTATTTTATATATTTAAAGCCGTTAAATTTTACTAATTAGTTTTTAATATTAAATATATAGCTTTATTTATATGTCATTATTCTGATATTTTTATCTTTTTACTCTTTCTTTATATTCTTATGATGTTATTTAATGCAACTAGAGTCATTTAAATTGAAAAAATTGAACTTTTTTCAGTACAAAAAGTATAAAAATGAGTTATTTTTATTTATTAATATAAAACCGATTTGATTATATTAAATATTTAGGCAAATCTCCGTAAATAAATTGTAAAAATATAATAATTCTTTATTTGAATGACAACAACGCTGAAGGCAGCTTTGAAGAAGAGCCCTATCACCCGGGGGTGGCTGGGGTTAGGAGAGCACATGCCCTTCATGAATCTTAGAACGGGCGTGCAATTATTGATGGGGTCCAGCCGTGCTGATTTTCTTATAACCTCCGATTAGGTCACTTGTGAATTATTTATGAGCTCTTACCACTTATTAAAAATAAAAGGTTGGGGATCCTATCCCATAATTCATTGTGGAATTTCAAAAGACTCCTTGTATTCGACATCAAGATTTATTTCTTCTTACTTATTTATATATATATATATTTTTTATTTCTATACATGATATTATAATGCAAAATGATTTGTTTGTGTACAGATACATTAATAAACTACTTGAGATCTTTGACAAGATTAGAAAATACATTTTTTCGTATTGCATTGTCCTTAAAAAGAAAGAATAAATTATGAAAATCGACAGAGATTCATTGTCAATATTCACAAAGCCAATTTTACAATTTGTTTAAAATATTTACATGAGCGCTATCCCTTATAAATGGCACATTCAATTTATGACTATAACCTTAAATTGTACTGGTTGATATGTATAGTTTGTCAGGGGGGGGGGGAGTAGAGCTACAGGGGGCTTATTGCTTACAGTTACTATTTACACAATATTGCACTTAGTCTCGATTGCACCTCGTCTTTTATATACACGGTTATTGCGGGAACACCGAGCAATCTATTTGTCAGTGTTGCGCAGCGAACTTCATCCGCTTCTGTTTTTGCCTCTGGTTACAGAACCAAACCCGGACAACGTTTTTCTTCAGGTCCAGTTTCTCGGCGATGGCGGCGATCTTCTCTCCAGAAGGCCTAGGCTGGACGGCGAAGTAGGCCTCCAGCGACCTCTTTTCGGGTGCCGCGATTGATGTCCTCTTCCTCTTCTTCTCGCCCGCTGGGAGTACCGAAGGGGCGTCTGGGTCTCGCCTCTTGTTTTTGGCCTGCGCTTCGGCCTCCTCGAGCCAGGCCTGGAGGATAGGTTTGAGGGCTATCATGTTGTTGTGGGAGAGGGTGAGCGACTCGAACCTGCAGATGGTGCTCTGTGATAGAGCCCCGACTCCGGGCAGCTTGAGATTGGCTAGCGCCTTCCCAACGTCGGCCTGGGTCACACCAAGCTTTATCCTTCGTTGCTTGAACCGTTCTGCGAAGGCTTCGAGTTCTCGCGGGTCGGTGTCTGAGTCCGGGTGCTGGAGACCCGGAGCCATGGGGTGGTGGTGCGGTGGTCCGTGGCCACTGAGCGGCGACCCGTGGTGGTGGTGATGGTGGTGGTGGTGGTTCATCATGGTGTTCATTGCGGGGCCGTACGGGCCGTGGAGCTGCGGGTGCCCGCCTCCACCACCGTCCGTCATCGGCGTGAGGGTGGTCATCCCGCTGGAGGTGATGGGGTCCAGCATCTCCAGCCCTTCCATCCCGTGGTGGTGTCCCATCTGCCCTAACACCGACATCTAGTTTTTGAACAAAATAACTTGTTAGAGTCATTGTAAATAGGTAGTTAGTTATACATACATATTTTTTTTATCATACAAAGAAAGGTACAAAAAAGCACCTCAAAGCACATACTAATATGCTCACACATAATGTACTAAATACATAAAATATAGTGATATTATCATTCACACACATACTTCAGAAAACGTAGTTACTATTACGATCAATTCTCTTTATAGTATAATTAATTAGTAACATCATGAATGTGCTAAACTATGATGTAATACTTTATATAATAGACGAAATTTAAAATATTAGCTTTATGAAAAAATAAGTTCTTAAGAATCAATAAAGATATTGGGATTGGTTCATGATTAAGTAGTATAAGTTTTGACAACTAATAATTGAGCATTGAAAACTTTTTAATAGAAATTATTCTAGATATAAGAGTTTTCGGTTGAAGGAATTTGGCAATCTATTTAAATTTAATTAATTTTTATAATATATCCATATTATTCTCGAAATCAATTCCATTCATAAATAATGATGATTTATAATACTCCGACTATGTATATGATTTCTCAATTTCAACTGGCATAATGATTAGTGCAATGACACAAGGGAAAATCATTAATAATGATCCATAGTTTTATAAAAACAAAAAGTGATATACCATTTCTCTCATTGGCTGTACATTCTCCAACACACAATCAATGTCTGACATTATCACTGACTTTAAATATTTCACAGTTTTTTTAATAGAAGAAAAGTGATATTACCTCTTTCTTAATCAGGTTATCCGTTACCTCCATATTCCATGTCTATAGAAAAAAAAAGAAAGAGACATTATTTGTAATTTTCATTGTTAATTTTTAAAAATAAGTTAAACTATCAATATTATATTAGGAAAGTTGCTTCATACAAAATTTTTTCTCACACACATTGATGTGAACAGTTAAGGGCATAGACAATGTGAGACATTCATTGGAAAAAAATTATTTTTTAGAAGCTATATTTACCATTAAAACTAAACAATCTACCAAATTTATTATAACATTTAAGTATGTAAAGGTTTAAAACTATTATTATTAAAATGTTCTTATTTTATTTTATTTAGTTACATAAGTCATAAACGAAATCATACAATTATGGCATTTTCAGACATAAAAAAGAGATATAATTTTAACACTAAATTGGTGCCACAATAATATCAAGTATTTAAAATTATAACTATAAAATAGAACCACTAGTTTTTCAATTTTGTCCACAAAAAAAAAAAAAACTATCCAAATAAGTAGAAGGGTTATAAAAAAAAAAGAGTGTCATTTTACACCTGTTAGTAACTAATGTGACAATTTTTTCAGCAACTTATTATTTAATTTTTAAAAAATGTCGCCCTCAATTTCAAGGCTAGGAATCACTCAAGTACTCATAGCAACTAAATACCAAACGACAAATTAATTAGCCTCAATGAAAATGAATGTTATTATTGTAATAATGTGACAGAGGATATGTGAGAGATATTGAAAGTGACATTTTTTTAATGACCTAGAACCTTTAAAACTACTAATGAAACACTGGAAGGCGAGAATGAATGAGAATTAGATAGGTATAATATGTTATCCGTTTGTTAGTTGTTTTATTTAAAGTCACTGTTAAAGTCACTTTATGCTGCCATGGCTAATCGGACGATGCTACAGTGAGAACTCTAAATTTTGCCTATCCAGGTTTGATCATAATAAGGATCTTTAACGAGTACCTGACATCGTACAGGGTCGGGGTCCCCGTTTAACGCCCCTTCCGAAGAATGGCATAAGCAAGAAATTTTCACTCCCTTTAAAAAATCCTAGGGCTACGAATCCGCGATCTTGGGATTAGTAAGTAGTTGTGCTAACGACTAGATCTCAGTTCGTATTTTATTTAACCATGAAGAAAAGATTTAAAAAAATTTAAACTCATATGAATGATCAGATGGCAATGAAAATAGAAGGTGTGCTCAAAATTGAAGGGGTTTTACTTATCAATCGTGACTAATAAAAGATCTGCCCTTAAATTATTTATTGAACTAAAGTAGTTTTCATGAGTCCTTGGCAAGCCGAGAATACTTGTTGAGGGACAGTACAAAGCAGTTGGAGAGAGAACTGGGGCCCGTGTTATGGTTCCCATGGGCAGCGTACAGGATCGCCTGCCATCCTTCAAATGACCACTTTGCAGTAGATGTCAATGGGGAGCTGCAGAGAGCGTAATGATGAAAGATAGCCCTCCGGGGAGGAGGGTGAATCATTGCCAGCTGAGATGGAGGGCGGGGTGCTCCCTTCCTAATGTTATCATAGAATAAACATCTGATTCACTTATTCATGTCCCTTCGATTTGCTAAACATCAGGGCGTGGTTAATGAGGAGGCAACAGGTCCTAGCTCCCGCTGGGCTCTTTCCGATTGACCGCGGTACATGAGTCCTACTTTCTTGTGGATGTTCAAAACAGCACGAATAACATATTTTATAATTTCGATATGATAGAACACATGTGACTAATCTAAAAACTATCGCTGTCTAACAAAGTACAAAATGCTATTTAAGCTGATATTGACATATTCCATGCCGGAATTTATGCGAAAAATCTCAGTTACACACCATTCTAATTTTTCAATCATAATTCCTTTGATATATTACTCCATGCTCCACCTACGTCCCTAATGAATCATTGCACCAAGGCTTAGACATACCTCTTGGAACTGACACAATCAAGAAACACTACAAAAACTGCATTAGTCTCTTGCTGAACATCCATACTTACTGGTACAAATATTACTGAAACATTACAACAGAATACGACAAGATGACTGGAACGTCCAAGGAGAAGTGATCTACTACTAGCTTCCACGTGAATCCCTTACTTAGAGCAGGTTTGCAAAAGAAGAGGACAAATACCATATATGGCATCTGTATGATTTTTAAATAAATAGATACTTGTTATTATTGTATTATTTCAATATTTAAATCTATAATTCTCTAGTCCAACACAGCAGGCTAATTTTAGTAATTCGCAATCAAACAAACAACTCTCACATTCAATCTGAATCTGAAAGACGTTCTTATGTCATGCCTAAAACGTCAAACTTATCAGGACATCTATTTTCATTCTAATACAGGATCAAATATATTACAGGGCCACCTGTGGTGTAGTGGTTAGCAGAATTACATGCTATCCTCAAGATAGCAGGTTATTCCGCCCTTTGGAAGCGGTAGGAGGTTCAAGCCAGTGTGGTATCAGATACTCATTAAAAATCCAATTTCTTGAAAAAAATTTAGGATTCACGCTGTGCAGTTGTCTATTATCCAGTAGAGAATTAAATGAGTTTAAATTAATACATAAATAATTATATTTCAAATGATGAAGTAAATCGGTTTTCTATAAATTACAATTTTCCATGACTTTCTTTTCTAATTGAAGGCTCTTCAATCACCTAATAATTAGATAAGACGTATTTCTATTGTTTAATCTTATTTCTTCTATCCATTTTCTACCTTTCTACCTTTATCTTGGCAATCTTTTCATATGGTCTTTCCTCACAAACAGTTAACCCTTTTTTTTTCTCTTATGCATCTATTTTAGTTTTAATGACACTCTTACTCCATAATATGACATACATAGTACTGGTTTTCCTTCAGCAAGTATTTATATTTTCATTGCTATACTTATCATAAGAATCGTCCAATTCAACTATCCAGCCAAATTTATTTAAGTTTTTTTTTCAGCATTGTGTTCCTTGCCATCAGTATTGGATGACACATATCTCGTATCAAACATTAGTGACTAAGTCGCCTCTGCACAGATTATTTTCTTACACTCTCATTTGTTTGTAAAATTATCGCAACGTAAAGATAAAATACTTTATATCATGGCACCAATCACACAATACCGATCCAGTAACTCAGTACAGCACATTTTACTGTTTTGGGTATGAAATGCATAAATAATTCGAATCACAAATTTTTACAGAAATCATGATATATTGACGAAGAGATTTGAAATTGTCCTTGGTCATAAAATTTTTCCCTTTTGCCGACTGTGTAATTATCAGAAGAGAACCGAGCGAGAGGAGACTACGGCGGATATTTGTGGGGCCCGGGGGAGCGCGCCAACTGTCAGCCGTCACCCGTGATAAAAAAATACTTACCCCCCCACCCAACTTCCCCCTCCCGGTACTAATTTAATTACCTTGTTCTCTCTCCTGGTCAGGATTCACTGGCTGTCTCCTGCTTATATCACCCGGCCCCATTGCTCTCTAGCTGTACTTACGCGTAAATCATTCCGTATATAAGAGTAAATTTATCTTTTTACTAGTGTGTGTGTATATATATATATATATATATATATATATATATATATATATATAGAGAGAGAGAGAGAGAGAGAGAGAGAGAGTGAGAGAGAGAGAGAGAGAGAGAGAGAGAGAAGAGGGCCCCCTCTTGAGGTGATATATGCAGGAGACAGCCAGTGAATCCTGAAAAGAGAGAACAAGATAATTCCTTGTTGTAATAAGGTTTTCCTGTGCTGATTTTTAGTGTATTTTTTGCTATATTTAACTTGTGTTATTTAAATATTACAATGTATTTTAGCAGTAGAATAGTGAAATCACGTGTAAACTGCGATAAAATAAAAAAACATGGTTCATTATCAAAGCGGTGGTCATATCTCTTTCTCCGCTAAGGCGTAAACAATAGACTAGGTCCTCTATATAGCACTGCAATAAGTATATGTATAGTCTGTGTCTGTGTAACTATTATATTCATAATTAAGGATAGGTATCTAACACATATTCAATTATCAGTTAAGGTTATTATTTTGTTAGAGTTTGGACTTCATTGTTAACTTTATAAAAACACATAGAAAGGTCCTTTTATTCTATTCTATTGTCTTAGGTAAGTTGAATAATGGTTCCACTTTCACCTTTTAAATATTTAACTCTACTACCTTGCATATGGTTATAAATAAACAATTTTTTTTTATAATCGTTTAAAAGTTATATATGATCAAGAATTACAAATTGAATAAGTATTTTTACAAAGCTAACAATGAAGAATATACTTTAGTATTATAACCTATACTGATAATTGACTATGTTTTAGATAACTATCCTAAATTATGAATATAATAAATATCCATATATATACATTTGCGTATCAGATGTGATCCTTATAAATTAATGAAACTTATAAATTCCAAAACTTGGTTCTATACAATACAGGGAACCAGCGTATACTAGTAACAAGTCTTATCTTGGCTTACAGATATAAGAACCGCTAACTGTAGGAAGGCAACTTGAACAATATTTAAGATTTTTTTTAAACCTTTAACTTTCACCTGAAACTTGTTCGCGTGGCAGCACAGTCTTGACAACCTCTTCAATATTTAGTTACTGGAGATAGGGAATCAGCCTAGGACAATATAACTTTTTTATCTTGTTTGTAAAACTTAAAAAGTGGACTAATTTTATTTAGATATTCATATTTTTAACGTCAGTCAGGGTACATTATTTTGCATTGTTTTCTGATCGAACCTCCTGTACACTCTCCTGAATTTTCCCACTAGTACAGTGAAATAACGAATTATACTGGTAACGATTATTCCATCAATAATCGATACCTTGTTTATTATTTTATTTCTTTTAATAGTTATGTTTATATCAACTAAAATAAACGGAAAAAAGCACATAACCAATATTTCGCAGTCGACATTCAAAGAACTCTAAATTCAACTAACTACCCTTATATAGAATTCTATGCAGTTACAATGCTCCCGACCCCGAAACGTACCTCACATTCAAAGTTCATATAAAGAAATTGAAATGTGTCAGCCAATTAGGAGTTGCTAATCCAGAACAAATCAGAATCTATGAGAAAAACACAACTTTTTTGTTTGTCACAAGAAACCTGTATATCATGCAATCAATTTATCTACAATAGTCTACATCACATTCTCCTTCACTGCCCAGCACACAATGAATATAGACAACTTCTTCAACACTTCATCTTAGAATCTTCTGATAACTAAAGTATCCAAGCTATACTCAATATCGACAGTGTAGATAAGTTACATAAGTGTATTATTACATGATGGGAATTCAAAAAGTGCTAAATGATTTATCATAGACCATTTTCTATTAAGTGCTTGTTTTTAGTTTATCTTTAAAGTGATATTTATTTGAATTGTTTCTATCATAGCACCAGTAATAGTTTATTCTTTGATCTGTTACTTATGTTTTGAAAACCAGAATGTGTTATTAATTTTATTTTTATATTAATTTTTATTTTATTTTTGAAATGATATGTACATAAATTGTTAAAATCATAATATTGTAATTTATAGCCAAGCTGGGCTCTATTTGTATGGGGAAGCCCCCCAAAAACAAATAAATTTCTATCTTTGTATCTATCTATCAACTAAAATAAACGGTCCCTACATTTAAAAAAAATTATATTCGAGTATAAAACTTGATCATTGGCTGGAAGATACAAGAAATCATGAAGGAAGCAATATGTTATGGTAGAAATATTAACAATTCTTTGATAGTTTCACGAGATTAATCTTGTGTTTTAAAAGCAATGACCTACCATGACCGCACAACAGTGCTGTACAGCGGGTATAGCCTATCGTTTACGCCTTAGCGTCGGAAGGTTTTATTACCACCGCTTTGATGAATGAACAGTTTTTTATTTATTTTTTTTGTTTTATCCCAGTTTACTCATTATTTAATTATTGCGCTGTTAAAATATATTCTTATAATTAAATAACACAAGTTGGCAAATCAAAAAGACACTTAATATGATACAAATGCATATATTAAAAAGGAATCAGTACTACAAAAAAGTTTGGGAAGTAAGAGGGTTACCCACAATATAAATAAACAATAAAATAAATCAAGTAGTAATTTTTTATTTTAATTAAATATCATACTTGTGAAGCAATGATTGATTATATTCTAAATACGAATAATATTTCGTATAACATCCATAAGAATATCCATCCCTATTTGCAATAAGTTTAAGATTAGATTGGGTTTGAACAATAAAAGCCGTTAGTACTCATGAGTGACGATCTAGGAGAGCTAAAAGGAAATCATTTAGTTTTATAACAACCGTCTAGGACAAAACAATATGTTAACACTAAACTTTTGGTACATACATAAATATGGCACCAATTAACGAAAACAATCCAGAGAAACAAATACCTTGAAATCTTCATTCGAACGATAACCAAACATCTTAGGAAAAGTAAACGTTGACTGTGTTAGATGGAGGGCTTCTTAAAACCTGCACCACTATTACAAAAGCAGGGTATTTTGTACGTCGTAAAGACTTTACTTTTTAGTCGACTTCTTTCACAAACGTAAACAATAATAAAAATGCAGACATAGTTGATAGTGGTTACTATTCTCGCTGCTTTTGATTATCGGAAAGGATTCATCCTTTACAATTGTTAAAACATTATTTACTAGTTTCTGATAGGTTTGAGCCAACATAATGATTAACAAATTATATAAAATGAACAATTTTATTTATGCTTATTAAAATTAATTATTAAAGCTTGGTATACCTGATGCGGCCTGGTGTTGGGCGGTCCTCCATGTGGCGCCCCCATCCCGTGGTGGTACATCATGTCGTGCTTGAGCTGTGGGAGACCTTGAGGATTGCCCTGGTGCTTGCCGATGTCCACTGCCGCCAGCGCCTCCGCTCTCGACAGGAGGCCGTCATTGAGTCCGCCGAAGATGTCGCCCTAGAGGGAACGATTGTATTAGTTATCATAACATAATCAGTATGACAATAGGAAGAAACATGGCATATTTCTTTAAATGGGCAACAATTAATTTAATCGAAAAGACATTGGAAATGTTCTGGCATTCCATAGTAATTTTCGTATTATGGAGTTCGAGGATTAAACGTTTATTAGTTATGACGGATAGGTAATAATAACGCTTAAATAAGATGAAAGAAGGAGTCCTAGTGCATTACTGCACAGTAGGAAAAAGTATTAAAGTAACTTTAAAAGTATTAAATTCATGTTTTATTACTATTAAAACTTTTTCTCACAGTTTTGGAATTACTCACCTGTTATTAATTGCCTGGAATAATAAATAGTTTAAACTGCAAAACAAGGCAATAAGAATATTTTCAGAAAAAGGATATTTCCGATAAGAAGGTCTTCAGAAAAAATTATTTATAGGGCTTTTGGAAAAAAAAAATCATTTATAAATAAGTCTGAACCTATCCTTTCCCTAATTTAGTCTCCTTAATCTTGCCAAACGGTTCCTTCGATTCAAGCAAAAACCCAAGGCAAAATGCTGCGAGCATTTAAGAAAGCACCTATTGACAACGGTAAGAAAAGAAATCTTAAAAATCTGTTGGGATTGCCTCGGACTATTTGTTTTAATGATATATATATATATATATATATATATATATATATATATATATATATATAAGCTCACGGTAATTAATAAATTAGAAATAAAAACAAGCAGGCAATTTTGTGAATGGGAAATATACCATTTTGCTGATAATTGTAAAGTCAAAGAAGTAAACAGCGGATAAAAAATGTACTCGTGTTGACATTATTATTTATTTAAGGTATTTCTTGTCGTTGAGTGACAGCCAACGTTAGCTAATTTATCCCATTCACAGTTATTTTCGTTTCTACTCTTTTCTCATTAAATGTAGAGCCTGTTCATATTTCGTTCATTGACAGTTTTGAGGATAACTTTAAATATAGCTTGATACGACCATTGCAGTCAAAAAGGGATAAAAGCTTTTGAAAATGTTTTGTTTGATGTGGATAATAATAATTTATTGAAAATATTCTATATGATGCATAACAGAACTAGGCGCAGCGGACCAAATCATTCCCGCATAACTTGTTTGTGTTGCAGTAACAGTATCCAACAATTTTCTCAGTATCTTTGGGTTTTAATAACTTTATTGACTAATAAATATGTTTATTGACTTAAAATTAAGTTAGCAGTGTGTATTGGAAATTGTATGCTTAGTTATAAATACTCTAGTATTTTAAAAATTATTAAGAACAATGATGACTTCTGAACAAGGCGGAACAGCACAACCTTACCCGCACAACACGGCTGCTCTGCAGGAATCGCTATCACTTTCGCCTTTTCATAAACTTCTAAAAATTAGAGTTGACATCACATTATTATGTATTGTAATATTTGTTTCCCGGAATAGGTGAAATATCGACTGGTTTTTTGTTTGGTACAGTACTTTTAAGACAGAAAACTTTGTTACTGGGAATTTTACTATTGCAACCAATTTATAATTCGCCACATTTTGAGTTTTGGCCCACTTTTATTGTTAAAATTATAATTAAATTTGTAATCCGAAAATATAAAAAAAAATAATAGTAAAGCACATAAAAATAAATAAATAATATGAAATAAAATGATTATATTAAGTACAGAAGGAAGGTTTATATGCAATAATTTCAATTAATAAAAACATTAATGAGCTTGATAAACATAGAAAATTAACTCTCAAGATAGAAAAAATCTTATACACAAATAATAGCATGAAAATATTTGTGAGTCAATTGCCCTCCTTTGGTTAAATAATTATTTAATCAATTATAATTGATCAAAGTTGATGTCATTTATAATTAGGTACTTCTGGTATGATCTATTCTATTATCATTATTTCCATTCTTCATATTCTTTCATACTTTCAAACTAATTTTACTTTTTAAATAAAGCATTCATTAAATTTTATAGAAAATCATAATTTTTTTATTTTACTTTTTATTATTTTCCTTTATACAATTTCATTTATACATTTATTATTTGTAATATTACTAACACCAAAGTGATCATTATATTTTATAACTAAATCATACTCTTGTTATTTTACTATGTTTTATTATCTTCATTATGCATGTTTTACTATCTTCCAGATTTCTCACCATTCTCATAATTTCTCATTAGTTATTTCATAATTTATCTTACTTATTGTATTTCTTTTCATTCTTATCATTTATTTATATTAACAGTTATTATTCCTTGGTACTGCAATATTTTGTACAGTTCGTTTTTCTTCTCAGTTCTGAAGATGGACTAAATCTTAGGCTAAAACGTAAGAACAATAAAATAAGTCATTCTTATTTCTGTAATCGTTGACTGCAACCCCGACCATTTTAAAGTGCTTTTATAATTATTTATACAATATTATGTATATATTATTATTATAATTATGTATATAAGGTCACCTGTGGTCTAGTGGTTAGCGTAACAAACTACTAAGCCCAAGATCGTGGGTTCGTAGCCCGGCAGGTGGCCCTAGGATTGTTTTAAGGGAGTAAAACATCCTTAGTTACGCCGTCCTTCGGAAGGGACGTTAAACGGGGGTCCGGAGCCTGTACGATGGCAGGTACTCGTTAAAAATCCCTATCCTAATTAAACCTGGATAGGCAAAATGTAGAGCTCCCACTGTAGCATTGTCCGATTAGCGATAGCAGCATAAAGTGACGTTAAATGAACTAACAACTAATTATGTATACGAAGCTCGATGAAAATAAGTATCTCTCTTAAGGAAATGGTAGGAATAATTATTATTGCGAAATATTTTGTGAACTTCTCATTCATTCATGGAATAAGCTTCCCCTACAAGGTTCCTTCCGCCGCCACCCCACCTCCAGCGCTTAGCCAAAGAGGTAAGACGCAAAGAAGATGGGATCCGTAATTAGGGACGGTGACGTCAGAGGCTGGGAGTAAATTATTTATGAGCACACAAGAGGAGGCTTTGTCTGTAATGGCGGCCATCAACCGCTGTCTTCTCTCTTCAATTAGTTTCCTCTCTTCCGAGCTCATCTCACTTTTTCTCAGGCACTTCATGTGAGCTAGGATACGGGAATTATTCATATAATACTTATATCTTTTCTGTGTATATAGTGTTGTTCATTATTTGGAAACAGTGCATATGGGAAAAACATAAAACAATCATCAACGTATAAGAAGTTCTTAAAATATTAATAATTCTTTAACTGACAAAATTGTTGGATGACTGTGACTGCAACCCAAAACAGGTTGTGCGGGTAAGATCTTGGGCATTGAATTTTATTACAGTAACACCAGAGGTGACATCCTAGTATTTATTAATACTGCATTTAGTAATAATTAACAAATATTTATTAATTATTAAACTGGAAGTGGAGTAGCTCACCGGTAGAAAGCTGATTTACCGCGCCGAAGGTTCGAAGTTCTAATCCGGCTGGCTGGGAAACTTTTATTTAATCTGCTAGCGGATGAAATGGGATCTAGAACCCTCCAGGAAAAATCTAGCGGTTGAAAGTGATCATCTCCCAATACAGTATCTAACATGTACTGAGGCCCAGACTATTCTTCATTCGTCTATTTTTATTTATTGTTCTTTCGATGGTGATTATTTTTATTTTGAAGAGAAAAGAAAGATTTGTCCTGGCCGGGATTCGAACACGGGTCGTCTGCATCTATAGTGCAGTGCTCTAACCACTGTGCAAGACAGAGAAATCTTCACCGATCCTACATCCCCGTGTTCTCGCAATTTTTGCGAGGTATACACGGGGAAAAATGTTCATTGAACATTACTTTAACTGGGATCTTGTTGACTTACGTCCGTTTTATATTTATAATTTATTTTTATTTATTATTGTTTTGATGGTGATTATTTTGTAATTATTAAATTATTTTTAATTATTAAACTATGAGAACATAGAGATATAGGATCGGTGATGAGAATGGACTTATCTGGGTTGGATACGACCCATGGTAGCTCAGTGGTTAGATCACTGCACTAGAGATGTAGACGACCCGGGTTCGAATCCCGGCCAGGAAAAATCTTTTCTCTTCACAAAAAAATATTTAAAAATAATCACCACCTAAAGAACATTAAATAAAAATAAATTATAAATATATATTTTTTAAATGTATTTATTGAAATTTACAAATGTATAGAGCATACACCCAATAAATATAATGAAAGATAAATCATGTCCCGTCATAAAGGCAAGTAGAGAAATTACCCGGTAGTACTCAAATCAGAGTTCAACTAAGAAGGTTACGTGGTCATCTTCTTTTCAGACACCTCGGAGGATTATCAGGAATTGAAGAGATTTCGAGGTTTGAAGCTAGGGGGTTTGAGTGGAAATGAAGTTTGTGATGGAAAGATTGATACCGGTTTCAGGCCAGCAATCAGCTAAATCAGCAACAAACGGGAGATTAATGTCATTATGGATTACTTTGTTAGTAACAAAGTAAGGATCATTGAGCATTTTATGAAGGATTTTGGATTGTAAGGATTGAATACGTGTGGAATTCGATGGCTTAGTGGCCCCTTAAGTCCAAATAGGTGTTAAAATAGTCATGCATATGAGTCTTTTGTAGTTAATCGGAAGCTTAGAGCGTTTTTCTAGTAAATGCTGAAGAAGCCTGAACGGCGAGCTGAAATTATAAATATAAAATTGACGTAAGTCAACAAGATCCCAATTAAAGTAATATTTAAAGAACATTCTTCCCCGTGTATAAACCTCAAAAATTGCGAGAACACGGGGACATAGGATCGGTGAAGTGAATGGAATAGTCTGACTTGGATACGAACCCTGGTAGGTCAGTGGTTAGACCACTGCACTAGAGATGCAGAAACTCGGGTTCGAATCCCGGCCAGGACATATTTTATTAGTAATTAATTAGTAAACTATCACACACCAGGTTCACATGAAACATATATAAATTTTTTTTTGCTATTGACCATTTGCAATGAACACAATAAGAATTTGATATTCCTAAGGCTATTCAGAGTATTAATTTATTTTCTGCGTAATTACTATATTTAATGAAAAGAGAGAAGAAGCGAAGATAACTGTTAATGCAATAAATTAGCTAATGTCGTCTGCCACTCAACAACAAGGAATACCTTGTATAGATAATGATGTCAACACGAGTATATTTTTAATCTACTTGTTTACTCATGTGACTTCACAATGTTAGTCAAGCATGACTTTTCCCCTTTACAAAATAATCTACTTGTCTGCACTTTAATGTTCTTAATTGACACTAGCTTGGTATTTTGACATTGTTAACTATTTACTGGTTTTGAACGAATAAAGTAACAGAAAATTGAGTTTAAGAAGTAATAGTTCCAAATGAAATAATCATCAGCATCTCCTTAATGGAGGACTAAAGTTAGGCAATAATAATTAAAAGATATGTAAAACTTTACATTAGTTTCTGGACGAGCGTTTGGAAATTAAAAACGTTTTAATCTACAATTTTTACGAAATAATGTTTATCAACACATAAAATAATAACTTCATATAAATCTAATCTATTAATGACCACGGATGTATCCTCTGGTATCTGAAAATCCTTCTTGGGTTCACCCAGCGTCTATTAAGTGGGTGATAGGTAATAGGAGAAAAAATCTGGAGATTGAGCGTGATTGAGATTTACTTAAAAATTACTTCAAATGAAATATATAAGAATATATATATATATATATATATATATATATATATATATATATATATATATATATATATATATGTATGTATATAATGGACAAATTACTTCTCTGCACTACCATTGCCTTAGAAACAGAACAGTTGTATGGATTGTAGAGGTACTGTTTTTTTTTTGTTTATTTTTATTATTTATTATTTTTATTAACTTCATCAAGAATAAAAAATCAAGTTGTCGCTAATAACTACCGAATGAAATGACGACGCAAATGTCTACTAATAAATCGTATTAAGATATTTTCGTTAAGAAATCAATCACTAAATATAATTCAAATACCCAATTCGATTCGAAACAAAAGGCAATCTCTCTGAATCAACGAAAAACATTGAGTACTCATCAACAGTAACTTCTATCTTAAACTTTAAGGCATTTCCTTTGGGTCGGAAATAATATATTAGGCTTATTTTTAAGTGTTTTATTGGATTATTTAAAGTTATCGATTGTTTCCGCAGAATTTTGGGCAAAGCGAAAATAAAATACATAGTAAAAGTTTTATGGTAGTCGACTTTTGTTGCAGGTGATATAGCAATATTTTATTCTATTTAAACTTTATTATATATATATATATATATATATATATATATATATATATATATATATATATATATTTATTAATGTTTGCAGGTTGACATGGAGCATATAAGAATTGGCATATGGTGTAAGAAGTAGTTACTAGAAATGGTTCGAAGATTTTAGTGTTTTTTTATTATTCAGACATCTAGATAGAAGCTTGCGGTGTAGAGATTTTGCATAAGGAGCACCACCTGCCTCGATCAAGGGCTGCTCTCCTGGCTTCCGCCCATCCAATCCCTTTTTCTTTAAGGGTATTTTGGAGATTATTCTTCCAGATCACTCTCGACCTTCCTTCCCCTGTTTCTTTTTCCTGTTGGTTTAACCTCCATAGCTTTCTTCTCTGCCAGGCAGTCATCCATCCTCATTACATTTCCGAACCATCGAAGCTGTCCTTTCTCGATTACCTGATTAAGGGTTCAATTTTGAGTACAGTTCTTATCGTCGTACAGTTTTGTATCCGGTCCCTCTTGTTCTTCCCCTCTATTTTCCTCAGGTACCTTATTTCCATGCTTTGGAGTCGGCTCCGATTACAATGCTATAGGGGCCAGGATATTTATATCAGGGTATATCTTTAGTGTTTTAATATTTGTAAATCCATGCCATTATATTTCCCTATTGCCAGAAGCGGGATTTGAATCAAGGATCTTTGGCACGGGAAATCTGCGCTCTACCAATATTTATATTACTATAGTCGTAAATATCAATAAATAAATTAAAAATATACATCTTTATAGAAAACTATTAAGTTTCATGTTAAAATACCCTTTATTTACAAATATCCCTAAAATTAATTAACGGCAGAATGTACTAAAAGACTGGTTCGTATGATAAGATGGCGGTTGGAGCCTGTTCAAGCGTATCCATTATTAAAGATATAACAGTTAGCGACTAAGTGTTACCGCATAGTGATTAAGGAAAGTGTTGCTGCAGTAACGCTATTAATGACCCCCAAGATGGCCACCGTTAATTAGGACGGTTGTGGAGTTATTGTGAAGGCTGCTTCTGAATATTTGATGCTGCTCCTCCCTGCATCCACACAACCTCACCTCGGCACCTGTCACGGCTTCTTTTCTAAATTCTGGTCCATCTCATGTAACTTATGTAATAATTGTATTCTGAACGTGAATACATTTACAAAATGTACATAATATATCAATTATATAATCGTTTTAATTCTATAATCCATATGCATTGCATCATGGTACAGATTCATTACCAAGAGTCACTAGAATGTATACCATTGTTTTTTGTTGGAGCATCACGTTTCGGAAATGATAATTCTTGAGCAGATCTCTTGGTCATTATCTTATTAATCTTCTACTATGAAGCCTGGGTAACAGGGAATAGGAAAGAGGAAGAACAATCTGATTTTGTATTGACGAGTGGATATGTATGGAGTTGTGTATTTGTTGTGAATACCTGACTTTATAGTGGACATGCTCATGCCGTTGTGTATGGTGTGATTCAAAATAAGCCAAGGAGCTGTAAAAATGTTTCTTAGAATTTTGGAATGTTTTGTAGTTTGTTTCGTAAGTCAAGTTAAGATCTGTAGACCACAAGATGTGATAGTTGTTTGTAGCATAATGTAATTTCCTGTAATTTATGTTTATATGTATGTTCCTTGTATGTCTTTTGTCCAAGTTAAATTTACGAATTCAGTTCTATAAAACTATCATCCTTTCTACTCTTCTTTACGGATGTGAAACGTGGTCGCTAACGCTAAAATATGACACAACGTCGTAAGGTATTAGAAAATAAGATATCTCATAGAATATCCAGCCCAAAAAAGGATGAGACCAATGGAGGATTTAGGATATTGCACATCTGTGGAGTTACAGAGATCGTGAAGATTACAGAGATTGTGGAATTGTGGAGCACGCACCCAGATATTGTTGAAATAATAGCGTCACTAAGATCAAGATGGGCTTGTAAAGTCTTCGGGCTTAGTAAGGAACTAATTCCTAAACATTTAATATGGGCTGTGTCGACTGTTAAACGTCTATGGAGTAGACCGTGCCATAGATGGAATTGCGATAGGAGATTTGGGTTTGGGTTGTGGTCCGTGGATGTTTGTAAGCAGACAATGGTCGTATCGGCATCGATCCTAAGGGTTCGCTAAGCCTTATTATTGTTATCAGTAAGTCTTACATCCAAAAAGTAAAAAGTATTATTAAATCCATTACTTATACAGGTTATATCAGGACTATATGAGGTTAGCTTTCATATTTATATGTCAAGTTTAACAATACTTGTTTAGATATAAATAGCATTATGTTGTTACGTTTAATAAATTGAAAACTTATAAAATAAAATAAATAAATGTTACACTAGAGATTTAAGAAATTAACCTAGAATTGAACCGACTAGCTTTATTTACAATGATTTATTGAAAACAAAATGTTTAAAAAAATACCAATAAACTGAAAGGTAAACAAAAATCTTTTTGTACTTTTGTTTTGTTTGAGAAAATGTTCAGAGAACGTTTAATCTACCTAAGTTGTGTCAACGAAGATACCTAAAATAAACTATCCTCATGAGTAAAATAAACTGAGCCTTCAACACGATTTATTATTGCCAAACAGTTTCGATTATTGATGATATGGAAAATCCTTGTCATTGGATGGCAGAAGGAAATCAATTTATAGAAGCAGTTTCTTAAAAGAGATTAAGATTAAATGAGCATTTGTATTTGTTCATCACTGTTTAATTTTGGAAGTGTTTTTGGAATACCAAGAAGGATTTTTGGTTCAGTTCTTTGTTGTTATATAAGAATCTAAAGACATATATCTATGAACAATTAAATAAACAATCTAAGAGGACTGGACTCTGGACTTGGGCCCTAGTGTTATGAGTTCAGTACCTTACACATTCTTCTAAATCGTTGGATGCCTATTAAGTCCAAGAATGATAGAATTATTTGTCCTTGTTATAATTTAATGTTGTTATTGCTAATTTAGGAAAAACCTCTTCAGGATTTTTGAAATCCCGACGGTTACTAATGCAGAGAGCAGCACCGCCTCCTTTGATGTGCCGGCCCTTGGGCCCTAGGACCCGGATCAGGGCGATAATCCCCACTCCCGAGCCAACAAAGTCACTACGGCTTTTATTTTTTCTTTCCCTTTTTTGCTTCCTTCGGAAAATCCAGATTAAGTAGGATTTTATTTCAGGCCCTGATTTCTATTTTTGTATTTATAAATAAGAAATTCATAAAGACAAACTTGAAATCATGTTTTATGATTTATTGAAATTATAACCGAAATGTAAGATGTAAATGGGTTTATGGCTCACTTTTTTAATAAGTTTTTTTTTCTCAGCTCAGTTGATAAATAAATAAAAACCTGTAGCACTACACCCTATGAAGGTTCTGGGGTTAAAAATACACTAGAGACTGTACTGTTTCTAGGATAACGGTCGTGCATGGAAGCGATTCGTCTAAGATGACGGTCATCCGCCAAGTTTTTCCCATACTAAGGGTGCCCAATTAATAGAGGCTGATTGGTGTACATTAATTGAGGCAGGTTGTTTTTTACATAGAAAGTAATAAATGGATCTATCATCCGAATTTATTTATTTTTGTTTTGTGTTCATTTCATGAATTGTCTTCATGGCCTGTGTATATATATATATATATATATATATATATATATATATATATATATATATATATATATATATTAAATTATGTTAAATTTAGATAAACTATATTTAGACCTATTTGTTTGCGTATTATTTAATATATTATTATTATAATTATTGTTTTCAATTTATTAAATATTTAAATATACTACTCGCACATCTATTTTTCTGTTTTCAACCATTACCTTCAATGAGTGTTCAAATGCCTTTATGCGATCCAACGTTGCTATCTCATGAGACGTTTTAGACTGTGTTCCTTTAACGTCACTTTATGCTGCTATGGCTAATCGGATGATGCTACAGTGGGAACTATAAATTTTGCCTTTGCAAGTTTTATTAGGATAGGGATTTTTAACGAGTACCTGACATCGTACAGGCTCGGGACCCCCGTTTAACGTCCCTTTCGAAGGACAGCATAACCAAGAATTTTTGACTCCCTTTAAAAAATCCTAGGGCCACCTGCCGGGCTACGAACCCGCGATCTTGGGTTTAGTAGTTTTTTATGCTAACCACTAGATCACAGGTCGCCCCGAAAAGGCTGTGTTGTATTTCCCCTGCTATAGCTCAAAATGTATGTTTTAGATTTAGTGATGTCTAGATTTTTTTAACGGCATTGTGATGGAATCTTAACGATCCCCGTCTAATATGGGTAGAGTAAAGAGCCGACTGAAAATTAAGCCAATATAAAACTATTGAGCGTGAGCAGCCAATCATGTGTTTTGATTAATAAATAAACTATTTGAAAATGTATTATTGTTTGGAATGCCAGTATATGTGAAAACCAGACTAACGTTAATAACTTAAATTAACAAATTTGAAATTTAAATAATTCAAACTATACAATTATAGTCTGTTTGTATTCTTTGAAAATACAAAAATTAACACGGTTATTCCAAAGTTTTGAGTTTTCACTTCTGTTGGAAGTCTTCATGATTGCGTATTTAAAAGATTGTTCTCTTTTTAGTTGCTATAAAATTGTTAAAAGGGAATAAAACATCTTTGGTTATTGCATCCTTTGGAAGGGACCTAAAACGGTGGTCCCGTACTTTTTTGATGCCAAGTACTCATTTATAACTCCTATCCTGATTAAATCTGGATAGGCAAAATTTAGGACTCCCACTATAATCCACTAGCATCTTCCAAATAGCAGCATAAAGTGACGTCAAATGAACAAACAACTAAGTTCTGGTAAGAGATGTTTCGATAGTTATTTTTTCAGAAAAAAACCTTCACCTTTAAATCACGTTCTATGGTGTTAATAGTTCACTAATGGTTTAAAGAGAGTTTTATATTTCTTTTTTGAGATTCAAATGTAAAATAACGTACCATAACTGGAACTTAGCTTTGCGTGCCTATATGATAGTGGACAGGACACATTAAAGCTGACAACGAGGGTGATATTCCTGTGACAGTAGAAGAGACATTATCTATAAAGGAAACGGTTAGTGATTGAGCCGAGTTAATTGAGCAAGTCAAACAGCAATCTGGCCCCGAGCACCGCCGCCGGCTCCTACAAAGCGCTCCTTCCGATCCGCATCAATAATTCCCGAGCAAATTTGAGGCTCTCTAGGACCTCTACAACCCCCTCCCCCCCCCCCAACTGTTCTAGGTCTTAACCGCCAGGCATGGTCCCTTCGGCCTCTTCAATCATTTTCGATCAATTCAATAGCCGCTATCCTTGGGACATTGGCTGTGCTATTGGATTAATAATATTATTTGTTAGAACGTTGTCTAATAACGTAATTAAAACATTTTAGGCGTACGGTGGACAAATCAGTTCAATCGATTTAATTAAATAATTTATATTAGAAAAAATTTATTTTCGTGAATAAATATTCATAAACACATTAAGCCAGAAATTGGCTTTAAAAGGATTTACTGCTAATTTTCAACTCAAGTAAAAAACTTGGGGAGTGAAAAGATTAGGTTTCCTCCAAAAGAGATAACTCTGCCTGGACAAAATTCGACTTAGCCGCTTATTCACCGTGAATACAGATAACTGCACAGGTATCATAATATTTGAAATAACAATACGTGATAATTATTATAAACTCAAATAAGGATGAGGTAACTATTATTTGTTTCTCTGTATTTATTACAGAGAAACAACAACGGTATAACTCAAAATTTAATATTTTTGAGTTAAGCCTTCAGTAGCAATTGTACTGTATGAAGTTTTTAATTCAGGAACGACCTATCTGACTTCAGATGTACCATATTTGAACTTGAAGTTTTATGGAAATAATGACATAAGTTAAAATCAAAAAGGCTTTTAAAAATGTTCTAATGTTTACAAAATAATGTCAATACCATCATTACAATAGGAATGCTTTGCTCTACCAAAGCCCGAACTTTATTAGAAGGATACGGACTGTAGTTTCATATACCGATAAATTTTCGTTGGCCCTCCATTGTTCAACAAATATTCTTATACTTAATTCATAAAATATTCTTCTTATTTACGCCTAGAGAAAACAGAGCGAACAAGTACAGGTATTAGCGAAACCACAGAGTCCAGCGTTGTTGACCATTAATTAGTCAAAAGTAACAAGGATGTCTCCTCCATGTTTATCGGATTACAAGAAAAGACACGGGTTGATTGGAAGAGGACCGTCCGACACTTAAATAATTGATACGACGGCTCTAAAAATATGCAACCGTTTGGAAGAGGAGAGTTCGACCGGAGACACCGTGCATGCAGACCATTATGGAGGCCTTTGTAGGAACAGGGCTCCCGCTCTGCTGAAACTTTAATGCCCCATCGTCCGCTTATTTATTCAGACTTCCTTAGCAATTACACGAGCGCACGCAACTTACAAATGTCCCTTTCCCAAAGTCCTTAGCCATTCAGCTATCGTGTCTCCCTTAAACTCATAATCGTGGGCGGGACTCTTATCACGACACTGTGTCTACTTAGGAGCAAAATGGTGTCGCGGCTAAGAATAATACCGGATCATTATAACCAATCACGAAACGCAGTACGGTATTTGCATGAGAGGCTAGTTGTACAATGACTGTTGTGACTGTACAGTTGACTTTCTGCTATTATTGGTGGAGCTGTTATATGAATCTGTTATTAACGACAATATTATTTAGAACATCGGGTAGTGAGTTCAGTTCAATCTAACTTACTATTACAGAGACAATATTAGTAAATTACTGAGCTTACTAACCAAAACCGAAGTTTTATTTTATTTAATCAATTAAACATCAAAAATCTATTCTGTTAGTCCAAATTGGCCAAGTCGAGTCTTTAGTAATTGGGAACTTAGAGGTTAACTTATTATTGAAATTTACAACAGCATTATATGCAAGTAAATATTATGAATGATATGTAATAACAAGTAGAGAAACAAACTACGGGTAATACTCAAACATCAGAGTTAACAATTAACAAAAGTTAAAAACATATTCGCGGGGCCATTTTTAAACAGAAAGATGGATTTACGAAGAATTTTGGATTCGAGAGGAAGATACTGTTACGGGCTACTGGGTATTAAAATGAATTAACCAATTCCTTAATTAAAGATACTAATATTTATTAACAAAAGTGATAAAAAGGATACAAGTAAAGTATTAACAATTAAATTATTGAGCTAATGTAAATTAGGACGGTTCTAGATCGTCTCTTTTTGTCGGCAAAGGATTAAGAATATTCCAGAATTGTCTGGCCCCTCCGTGTTCTAGAACCGTCCTAATCCTATTTTAACTTCTCCCGCCAACGGATTTAAGCCGCTAATCCTCTTGCTTCCGTCTTCCTGCCGGCGCCCGTAACACTACGCTATATGAGTGAGAATGGGATCTTAGAGTGTTTGTCTAGTAAATATTGAAATAGCCTTAAAGAGTCATTGTTTGAAAAATGCATTGTGATTCTTGAAAAGGTGTTTGAGCCAAATCCATTTAGAACTTTTTGGTGATGAGTTCTGTAAAACTTCAGCTTAATAACCGAAATCGACATTTTACCTTATTGAATAAATTAAGGACCAAAGATCTACTCCGTTAGTCCAAATTGACCTTATAGTACTCATGGAAATGAGTCTTTTGTAATTGCGAGTTTAGAGCTTAACTTCTTTATTGAAATTTACAACTTTATTAAATATTACAAAAAGTAAATATTACGCATGATATGTAATGGCAAGTAGAGATATAAACAACTGGTACTATTCAAACAACAGAGTTAACAATTGATAAGAATTCAGAACATAGTCGCGAGGCTATCTTCTTTTCAGAAACCTCGAGTGAATATTTGAAATTGAAGAGGAATATAGGTTTGAAGGGAGCGAAGTAGCTCAGTGGTCGAGTACTGAGTTGTCATGCCGGAAATCCTGGTTCAAATCCCTATGCAGGTCAAGACTTTTATTTTTGTCCTGTTTGCAGCCGGAGATGGATCATATGGGATCTAGGACCCTCCTGGGGCTCACCCAGCCTCTGTAAAATATTATAAAAATAGGGTACCCAAATTAAGGGGAAAATCTGGCGGTTAAGCGTGACCTAGGACAAGTCACCTCCTTGCAGAACCGTTGTCCATGAAACGGTCCAGTCTCTATCATGTACTCAACCACAGTATCCAGTAACCGTTCACGGATTGTAGTGGTACAGGACTTTTTTTATAGGCTTGAAACCAGTGGATTTAATTGATTATAAATTTGTCATGACAAGACTGATGTCAGATTCGGACCAAATCAGCAAAATTGGAACATTGCGGTCACTATGGATGATTTTATTCTTAACAAAGAAATTAGGATAGACGAATTTATGAAGGGTTTTTGATAAGAAAGGAATTTTATGGCTTAGTGGAGCCCTACTATAATACTCATGTATGTGGGTGTTTTGTAATCAATTGGAGACTTAGAGCTCACTATTTTAATATTCTTTATCTTTAATTTTCATATCTGTCACTATTTTAATTTTCTACATTACATGTCACTATAATATTACATGTTACTGTAACGTTTTTATATATATTTTTTTTGTTTGTTTCTCTCTCATAGCCCTGAAGATGGCCTACATTGTAGGTCGAAACGTCGGCACTAAATAAATATAAGTCTGGTACTTATTTGGTGTTTTTTTGACTGCACCCCCCAACTATCTCCGTTCTCCATATTATCCGAAATATTTCATATAGTTGTTTACTAGTTCTCGTTGCACGATTAAGTCAAGCTGTATTAATTCAAAATTTCGATTAAATATGTGTTCAAACTCATGGTTATCCTTTTTCGAATACGGAACAATCAAATGTTTTTAGTATCCTGTTATTTTTTTAAAAAATGAATGGAGACTTATTATACTATTCTAAGATGAATCTTATTCTCTTTATAATCTTTATGAAAAAATAAAGTTTCATAGAAATAAATAATGGAGTGGATAAAAAACAATTAGGAATTCTGAGTGGAATAAATTTTATCTCTTTCCTTCTCCCTCTATAACATTTTTATCAATGGTGCTCTCACAAAAACTTATTAGAGAATAACACTACAGATTTTTTATTTATTTATTTACTTCTAAATTTAGCATTTTGTTTATATATTTGTTCGATTTTTATTTTATTATTTTTCGTATTACTTTATTATTAGCTCCCTATTTCACCTTTCGCCTCTGAGCTTTGATGTTTGCACAGTGCACCTACATACATTGCCGATGTTTACTTTTTTTTAGCTTTAAGCTAAGATCTTTCATGATGTTGGGACCCTTAGCTATCCTGTATATTTGTCTCATAATTCGTGTTGTATGTATAATAAAATTAAATAAACAACAAGAAATAAACAAGAGAAGTAAATTTCCATGGTTACCTATTGTTTTCCTTCATTTGTAGGGTCATTAAAAAAAAATCTAATGTTACACCTGTTACGGTATCTAACACGACACTTATTTTCAGCGATTTCCTTTTAAAATTAAAAGAAAAGATTTGTAATTTCTCTCTCATTCGCCAGGCTAACGATTTGATTAGCCTCAAGGATAATGAACGTTTTTATCGTAACAATGTGACATAAATAAAATAAGAAGACTTGTTTTAAAGGATAGTTCGAAGTCACAAATGCAGGCATCTGTTCACTTCAAAATAATGATGGAGGTGAAACGTCACATCAACTTGGTGAGGCCTAGGCATTTTCCCAGCCGATTGGAATCAGTGTTGCCACGGTGTCAATATCTAATTGGACAAATGTTTGAAACAAGATTGGCGCATCGTACAGTTGAGTAACGGCGACAGTCATTGTTTGAAAAGTAAATTGTGATTCTTGAAAGGGTGCTTGTATCAAATCGCTAGAAATTTAAACAATACCTGGAAAAGTTGGAAATACAAATGCATTACTTTGCTCTCATATCAGATCTCGTCAGGCCAAACCAAATAAGATTCACCATTCATAGCATATTGGAATTTTGCTATATTGTGAATACACAGTTGCGATTTAACTTGTAGTTTTCGATTCTTTCCACAATACTGAAAACACCGAACAGGAACAGGAAGTAACGTAAATAATAAATTAATTGTCAAAAGTTCATCAAATTTTTAGATGGTCCACATTGGTTATAGAATAGGATGTATTCTGATAAATATTTTCATTCAACATATATTTCGGTTATTGCAAACCAACAGACAAAGTATACAAGACCAAGTTCTTTTTATTGTTCTTTTTTATTAAAATACTACTTTATAATAATATATCTCGATTGATGTGAACACTTTATTCCTGGAGTGTAGAGAAATCATACAAAATAAATAGATGTGAGGGTTTGCCTACAAAATGTTTTGAAGGCGTTAGAAAGAGAATCTTATCCATTCGATCTAGAGTTTATAGCGACTTAAACTAGCGAATAAATGGTGAGTTAGATTAAAATTTTAATTAAATTCATCACTCCTTATTCTTATTTATTTCAATCGTCAATACAATGAAATTTAATTGTAAAAAAATTAAACATTTAGATGTAACTCGCAATAATATTGAGCTGGTAGTTTTATATTAAGTAGATGTGCCTCGGTAAAGTTTCATTCTATTGTCATCGATCGTATTATCGCCATTGTATTTTAGAATTTGTAATACAGTACATCCAATTAATTTAATTCTTCATAAACATTACGCATTCTCATAATGCTTTTAAAATTCTTTATTATGTACTTTATCATTATGAATTATTCGTATTAATTACAATTTTTTATGAATACATTTTGTGTTTAGAATTAATAACTCAGAATTCTTTGGTCGACTATAATAAAGCCTCGATTAATAGAGCTAATTTTGTCTGGTGCGGTTTGGATAATCAAAAAAATAAAATTCTAATCAACTACAAATATATATTTCTTCGTTGATTATCCATGTCACCTAGTCAGCAGCGTTGTAGTAACAAAATTTCTCATTGTCTGACCAAACTATTTTCCTAGAAAAACATAATAATCTGTTTTCTAGAAATAGCAATGTTGACTCCTACTTGTATCTTTTCCGAGAAGACAGTTCGGATAATTAAACATTCGGATAACCAAAGCATGCACTAATCAATGATGAAGTTATTATTGAAAAAAATCAGATCAACGCAAGTTAATCATGGTAAAAAAATCTAATACTGTAGTAAACGTTGACACATTTTAGTACTTTTGGAAAAAAATAAACTCTCGCTATTATTGACTATCTTTATTTGCCTATTCACTGATTTGTAGCTGTAGTCGGAATCGCAAAAGCAAATATTAAAGGTTTTTTTTTCCTACTTGAGAAGTGGACTAAAAAAAGAAAAATGCGAATGATGAAATACTGGCTAGAAGGCATAAGCCAGAAAGATGTAATGCAATATTCAGGAGAATTTTAATAGTTTATGTAGCTGTTTGGTGGACGGTCGGCGCCTGGTGAATATATTATGACAGGCCGCATAATTTCATTGAATCTACACCCATGTTCGGCGATTATAGTTGTCCTTAATCTCCATCATATTTTATAGATAGCATCAAGATCATCTATTGTATATCCGCCACCTGTTCGTCCTGGCGAGCTTCAGCTGATGCAACTGCTTGACTGAGATTATTCGTGTTAAAATATTTATAATAAAACAAAGTAATCAGTTAGTGGTAATAAAGCTTACATGTGGTTATGGAGTTAAAATTTAAACTTTTTTACCTTTTTAAACTTACCTAGTTAAACATTTGAGGTCAAGAATGTAAAATGTAAGACTGGGCGGATCAACCCATATTTTATAAATCGTATCTGTTCAGTTGATTGTACTACTGTAATTGTCTTTCTGTTTATACAAGTTCATAGTTTGTGCCATTCTAGTGAGCCTTATTGTGGTACCCACTTAGTATTGTTTTGAGATATTGAGTATTTTGAAATAAATAAAGTAATGAAAGGACCGGTATAGTTTGTGAATCAAGCGTGTTTTCCACCTTTTTTGATTTTAATTAATAAAATACGATACAGATGTTGGATCTTTCGAAAAGAGAGATTGAAACAGTTGCATATTCCTAAGAAAAAGGGATATTACCTAATAAGAAGTGTTTTCAGCAGAGTCTTAACATGGAAATTTGAATAGAAAAAAAAATTATTTGGAGGTTGCGATTTATAAAGTTGAAGAACTAAGTACAGTTTAAGAGTTGCAACTGTGAACCCGGTTGATAATTCTACAAGAATGTCATTCGTCACTATTAATAAAATGTTACAACTATTTATGTAAATGTTATATGTTGGAGATATGTTTTGTTATCTCAAAACTCCTAAATATATAAATATGTTTATTATTTTTTTGATATTACATTTTTGTTATTCTAAAGGGACTTGGTCCCAGAATAAAGTTTCTTTTCTATTCTATTCCATATTTGATCTGTGTGTACGTGTATTTTGTTCTTTTATTTCCAAATTTTTTTTTCGAAATTTGAACTTTATTATTGCAAGTGGAGAAGCTGCTGTTGGTTTTTCTTTATATATTTCATATATTCTATAGTAATTTATGACATTATTCATTTCTATTTCTCTTAGTTACCTAATTCTAGAAGTCTAGAATAATTAAAGATCTAATTCTAGTTGAAGCGGCATTCATTTCCAAATAACCAGATGAATATGCAAGGTACACCCCGTTCTCCTCTTTAAACCAAGTCAAGTTACTGTACTTCTGTTCTTCATATGATGAACCCAAGTCCTTATATTTGTTTGTTATTGTTTCATGACATTTTATTACATTAAGTAATAAGTATTTCGCATTAACCCTTTAATACTGAGACATGGTCCAGGGGACCTTTTGGTGCATATTTTCTGGAATTTCCCACCAAATTTTCCACCCTATTACTATGGAGAGTTAATGTTGGCTCTAAACTTTGTTCACAAAATACAAGCAATACCTGGTCCCACGGACCATAGCTCAGTATTTTACGACTTCTTTGATTTTTTCAAAGTAAGTTTTCATTAAATGTTCTATGGTATGTTCACTAGTTATTATAAATCAATGATTTAAATTTAAATTTATACATTTTATCAAAATATTAACTGTTTTTCATACTATATTTGAATTTATACATAGTTCTGTTACAATTATGGAACCCCCATCTTGCAAATCGAAAATAGTTATTAGGACTGATGACCCAATGTTACATATTACGCCTCTTGTTAGATGATATGCGAAAGCATTGTTTATGCCCAACAAAAAAAAAAAATGGGAAAAACGTCTTTCTTTTGTGATATATGTAAAAACCAATATTCTTGGTGTGCTCGAAGAAACTGTGTGTCAATTTCTTGGAATATTGAAAATTTTAATTTTGAAAAATTAATTTATTCGTTATAAATACACAAGTTTTAAAATATAACATATTAAAATATGAAGTTTTTTTATTTTCTATATTTCCTTCATTGATCTGATTTGTTTAATTTTTTTACTGAAATTTGAAAAAATATCATATAATTGTTGATTTGGGGAAATACAAGAAGGCTCATATAAGTAATAACAAGCAATAAATATTTTATTTTGTATTTAATATTGAATTTTTAAATGAGTTGGTCCGTCGGGCCAGGTGTCAGTACTAGTGTAAAGAAAAACTATGTCATTACTCGAGGGTTAAGGCTATAAATTGTAATTATCTAATGGTAATAAGAAAGTTGAAAAATCCGCTATGGAAAAAACGTGGTCGTAGAATCAATGAATAGCCTCGGTAGTTTCCTCTTGGCCCAAGGAGTTTCCTTCAGACGTTCTTCCGTTCCAAGTTGAACAGGGATTGAATCGGAAGGGCGAACTGAGGAAGTAATGGCGCGGGTGCAGTTAAAGGGACAAAGTGGTGGCCATTGGCTCAATCGATAGAGTTCCCTCACTGCCCGCCCACACTTAGGACTTGGTCCCAGTTTGCTTTACTCAAGTCCCTCACTCCATTACCCAACTTTACACTTTATTACTCATAGTCTCCCAACTCCGGCTTCACCTTGTCTCTCAAGCGTCACTTACGACGACAGCCGGCTCTGTACTGTAATATTTCTCAGAAAGTGGCGTCTCTCAAGATGTTCGCCGGAGTTTGGTTCTTTCTGAAGAGTTGGACGCCTCAAAGAAATTTTAAAAAATGGCAAAAACCTTAGTTGGTCATAAGAGGTACAGTTGCTGGAACGCTTATTAATTAAATCATGAATCGTTTTGATTATCTGCGCTGTTCATTTGTTGTTAGATATGATAAAATACCAACAAACCCAGCGTATAGGTACTGCTATATGGAACATTAGCATATCCCGTTTAATCTCTAACATTCCGTTTAATCTTAAGAATATTCACATCAAATTTCACTTAATAATTGAACCACTGAGTGGAAAAAGAGAATAAGTGACTGAAACCTATTTTTTCAGAAACGCAAAAAAACTGTCTAAATAGATTTCTGTTGATATTTCAAAATAACATTAAAGATGACAATATACTTTCATACATGGGCAACCTTATTATACATCTACTTCACCTACTTCACCTACTCCATCTACTCCATCTACTTCACCTACTTCACCTACTCCATCTACTTCACCAAGTACTGCACTATATTCAAAGATGTTGTAAGGTAAAATAATTAATGAAATATTGAAAAATGTTTCAAATACAAATTTATTATCCTTTTAAGTATAACAGTTAACACAGCTTTTACTTGATTGGAATGTAATATTTTACTCATCACTCTCGGTTCCCTCTTTGTTTTTCCTGATAAAATGCGTGTATAAGAACAGCCTCTTATTATCTGGTAAGTAATGTAAGATTTTTCCCACATCATTTAGCTTTTTTTTGTTAATACCCACAGAACCATCGTAGGCTTTGTTTGAAGGAAGATGCAATTCTCTTGGATTTCCCTTTATAAGTTCCACAAACATCGATAAACTCGCAGTTAGGGAAACCCTCTTGATTGAGAACTGTATTTCATTTTTTTGTATTCGCTTATTAAAAATTTAACTTTTTTGTCCTGAATGGAATTGCTGGATTTCTTAAAATAGAGTAGCCACCAATCTTTGAAGTTTTTTTTTCATTTGTAACATGGTAGGCAGTAAAAGGTAAGTATTTTTTTCGAGCGCTTGCTTTGAGTGAACTACTCCTTATTCCGCTGACCACTAGACAACCTATTGATTTTAAATGGTCTAGAGCTATTGAGATATTCCCTTTTTTCTGCTCAATAAATGTGCCTATAGATGATAAAAAAAATCTCAGTTTATATTACAGCATAAATCGAGTAATTTTCTTTTTCCACTCAGTGGTTCAATTATAGCATCAAGCCTATTGCTTACTGATTGGAGAAAAATATTCGAGAAGAGATTGCGTTGTTTCTAGGTCACCGATTGTGATGGGGTGTGATTTGTCGGATATCACTCTCAAACACCATATTTTTCACCCTATTTTGGGTGACGACTTAATAGACACTGGGCAAGCTACAAGAGGTTCCCAATCAGATCCCAAAGAATTCATTCCTGGTTATTGATAGATTAAATACATTATCTGCCACAGCCGGATTCGACACGGAAACGCAGAGCCATCTCGCCCCAATGATCAGTGCCTAGTATTATATATTCTTCAAGACTACTAGAAGTGCAAGCACATTACTACTGCTATAATGTATTGACATTGATAGCTTAAGCTAACAAGACCGTATTATGTGCTTCTACCCTTTTTATCAAATGTCGATTATCACCAGATAGAAGGTAGTGTCGCGATCAAATCACGGTATATTTATTAGTAAACAAAATTTCTAGATTTTTATAAAATATTTAACAATATAGGACATCTTAGTTACCAAATATGCAGTTTATATTTGATAATCGCACGCGTTTGACCTTTTAATGACATTGGCGTGAACTCCAGACCCTGATACTATCACTGAAATGTTTATTGTGCACACATAGTATCATCGCTACCCATTGTTTTTATTTCTTCTTTCCTTGAATATTTTTATTTGGATAAAATATAACTGAAAACACTGAACTACGAAAAATTTGTCTCCATACTTGATAATTCACATTAGTTTCCACCCCCTATAAGTATTAGTTAGAGCTACAAACTTATGCAACTATATTATTTTTTTTTCGTCAAGTAGGTGTTACTCCTGCTGTGCTTGTAAAGCATACCGAATACCGTGTATGCTAAACCGACTGCTGAACAACATCTCGAACGATTTAGATAAAACTTTCTTTAAGTATTCTCCTTAAATCGCTTAAACATTTATTTCAAGTACCATATCAAAAAGAAAAGTACATAACTAGATCTTAACTAATACCAAATATAAATAAACAAATTTTCTATGGCTATCCGATTCTTATGTGTGGCACAATTAACCGTGGTTAGACATCTTTAGAAGAAAGAACTAGACAAAAAGGATTAAAATATGATGATAGTGATATTTCAGTTCAAATCTGATTACTAAAAATTTTCTCTAGGTACCTCTTTCAGTGTTCGAGAAGGGGAAATAAATAAAGAGACAGATTTTTCTGTAGATTTCTTTTGATTTTTTTCAGCGAAAAATCCGAAAATTCCAATCATAAGTCATATCAGAGATTATCAAACAATCTACTGAATGTATTACTTCCACCTTCGAAATTCGAATTTAAACTTATACCGCATCCATGCGAGATACATCAGACAAATGAGCTCTATGTAGAGATATTAGTTATTTCACTATCTTCCTACTTACTGGAAATATCAGAACATTAAAAGTTAACCAGTCCATTTTCTTTCAGCGTTCCAAGTGATATTTCTAGTATTTAACTACTTATGTAGGATTTAATAACTGCTTTCTATATATATTAAATAATTATATATAAATAATAATTTCTATAAATTAATAAATGTGAAGAATTAATAATAAGGGATATTATAGATTTTTCACCAAAATATTTTACTGCTTGCTTGTCCCTCCTCTCAATGACTATACTGGCCCTTATTACGACGAGTAAATATATTATCATGACTAGTATAATGCCGCAGGGGCTAGCTCAAGTGTACAGCTAGTGGGGATTAACGCTCCCCTGGTTTCCTTAGTTCTTTAAACTCACTAATACTTTCAGAATAGTGCACCTTACATTAACCCTAACACAAGGACATTAACAGTATACACCAAAGGATAATCTCCACTGGGAAGACCCATTGGCCATTGGGATACAATGGCCCCAGTTGTCCCGAGGTAACGGGCCCTTCTCTACTGGACCAATCACCCGTAGAGGAGTAAAACTGATTCAAAGAAACATACATGGCCTCGGAACAAATGGACTGTCTAAATGGAAACGACATAAAAGGATCTAAGATTTGGAACCTGGAATATAAAATCACTGACAGAAAAAGAGGTCGAGCCAGTGGAGGAAATGAAGAACACATTCTCGTTTCTCACATTTGTGGCAAAGACAAACTACAGCAAGCTCAACTGGAATGGCAGGAAGAAGTTCAGCGAAAAGGAATGACCATCAAAGCCTCTAAGAGCAAGATCCGGGCCCTATTCCGAGATAAGGAGGAGACAGTGGAGGTGATTTGTAATGGTGAGGTTCTAGAAATAGTTGAGAAGTTTCTCTACTTGGCTCCAACATGAGCGGACAGGGAAAATAGATGGGGAAATAGCAAATAGGAGTACTAAAGCTAACCAGATCTATTATGACATATGCAACAGTATTATTGGGAATCTAGATATGTGGCTAGAGACGAAGCTCCACATTTACAAACCAGTATACCTCCCTACCATTACCTACGGGAGCGAGAGCTAGATAATGCTAGACACGCAGATAAGCCGAATAACTGGAGCTGATATGAGATACGTAAGGTCGCAGGAAAAACGAGAAGAGACCGTGAAAGAAATGAAAGGATTAAAGCGGAGCTAAAAATTCCTGAGCTGAAAACCATCCTAGAGAAACAACAGCTAAATAGTTTGGCTATGTTTGTCGAATGAGCGAGGACCGGGAACCTAGAAAAGAGAAGTAAGCTTGAACCACTGGCAAGAGGCCACGTGGAAGGCCTAGGGTTTTATATGAAGATATAGCCAGAGGATTGGAGGAAAAACAGCTCTGCAGGGACCGTGAAGCCTTGCAGCGTTAGATTGAGGCCCCTCCAAGCTGAGTTGGCACAGATGAGGAAGATAAAGAAGGGGAAGAGAAGGGGGCTAGTATAAACTAGTTATTACTAATTACCCCTTTATGTGTGTATAAACAGTTAATAGTTATATGCATACATTCAATATACATTAAACATAAACTAGCAAACAATATAAGGATAATAGTAATAATATAATCATATGATCATATATAGGGTGTATATATGTACACAGTGACAATTGTAAATGCGTTCAGCATGTAATAATCAAATTACAGAATTCTCGATGGAGTTGTAGACCCCAGGACGGCAGTGTTCGGCTGTCACCCATTCAATAAGGGGGCGATATTTGAATTTAGTTGGAGTTGTAATATACAGCGAGTATTGCACAACGATATCCAATATCACTGTAGCGTAGCGTAGCGGCAAAATTATCCCTTCATGTTAACAATGGTTACTTTTGGCACAGAATGGACAGGAATATTGTTTTTCGCGTTATACCTCCATCAGCTAATACGGCTAATGTGTTTATTTTTACTTTTTTACTTACACGGATTAAAGGAAAAAGAAATGATGATTTCCGATATATACCAATTTTGCCGTTGGTTAGGTGTGATGTTTCAGACACAAAAAATTATCATCGCCCGACTGAACAATTAAACATCAGCGCTTTGAATTTGAATACATTAAAACATATCAGAAAAAATAATAATAAAAATATTTATTTAAGAAATTATTCAAATGCGATTTGGCATATATTGTATCGCTATCTTCATTTGAAAACCTTCCCCTAGGGATCAGCGTGGAAGCGTGAGCAAAAGTAAACACAGTAATATTAATGACAGTAACGTTAATAACATATATTAAATACTATAGTGAATTTTATAAGGAAAGGATTCTACTAATCTCTCCTTGATCTGACTGTAAAAAAAAAATAAGCCTTCCGGTCCTGAATGAGTCAATTAACAAATTTAGGAATGAAAAATTCCCGAAGGGTCTTGGGCTCCGTGAATGGTATTACTTGTACTCTTTCTAAGATAACGGTTGTGCAGAGAGATATTTTCATCGAAATCACACTCAACATCGAATCCGCGCTACAATACTCCTCTTCCACATTAATTAAAAACAAAGTATACATATTTTTGAACTCAATCTAGTTTCAGGGGCTACAATTAGGAAACAAGGAAAGTACAAACTTAACGAGTATTTTAGTAATTTCTTTTCGTTTAACAAAAACATGACAACCTTAACAGAAAGTTTTTATCAAAACTAACGATATTGTGTCATAATGCATATGCACGATTATCTATGTCTAAAACGTAAAAAGGATTGTGAAGAAATAGATTTATTTTAAGGAAGTAAGTAAAAAATAAAAATAATACAGTAAACTAAAAAATAAAAATTCCAAAACATTTTATTTTATGTCTTCAGTGCTGATGTTTGGTTTTCTTCGGGTGGCAAAAAGGAATATTAGTTTTAATTATTGGAACTTGTAATCCTTTTTTTGCGGGTATTTAAGATAGTAGATTTATCCAACTTATTTGTAAATTCAACTATTTATAATCAAGGATTATAAAAATTTATAATCCGAATTCGAATTTATTAAATTTATTTATTATTGTTATTCAATATGTATTGAATGTTTTCTACAACGATAACATATTATTAATTTTGTGATAATTATTATGATAACAAAAAAGAATAATAAAATAAAAAAGTTAATAGAAAAATTACATATTTTAAGAGTTTCAGCAGCTAAAAACGAATCTGACATCCATATATATGCGTATATTTATATATATTTTTCTCCTCTGAAATCTTCAATGAAAGTATCTTTTGCTTTTACCTAATATAATTCTTCTTATTTTACAAAAGGATAGGAAAAAAAGAGTGATTGGAGAACTTTAAGATAGAGACAAAGAAAATGAAGAAAAACTTAATATTTTTTTTATCGCTGGTCTCGCGATTTCATTTAAATCAATGATGAGAAATCCTTCAAATAATACGTTCAAAAAATTTTAACTCAGATATTTTAACAGGGAATGTAGCATACCCTATAAAAAAATGAAGTTTTCCAAGGCGGAATTTTATCAACATGAATCTACTCTATATGTACATACAAACATGTTTCGCTGTTTTAGCCGAACAATTTTATGCTTCCGATAATTCAGGTTCTTCAGAATCGGACCTTAATGGGAAAATTATTTATTTTAGACAAAATAGTTTGACTAAACTAGTGAAAACTGTGGAAAATTCTAGTTTTGAAATTAAGGAATTATAATTTTTTGATCCAAACAAGCCCATGATTTGGAGGGTGCACTACAACACCCTCAGATAAACAGTGATAATGTGCACTATCATTATTTTGTGCTGAACTTTTTATTTGAGTACCACTGGGTAGTTTATCTACTTGCCTTTGTCTTTGGGCCTGATTTATCTTTCATTATATTTACTTGATGTATTATGTATACAGTTGTAAATCTCGATAAATACATTTTTAAAAAATAAATTATTTTGTGGTTTAATACAACTAAAAATGGGGTCATCAGTGCGCTAGTGATTGGCATAAGTATACTATATTACTATGACATAGATCGCAGGTTCGCAGACCGGCAGGTGGCTTTATGATTTCTTCCCTTAGTTATGCCATCCTTTGGAAGGGGCGTAAAATGGCTCCAAGCGTGTAAGATATCAGGAATTCGTTAATGATCCTTATCCAAATTATTCCTGAATAGCCAAAATTTAGGACTCTCCCTGTAGTATCGTCCGATTACCCATAGCAGCATAAAGCGACGTTAAATGAAAAAAAATAACCTCTAAAAATAAATAAAAATATTCCGTTTATCAACTTGCTTGATGATTTCCGAATGGATATATGCTTAGAGATTAAAAAATCATTCTATAAAGATCCTTTTTATGATTTTTTTTTTTATTTCATGGAAGGAAAGTTTCCGACAAAATAACGCTTAATTAATTTATATGAGTATATGATTAATCATTAAATTAGAACTTGCTAATTACTAAAGGTTAACCATTTTCCAACATCTGATGTGCCTACCTTGAGGGACTCTTCTTCGAGAGCGGAGGACGAAAGCCGGTACAGCCAGGGCAACATGAAGAGGTATAACTGGCCATGGTCGATACGCTTTGTTTGCCTTTGCCGTATTTACCCCGCGACTGTTTGACTTTCTGCTCGGTCTTCCGCCAGCCCTTCCTCCTCTTCTCCGACCTCTATAAATAATAACAGTAGCATTTTAGGGCAAATAGTTGTCTTATGAATATTTTCACAGCGGCGGTGTAATCATCCCCTCATAAATTATTTCCCACTTCCACGAGAACATCAACTTCGGCGATAGTTTTTCCTACGTCCTAACAAACCCCGGCCACTTCACGCAAAGCTCGTTAATAATTCTTCGTACGGTTCTTCAGGAGAGGGTATTTTCATGAGGTGTGACACAACTCTAAGAAGCACTTACTTCAAAACATTGTTAGAAATAATAATAACAATAGATCCGTTTTGAATCCTAGATGGTATTTTTTTTGTTGTTGTTTTTAAAACAAAACTTGTACTGCTAAAACCCTTGAAGGGCATGGGTTTTTGTACATGGCAAATACTGTACTGTTTCTTGCAAAATGGTTTGCAGGTAGGTGATTTTCCCTAAATCGCACTCAACCGTCAGATTTTCTCCCTTATTGTGGGTACCCACTATATAAGGGATGGGTGAGCCCCAGGTGGCTCTTAGATCCTTTAGGAGCCATCTCCGAACGCCAGAACATTAAATAAAAGTCTTGCCAGCAGTGGGATTTGAAACAGGATATTCTGGCTAATCGTGGATACATACCGAATGTTAAATAAAAACACATTTTTCGTTTTCAATCTATAACGATTGCTTCAGAATTGACGAATGTTACAACAAATTCTTGAATCTGAATTCGCTTCCTAAAGGGGGAGTATAACCCTGTCATATGGGACCTCTTGATGATAAAAAGAATAAAATAATCGTTGTTAACATTTTCTTTGAAAAGGGAGTTCTGGAATGTGCTTCATTCGCGTGTGTTTGATCTGGGTCGAACAGTAACGAAATCAAATTTTCTACATGGCAGAGTATTGAATATGTCATTTTTGTGTGTTTGCTTTTGCAATTTTTTGTAAAATCAACGAGATGTTTTGTGATGTAAACCAACAAAGATGCCACATTCCATAATTTGTGTTGTACATTACAGAAAAATAATTATAAATTTAATTAAATAATCAAACTAATAAACGTTTTTTTTTACAAATTATAGTACGTAATTCGATAAAATTCATATTAAGTCATCTATAAGGCACGAAATGTCCATACAAGTATTTTCTACGGAGAAGAACACACAAAAATAAAATATAATAATTGGTATAAAAATATAAATAAAGCTATAAAGGTAGCATCGTAGTTAAGATAATTTACAATAGAACATTTACCTGAAAAGGGGATATGAATTACTAATTTTCAGATCGATTTTTTTTTTAAGTGGGAATAAAATGTTATTTGTTTTTTACAACTTTTCGTTAGGTTGGCAAAACTGACAATTGAATTTTTTAATATAGAATGATACTGGCATACCGCGAAATAAGACTGAAATGTGCCATTCACAGAAAAAGGGGAAGTTTTTTCCCCGTATGAAAGGAGTCGGAAGAAAACTGACATTGCACCCTCCATTCGGAGTGTTGATCGCTTCTCAAGTCACTCATGTTGCTAAGTCAATCGGTTTACCGCCTCAATTTGCAAAACGAGATTATCTATGGTAATTCTTTATCGTTATTAAGTAGTACTTAGAGTTATTACTTAAAGTAAGTGGGTAATATTACAAATCGAGGTAACAGAAATAAATCAGTGCGGGGGTGCCAACTGGAATCGTGGGGCCATTCCTACCCCAGGCCATCAACCTTTCAACTGGGATCGTTTAAAAGTTAGAGCTACATGAGCCTACTTAGAGTCCATTAAGAGGGGAAATAAAAAACTGTCTCCCTTCAGGTCTTCATTTAGGAGGGTACTTTAAGTAACACAGGGTAGGGAGAGCTTGCAGTGAATCACTCCATTCGGTGTGTACTTATGGATTAGTCTTATATTTTAGTATGATAATATCATTCTGTACATATTGCTTCCTAATTTATCGTAAAATCTGTTTCTTCAACCGCGTCTTCATACTTCTAAACAATTATCGTCACGGGTGGATGGAGAATTTTTTTCTGAGAGGAGCACAACGGGCAGGCTGGCCAACAAATCAACAATAATTGTTAGAAATAAACTTGTAGTATTTATAGAAAGTTTTCAATAGGTTTATTAAAATATCAAAACAATATAAAAATTACATGTTTAATAAAGACAGTTTTCTTTTATGTTTCATGGTAAAGATGTCTAGAACAGTCCATTCAAACGCTCTTCTGTCATCCTGTTGCGAAGATATGACTTTAATTAGCGTAAGGTGGAGAAAGATCGTTCGGCAGTATTTACAGGAAACGTGCAAAGCCCAACAATTGACAAAGAGTGTTAATATCATAAAAAAACCTGGATCCGTCCTTGTGCAGCACCATTGGTTGCTCTTTTGTAAGCATCTCCTCTGTTGAAATGTTTAGCTCTCCCTTCAAAGCTAACAAACAAGGAAGGTCTGCTTTACATATATACTTCACGTATTTATACTATTTTATATACGTTCCCCCGTGCCCCTCCTTATATTCGCCCTAGATTATCGTAAAAATTTACAGATTATTATAGATTACAGATTATCTGTTAAGTACACTTATCATGTTAAATATTTTACATAATTATTTTTCATTTATATATTTTAGACCTCATACTTATCACCTTAATTTCCGGTGCTTATTATGTTTTTTACTGTTTTAAATTTCAATTAAATAAAAATAGTCATTTAATTAAGGCCATAGGAAAAGTTTAGTTAGAGAAGAAAAAGTTGACTGGAACTTCTAATGTAAGGAAGAAACAGTTGGGGGTACAGTCATTGAAAACTACTAATAACTAACTAAATAACTAATTTTATTTAATTGAAATTTAAAACAGTACAAAAAAACATAATAAGGCACCAGACATTAAGGTGATAAGTATGAGGTCTAAAATATATAAATGAAAAATAATTTTGCAAAATATTTAAAATGATAAGTGTACTTAACAGATATTTTCTTATTATAGTATCTTAACAGATATGCACTTATTATGGTGTTTTCATTGACTGCACCCCCAACTATTTTTTCCTTACTTTAGTTGATATTGATAATTTTTTTATAAAACACAAAATTCAGAAAGAAATAAACAATCGCTCGGTTGTATGCAGGAAATGCTTTTTTTTCAATCTCGAATTAATTATCAAGTCCCATCTTCCCCAAAATTTAAAATAACATTTTTACTTCAGAATAATGCCATAATGTCTTCGAAAACAAAGTAATGGTCCGAAAGGAGAGAATTTAGAAGTTTGCACATCGCGGAGTATCTAATTATATTGTATACTAAACATCACACTGTTCATCGTTTAATTTAATATAACTATAAAATATTTCATGTAATTTTTAACCATGTTCTTGCAACTCTGGATTCGTTTTATTTACTGGAATTTCTTTAATATAATTTAATTTTTTATTATTGTTATAAAGTAAAAGATTAAATAAATAACAAATAATCTTGGTCAATCCAAGATCAACGTATACACGTCGTTAATTTCCAATTAGAAGCAGAGGAGAAGGTATTGTATTACCTTTAAAATATCAAAAAATATTTTTAGAGGTATGAAACATTATTAACAAAGAAAGAAAAGCAATTTTTTCGCGTAAGAGTAATATTTTTACAATTTAAGCATCGAATAATTAAAAATTAAAAAAAAAAAATTATTCCGGCTGTCTTTAGATCACCTAGCAGCGCTAGTTCTACCCAATGGTCTTTCCCTTCTTCATACATAATTTGATTGGAAGGTATTGATAATGCGAGTATAATGATGAACATCACTGGAGACTATTAGACGATATTTTATTATTATTGTTTCAATGGCTCTTAAAAGGTATTAAGCGCTGTGTGGACTGGGAAGCGTCTGAGGGATAGGCCGGGTCGTAGGTGGGAAGACTGCGTTAAGACTGATCTGGCGGATTTGGGTTTGGGTTGTGGTCCGTGGGCAGACTTGAAGGTTTGTTAGCAGAGATTTGTGGTATCGACAATCTCAAGGATCCATGACAATACAATAATTTAAGTTTGTCTCGTTATCCTGAACAGGATCATAAGGATAAGCGATTTTTCATGTCCAGTAGTATCTTGTTCAAAGTACTAAGGCGTGTGAAACTAGGGCATGCAAGGCTTAATCTTTGACATAAGCGTATAATTACTGGCAGGATCAACTGAAGAGTTTCGTTTCTTTTTTTTTTCGCAACAGTAATAAATAATATTTTAAAAACCAAAACACGCTTTCGTAGAGTAAAATAAAAAATAGAAAAAAATATTATTATAAAAAAAAGCTAAAGAACACGCGTGTATAGTCAGCTGAACTAAAAATTAATATAAAACCACGCTTTAATAGAAATATAATAATAATAAATATATTTATTTGAAAAATCATACAAATACCATTTGGCACATTTAATAGGAAATAAAACTAAAAAGTAAAAAATAATTTTTAATTTTTATTTAATTTTGAAATAAGAATAGTGGGTGATGAACAAAAAGTTAAATTTTATCATAAAATTAAACATGGTTTTTGATGATAATTGTAAATATTTTAAAGACTGATATTGGAAATAATGGAGTTGCTATTAATATATCTTAAAAAGCACCCCGCGCTTTTTTACGATATAATGATTTTTTTTTCTCTATTCTTATTTAAAAACTTATTGAAAATTATTCTTTTGTAGTTTTGTTTCCTTTTCAAGTGTGTTTTAAAATATTAAATATTTATTTTCGTTTTAAATAAAAATTAAAATATTATATTTTTTTCGTTCATCGGCGTCATTAGGATCACTTTTGTTGATGGATTCGCTACTTAGTAGAACTTAATACAAAAAAGAGGAGAGGAGCTGAGTGGCTGGCGGGCAGGTCGCTAATGTATAAATGGATATTAGCCGTCGGGGAACTTAAGGGCTGAATTATAGCAGTTCTAAACGCCGGCCAAGTTCTCTGCATAATCCACCCTAGGGTTTTTAGCCGGAAAAGCGGTTCCGAAATTCGAATTAAAAGCCGGCGGGATCTGTTGGAAGTGGGGTTTCACCCCCCTATCTGATGAATAAAATATTCCGAGTAAGCACGATGAGGACGGTTGCTAAAGAGCACCCTCTCAATCACATATCCGCCATTACCCCCCTTACATTACAGCCCTTATTTTTTGGGCCAATGGGAGGCTGCCTCTTACCCCCTCCTCCGGATCGGCCTAAAAAACCGACACTCTCTACCCTATGTCATTATCCTACTCGCATCCCGTCTAAAACCAAATGGCAAGCGGGAAAAAAACAACGTTTTTAGTTTTTATCCACATCTCTTCTTTTTTTTACATTAGCTATAAAAAATGAGCTATCTGTTCCGCAGGTTGTCGCTTCGACTTGAGTTAACTACCATTATTAATATTTTACAAAAATATAGGATATATTAATAGATTTCAGTTAGCCTTTCATCAAGAAATAAAAGTTCTAACATTTCGAAGTATTTTTTGATTTTTAAATATTTTTATTTTTAAAGAGAAAAGATAGGCCTTCGGCCGGGATTCGAACATGGAACCTCTGTCTCTCCGTGACAGTTCCCTACCATTTGAGCTACGAAGGCCGCCTGCCGGCAGGCCTATCTCTTCTCTTTAAAAATAAAAATATTTAAAAATAACAAAATTGGCCAATAATTATAAAAAATTATAAATAGTAATATGACGTAAGTCAATAAGATCCTAAAATTAAATTAATGTTCAAAGAACTTTTGTTCTAGTGTATTCATCGCAAAAATTGCGAGAAAACGTGACATGGGATGGGATAAGAGAAAAGTTGTGTCCTCTGCCGGCAGGCGGCCTTGGTGGCTCAAATGCTTCAAATGCAGGCTAGGGCACTGTCACGGAGAGACAGAGGTTCCAGGTTCGAATCCCGGCCGAGGGCCTATCTTTTCTCTTTAAAAATAAAAGTATAGATATCATATGTTTGTTAAAACGTTCATTCCTAGATGAAATAAATAAAGAAGTAGGAATACACATCCAACCAGGGCGACCTGTAGTGTAATAGTTAGCGTAACAAACTACTAAGCCCATGATCGCGGATTCGTAGTCCGACAGGTGGCCCTAGGCTTTTTAAAGCAAGTACAAAATCCTTCATTACGCCGGCCGTCGGAAGGGACGTTAAACGGAGGTCCCAAGTCTGTACGATGTCAGGTATCGTTATAGATCTCTTTCCTAACTAAACCTGGAAAGGCAAAATTTAGGACTCCCACTGTAACATCGTCTAATTAGCCATAGAAGTATAAATTCATGTTAAATGAACAAACATTTCCCATAATTACATTATCTTTTCCATAATAAAGCTCGTGATTAAAAGAGAAACGAAGGAAAAACTTGTTGACTTAACTCGAAGCAGCATCCTACGGAGTAAGTACCAAAAATGGTATTAAAATAACTCAAAAATACTTCGGAATAAAAGATAAGTGAATGATTTTGACAAAAAACCTATTTTTGCTAACCTATCTACTTTACCGGTAATCATTTAGTAAAGTTTTAGGGAGCGGGGAAACTCATTGGGTAAAGCGCTGAGTTACTATACCGAAGGTTCCGGCTTCTAATCCGGCTGTCCCAGATAAATTACAATCTACTAACAGTCTTGATTATTGGGATCTGAAGACCTTTCTGGGGCTCACTCAGATTCTAAAAAGTTGCTTATGTGGCTTATTATTAAAAACTTATTTATTTGAAGGAAAAGTCTGGCTTTAGAGCATGTGATCTTGGGCAAACCACTTCCCTGTATAACAGTTGTCCTAGAAACAGTACAGCCTCTACCAACTAATGAAGCCAAACCCTTCATGTATTTTTTTAATTTAGAAAAAATATAGTAAATTTAATATTTATAAATAACAGTTTTTGGATGAAGTCAGTTGGTGATTTATTCAACCTCACTATGTACCAGTATGACAGTAATCGTAAGATACTACTGTGGGAAATATAAATTTTGCCTATTCAAGTAAAATTAGGATCGGGATCTATGAAGAGTAACTGAAATACCACTCACTGGCTTGTGACCGAAATTTTACAACCCCTCCAAAGGATGCCATAATTAAGGATTTTTAGGGATGCTAACCCGCGACTTTGGGCACAGAAGGTTAAGCACAAAAATAACACCAACATAGGAAAGTTCGGAAATTGTAGGATTGGAAGGATCCAAACGCTGCAAATTCTTTTTTCCTTACTCGGAAAATAGTTAAATGATTTCTGATACTCAGAATATTTGTTTTGTACCAGCATGGTAACGTTTAGTAAATATGTGTGTACATATACATTAATTTCAACAAACGGGACGAAATCAACATTTTAAATCTCCTTCTGAACGCGAACGGTTGAGCAGGAAAAAGCCGTCCACACAATGATTAACCGAGGAAGGAGGAAGATTTTTAAGCGAGAGAGAAACGGGCATGAAAGATGAAAGAGAATTGATGACCCTCCTACAAAAGCGTCCTACAAGGATTTTATTATTCCATTACATTATTAACGCCAGGGTAAATTATTTATAAAGTTGATATGTTGCAGGGTCGTCCCCTTTCTTTTTATTGCCTCAATTTATTGATGATGAATTATTAAAGGGTTCGTACATATTTAATAGCACATCTATGTTTACACTCTCCTTTACTTCATTACCATATTTCCGATTATCGTGTGACACCCATCAGCATATTTTGCTTTCTGTCTGTTGGAAGGGTTAATGAAATTATTTTTTTAATATAAAAAAAATGGTATATAAATGATCCTACAATAGGTACAAGAATAGAAAAAGAATGAATATGTTTATATATTTATTTCCATAAAACTATTTTTATTAGACAAGAAATACTTTTATTTTGAGTAGAGTTCTAATTTTTTTAATAATAATTCCGGGTCAGTCTATTTGTGCACTGCCTCCTAAATTAGTCTATTGTAATACCGCTTCAAAAACCAGTCATATGTTTACATTATTCTATTTTATTTTATTTTTTTGTTAGTTGTTATAATATTTAAATATTTTTCAAATATTCTTGGACATATCTTTTATTTTCATATAAAAATATTTAAAAATCCTATCTCAGATATTTTTAAAAGAGCCAATATTTTTTAAAACAAAATATTATAGATCTGCATTTCACTTCGGAACACAAACTGCTGACGATTACACAGGCCAACGATGAAACAAATTTTCTACTGAAAATACCTTATTCCTATAGTTTGTAGGGTGCTGAATCCAAATATAGCAGTAAACAAGCTGTATCACCCATAATTTCATAGTTAAATTGATTAAATTATGCGATTTTTAAAGAATTGAACAGCTTTAATATTTAAAATAAATAACTGAAAAACTATGTCTATTGGTGTGGATGAAATTGGTAGCACTGTTGAAACACATTTGCAGGCCAAAAAATGCTGATTATTTTTTCTGTTTACAGCTGATGTTTTGTTTACTGTCAACCTAACCTCATTTTCACGTTTCCTGCACATGCGCTCAGAACAATGTCTGATCGCGGTGGTAAAAACTCTGCTGACAGTTTTTTTTTATGATTTGTGATGAATTCGTGATTAAAAAAGACCAAAGAAACATTACAGACTTTGTCAAAAAGGTTTATCTATCATACTTTGGAACTAAACTTGGTAATCAGGATAAATCTTGGGCCCCGCATATATGTTATGTATGTGTCGAAGATATAAGAAAATGGTCGAAAAAGGAGAAAAAAAACTTTAAATTTGCTGTTTCAATGATATGGAGGGAGCCAAGAAATTCCGATGATTGCTAGTCTTGCAGTGTCGATATTACTGGCCATAACACAAAAAAAAAGAAGGTAATAAGCTACTCTGACCTTCCGTCTGCCTTCCGACCAATAGGGCACGGTGTAGATTTACCGGTCCCTGAACCACCAGATGATTTAAATGCTATTCCAACCGAAGTATTTTCTGATGTACAATTGGAATTAGATGAACAAGATAATGAAGAATTCCAATGTTTTACAGAAAATGTAGAGTCTAAACTGTTTACTCAAATCGAGCATAGCGGCTTGGTTAGGGATCTTGGCTTAACGAAAGAAAAAGCTGAATTGCTTGGCTCTAGACTAAAAGAAAAGAACTTGTTGGCGGTTGGAACTAGCATTTATGTGTACAGGAAGAGAGAGCAACAATTTTCCAAGTCCAAGGAAAACTATGGGTGATAAAAAAAAAACTAAGGCTAGATTTTTATTCAGCACATAAAAATGTATAAAGATCAACTAATAAAGTTTAAAAAGTTTTCAATTTTTTTTTTGTTGGCCTGTGTTATTAATGAATATTTAACTAAATAATTATATTGTCAATTACTTTTCATTATAGTGAATAAGTCTGTATATCTATTGAAATAAAGATATTAAATCATCTAGTACCTACTTCAAATTTAACTACAAGTAAAATTTCGAACAAACTCCTTTTGTTTTAAATGAAGATTTAAGATCATTTTAGCTATCATGCAGCATGCATAAACCTAAGTCTTCTAAATAATATATTATGAATACGGAATACAGAGACGATGAAATAAAGTTTACTAAAGCTACATAAATTATGTCATAAAATGTAAGATGAAATCATAACAATAACTACATCTAAACAAACATGACATTTTGTTGTTATTACTTATATTGATTATTTTATTGATTGTAGTCATTTTAAATCGAAGTAAAATATTTAAGAATACGTTATTTGAATAAAATCGAGCCCATTGCCAATTGAACCATACTGAATAATTGAGTAAGATGGAGTATAGTTCAGAAATAAGTGATTTACTGAGACAAAAATCTATTGTAAATAAAGATTTGTATTTTTAAATAGCTAAATAATAATTACTTAAATGCTCAATTAGTCTGTGGAAAATATTCAATTGCAATTTTTTTCAATTACTCGAAGAATAATTAATATTATAGCCTGAACAACACTCCATTAAAAATTTGACAAGAAATGTAAAAATTCATATATTTTTATCAAAATATGTGTTTCCTGTCAATGCCTTTGAAAAATATGTCTTTGGAAAAATTTCCATAAGTAATTATCTGTCGTTGCATAAAAAAAAAGATTCTTAATTTAAATCGAAATCGTGAGTTCTATGATATTAAAATATTTGTCTTCACAGTGAAGATTTCAATCCACATATAGAATCTATAATGTAGGCATCCTTGTTACGAAGCAACAAAACCTATTTTATTTTATTTTTCAGGGAAGAATAAATAATAAAGAATAAATTCCTGGTATTTATATTTGTATAACATTAGTTTTTCAAGGAGCATTTTTCCATTGGGAAAAAGATGATTAGCAATTTTTATTCATTACCGAGAAGGGATCGATCTTCAAGTGAAGTACAAAAACAATCGATATAAATTATTCGTACAAACAAAAAATGAAAAATAAGACATTCAATAAAAAATTCTTATTTATATTTATTGATAATATACACCAATTAATTATATACCAAAGCCATCTGAAAAAATGAAAGTGGGTATTTTATTTTCTATGGCAAACCAATTACCTAGATGTAATTATAAAAGGGACAAAAATGATTAATGTAGTTTTTTTTATGTTTCTCGGACATTCGGCAAATAACGGTACCGGGGGGGGTAGAAATAGAGGCCGCTGAATAATACCATCAACAACCAAGAGCACCGTTAATAAAAAATTAAGTTACATTGGGTTAACCTTAAACAATATTCCTTGAAACTTGCGTGTTTAAATGAAAGCAAAAGTTTCACAATAATTTGATATAATGATATCATAAATAATTTGATATAAATATATCATTTCCAAAATCTTCGATACATACTAAAATGGATGGAAACTGCATTGTTATCATTCCGCCTTTACAAAGTATGGCTTTAAATGGGAGAATCAATACAATTCAGAGATATCCAAGTAATAGAAAATCACAGTTTTACTTATGTTTTTATTATGATTTAAACATAAACTCTGCAAAGTACAGTGAGATACACACATAAATGCAGTTACAGACATTACTACGGAAAAGAAGAAAAATGACGATAACGCCATTTAAATTATGTTCAAGATCGTAGGGTGTTCTTATAAAGCTTAAAGCTTTTATAAAAAAACTGTAAATATAAAGAAAAAAAGGAAATATTAATCTAATAAAAGTATATCCCGGAAAAATACTTGGTAACAGTTCTAATGGTTGTCACATCGAATTAAGTCAAGTCCTTTTTTAGTGACCTCGAAAATAAAAATAATCGTGACTTTTACTATGAAAAAAAGAGTGTAATTATGGGAATGAGTATATTTCGGTAATCATTCATCTATGAATGAACGATCCAACAAACAAAATATATCATAAAGGAAACAAATGAGAAGTTAAATTTTTTTGTGATATAATTCGAAACCACAATCTGCGGAACTGATACCATTTTTCACAAGCTTCTCATCGTTTTCTTTTTTATATTCTCTAAAATATTGCTGACTGTATGTATTTACTGTTATTGAGTGCAAATAGATTAAAGAATCGACTTACTCCTATCTGTTTAGCTTATATTCTCATCTATACTTCGAAATGTTAATGTTAAATGTTGAAACATTTATTTCTAGATGAAATGATTACCCAAATCTACTCATTACCTATAATTACATTCTCTTTTCCTTAAAAAAGCTAACGATAAATTGTATTTTTGAAAAATATTAAAAATGAAAGGAATAAAAAGTTAAAACTTATTGTAACTGAACTCGAAGCGACAACCTGCGGAACACAATTAATAGACTTTAATTAATAAACTATAATTAATAACATAGATTTAGTATTATTATTCATGAAGTAATTTATAATACATTAATTTTTTTAATAAAAAATGTATACTCAAAACATTTTAAATAAAAAATATATAAGAGAATCAAAGAGATAGAACAATTAGGGCACATAAAAGATGTATATGTAAAAAAGAGGAAAATCTTGAGTAAAGAGGTTAGAGAATATTTCCAGATAAGGCTTTTACGAGAAGGCGCCTTGGTGGGGGAGTGGCTGGCCAATGCACTGATTCACCGCGCGCATGCCTTCCTCCCCTGAAAATGGTGGTTTCTCGGCAGCTTCCTTCTAGCGAATCTACTTAAACCTAAATACATCTTGCTAAATACATTAATACAAGGGGATACAACAGAGGGTAATCTACACTAATACTACAACGCCATGCATTAGGGTTGGCAGCTCAATAAAATATAATTTGGTGACATACGTTGTGCCTAGGAGACCAAGAGTTGCAGACGATGCTGGCATCCTCCAAAAGTCGGCTCTGGAATCAAAGAAAAATACCGCTCTTGAATCCGTTACAAAAATGTTTTACGGAGATCTGCCACGTATTATAACGCGTTAATATCAAACATATTTAATTGTGAATGTGTGATTTAGTTTTATATGTAACGAAGTCATATTTATTTTGTTTCCTGAAAGATGTAGTAGAAAGAGAGAAAGATGTATTGAAATATTTAAATTTTCTAATTTAATTTAATAACTAATAACTAAATATAAAAGATCAATTTGAAATAAAAACAATATTTGGTTTGTTTATTAAATTCTACTCAACCTATTAAAGTAAACCTTATATACAGTGATACGTTTTGAATTGCAGATAGTTAAAAAAAATAGAATATGTGCGAATTTAAATGCTTCTTCGAATCTGCTTAAATGCTCATGTATGTACGGATTAAATTGCGGGAATCTTTGGACACGTTATCAAATATATGGTTACTTTAAAAAAAAAATTTTTTTCATTTTAAAGAAAGAAGTAGGGATCCATCCATTAAGAATATTTAATATAAAAAAATATTAATTTGGTTAATGATTCTTAAAAAACAGATTGGAAAATTTTTCTGTTTATATTAAAATTGGAAGCTCATGTCGTCTATAATTGGTTATTTTAATTTTTCTTGTTGGTAATTTTTTAACCATTAGTGGTTAGTTGCTTCTTTAATAAAATAAATAGTGGAAAATCATCACTGAAATAAACAAGTGTAATTTTTAAATTTTGTAACTTAATCAAGCATGGAAAATGTTCTTCTGAATCTTTAATTTTTTATTGTCTGTCAGTTGGGGTATCTGAATGATGTTTTCATAAATTATCGGACATTCATAATCTAAGAATTAAAAGAATGCTAACAGAAAGCTTATCTGATAGTAATGATTAGTGATTTCCATGAGGATTATAAAAGAACAATTGTTAGTGAATAGTGATTTCCATGAGGATTATAAAAGAACAATTGAGTATAATTATTTTTAGGTTAAGAAAATTTGATTAATATTATCAGCGCTCGTTTAAAAATATATTTTAGTTTCTTATTAATCATTTAAATAAGATTTTTTCGTGGAGGTTGTGAAGAATACACAACTCACCACCCGAATGGTCCCAAGGCCGTTGAACTTGATAAATAATCAATGTGCTCGGACCCAGAGTATGACAACAGGGCCTACTCCCTTTAATATCTGACCCAATTCCCTTCTTAGGCCCTATTTTTTATCATATCTTATCCGAATCCCTTATTCGTAGTATTATAAACAGTCCTTTAATCGTAGATTTGAGATGAAAATTAATTAATATTTGAGATGAATGTTTCAAAATTTAAAATATATGTCACTAACAAGAACTTTAAAAAAAATCACAACATTGTGGTGTGCTCTTGAAACAAAAGAAGATTAAACCAAATGTGTTTTGTTTTTTTAGGAAATCCAATTAGGAAATTTTCAGAAATTTAGCCCGATCCGAAAATCTGTACTTCGAACGCAATAATAGATTAAATTTAGAAGTATTAGTTGGCTTAAATAAGTACCTACTTATTTAAAAGATTTTTTTTTAAATAAAGACCTGTGAAATCTTATTCCATTACTTCATATTCAATATTTTTATTATTATACACTTAGATTAGTACCTATGTACCCTATTAACAGTAAATTGTATAGACTGTTTCCAGAACAACGGTTGTGCGGGGATGTGACATATGTATGATCACGATCAGTCATCAGATTTTCCCCCCTCTTAAGAGTACCCACTTTACAGAAACTGGGTGAGCTCCAGGATGGTCTCCAGAGCCTAAAGCGGCTAAACACATAATGATTAACCACTGTTAATAGATTAAATTATTTAATACATGCTTTAGCCTAATATTTACAAAATTAGTATCAGAAGTTTAGGGAAGTTGAAGTTGTAATTTTTATTTTAAGTAACATATCGCTCTTAACAACGGCATAACTTGTAAAGCCTTCAGTAACAATTTTATTGGTTGAAGCTTTTTAATTCAGGAACAACATATCATATATTTCATTTCCAACATAATTTTTTATATAAAGTCCAACATAAAGTCAAATTTTGAATTGTGTCATGGTTGATCTTGAAGTTTTATGGGAATAATGACAAAAGTTAAAATCAAAAAAGTTTCTGATTAAAAATGTTCTGATGGTTAGTAAAAGAACTTCAATACCATCATTACAATACGAATGATCTACTTTACCGATAGAATAAGAATGCTTTGCTTTACCTTAACTTGCATATAACTTTCTATTGAAAAATTAAGTTTTTTTTAGTTACGACATTGTTCTTTAGAAGGAACGAAATTTCGATCTATGTAGTTAATAACCACAACCTCTCCGTTCCTTGGCGAATGAATCTATCGAGGATTTATATTGTATATTATTCAATAGACTTCATCGTTTTTATTAAGCGGGTTTCTAAACTGACCGGAACGGGTCACCTTATACCACACAGCTGCAGACCACAGCCACAGCCCATAGCCCAGCAGGGGGAAGAAGAGAATACTAATTAGTGGAGAATACTAATGAAATGAGCGGCACGCACCTGTCCACTCTAAAAATCTATAAAATTATCAAGCACTGGCCGCACGCGCTCAATAGTCCCCTGTCCACTTCCGCTGTCTCGTGTACTCCACTAGCCATCATCAATGATATTCACATTAATATTTTTTCCTGTGATGACACACATTTACACTCACACATGTATATTAATATTTTCTGAATGAATTTTATTTTTATTGCCCGTTCTTATTCCAATTATTTTAGTTTTTAATATTTTTTATCTTGTCTATTCGGCCTTAGGGAAGATATTGCATCGAAACGCCGGGTTTTAATAAATATTCTGTCACTATTTAAGGAATAATTTATTTGACCTCCAACCGGACTATTTTCTATTGTACCATGTTAGTTATATGATTTTAAAAAATGTTCACAGTTCTTATTCTTATACATTCTAAGATTAGTTTAACAATTGTTATTTGTGACACTATTTGGAACGTTAGGAATATGTAAATAAATAGGTTGAGGGTCATTGAGCAGCTAGTTCAAATCTGAACCTTAAGGTACAGGGCAGCGACACTAGTTGGCAGATTAGACATTCAAGATGTAGGAAGTGACAAGAAAGCGCTCTCTTTTCTTTTTTATCAGTAAATATATAACTTAACTTTTAACTATGATCAGCACGAAATAAATATAATGTTAGTCAATTAGATAATAGAGGATCTTTATTTACTAAACAATTCCCGATCAATCAACCACGTCAATTTTTGGAGAAGAGTGGGATATGTTTCTTATTCATTAATGATATAGAATTACTATATCTCAAGTGTAACAATTTCAGTGTGGCATCCCATTTTATTATTTGACTGTAGTTCAGATCAAAAGAACTTAATTTTCCCTGAGATAATTGTCTGGACAGTAAAGCCAATATAGCATATTATCCAAAAACAATCGGGACATTAAAAAGAAAATATCAGAAGCACCGATTTGGGTTGGAAAAAAATGTTTAAGCGAATGTTGTTAAAATATATCATGTACAAAAATTAAACTAGAAGATATTTTATTATGTTTATAAATGATTTAAACCTTAGCATTCATCCATTCATATTTCAAAATTTTGATAACTTAATTTAAAAACAGTTATTCCTAGTTAGGATGTAAAAGTCAATAACATTATGTTATTTTAACTACATATTGAATATTTTTTTCCGGTCTGCTGATCCGCCCTACAAGGGAAGACAAGAGGCCCTCGAAGGCAAACATAAGCCCCGGGAAGGCCTTCCACATCGAGCGGATAATCGGATCGGAAGGGTTGAGCTCTCACTAATTGTTTCATAATGCCTCATTGTGCCCGCACTTAGCCTCGTCTGCCTGTCTCTCTAATCTGGGATATTGTCTCCTCCGCCGCCTGTTATTGTAGCACTTATTGTCAAAGGATAAACCCAATGGCAAACCTTCACTCTTCCCCGTGTTTGGGTAGTGCTGCAATTTGGATTAGGGCCTACTCGGGTGACGAAACAATAATATATTGACAGTTGCAAAAGTGTTCGAATGTATGTATCAAGAATGGGTTAGGCAGTTAGGAAGAGTTTAGTTAGGACAATCGAAATATGGATCGCAATTTGTAGTCAAAACGCGCGCAATCAACTAATGTTTTTGATTATATCATTTTTTTCTCTTTATATATTTATCAAAATCTATCAAGTACAACAAATCAACTATCAACTACACCGATGTACTAATATTCTTATTATACCCAATCCATCATCCAATTTTTTTTTACTCTCCTTCTTGTGTTTTCAGGCATGAGAGTTGCGGGTAATTGTTATATCAATAACTCAAGGATTCAGTGTAATTTTTTTTAAAGTTTGTAGTTTGTTCGTATGCGTACGTCAACCGTTGCAATTTGTAAGTCAGTGTGCAAAGTTTTTTTTACCAATATACCATGATGCTTTTGTAGTAAGTCTGAGTATCTTCTATTGAAAAGTTTGAAGTAGTTTTTTGAGTCTGTTAGCGATGTCGTAAATTTGTAGTGCTTATAGTACGGTGCTAAAGCGTTTTAGGAATATAAGTAACAACTAAATAAATCAGAAAAAAGTATAAAAGCACCTTATAATTATAATTCTTAACCATAATTAAAAAAAAAAATGTTTATTGAATTGATTGAATATTTATTCTGAAAGCAGAATATATTGATGAAATTCGCCGGTAAAATACCATTCCCCGTGAAACATTTTTTAATAGGTCAAATGAAGATGTTAATTAAACATTTTAATTTAGAAGATTAAACAAAAGGCCAATTAAGGTGTCATGTCCTGTCGCGTCAGCAATTACCGTACATTTTAATGCACCTTACTAAGAGTAGTTAATACCCATGGCCGCCTTATTTTTTTCTAAGAATTTGTTTGTAATAAATAGAAGTTGGAGAGCGGGATAGGTAGCTCAGTGGGTACAGCGCTGAGTTGCTACGTCTAAGGTTTCGTCTTCAAATCCGGCTGTAACAGAAAATTATTTAATCTGTTAACAGTGGTCGGACCTTCCAAGGCTCACCCAGCCTTTATCAAGTGGGTACCCTTCATTAGAGGGAAACCAAGGCGGTTGGGCGTGATCTCGGACAAATCACCTTCCTGCAAACCGTTGTCCTAGAAATATTACTGTCTCCACAGAGCACACGTCCCTCCATTTGTTAGCGTTTTTCTAAAGGGAGAATGGTTATAATATTGTTGGCTGTTTACAATAAGTTAAGAACAGCGAACAATTATTAAAAATCTTATAACTTATATATTCCAATATTGATTTTTGAAAAATTGATTTATTGACATTTATAACTGTATTATAATAATAATGCTACAAGTAAATACAATGAATCATGCATGATGGCATGGATAAGCGCAAGTAGGAAACTACACAGTGGTAATACTCAAATAACAAATTCAACTTAAAAGGTCTCTAGGCCATCTTTATCATCTTTTCAGAGGCCTTGGAGGATTGTCAGGAATTGAAGAGGCAAACTATGTTTGAAACTAGTGGTTTTGAGGGGAAATAAAGTTAGTCATGAAAAGATTCATATCGGATTCGGGCTGAATCAGCAACAAATTGGTCTTTAAGGTCCCATTAAGGATAACTTTATTTGCAACAAAGTAAGGAGTATTATATTACTGAGGATCGGGGAGATACATGGGACTAAGTGTCGGATACAATTCGATGGCTTAGTGAAGAACCGAAACTCTACTCAGTAAGTCCAAATAGGTCTTATGGTATAGTCATGTATATGAGTTTTTGGTAATAAATACATATATTTACTTTACTTTACTGTGGACAGTAATAGTCATTGAATAGTCTAACGTGACGGGAGTGAAAATGGAACAAATACCCAGGTAATATTGATTAATAAGATGTAAATTTATAATTTACTTACCTAGTGAATATATCTCAATTAGTAAAAAATATACATAAAAGATATAAATTACTTAATAATTGTTATAAACAAAATTTTACAACGTTTATCCAGCAAATCTACAAACATTGCTAGTACTACATTTGCTTTCTGCATTGGTTTTACTCCGATGTAGCCAACTTTCCCAAGACATAACTCCCCTTCCCCGCTATAAAAGGAAGCACTCGACAACCCTCACAACAACATTTGCATACCCTCCCAGGGCCGACCCCTCGAGGGAGGGTGCTGAAGACGATGACATACGGGAAGCGGAGTGCAGATGCCCGCAACCCAGCTGTTATACTCTTCAGTGCACTTCTTCCGATTAGCGGAACAGATTGGTTACGCTGCACTGGACAAGCACGGACTGCTGTAGAGATCTTCAGAATTTGGTATGGATATAATAAAAAATTAGCATTAAATCGTATATTATAAGTACAATTAGGGGTTTTCGAGTTTCAGGTTTGAACCTGGTTTCCTTGGCCCGACAGCGCTTTAATACTAGCTACCCTGCTGCTCACATATGTTTGTAGGGTGAATAAAAAAAAAAATGAATAAAAACATTTTTCATAATTTATAATCAACGGAATAACTGTGAAATTGAATCATCAGGAATGATATTGTATATCGTTTTATTCGACGGGATTTTCCCTGTGGGGAAGTATGTTATTAGATTAGGTTGGGACGAGCGGAGGCGGCAAATATCGACATAGTACAAGTTATTTCCTTAATGGGATGGCTATGGATCGTGGAGGCCCTGGCCCTTGCAGGACAATTAGAGCAACACATGATGGTAACAGGATAGTGGGCGCCGGGCGGACTGTCATACCGTGGGAAGGGCCATCATCGAATTAGCGCCACGCGGCACCTCAATCACTGAGTGCTTCTCTCCCAGCCACTTGTTCCTCCTCTGAAGCACGTGGTTCATTCAGTCACATTGTAGAGATTACTTTATGTTAGCATGTTGCATAAAGAAATCAATTCACTTTCGAATGGAAGGTGAATATCTCTGCCCCGGAGGTAAAGTACACTATGTCAAGAAAATAGGATTGTCGTAAATAAAATGATCGATACTTCCAATTACTTATCAATACCAATAAAAATGTTAACATTTTTCGTTAAGATGTTTCGTTAGTTGGTTTGAAACGAAGAAACAGTTTTTAATAGTTAAAAGTTCTGGAAAATAAAATCTTTTATGGGAAACGTAAAACCAGTTAACGACGTTTTATACTACTATTATTAAGTATTTCACAACCACTAAACGACTTTTAAGGTAAATATAATTATTATTATGTTAATGGATTTTTAAACTTTACACTTAAGTTGATTAACAGAAATTGTATAACCCTTACACAGGCCGCTAGGTTTCGCCAGTCTCGAGCATGTTGCTGGCGCGAACCATCAAGTTTATCATGTGAAACTGACAGAATTTGTAAATAAATCGGTTACGCAGGTAATGTAAGTGTCTCCTTATCCCCCTGCATCTGAAGGTAAGACAGACCCTTTACAGTCACATATAACGAAAGGACTCCTTCTTTTTTTTTTTTTTAAGTAGGTACATAACTTAACATGTAACTATCATCAGCATATAATATATATTGTTATTCAATTAGATGAAAAAGGATCTTCATCATCTGACCACACTCTCTTTGGTCGAGGCTTTGGCTTGTCTTCTTCTTAGCTTGTGTTTTCTATCATAGCCTGAAGCGGTTCCTGTCACGTACAATTTCTTCAGTAACACCTACTTTGAGGGCATCTTCCTTCACTGCTTCTATCCATCCTACTGTTCTTTTCAGTTTATTAACTTAATTAAAATCTTCATTGTAATCCGTGCTTCCTTCATTCCTTTTAAATATCCATACAGTTTTAGCAGTCTCTTCCCTGTTGTATCTGTGACTTTATCTATTTTTTTATACAAATCTTCATCTCTCCTTTTAATCTATATATTTTCATTGTTTTTCTCTGGCCCTAGAAATTTTCTTAGTATTTTATATATATATATATATATATTGTTATAAAATATATATGTTGTCCGCCGGCCGCACAAAGGAAGGCGGAAGCAGGGGATTAGCGGCTTAAGTCCGTCAGCGGGAGACGTTAAAATAGGATTAGGACCGTTCTAGATCGTCTCCTTTTGTTGGAAAAGGATTAAGAAGATTCCAGAATTGTCTGGCCCCTCCGTGTTCTAGAATGTTCGGCCTTGCCTATTTAAATACTTCCCTCGCCTCGAGCGAGTCAGTCTTAGTCTGAGAGTAGACCAGGAGGCACTGTAATGATCTCGTAATAAGTGCGTGTCAGAGTAATAAGTGAGTGTCAGTGTGATAAACGAGTCAGTGTTGAACCGGCCAGAGTAATAAGTGTATCAGTGAACTGTGATAGTCTCGCGAGTGTAATAAACTGTTTCTGTTTGTTAATGTGTGTCAGTTTGTCGTACTTGGAGAATCTTACGGTCGGTGGACTAGTGAACTGCAAGTGTTAACTATTAGTTATAAATTGTAGTGTAATTTTATAACATTCATAGAAACTATTGTAACTAGTTAAGCTATCTAGAATTAGAAACATCTTATATTATTGTAATAATTAAATAGGCCTAGGTTATAATAAATATTTAGAATATTG